>PYIV01000004.1:0-1200000 GCA_003415645.1 Articulospora tetracladia | reverse complement strand
TTGATGATCGATATAATGATTTTCAGTATCCTGACGGAAATATCGATCTTCCTACCTTGGCAGAAGCTCGAGAGTCAAGGCAGCGGCGTGAGAGCGTTAGTGATCGATCTAAGGGGAGGGATAAAGATGAGCGTGGTGATCGGCATCGCAGAAAGAGATAATGGTTTATTTGTGGATTCTTTTTCTTTTGAAATATCATGTTTGATTCGCCGGTCAGAATCCGGAGATATCAATACGTTCCTTCCTGGTTTTCCACCAGAAGTTGCAACTAAAAATCGGTCCTGGCTCGTCTTTCCACGCCATGGAACCAAATACCAGGGCTTGTACCCCTCGGTCCATGTTTACGCATATCAACGAATCTCACGGCCAGCAGTATTTCCTTTTGAATTGTTGGGATTGTGTTCTTGAATAATCATGACGTTACGATAACAAAATAGGGGCAGGTGGTGCATTGTGTGTTCGTTACTCAAAACCAATAAATTTGGCAGTCTCTCTTTTCGTATGATGTTTTGTGGAAACGACTTTTGTTCCGACAATGTTGATTTAGTTAGTCGATGCAATTGTGGTAAGGTGCGGCAGCCTTTTTCCTTGCGCTTGATACCAGCAGGGCGCAAATTGGACTACCTAGGTAGTTATAGGACCTTGGGATTGTGTCTCAACCGTCTGAATTGAAACGTTCCTGCTTGATATCTACGTCCTGTATGGATAAGATAGCTCTGGAAGGCTTGAAATGAATTTGTTAGCATACGTATAAGGCATGAGAATATATATCATTCGATTTAAGCTGTGAGACCACTACTTGAGTTGGGAAGTCTGCGTTGTGCGGTGTCATGTCTGTTTTGATGCTCAACTGACTATTACTTGAGTGTCCTAACACCATAGTAAATATACTGTGTTCGTTCCTTCCTTCACAATCCGTACCTCGCCGACTTTGCCAGCTAGTTCTGTTGAGCGATGATGTATGCTTTGCAGCTCAAGTTGTATTTTAATGGTAGAGCTGTTGGCTAAATACATAGTCCTTCGTTCCTGCCATAGCCCAACAAGTAATGACCTGATTTTCTCGTTAGGCGACGGCAGTAGACTCGGTCGTATCATTTTCGTTCGACGGCTTGATTGGTTGCGTAGTGCAGTGAGGCTATCCGCAAGGCAGATCAAGGTTATATCACTTCCCCACGAACTTCACAAATACGTCCTCGTTAATTTCTCTCCCTCATGGCGGCACAGCTCGAAAAGTGGATATGTGCAGACCATCCCATGTCCTCATCGTCTCCAAGCCATGTACTAAAATTTCTCCCCAGATTTGAATCTCAAATCTTCATGACTATGAAGTTCGAAAGGGTGTGCGCTTGCAGCTCCTAGCTGGCGGTTTGCAGGTCTCGTCATTGGACGTCCTTGCATGATTTGGCCGCGCTTCTCCCAATCAATCACGACGAGCGCCACCATGCACCTTCAACAGCCCCATGCCAGGGCAGGTCAGGCAAATTCGCGCAGAGCCTCGAGCATGCACTGCCCGGCGAGGCATGATAAGAGGCGCACCCCGCTCTGGTCAACGTCTGTGTCGCCGCACGCCCATCGGTTTCAATGCCAGCACAAGTGAAAGTTAAGGCAAAGCGCACATTTTGGATCGTTGGCCGTTGCTGAAGTCATCGTTGTGATGTCTTCGCCGCATCGTGAAGGGTCGAAGCAAGACGTGGATTCATCTGATCCGACGGTTTTTCCAACACTATGGTCTGATTGGGCGTACATCAATGACCAAGATCGCTTTGAACGCTACCGCCTGTGCGGCCCCGGTAGGTACTACCAAAAACTAATTGTGCTGGAACACTAATTGGCTTAATCTAGATCAATATGAATACGATTACTATGACCTAAAATCAGAATCCAAGGACAGCATCAACGTTAAAACAGTAGATCGTACGTTCTTGATGCATCTGCTTTTCTTTGAGCATAGAATGGGAATGAATTTACTAATTTGAGCTTAGCTGCCACATATATAGAAGCGTTTGATCCCCGTAGGCCTTGATTAGCAATGTTTGTTGTACGCGCTAACAATGGAGATTCAGATTATAAGGTCCATAGCGCGAGACATTTTAAAACAGGAAAGGTACATTTACAACTAGAACTATAAATTATACACTGCTAACACCTAGAAAGATTTTCAAGGTTCTCTGGTCAGAGCCCGCAGGTTCAGCAAAGGGGCCGTCAACTTCAGCTAGATCTGACAGTGCAGTCCGCTTTGGAGATGATGTTCACCAGAAAATCCGTCGCTTTCTCATTATCAGTGCAGGAAATGGACACTGTACATGTTTGTCAGTTCATCCGTCTGATCTCCTTCATCATTATAGTTAATCGTGCACAGGCCAATCATGACATACGCGGGTAAAGGGACACTTAAACGCGGCGTCGATGCAAGCACTCATACCATTGTCTACAGCGAATCTCCTGTGTATCTCCCTGGAGAATTAGGGAATGGGTTAATAAAGACGCCAATCAGAGTGAGACTAAAATCTTCACGCCATAGACTTGACCCTTCATCCCGGCTCAACTACGCAAAGCGTTATACAATTGAATACAATGTCAAGGTAAGATAAATATCCCATATAGTTCTACGTTTGGTTGAACGTTCTTGATGTTGATAATATTTGCAATAGGTATGGTTTACTGGAGAAGTGCACGAAGACTCTCTTGATCAGCTCTTTGAGGACTACAACGATACTCATCCACCACTGGGCTCATCTCGCCAAACGCAATTTGCCAGTTCTCGACGCGATAATGGCGTTATATATGAATATGAAACTGGATCACAAGAATATTCGACGTCACAAAATTACAGTTGGCAACCAGTTCAGGATTCTAATATTGAATCGGACAGAATTCCTAGAGATCATCAAGATCCTTTGGGGAATACTAGCACGATTAGACTCAGATCCGACTCATTGGAAAGTATTCGCACCCTAGCTTCTAGGGTCGAAAAGCCTCGGGATCTTTCAAGGGTTGAAGAACAGAAAAGGCAAACTGAGAGCACTGCCTTACGCAGAAGAGCATCTTCATCTTCAATATCCTCCTTGGAAAGCACAACATCCACAATTGCTACTCAATCGTCAGCTTCATCATTCGCGTCATTTCTTCCATATTCAGAGCGCTTGCTCGCGTTTTTCACACGTAACGACTCCCTCAAGCCTATCTTCAAGGAAGCTCTCGACAAGGTATCGCTGGATAAGTTCGAGAGGAATTTCCGGAAATGTCTCCGCCAGTTTGCAAAACACCTTCGGATTGAGGCTTCAGAGGTCACCTCCCATCCTGCAATCGCGTCGCAACTACGCAATGCATCGGAGGTCATACGGCAACTTTCGACTAACACAGCTCATATGATGAGAAGAAATCTTGAAGATGAAACTCAAAGTAGGCAAATTCCACAAAACGTGCGTGGCGAGCAATTATCCGTGGTCGCTGAAGCCGAAATCAGCGATGAGGATAATGATAGTGATGGAGAGTCTGACGACAGCCCCGAAATCGACGTGAAAGTTAATCTAGAAGATTTAGAAGCTTCCCTCCTTGAAACAAATTCCTTTCGAATGTTTCAAGACAATCTAAGGCTTTTCTTGAATCCAGATCCGGTCGAGCGAGCACTATTCAATATTTGGCCGATAACAGAAGATAAATCGGCACAAGTGGAGTTGAATACCCAGGTACACTGGCAACTGCCCGAATACTTGATTTCGGAAGAAGTTCAGATCGCGGACTTGGGAAGGATTCTCACAATCACCAGCAGCAGGTTTGAAACATTGCAGGCATTGAGTTGTGACGACTATATCTCCATCACATGGCCCGTGACGGGAGTTTTCTTGCTCCACACCATCCAGAAGTTTGTGGGCACTTACGAAGATAGTACGCAGAAATTTCATACCGTTAATTTCTCATATGTAGGTCGTATGGCTAACCAACTATAGTTGAAGTGGAAGAGGATGATGTCAACCTCAAACTGAGGTGCTTATCACAGAGAGGAGTCAAAGATACATCCCGGATTCAAGTGACAATCCAAGCGCCGTACTTAAAACATTTAGAGCTTCTGTCTGTTCTTTCCTGGCTTTGCGCAATCTTTCGCACGTCCGAAGATGAAGATATACAATATTCCGTTGTATCGTTCCAGACTTTTGAGCAGAAGATAACTAAGCATGCGAACACCAACCAAATACCCAAAAGCAACACAAGAAAAAGCTTGGTCGTAGAGCTGGGGAAATTGGAGAAAGCATCAGTCAAGTCATGCTGGCATTCCCTTTTTCCGTACGGCATCGTCGCGAAGAATTTTCCAGTTCAGAGTCGAATTCAAGGAAAAGGTCTCGAGATATCTTTTGCCGACATGGCGTTCGTTAGCAGGTGTCTAGGATTCATTCTTTACGATAATGGACTCATTGCACATGGACTCACTTCCATTTTGATTCCAATTGAAGAGCTCCCAGAAGACGATGCAGTCCAATGGCATTTTGCAGACAAAACTAAAATGGGCGCTCGAACAATAGCAAGAATCTCTCAGGTTCTCAGAACGGAAAAGATCCGCGATTGGCACAAAGAAACTCAGCCAGAGAGACTAGTGCAGCGAAGATGTTTCCTTGGTTGGGCAGAGAAGGGCAACGTCGTCATCGGAACAAGGCAATATGAGACGAAATACGAATGGTCAAGAGCACCACGTAGCCCTGGACTCTTCACTATAAAGACATACGCATTTACTTTTGCGGCAAGCGCTATGGGGTGGGTTACAGCTCAGGGGTGTCAAGAACGGACTCGGACTTCGATGAAATCTTCTATTTCACAGGCACACCAAAAAGATCTCTATGATATCATTGCGACAAGCAGCCAGAGTTTGGTGCTTCTCTATGACAACGCATTAAAGATAGGCTGGTGCCTTCCAGAAGCTAGTGTCGTACTTCAGATCGCTCATACCATTATCTCCATGCGTGGGTATGAGCTATTCAATGAAGGCAAGCCAATCGACACTGAGGACACCTCCTTTTTCGCTACAGTGCAACCAGATGGAGCTGCTGCTGCATGTATTGCCCTCAAGTCATGCGCCGAGCTGACGGTGCGCAAAGGCTGCTGTCGAGGGATTCCAATTGAAGAGAGCTTTGTGGAAATCATTCAGCAAACTTGGCATAGCCTCAACAACATAGGAGAAGGATTGGATGCAGCAGATTCTGACTTCCAAACAGCCGGGCATGTCGCACCCCGATATCTCCACGGGATCGAACTCATCGACGCGGCAAATATGGAGAGTTTGATGCATATTAAGCGGGTGGAGCTTAATCAACCTTGGGCCCATCTTAGTGGTGACCAGCCCATAGTTCTCCTCTCGAAAAACATACCAGCACCTATTGTCCCGGAGCAAAAGAACCTCTGCGAATCTTGGGAAACCGTTCCAAGCCAACAGAACTACCTCGTTGCCATGGGAATTGCTGTCAGAACATTACTTGAACGTCGAGAAGATGGATTAGCAGATCGTTTGGACTGGCATGACCAGAAGCAACTCATACAATCTCACCAGCATACTAAACGAACGCCAATATACCATGCACAGAAGTTGAAATCAATCAAAAAGCCACATTCGAATGAATCGATTCGTCGTACTATTGAACTGAACCTTCAAAGTTGTCTGGTGTTTGGCAATGGCACGGAGAAAGCATGCCGTGAAGCATTACCGAGCAGGCCAACAGCCTTAGATTCATCGACTACAACAACCTCACTGATGCTTCCCTCCAGAATCCCAAGTTCAGCAAGCAACACATCTGCAGAACCAAATAGTAGTATCGCATGCCAATCCGGCGCAGAAGAGACCACTTCAGTCGACCTATCAAATTCAGAAAGTGGTTTGAGCACAGTGTCTGTACAATCAAAGCCACCGCCATCGGTTTCTGGGATTGGATCGAAGGAAAATAATGATCCACGTATGTCCGAGCACTCACAGTCCACAATAACTTCAACAAGGAGCGAAACAGCGATCGAGCTGGATGAAAATACAAACGGCCATCTAGATGAAAATGTAATGCTGGGATCGAAAACTGAGGGGGATTGGGCAGCACCCACACGGAAGAGGTGGAAAGGAAAGGGTAGAGCCCTGATTAGCGCATGGGGTGGAAGTTGATTGTTTGACGAGTTGGAGAATATAGTGTACAATGTTTCTACGTACTGAATTAATTGCCACTGGCTAAAATGATGCTCTAAACATTGCCTTCGTACTGCGTCAATTTTTATCTACAGACTTGTACTGTTGTGATATGATTTATAATTCTTCCCTAAGAGAAGTGTACTGAGCACACAGAGCGCTCTAGACCGAAGGTGTAAAGTCGATCTGTAATTACATACTTACGGTGAGCAACACCATCCAATGTCGAATGCAAAGTCAAAGCACCCTCGACTTTCCTAAGGCACTTAAAGCGTTGAAAAATCACGCTTAGGATGAAAACTAGATCTTACATATCATGACTGTATGCGCTCTCGATCTTGACTTGTTTCAACCCCAATAGACCCCTCCGCTGAGCTGGGATCTTCCACGGTCACTACAACGTCCTCGTCGGGGAGCCGAGAACAAGGCCAGCTAAACTAGGCTAGGCTCGCGCGTCCTGACCACCGCGGAATGACTACTGTAGCATCAGACTGGAAACAAGCTGGAGGCTGGGAAATTTGGATAATTTCACGTTGGCATTTTTTCAACATGCCCAAGGGCTGCTCAAACACTCTGACAGGCATAGAGACGGCCAGCCCAAGCAATGATCTAGAGAACTTTGACACGGCCCTCTGATATTTCCATCAACCCATATCTGTGCCAACCGCGCCAGGGGTATCTTTCAATTTGAATTTTGATCATAATTCGTTACCTAAAAACAATAGTAATAATGCGCCGGTGTCCAAAAATGTCACCCAATTCTCAATATCTGAAAGCCTTCATAGCGACGCTCTGGTTTGGCAATATGTGTGCGTTCCGAAGCTCACATTGTATACATTCTCAGACAGAAGAACATAAGCAAAAGGGAAAAAAGAAAACGTATAACTAGCTGGTCGCAATTGAAACCACAATCCATGACCCTCCCTCCACATGGCTGATTAGGACGTACGACAGTCTCCTCAGGGGTCATGGTATATTTTGCAGATCAAATATCTTCGATCTGTAACGTTGGTCCGCGAGAGGTTGATCTCGTCGGTAATGCACAAGGTGATGCACCTCGATTTTTTTTCTCATATGTTCATAGCATTCCGTAACTCCCGACTCGAGGACTTTTGCTGCTCGTCCAGTGAATTTGTCGACTACTTGTGCGGCTTCTTCGATTGGTGAGATGACTTCTCGGGTTGTTTGACTCGCGCACTATTGATCAGGGTAGGCATGCAATCGTTGTGCACCAAACCGATGTTAAGCACTCTTGCCGAGAACTCAACTGTGTAGACCTTGCTGTAATTCACTCTGGAAAAATGACCCAGATCTGCTTCCTTGTACTTCTCCTCGCTGATGACCCGAATGGGATCTTTGATTATTGCTTCGTAGATATGTTTTCCATCTTTATCCTTATAGTACAGCTTTTTCGGAGCTTTTGAACTCGTGTGAATTATCGCGTGCTGATCCACATCGGAGAGGTTTCGTTTCAGACACCCTTGCTTGCCGTAAGTGTGTATCGGACTGTATGCCAAGTCAGTCAGCTGGTGCCTACTTGATGCGAACAGCATGCAGGACCAGGAGCAGTACTTACGAGCACTGCACATTGCCATTGTTCTTGGCAACCACGACAAACCGGCGGATCTCGCTATAGGAAGTGCCTTCCAGATAGCCTGTGGTAAACTGTGAATCACTACCTGGGAAAACCGGTGCTCCTCCACCTGCTGGCTCAATCCACAAAGTCAAGAAAACTCGACCGACGTGGTAAAATTTGTTGATTCTCTTTGTTTCAATCGTTTTGTACCCTAATGAATTCGTTATTCAGAGTACTTGTATGTAGGATCGCTAGTTGTACTAGAATCAAGCTTTTTCCGCTCCTTTGTCACTACTTTTACATCTTCCAGCGGTTTCTCTGCTTGTGGGTAGGAATGTAAACCCCCGTCGTCTAGATTTAGGGTTTGTGTTAGTAGCGATCCAAGTATCTCGTAAAACGGGTGATGCTTACTATCCCTGTTATTAGAACCACCTAAGGAATGATGGTCAAACCCAATGACAGGCTCCTGCAAAGAGCCGAGATTTGGAGGCGAGGGCTCTGCTCTCGCTCCCTGTTCAGGTGATCCATAGCCGGGTAATATCTGGCTTCTGCCCAGCGCGGAGGGTTGGTGCATCAATAACACAGGCTGTGGCGAGATAGTCACAGAAGGGAACATAGGGTTTGAACTGAATTGAGCATTGGTTGAGGATAGGCCCTGCGCGTAGGGTGAATACTGGTTAGGAGAGGCATATTGCAAGTAGCTACTTGGATGACTGGTTGCAAAATGCTGATTGGTCATCGACCTTTCCGAGTTGAAAGATCTTGACGGCTCCACATATTGTTGATTGATGCTTTCCGTCGGATATTGTTCATACGATAATGTACCCGGCGGTATTTCGTTTTGGTCGGAGGAGGTGTAATTTGTGGGGAAGGGGGCTGAGCCAAAGGAATCTTCTCCCGTGTCGTAATTTGTCCTTGAAGAAGATAACGGATTTGGCAGCACGGATTCTGGCTGGCCTGGGTCGAGCGGCAAGCGTCGGTGCGTGTATGCATCACTGGTTGATTCCGATTGCCATAAGGAGGTTGCATGGGAGATGGATGGTTCTGTTCCAGACTGCTGCTTGCCTTCTATCGTCCGTGGCGTGGCTTGGGCTCCTTGGTGTTGAGCTACCGTGGAATTTTTGTATTCAAACTCCTTCTGGCCATTGGGTAGAAGGCGCCACCTGTATATCAAGCCTCTGTCATCCTCTCTGAAATCAGTCCAGCGGTTTCTATCGGAAGGAGCCATAGCTGGCAAGACAGGCGATGTCGCGATAACATCAGAAGCGCAGATGCTGGCAGGAGCATTACCGGGTTGATATGTGCCTTTATGGGTTCCAGCCCACAACTGGAGCACAATTGACGAAGGAGCCGCAGGTGCCAGCTCATTACCCCGGGAAACAAACCAAGGGGAGGAGGAACACGTAGGATGGCAGTCCGCTATCTGCACGTACAGGGACGGGACTTCAACCTGCTTCATTGGAAACACCGCTGATGGCGGGCAATGTTGAACCAATATCACCCTTGGTAGCATCCTCTCGTAGTGGTTGCACTAACTTCCACTGGTCTCCGACCTCGAGGAGCATGCGGACGAGGGCGGCCTCGGGTTGGTTGGACGATGGTATGACATTTTAAGAGGCTGTCCACGTCGCGTGCTGCTTTTACCAGGTCATGTTTTGGCTGTCCTGCAGGCTCCTCCCCCTGCCGCCACTTGATGGCAGGGTGAGATTGCAAGACACGCCCACCTTGTATCCGGACTCTAGCCTATGATGAGAGGTCAATTTGATACGATCAATAAACCCTTGCCTCCCACAGCAGCTACAAAACGAGCGATAGAGCCAAGGCATGATCTAAGATACAGGAAACCGATTCATGTCACTTGTTCCTATTTCGCGGCTGAAAGGTGACTCAAAATGTGTCCTTATAGCACTGGACACCGAGCTAATTGATGCCGCTCGCAGAATTGAAGAAGCCGGGTGGCGCGAATAGCACTTGCTAAGTGTCTAAAGCGTCTCGATATATTGCGCAACTAGAACACACTGCGAAATAGCGGACTGTCTGCCTTTCCCCAAGGGCATCGATGACTCTGGGACAACTGCTGGCGGATATTCCGGCCAGAGTTTACAAGCTGGATGGGATTTTCGCAGTCCCAGATCGGTAGCTTGACAGGCGGGGATGGAGAGATTCCAAAGGATGCTTCTGACGATGAGAGAGCAAATGAAGCAAGACCTAGTGAGGAACTTGGGAATGAGAGTGCTCGAGAGTTGAGTCATAGCACCAGCATGAACAAAGCTCGCTTCATTCAGCTTAATCACGCACTTCATGGGATTTCAAGGCTGCAGAGCGAGGCTACAGCCACGCAAATCAGTGCCAGAGAAACGCGTCGGAACGCTGTCCTAAAGAGGCGTGATGTCTGGTTTTGGGACGGGAAGTTTATGGGAGAAGTACAAAAACTCTTGGCAAATGCCAAACTCACAGGCTTTGATGAATTAATTCGACTTGCCGATTCTTGCCAGAGCGCCCGGGATGAACTAGGGCCAGTGGAACAAGAGAATATGGAGGCCGAGTTGCGATGGGAGGGACAAACTTGGAAGCTCCAACAAGCCGAAGAAGAGCTGCGTACAGAGTTTGCTTCCGAGTTTCGAGATGCGGAAACATGCTCTATAACTACTACAGCGTCTATCTCCGGCCGATCCGAAGAATCAGCCGACACTGTGAGCGACGGAGAGTTAGAAATCGAGATGTCTGATATGGATGACATTCACGCCAACACTGTTCACTCGGTACTGTCATCTACGACGAGTCACTTTCGGGTGTCCCGCCCAAACTCACCGATCCAGATTGATGAAGCATTCTCACAAGAATCAATATTGAACGATCTCATCACGCACCATCAAGCAGCTCATGGTGCTGGTGAGACTACCAAAGGCTGGGATTCCGCTATAGAAGATATCGACGGACCATTAGAGCATCTCCCACCCTCAGACTCTATTGGTCCTAGCGTATCGCTTCCAAAAAGAGATTATGCCAGTCTTGAAATGTATCCGCAGCTGCTTTCGGACTTTACATCTGGGCGAGATCGGATTAATAGATGGTTGAAAAATATATCTCTCACGTCACGGCTTGAGGCTTTGTCTCTGTTTACTGGTCTCAGGATTCAGCTCGAGGCAGACAAATGCCCCATTCCATCAAACTGGGCTCAACTGGTAGTTGCGTTCTGGGAGCTGGACGGCGCAGCTATTCCTGGCTTCCGGCAGAACAGTGATAGGGACGAAACAAACCAGAAAGCAAACCTATCCATGGCTTGGAGAGATTCTACAGCAGAAGTCCGACGCTATGTTAGCGTGGAACCGGGAACAAAGAGTATGATTTCTGCGGTTGCTTCCATCAATGGAGAACCACATGTTGCCAATACACAGAACCTGGAGGAGTATGAGACCAGCAAAGGTGTTCGAGGCATATTTCCTCAGCGACCAGGATTGAGCGGCTCCTTTTCACCCGCACCACCTTCTCCACCTCGTTCTCAACAAGCTATGACTATCGAGATTGATCACGAGAAAACACTGGAAGAACCGCCTTGAATTTATAAATCGATTTTAGCCTTACATTATTTGTCTAACCTGATCTTCCATTTTACCTGCAGAATATCAACATAATATATATAAACGGGTGAGATCCGTCCTCAGATAACCTCGACGCTGTTTTATATGAGAGCGACCAGGGGGAGCAGAGAAGCGTGGCTAGAAACAGTATTTAAAGTTGAATATTTGAATTGCCAACCATCCAGGGATCATTTGTTATCTTTATCCTTGCTTAAAACTCTCGTTCTTTTTCAGATTCTGGGTACTTTTGGCAGAGTGACCCCTGGCCCACGCAAGATAAAAGCAGCAAAACTAGGTTAGCCGTAAAGGTGTGATTGGGAAGATGCAGGACTTGCATAATGCAACCATATGCGCCTGCTGGTGGCTTGATTGATCAGATGCTCAACATTTCGGAACAATCGATGTCTCGAGCCCGAAAAGTTGGTAACAGAGCAGACCCCACATGCTGGGGCCAGCCAAATTTCTTGAGGCTTACGCGGAATTTCTTTATTTATGTCGCACAAAATGAGGCTTCCCAAATCTAATGAGTAGTGCCCTAACACGTTGCAAGCGCCAAAGCCTCCACTTGGACCTTGTTCCAGGGAGAAACTGTGAGCTTTTATGATTGCTTACCTTTGAGAAGGTGGCTGTTGTGGAAGCCATACAATTTGGCTTCTGATTGAAATCTTACTTCCCCACGCGCATATTACAGGTAAGCTCTTGTAGAATATTTCAAGTGGAAGCAGTTACTTTGGCACTATAGCCTACGCAATCTACCATGTGTCTATTTGTAGCTCTTGCAGCTCCTGAAGCATAGAGAAAGCTGCTGCTGCAATAACGTTGTACACTTTGGAGCGGATGTGATCTCGGCACTTGAGTTGGTGTACGATAACAAGGCGTTGGTCGCGTAGCTTGTGATCCTTACATCCGGGATCGGTTGCCTGTTTACATTTGCAGTACAGCATTTGAGATGTGATCGCTCATGTAGGATAAGATCGTTTTTCGGCATTGGAATCTAGATCTGTGTGGTTAGGTACAATGGCCATTGACCAATCCTTTACCTTGCACGTAGCCTTATCGCAGAGAGTGAGATCAATAACTGACGCCTTAATTGTTTTTAATTTAGTTCAGGTGCTGATAAGAAACTATATGCAATAGTTTGAGGCTATCTTAAACCAAGTTAGTACTATGAAAGTATGGACGCATTCCCACAAATCACGACTGTGCTAGTAGATAAGAGTCCGTAAGCTTATTATCATCGGAGAAGACGATCTGTTTTGGAGTGCCCCTCAATGAGAGTTTTCACCCGCCAGTCGGATATCTAATCTATGATTGGCCAACTGCCTCAAGCACACTTGGCTGCCATCTATACGTTATACTTGGGGTGAATTTAACGATGATTGATCTGCACAATCGAAGAGCAGAAATTTCAACCAGAGTATCATCAAGAAGACCGAACGGAAATCAGGTAACTTATCTTTCAGACATTTCTTCGTAGTAAAAGATTGCGCAGGCCGTTGCAAAAGTGACAGCCAAGCGCTCGTAGCCTTCTCTCCGGAGCCAAAGCATTGCAGTAGGGAAATTCGTAAAGCAAACCGAGAGTTGCATACCTGAACTGACAAAAGAGCCAATCATACGCTAGTTCAGCATAGCCTCAATATCTTCTAACATAGCCTCCACGAGGCGAACGTTCATGTGACTCTACGTACAGCACTAAGGTAAGCCCGAACTTCAAGAGGCTCCGCTCAGAGCTTTTCCACCAAACCAAACCGCACCAAAGATGCGTTTTACCAGCAGCTCCAACGAAGAATGGGAGTACGACGGCGCTGGGAGCTGGACGTCGCTCAACTCTGGCGAGATTTGCCCCGATGCGGAGTTCAGACAGAAGAATCCGGGTGTGGACGCTACGACCCGGGCGGTGGCAGCGACAGCGACGCCGACGGCATCAGCATTGAAGCCGAAGAGCTCCTCGAGTTACAAGCAATACAGTTCTGGAGGTAGGTGTGGAGTACCTTTGCGTGGCTCTAGGTGAACTGACGATGAGAAGACGGACGAGCTGTTCGGGACTACAAACCTTGAAAAGGGCGTGTTGCGTTGAGAAGTATGCGCTGCACGGGGAGGATTTTGTGCGTGGTGGAATCGTCGGCGAGTGGATTTAGGCATCTTGGGCACATGTGTATTTCAAAATTTGAAATGATATTGGAACAAAGTTCGATGTTATAAGTATGAAAAGTATCCAAGACATTGAATTAAAAGCAGTTATTAAAGATATTGTCAATGTAGCCTGCGATGGCACGTCCTACTGTCTTTAGCAGAGGCTTTAAATGACCCCATAAGACCTGAAATGCTGGTACGACAACATCTTTCCACAATATCACAACCCTCAAAACCTTGCGTCCCTGGTCGGTTGTCGTCCATCCAACAAGCCACAAGAGCCCAACCGCCAAGAACGTCCCTAGCATTCCCAAAAACTGACATTCTTCCACCCGACCGTCGGGAACTTTGCCATGTGGCACATTCCCCGATATTCATCTGGCATGATATTTTTATAGCCCTCGAAGCTTGCCGCGGTACCTTTCGCGAAATCGTAAACGTTCAACTGCATGCGTGCTAGCGATGTCTGAAACATCTTCTCGGCCTCTACTCGCCATTGCTCGTTAGCTAGAGGCAGTGATTGCATGTGAGCAATCTTTGCTTGGGCATCCAGAGCTTCTGCGCCGCGGAATTGGATGGATCCGCATGATGTTGAATAATCCAGTGCGAAGATGAGGAGATGTGCAACCAGCTGCTCTTCGTCTATAGCCTGACCGCGCTTCTGATCTAGAAGTGAGGTGATGTTGCTGTTGTCCCAACAAGGTCCGCTGGCACGCTCGCAGACCTGATATTGGTCGACGCAACCTAACACGCCAGCTCGAGTGGAGTTATTGTAATACAAAGGAGGGCCGTTGTATTCAGGTGGCAATTGCGCTCGCTGATGGGCTGGAAAGATCGGGTCTTCACGGATCTCGGAATAAAAGATACTGTGGGATGATATGAACAATATGGTGACTGGGAAAGCTCCCGCGGTAAATGCTGGGAGAGGTGTGAACGGGCTGTCATCCGAACCAGGTTCGGAGCAATGTACTCTGCAAATGCGTTATTGCCAGATGTTTGCTGATAATTTTGGAGAGCGTACCCCGTGGAATACCCCTTGATCTCCCAAGCACTCTCTTGGACAGGGTTTGCCCACGTATAGTCGCCAAGAGACGATCCATACCAGTATTCCCATTGCTCTTCGCCTCTGAACGACTTACCTGTTCGAACGAATTCAGTCCCGGTAACAAGAGGGGAACAAGTCATTGTTCTCCTGAAGAGAAGTGGCTTTCTCGAGTTGATTCCGAGCAGAGAACTTGAGAGGAGTCCAGTCTTCAGCTGAACTGAGCCGCTGCCAGAGATACTGCATGCCGAGCCCCTAAAGGGGCACGATGAATTTTCGGTGACATATGAAATGGATTGATTGTAGAATTTGTTGCAGCTATCAACCAAAGGAGACGAACCGTAGCAATCTGAAGCATAAAGCGCAGATTGTGCCTCGGCCCTGTGCTCATACTCAAGAAATGGTCCGGAAGATGTGGAGGTGTTCAGACTGTAGATGTACCTTCCACAAGCGGGAGAATTTGCTAGAGCTATTGTATCCGTTGCTAGACCAGCAGAGAGAATAGAGGCAACGAGTAACGCGAGCGGGGCACCAAAGCCTATCAATGCAATGATTAGCACACGCAGGACTTCAGCCGCGCCCCTAGGGCCATTTGGAGCTGTGGGGGCGTTTGGGTTCATGGGAACGTTAATGAAGCCTCTGTAACGGCCTTCCAGGACTATTTCAACGCCCATTTCAACAAATTCATGATTGTGGTCCACCGAGAATGCCACATTGTTCCGAATAGAGGAGAGTTTTATTGACAGCCAGTTGAGAGGGCCAATTGCCAGGTTAAACAGTGGTCCGCTGGTAGAGGTGATCGCAACTGCGATTGCATTTGTCAGTACTCCGGCGGCATAATCGCTCACGAGGAGCTGAAACTCTGTCGGGCGTTAGGGACTCTCTGCTTGAAGAAAATGTATTTTCTGGCCTACGGTTTATCGACGACCGATCGAAATCAGTCCAAAACGGATACTTGACGAGATTGGTGGACATAGTACAGGGCCAAGAGGTGTTTAAACGTTAAACAGCGTGAAAGTTGGAAGAAAGCAGAAACAGAGCCTTATCAATGCTGCCGTGACTGCTCCTTCTCAGGCAGCCAACCGTCCTCAGCTAGGCATACTTAGGCGTACTGTAGCTCTATTTGACGCCCATTGGACGCAGCAAGAGGGGGCTTAGGTTGCGTGAAACCTACAGAGCGGCTAGAAAAGCAGGAAGGCGATGAGAGAATGATGCAGTGGCTTAACTAAAGCATGCCTCCTTCACAGAGACTTGCGGGGAAGCACCTAAAATTAATACCGCGGTGGAACATGCCGTCTCGCTCTAGGGGGAGGACCCGGTAGATTATCACTCTCATTTGCGATTGACTTTGTCCACTCGGTAACCAGCATAAGTACGAGGATGTAGTGTCGAAAGCCAAGGCTAGTGTAAGGTAGAGTGAGCTACGACATAAGAAAGCAGAATTCCAGAGTCTCTGTCATCACGTGATCATCTGATAGCGATAAGGCGGGCAAAGCTGGGGCAGAAAATAATTTGCTTCCAAAACCGAGAACGCATCTCAACTCACCAACAGCAGAACACCGAACAACAATGAAGCGCAAATTAGATGCCAATGACGTTCCGGCGCCCGCCGGGGAAGTCGAGTCGAAAAACGAGGAAGCTACCTTTGCCAGCTTAGGGCTCGACTCTCGACTGCTGCAAGGAATTGTGAAGCAAAACTTCCACACGCCAACTCTCGTACAATGCAAAGCTATACCTCTAGCATTGGAAGGACGGGATGTGTTGGCGAGAGCGAAGACAGGATCTGGAAAGACGGCAGCATATCTGCTACCAATTATCCACTCAATACTGAAAAGAAAACAGGTTAGTTGGGATATGATCCATAAGAGCCCAGCTAATATATCTAGGCCTCATCCACCCAAACGACCACCGCTCTGATATTAGTACCAACCCGCGAGCTCGCAGATCAAGTCCATAAGTCAGTCGAATTATTTACCGCATTCTGCGCAAAGGATGTTCGAGCTGTCAACCTCACTCAAAGGTCTCCGATGCTGTCCAGAGATCTCTTCTCGCAGATTCACCAGATATAGTTATTGCAACTCCTGCGCGAGCAGCTGTCAATCTCAACTCATCTGCCCTGTCACTGGAACACTTGGCTCATCTGGTCATTGACGAGGCTGATTTGGTACTTTCGTACGGCTATGATGATGACTTGCAGAATGTTGCCAAAATAATGCCTACTGGAGTGCAGACTATACTCATGAGCGCAACCTTGACGAGTGAAGTCGAGACATTGAAGGGATTGTTCTGCAGAAACGCTGTAGTTCTGAAATTGCAAGAAGCCGATAATGAGGGCGAGGGTGTATCCCAATATGTTGTCAAGTGAGTAATCTCACCCTACACATAAAGTCACTCCGCTAACAGCTTCACAGATGTGCAGAAGATGAGAAGTTCTTGCTGGCGTATGTGATCTTCAAGCTAAAGCTGATTAAGGGCAAGTGCATTATATTTGTTGCCGATATCGATCGTTGTTATAGGCTAAAGCTATTTCTGGAGCAATTCGGCACAAGAAGTTGCATCCTTAATTCAGAACTTCCAGTCAACTCAAGAATCCATGTGGTCGAGGAATTCAACAAGAATGTCTACGACATCATAATTGCTTCCGATGAACACGAGGTTTTGGGAGACGAGGACGAGGAGGGGAAACCAGAACCACCAGCGGAAAATGGAGAGGTGGAGAAAGTACCGGAAGAAAAGAGTCAAACAGAAAAGCAGCCACCAACAAGAAAAAAGAGGAAAACTGCCAAGAAAGACAAGGAATACGGGGTATCCCGAGGAATCGATTTCAAAAATGTCGCCTGCGTCCTCAATTTCGACCTGCCAACATCCTCCAAGTCATATACGCACCGCATTGGACGTACCGCCAGAGCTGGCCAAACCGGGATGGCGCTTTCGTTCATCATTCCAGCGGATCTGTACCGAAAACATAAGCCAACAAGCATCGAGTCGACGAAGAACGATGAGAAGATCATGGCGAAGATCACAAAGCATCAGGCAAAGAAAGGCAAAGAAGTTAAGCCGTACAATTTTGATATGAAGCAGGTAGAGGCATTCAGATATCGAATGAGTGATGCATTGAGAGCAGTTACTGGTGTTGCGATCCGGGAGGCCAGGACAACAGAGTTGAGGCAGGAGCTGATTAAGAGCGAGAAGTTAAAACGGCATTTCGAGGAGAACCCTGAGGATCTTCATCATCTGCGGCATGATGGCGAGCTGCGACCAGCTCGAGTTCAGTCGCACATGAAGCATGTGCCCGAGTATCTATTGCCAAAGGATGGAAAGAAAGCGATCACGGACGTTGGATTTGTTTCGATCAGAAAGACAACCGAGAACCGAATCCGGAAAGCTAGGATGGTGAATAAAGCCAAGGGAAGGGGCAAAAAGGTGGCAGGGAGGAAAGTGGATCCTCTGAAGACCTTCAAGGCGAAGTCGAGGAAGTAGAGCATGATACCAATTGAGAAAATAAATGTTGCAGTCAGCTTTCAACGTGTTGAATTTAGATTTGCAGCCTCATCCAGATTTGTACAGCGACGCATGTGGTGTCTTAAAAGCGTTGTTGCCTTTCTACCCTTGATTGTCCAGTTATGTTGATGGTGTTCTTCGCATTTCATTCGTTTGTATTGAAACATTTTGTGGGCCGTGACATGTGTAGACATAGGCAGTGAATTGCTTTATTATAGCTGAATCTAGCAGTGCGGGACTTTTCTCTCAGATCAAGAAATACGTTTCGTTCAATACCTTATATTTTAGGAGACCTTGGGTGGGGTTGCGACGTGCTAGCCTCAAGATTTAGGGCAAGTATGTGTACTCTGTCTTTCTCCTGATATTCTGGATCAAGGCTTCAGAGTATGGCTTGCATGTGCCAGAACCTCGCTTCGGCCCCTTTTCGCCTCGCTTCGGCTCTATAGCCATCTGTTCACCTTTTTAACGATCAATTAATTTGTGGATAGCCTGTTCTGTAATGAATTTAGAAACTCCCTAGTGGTCGAGAAGTTTGTTCACCTCTTCATTAGTAGTACCTCCTGTCATTTAAAATTCTCTATTTGTAGAGGCACTGATCTTGAAAATCCCTTTTACTTTGGAATCTTTCGAGTTTGCCTGAGCTATGACGAAGCTATGTCGGCCATTGGGTTTTGTGTGTAATCCTATCTTTGCATTTGACGACTAGCGATTGTTTACTATAACCCACTTCCCCGGCTAGAGGATCTTGTGGCCCTCACTGTGGTCGCAATCCTCTATCCTCTTGTCAGCCTTCCGATTGTTACTGCTTCCTCTAGTACGACTTCACGTTCTACTCTTGAAATCTTCAGCCATTGGTCCGGTCGTTCGCTTCCCTGCTAAAGAGAAAAGTTGGACCTTATCTTCGATCCAAACAACCTTCCTTTCGCAACCTTCAAAGTACCAACCTCTTTCGCCAAACGACCTCTTCTTCACACTTCGACTGCCGTATCAACCTGGACAGCAAAGCTATTTCTCAGTGGGAAATCTCGCCTTTTACACCACTGGAGCAATATTCCAAGTGTCTTCCAGCGCCGTATTCGAATCGAAGTCGTCGCATCCTCTATAACTTGGGATTATCACCTGCACTAAGTTGTTTTCTAGAAGCAAAAACAACACCCTTGATCGCGGCCACTAGCCTCAAACTTCCGCAGGCTTCTTTTAAACGAGCTCGTCTTTACTGCTAGCAGCGTGCACCATCTGATTGCAGTGAATTGCAGTCACAGGAGCAAGATCTCGTTCCCCCTTTCATCGTCACCCCTCCAAGCCGTCATTATCAGCTACCTCCGGAACGACCTTCCCTCTAAGCACCAATTTCCCAGAGCATCAGCTTTCTGGCGCCTACAATGCAAGTTTGGCTTTCTTACCAGACGTAAAACTGTGATATCCATTTCACAACACCTCGCCATTAATACCTCCTCTAATTTTCCTGGTCGCGGCTGCAGAAAACTCAGAAGAGTTCGTTTTGACAAATTTGAGCTGCGGCTGCTGTGCGAGATTTTTGACTGTCTCCCCGAGATTACAAGTCTCGACTATTGCTTTACGCAGAAAGTTCCCGTCTTCGCCGTTATCATCACGGAGTATCACGACCAACACAAGGTGGCTTTCATTTTTTCTTGCTATTAAAACGAAAGACTGGCGTTCTGAAAGACTCGCATTCTCAAAGACTTTTTCACCTGTCCAACGACGTCAGTTTCAACAGCTGCAACATCCAAGAGAGTCAAATAAACCAGGATTCCAGGCACTCCTATGAATCTATGTGCTAGACACCAGATCGCTGCAAGCATTCTTTAAGCGGTCCTGAAAGCGTCATTCCAGAAGCAAATGACCTGACTGATATATCGTGTCAGCATTAAGCGATACAAAAAGGGGGAGTAAACGGTAAGGTATTTTCACTTCTTATGCGAGGTACTGGGTCATTTACCAAACTTATCATTAGGGGGTTTTCTAGGAACGTTCTACGACTCGGCTTTCCTTACTGGCATTTATCAAAAATCATCGAAACTGCTTATCGATCGGATTGGGCATGGTCCTGGAGGCTCTTTGCGTGTGCATACAAGCTACTCATGTCTGTTGGCGTTCTTGCATGAACATCTACTCCATGGCCAAATTCGGATTACAATTTCCTCAAATAAAAACGTCAAAGTCGATCTTAATGCTTAGTTCAAAATCCACTACCTATTCAACCAAGAATTACCTTCTCTGATCGACAGCATAGCAGCTGTCAGGCCGTTTGACAACTCCCGTTTGCTAGCGATCTTACTGCAAGTTGTTTTCACCCACTCCGCTTCCATTGAAATAGGGGTTCTAATAAGATCGCTATCGTTCTTGCGACGCTTGAGATTCATCACTTCGTACATACTCTCCACAAAATAGGTTTCCATCAGACGTAACTTCAGGATCTTCGCAGATCTGACTCACCCGCAAAGTATTTATCTACCGACCGAATCTTGGTCTCTTTTTCGAAGCCTCTCACCGGAAACCCCGGGCTTCTAAAGCCCTCCACTCCCTAGACTTACTCACTGAGTTCTTTCGGAACTTGAGCCACTCAGCACAAAATGTCTTCAGACAATAGTGGAGGAACGTTGAAACCGTCTACACCGGCACTTGAGACTCCAGTAGAGCTGGACATCTCTAGCCGACCTCGTGGTTTGTCCGTCGGGAAAGGGAACACGTGGGGGTTTGCTAACCTTCAACAAGAGAACAACACTGCTGCAACAGGCCGTCCTTCGGACGTTATTCCAGCGCCACAATCGATCACGCCGCAGCATGTCAATTCGAATCAGCCGAATCCGCCTCCAAGAATTGTTCATGCAATTGGTTCTCGACCTGCAAGCCCGCAACCGCAGGCCCCCAGCAATTAGTTAGACAAAATGATACAACCCATGGCAGTACTTCTCAGCAAGCAGACTCTCAAGCTCCAAATTATGCTACCCCTCCGCCAGCAAATTCTCCAGTCAAACAGCGACAAATTAGCGATCCCGAAATTTCACCAGAGTCCATGAATGAATCGCTCATGGACTGGCCAACCCGCGAGAGAACCCCGTTGCCGCCACGTAAGAGACCAGGAGGTATTATAAATGACGGTCCAAGCAAGCGCCATCAGAACTCGAGCATAAGATCGACGCAAGCAGATACAGCCCAAGACTTCATAAGTTCTAAGAATTCGTTGGGGAATAAGCACCACTGTAATGACAGCATCCAGAGCGTGTCTGGCTTGAGATCAAGACCTCAACACCACCTAGACAAGTCTCCTCAAACCAGTCATTTGCGGAATAGTCTTTCGCATAGAAACCAGAATATGCGAACGCCAAATTCAAACCAGAACTTTAAAATTGATGATATATATCCCAGAAAGCAAGTGAGCCCACAGGCTTCAAGCATGACCCTGGAACGCTTTACTCTGAGGGAAACCGAGCTCTTGCGGAAAGCAAGATCCGTGGCTCGAGCGGCCAGAGGGATGTACAGTACACGACAACTATCTGCCTTCGGCCCATCGAGATTAAATCCATTTGGTTCTCAAAATCATAATGGCAAATTAGGTTTGCATAACTCTTCAGGAAAAAATTATCGCCGAGCCCCCATGGCTACTCCTGATCTAATGGAAATCGACATTGATCAATATAGCGACTCCGAACACGAAAAGCAACCATCAAATATAAGCATTAAAAAGGAACAATTCTACACTAGCCCCATTAACGGATTTGACTGCTCTGAATTTGCGGCTCCTCGCCAGCTCGAGCTTTCTGGAGAAGATTCAATGTTCGGTAGTTTTGAAGGGCAATTCTCGGATTTCGCAGCCAACGAGCTCCCAGTTTTTGCTCCAGATCGAGCTGACCTTGCGGGTGATTTTGTTTCCCAAGGAAGCAAAAAACGTGCCGTCAATCAAGAAAAGATGCACAAGTTTCTTCGTGGAGAGATGCCTCCGGGCACTCATTCCAAGTCTCGACTTAGATCTAGGTCGGCCATCGATGAGGAGATACAACATAAAACTTCACGTTTGCAAGCTCCCCACCCAGAAGCTCCAAATGATCGGGCAACTGCAAATCCTGTACTAGCTACACCTCAACCTGCACGAGGGAATAGTGTTGTACCTTGGGATGATGATGAAGCTGATTCAACTCCCCTTGTGGATATTTTCAATAAGCAGCGACTTGCAAAAGCAGTTGCTCGCAAGAGCTCTTCAAACCCATACCATATGCACCCAGTGGATCATATCAAGGCCGAATATTCCATTGCACAATCCTCCAAACTCTTTAGCGATTTCAAACGTTACGAAAGGTCTACACCTTCAAAACCTTACGCAAAATCTAGGAACGCTGTGCCTTCCATTACTCGGGGACATTCGAGAATTTCTGGCTATGGAAACAAGCGGGCGCATTCACCAGCACATCAAGAGGTTATCGACCTGACTTTCACACCCGAATCAGCTTCTATCATACGATCAGTTCCAATAAGAGATCGAATTGCTCCAGCAAGAAAATCTGCTTCGCAAAAGGAGAAGCAAAACAGTAAAACTCCTCGACGAGCTCTATCACAAATGCCAACGGTAGATTTAACAGCCCCAGAAATTCGCAGAAAACAGAAGGCAAAGGATTTTTTCGTCCAAGAAGACCCTGAAGTTCTCCGACAAAAGCAAGCCGCTGCTCAGATAATCCACAAAGAAGTCGATGTTAACCGTGTCGAGCTTGACGAGGCACTTTTTGGCGAAGCAGATGCTGAAAGCGAAGAAGCTAAAGCTAAGAAAACTGCAGCCGATGCAAAAAAAGCAGAAGAGTATGAGGCTCGGATGCTAGCTCGGCTTATGAAGGAGGAGATTGCACACCGTACAGATCTTGAGAAGCGGAGGCGTCAAGCGGAAGAGGAGCTAGAGCGAAAGCAACGTGAAGCAGAAGAGCAAGAATTCAAGCGTTTAAGACGTGAAGTCGAACGCAAAAGATCAGAGCAGGCACACCAGATTGCACTTGAAGAGAAACGAGAGAACGCAATTGCTAGGATCAAAGCTGACAGGGAGGCTGCTGAGAAAGAGCGGCAGAAAAACATTGCTTCTGAGAAAGCAGCCGGTATTCAGGCTCAAGCAGAAGAACTTGCGAAGCTGAAACTGAAGCAAGAGTTAGCAAAGAAACAGGCGCTCTCTCTCCTGGCAAAGAAAGTTCAGTCAGTGGATAAAGAGATCGCGCCATCTGTGCCGGCTGAGAATAATCACGTCGAAGATATCATTAGCCAGGAGAATGAAGACGAAGAGGATAATTTGTTTGTTTTTGACAATACCAAGTGAGTCATGTATGCGGACAAATAACGGGGTTATTGCTAACAAGAAACCAAAGACTTGACAAAACCACTGCTAGCCAGTCATCAGAAGTAGTTAGTGCAGCTAGGTCAATCTATCAGAGCAGTAACCAAGCAACACTCGCGCAGCTGCGCCATGAGACACAAGCTCAACGAGGCGAAAACGCTCGCACAGCTAAAGCAAGATTAGACGGAAGACTCAAAAGTCATGTTGAGCTGCAAAACCCTATTAAGCAAGTCATTCCCACACCACCCCCGCAAGAGAGATTCAAACCTGTAAAGCTCAGTAAAAAGGTTTCAGCCACCAAGGCTGCACCGGTGACCATGCAAGAACCAGATTCTGAAGAGGAGGAATTTGCTTGGTCTAATAAGCGCACTACAATACCTGAAGCTGCAGCAGACTGTGCTCCAGCCTGTGAAACAGTACAAGATCAGGTCCATGGATCTAATCTCGATGAGAACACCGTTTTCGTGTGGTCACCGATTGGCTCCCCTGAGCCTGAACTCGTACCAAGTACTTCTCAACCAAATGTAACGCAAGATACACTATCACAGACGTCTGGATCCTTACCTCCCCACATCACAGAGGATCCATCTTCAATTTCTTTGAGTCTAACGCAAGATAACAATCCTAAATCAAGTTCACCAATATTCCAGGCTAATTTACGCAAACTTTCTCAACAAAAATTGGAGCGGAACCAAGTGCAGGAATCAGCTAAGACAAAAGAAGCTGTTGCGAGGGGCAGGAGTGAGCAGCAGAAAGCAGATCGCCGTAGGAAGGAGGCCGAAAAGACAGCTGAAAAAGCAGCTGAAAGGAAAAGATTGCAGATCATTGCTGATGCAGAGAAAAAAGGAATTGGCATTACTCCAGATGCTTTGAAAGCACAGGTCGATGTTTTCATGGCTAAAAGACTTGTAAGCATTATTTATTTTCAAACTTCTAGAAGCATGCTAAGTAGTCACAGGAGGACCTCCAACGCAGATCTGAAAAGAGAGCTCAAAAACTTGCTGGGGGCTCCCAAGTCTTCAAGGAGCTGAAAGCGCAGCCTGAAAAGCCACCTTGTGTCGTTGATCCATTAGAGAAACCTAGAGGTAACAACGAAGTTACTGATGAGCAACTAATCAGGAAAGATATCGTATTGATCAGAAAAGAAAGGCAGTCTGCAATTGCTCTAGAACGCGGCAACCTCGGATATCTTGCTGCAGCTTCAAAGACTACCGTCGCGGATTTTGAGACGGACTCGGAGTCTGATGAGGATGAAGACGATGATCCCGACGGACTTGTTGCTGCACTTCTGAATGCCTTCAACGAAGACAATGATAAGGAGAATGACGATGATGACAGTGATCACAGTGAATTTGAGTCCGAGTCCAAGTCCAATGTAGATAGCCCCGAAATTGGAAGCGCGCCGAAGTCAATTATTCACAACCAAAGAGTTGTTGAGTCGCAACCATGTTTGGCTACTCCAGTCATTACATCAAATCTGACCTTAAATAACAGCAGCATTTGTTCACCACTCAAGCGCTCCTCACTTCTTCCAAAGAATATTCTCGACGCACCTCCTTTCAATCCCGCCAAAATGTCATCTCCAGACAAACCACGCGAAATTGTTCTCGTTAACATATACCGAGTCCTCCAAGTTCGCAACAAAGGCAATGACGCCGATGAGCCTAGGCTTGTCGACAATTATGGTCTCAATGCAGAGGCCGAAAACCGAATTCATACTGAGGTTGAGAAATTCCGCAAGTCTGGCATTCAGATGTCCTCAAGCTCAACTCATTATGAAGCTGGAAAGATGAAGACTAAAATCACACATTCAGCGAACGGTAATGTGTGGACGGAATTCTACGTGGATGTTCAGACTAGAATGGCGGATACTCTGAGTGGATATGATCCTGAGTTGTTCACACCAGTCGTTGGAAAGAAGATCTGGAACGTCGTCCAGTCTGTCCTACCCAAAGTTACCTCTCCTGCTTATGCCGCGCCAAATAGTAACACCATTGAAAACACCGACACTACTGAAGATAACAACACAGCTAGAGACAGCAACAATAATAGCACTGATGACGAGAACACTTCAGAGGAGGAAGAACACGATGATGGGCTAGAGGAAGACCGCATAGAGCTAGCCGAGTCGCAACACCAGCATGTCTCACAAGCAATCTTCACGATCATCTCCTCCAACACTGTCCTCGAAATGGCCAACAACTCCGCCTGCGAAGTCTTGATCAAATTCATCAAACCACGCGGCTGCAAGATTGATGAGATCGAGAGGTACACAGATGGTGCGCGCCAGCTGCGGGAGATGAGAGATTCATGTAACGAGGCAGGAGGAGTATTTAATGCATATGTGGAGAATGATGAGGTGCTAATGCCGTGGGTTGACTGGGCACGAGTTGATGTCCAGGTGGTGGAGCAGGCTCTGGTGGGCCCATTGAACTAGGGGAAGGAGACAGTTAGGTGTGGTTGGGAGCTGTGAGTCGAGCTGAGTGGGTGGATAGGGAGAATTAGGAGAGGATAAGATCTTGTATAATCCATAACTCGAATCTGGTGGTGGGATACAGCGGCCATGGATACAGAGGCAGACAGACAGACAGGCAGGCAGAGAGAATTTGGGCAACCCCAACAAGCAAGCCAAAATAACAGATTTTCCCATAGTAAGCCTAGAAACAAGGCGAATCATAATAATTATTCAAAATCTTCTGCACACCTTGACTTTGTGAACGAGGCAAAGTTCCACGTGAAGAACTTAAGTCTAAACTTCCGAAATAGGTTTACATGTTCTCTTGGTGTTTAGGTTCGAGAGTCAGTTGGAAAGACAGCAAAATCTGGTAGTTTGGAAAGGGATCCGGGGAGAGGTATGAGAAAGTGTGGTAAGGGACAGAATCTAGATTCACGTTTTGCAAAACTGTTCAATCTTTGGTTATTCGACACAATTAATTGCTAAGCTCATTATAAAGCTACTGAATATCCCTTGCTGTGAACATCCCCCGGTGGCCACATACACAGGCAAACCCGAATTTGCATTACACAATCATACATAAAAGATTTAAAAATCATACAAGCTCATACCTTACTTTGGTGCCTCGCCATCCACGAATCGCAAAGCCTCCTGCTGACTCACAGTATCAATTCCACTGGTTTTGTTATGAAACGTAACTCCATAGCACTTATCAGCCACAAGCAACATTTCCGGCCTGAAGGTAGTGCAGATAAATTGACCACTCATAGCACCGGCACCATTCTCGTCGTTTTGTGTGCTCTGTTGCGTAGCGATCTCTTGTAACATTTGAGCAACGGCTGTACGATATTGAGCATCCAGGTTTGCATCGATTTCGTCGAAAAGATAGAAGGGAGCGGGATCACATTGCTGGATCGCGAAAACAAGGGCCAAAGCGCACAAACCTGGATTAGATTAGCATTGAGTTTGACCCAGTCATACGACGACATACTCTTTTGTCCACCACTTAGCTGCTGAATGCGTTGCTGGTCATCATGTTTACTGTTGAATGACACGCTGATGCCAACACCAGTATAGTTCTCTACGCTCTCCCGCGGATCCTCCTCTTCTGAGTCCTCGTCTTCACGAACGCGCTGATCAGTCTTGCGTTGAATCACCAGGCGACCACGACCTGCTGGTACCAAGCGCTCAAAGATTGTAGCAAACTCCTTGGAGACTTGCTTGAAAGTTCTTTCAATTGCCTCATCCTTGCGCTGGTCCAAAACTTCCACAAGATCTCTGATGGATGTATGAGAGTCTGACAGCTCCTTTCTACGCTTCGTCAGACTATCTCGCTGTGATGTGAAACTGTTGTATTGCTCAAACGCTTTCTTGTTAACGTGCTTGTACTTCTTCAGAGCGTCATTGACTTTCTTCAGCCTTGAAGTAATCTAATTCGAGTTAGTCAAGGAACTCTAGATATATAGGATAACTTGCCTGTTTTGAATCAATATTGGAGTACTTCTCAAACGCTTCATCTGGTAGTACGCCGAGATCACGGATGTTTTTCGCACATTCGGCAGCGGAAGCAGTCAGTAAAGCTTTCTTCGCCACGCTTTTCTCCATTCTCTTTTGGGCTTTCTCAATAGCTCGGGCAATTTCCTGCTGTTGCTCAGCTCGTTGAGAAAGCTCTTTTTGGAGGCTTGATATTTTGGTCTCGCCCTGTTCAATTTGAGTTTCATTGTCCTGCAACTTAGCCTCGAGAGCAGCAGCGGCCTTTTGGATGCGTTTTAAATCTTTCTGTGACTGTTTGAGGTTTCCAGATCCATTTCCAGCAGTATCATCAATCTCCTGGCCGTTTAATTCATCAAGCTTCATCCGGAGATTTTCCCGCAGATCAATCTCCAGCAACTGCTTCTGTCCTTCTAGCGCCCGGCGACGAGTGCAAAGTTCATTCCATTGTTGCTTTAATTCTTGAACCGTCGTATTGAGCATATCTAGCTCTTGCTCCTCGGCTGCACTCAGTGACTTCTTGAAGTCGGAAGACAATTCTGTCTCGAGGCCAGCGATGGTGTCTCCGACATCCCCGATCATTTTATCGACAGTTTCTCGGCGCTTCTGATTATCCTCGAGCTGTTTCCTCTGCCTCTCAAGATGCGCAGTCTTACTTCTTAACTCGGCTTTCAGTGGATCGAAACTGGCGTCTAATCTTGCCAGATTTTGTTCTAAAATGGTCAACTCGCCCGACTTTCTGGTAATATCGTGCTCCTTCTTCTCCAAATCACGGAGGATCCTGTCAATATCCCCGTTCTTGGCCTCGAATTCATCGCGCCATTTATTTACAGCACGGACGGCTTCGAGGCGTGACTTGCGTGGATCAATATAGCCACCAGTCATTGCTCCCTTCTTGTTTGCAGTGTCACCATCAGGCGTGATCGCGTTGCATCCGTGACTTCGAGCGTATTGAGCAGCAACAGCCAAAGAAGGGCAAACGATGGTGTTGCCAAAGACTTGACCCATAGCTCTTTCAAATTTCTTATCAAATTTGAGTTTGCTCATTAGTGGAACCGCGTCTGATGCGTGAGGAAGCTTGGAAGGTTTGGAGCTAAGCTGTGAAAGAGGCACGAAAGTCACTCTGCCACCCTTCTCTTTGTACAGAGCATCGGCCAAGAAAGTTGCAGTCTCGGCATTGTCAACAACGTAATGAAATAGACTGTTGCCAGCTGTTTGCTCAGCAGCCATACGATAACTATCGTTTGGCTCAAAGAGTTCGGCAAGAGTTCCAAAAGCACCAGTAATATTGTACTCGCGTTTCAATCTTCTCACATTTACAAGACCTCGTGAGGTATTACCATCCATGGTGTGTGAAAGTTCTCTCTCAGCGCGATCTCGTTCTTCTCGAGCAGATGCAATGCCTGATTGCAACTTGTCGTCCTCACGGCGCAATACCTTCCTTTCATCCTTCAATTTTTCAAGGCCATCTTTAGCTGTGGTAACTTCGTCGAAAAGAGCCTGTCGACTGCCTCCCCAGCCCTCTAGACGCTTTCTGAGCCCGGCAATGTCGCTTTCCAAGGTTTTAATCTCAGACTGTACTGCAGAGACCTCTTCATCTGCATTTAGTCGGTTGGCCTTCTGCTCGCCTACGGTGGTGTTCAGCTCCGCAATTTCCTTCTTCAGAAACTGGTCTCGTTCAGCTTTGTTCTTGAACTGCGAGCTACGGCCTTGCTTGTTGTACAGTCGTCTCCGGCTTGCTTCTGCTGCATCGAGGCTCTTCCTCGCCTCCACTTCATCATTCTTGCTTTTGGTATAGTCAGGTAGAATCTTCGCAAGATCTGCCTCTTTCGAAGCGATCTCCTGCTTTACGGCCTTGAGCTCGTTCAAGTAGCGAGATCTGGTCTGCTCAGTAGCAGAAAGACCGTCATTAAGAGTCTTGACCGATAACTCGACTTTAGCCTGCGCCTTGGAGGTTTCGCGTTTGTCTTCCTCCAGTTGCCGCCTCTCCAACTTGAGAAGCTCCATCTGGCGATTCAATTGTTTCACTTCATCCTCAAGCTCGGAGATAGCTTTCTCGCCCTGCAAAAACGCATCACGATTGTCGTCTGTGCCTTCGATGCCACTGGCTCGCATATCTTCAATTTCATCCAATGCACCGGCAAGAGCTGTCTGTTCGCGATGGTAGAAAGCGTATTCAAGACATCGTCGATCCCTGTCCTTTTCCTGATAGCCTCGCAGTTCGTCCTTTTCCTCCTCCAATTCGGCAAGCCTGTCTTTGATGTAATGTAGAAGTTCGTCAATCTTGGCTTGCTTGTTCTCCGTCTCAGTCATGATCTTTAGAGATTCTGTTCGACGAGCTTCGTAAACCTTAGTACCGGCGACATCCTTCAACAAATTCAGTCTTTCCGCATCTTTCATGTTTGTCAACGCAGTGACACGACCTTGCGGCACAATGTAATACGGATTTGATCTAGAGAAGCCGGCAGATTCGAGAAGATTCATCACATCGGTCTTCGTCGCATTCTTGCGATCCAGGGAGTATTCATCCTTCTTGAGACCGATCGTTCGACGCAGAATAAGCTCATCTTTCCCGGTAGGAAAGCGATCATCAGTATTATCGAAGATGATTTCGACATATGCCGACATCACAGCAGAGCCCGATCCTTCGTGCAAGAGAGCCTGTCGCTCTTCGCGACCCATCTGCGAATAGGCATCACTAAGCACAAATCGAATGGCGGCGAAGAAATTGCTCTTTCCTGAGCCATTGCGACCAACAATCACATTTGTCTTTGGGGAGAAAGGTTCGATAACAGTCTGCTCCTTGTAGCTATCGCGCGTTAGTAACAGATGGTCAGATGAATGCTAAGATAATACCTTTTAAAGCCTTGGATGATAATCTGCTTGATGTACATGCTTGCGATCAAGCGCCTCGCGGAGGCAGTGAAGCGTAGAGTGCAGTCGAACACGCGGTGTAGTGTTCAAGATGGGGTGTAGAGGCGAAGAGCTGCAGATCAACCGGCGCAACACTCAATTACTAAATTGCTTGCGACGGCGATTGCGTTGATGCAGGTGTTGAACACGTTCACGGTCACGGTGGCTGTCTCGGTCACGTCGTCGCAACGCGTAGAAAATCCAGGGCGCGTCCCCGTCCTGCCCCTCTGCGGTAAACTTAGGCGCAAAAGATGAAGTTGCCAAAGAAGGGTTAGCTCGGTAGACCGCTCGGCAGAATTAATTTTGGCGAGGGGCTTGAGTTTATTCATTTTATGAGTCGCCGCAAGCTTGCAACACTAAGAATCCCATTTAATTTTTGAGGTATCACGCCAAATATTCAATATGGCCGATCAACCACTTTCTGCTGAGAGTGCTGCTCCAGCAGCTGGCCTGGCACCTAGTCATACGTATATTCCGAACCGTGGTTACGAAACTTCTGCTTCAGATGCCCCACCACAGACACCCACAGGTTATGCTGCTGACAACGAAGACGAGACTTACGAAGATTTATTCGAGGACGAAGACGAGGAGTTTTTCGAAAATATTGACTACGATGGTGCATCAGGGAACATCACAAAAGCTTACAACCGCCAGCGGAAGCTCAACGATGCAGACGCCACTGCCCCTCGAATAAACCCACAAAGACCAGCCGCAAACACACAAGCAAGCGTTGACGATCAAATATCAAGCTTGTCGAAGCATGCTGCCAAAATCAGACTAGATGTGGGAGGAGAGAGAAGCAAAACACACGGGAAGGATAAATCCGACCGTGCGACGAGTGAACAAGTCCTGGACCCTCGAACGCGGATGATTTTGTTGCAAATGATCAATCGAGGAATTGTATCAGAAGTCAATGGATGTTTGAGTACTGGAAAAGAAGCAAACGTTTATGGCGCACTCTCAATACCTGTCTCTGGTGGAGTGGATCAAGCGCCAATACATCGAGCAATCAAGGTATACAAGACTAGCATTCTCGTTTTCAAAGATCGCGATCGCTATGTTACTGGCGAACACAGATTTAAATCGGGATATAATAAAGGCAACAACAGGGCGATGGTGAAAGTCTGGGCTGAGAAGGAGTTTCGAAATTTGAAGCGACTATACTTGGCTGGCATCCCATGCCCTGAGCCGGTTTATCTACGATTACACGTTCTTGTTATGGGTTTCTTGGGGGATAAGAAGGGCTGGGCTGCTCCACGATTGCGCGATGTCGAGTTGCAAGGCGAGGACATCGATGAGCAATGGCGAGTGCTGTACCTACAGATGCTTGGACTTATGCGACGTATGTATCGGACTTGCAAACTTGTCCACGCAGATTTGAGTGAATACAACGTATTGTTCCACCAGAAGAAACTGTTCATCATCGACGTTTCACAGAGTGTCGAGCATGATCACCCGCGATCTCTCGAATTCCTCAGAATGGATATCAAGAACGTGTCGGACTTTTTCAGAAGGAAGAACGTTGATGTACTCTCAGAGCAAACTGTCTTTGGCTTCATCACTTCATATGACGAGCCGGTTCAAGACCCTGCTTTAACAGAAGCTATGGAAAAGATGTTTGCCGAAAGACCAGCAGTTGATGAGAGTGAACTGGCGACTGCTGAGAAGGAGGTAGAGAAAGAAGTCTTCCGACAACAATACATGCCTCAAACGTTGGATCAAGTATACGATTTCGAAAGGGATGCAGAGAAAATTGGCAAGGGACAAAAGGATGATCTGGTGTATCGGAACTTGTTGGCGGACAAAATTCCAATATCCTCCGGAAATGAAGCCGACGCCGAGGACACCATGGACGGAAGCTCACCCCCAAGCGACGATGGAAGTGACAGCGAGGACACTGATGATGAGAGCCGGTTTGAGAAAGGAACACCGAGAGGAAAAAGGTTTGAGGACAAAGATGTGAAAAAGGTGCTTGCTTCTTCGGACAATTCGATACAAACCAGATACTGACAACGAACAGGAGCACAAAAAAGCAGTTAAGGAGGAGAAGCGAGAGAAAAGAAAGGACAAGATGCCAAAACACCTGAAAAAGAAGCTCGTAAGTTCGTCGGCAAAGCATAAGCACTGAATTGGCAATCAATGAAGAATGGAGATGATTCTTCCGCTCAGACCTCATCATGTGCTCCCCGAACCTTCGAGATCATCGGTGACGGTGAATCACGCCACCGCTTGTTCCCAACGCTCTTTTTCCTTTCGTCAGTCTTCCACTTACCCGAATGATGAAGCAAAAAACTTCTCCAAGGTCAGTTGTCAAGAAGTGTATTGCAGTACGCTGCAAAACCTCTTGTGCCACTGACTGTGCGAGGAGCTGCAAGTTAATTCTCTGATCCTCTGGTCAGAGAAATGCTGATGCTGAACAAAGAGAGCACTGACGGGTGTGGAACATCGGTCGGCCGGCGGGAAAGTCCCCAGATCCACAGGGACTCTGTGATTGATCACCAGCAGGGTGCGCCATCCGGTAGCGAGATCTGCAAGCGCATTATCGAAGATCCTACCGGTAGCGAGGGGAAGGAAGCCTGTCCACCGATTGGAATTTCTTATCGGCCACCCAATTTCCTCTGGCCTTGGAATGCTTCAGAGTTGAAGTCCTGGTGTGAACTATGAAGATCTGCGCCTCGATGAGTTGTCGACGTGCAAGCGTGCATGCCCCTGAGCGAGTGCACAGGTTCTCTGAGGGAAGATCCGAAATGGGCATTCCCCCAAGGCTGGGCTGGAAGTGCGTGCCGCTCCTCCGAAGTCACCCTAATTGCCCAACTATTGGCTGCATAGTTGGCTCTGATGCCGTCGCTTAGGCCAAAGCACAGACGTGACCGAGCGCGATCACGTTGTCGCGACAGCTAATCGACGGTTGAGCCCTCCCAAGTTCTGCACAGACAACTGAACGAGCCACGGTGAGGTCTTCGGCGATCCCATACTGTCTTATTGAAGTTCTTGCTTTTGTCGAATCATCCGATAATGTAGTAAAGCTGAATTTCAAGGGTCCACGGCACAAAGTCCATGCGCCGTCATCCAGGGACTTGTGCATAGCGTAGTCCTAGCTCAACGCCGGCGACGGGGCACAGCGGGAGTTATATAGTCTCGATGTGTTCCTCGCACTATGGAGTTGACGGTAATACAGCTAGTTCTCTAACTCAGGTCTCGACTTTGCCGTGCCGCCTCTTTATAACAGTGCTCTCCGCACTTTGAGGTTTTGTTAATGGTCATCGGCAGCGATTCCCCAACATTTGACACCGTCCCCAGCGTGGAAAATGCAGCTGCCACCTCTGTCGGTGATCACATCATGGCCAACGCCAAATTACAAGGATCCGGAGACACGAGGTCCTGCGAATCTCATCATTAATATTTCGTTCTTTTTCTTGGCTTTGTTCGTGGTGTGTTTGAGGTTATACGCTCGGATTAAGATTTCCAAAAGCTTTGGTTGGGATGACGGATTAATTGTGGCAGCGATGGTTTGTTCTCAATTCGAATTGTCTGAACCGGACTGACTAGCAAAGTTTCCAGCTACGGCGTTCGCTATTCTGGGTATGATGACTGCGACAAAGTATCAGTGGGACCGGCATATCTGGGACGTTCGTGCGGAATTTATCAAAATCGGACTGCAACTCTCAATCGTTACGGAAATTCTCTTCGCGATTGCGACAAATCTCACGAAGTTGTCGATTTTGAGCTTGATATATCGTATAGTTTCCCAGGGACCTGGAGTACTTTCGAAGCTTATTATTGCTGCCATGGCCTTGATCATGAGCCAGACAGTCGCTTTCATTTTTGGCGTTTTGTTTCAATGCCGGTAAACAGTACCGCGTCGTACATACAGGTAAAAAAAAAACTAACGTTAGACAGGCTCCCATCTACGTATTGGACACTCACATTCTCACCGCAACCAGAATGCATTTCCGAAACGAAGAACCTATTAGCTGCTGGAATTATAAACACAATAACAGATCTCATTGTCGTTCTTCTTCCTATGCCGATGGTTTTCGGCCTCCACCTCCCAACGCGACAGCAAATCGCTATCGTGGTTCTTTTTGGAGTAGGGCTCCTCGTTACCGTCGCTGGTTGTGTGAGGACGGTCTACCTCTACCGTGCTACATCGGCGTGGGATAAGACTTGGATTGCGTATCCTGTTTACATTGCAAGTTCAGTGGAACTATATATTGGCATAGTACTGCTTCCTTCTTCCCCCCAGTGAGAGCGATATCTAACAAGCAATCGTAGATATGTGCATCGGTGCCTGCCACCAAAACATTCTTAAACCATTTTGTGCCACGATTCCTTCAGTCTGGTATCATGTCTGGCTCACACCGCTCGAGGAGCAAAGAAATGACTACTGTGACGAGCCGGCCATCAGCGATGACCAGCGTTGTCATCGGCAGTAACAGTGGTGTTGTTCCGTTAAATGAGTACCAAGAACAAAAATTTGCAAGCATCGCAAACAACCGCGATGAAGCCGCCCTCCAAACACGACACACCATTTCAGCCTTTCCATCTCCACCCAAAGCCAGGCAACGCACTCCAGATTCCGCGGTTGAAACAACGTACGAGGTCAGCAAGGCTGAAAGTTATGATGAGTTGATAGTCGAGTGAGTTTAATTCATGTTATGGTTGTGTGGACTTTGCTCATCATTGGTGCAGAAATCCCCTCGGTTCCTCGGATCCCATGACTCTCGCGCGTCCGCCACCGAGCTACCGCCAGTCCCGCTGATCTGAACGAGTCAAAACATCCTGTTACTGTGCAAAATAATAAAGCTCTGGGGAAACTCTAACAGTGAACTCTCTCCTGCAAAGTGCCGGGATTCAATCTACCTTCTTCACGGGGCCCTTTTTAACATAGATTCGGAATAGAAGTAATGGCTTATCCCCGAGATTGATTGTTCCCAACTTCGCAGCCGCTCCTGGCACAAGAGTAGAAATCCGTTTTTCGCCAGATGCGAAACTCTAGCACTATCGACGTCCGGTCTCACCAACCGAAATGAAACCGTCCTTACTTCAACGTATGGGAAGGAATGAAATCAAGATCCAGACGCTCGGTCGGCATTCATGGTTGCTGTTGCTCGGCTGCCATTCGGTAAAGGCCTCAAAAAGCAAGGGGTGCGGGCTTCTCCCGATACGGCTCTGCTACTGGTCATTCAAGTCTCTCTTGATGCCGAGTCTCAGGTGGATGTCAGGATTTAGCTTAGACTCTCGGAGAACACAGTCTCACTTTGGTTCGCTCAGTCGCTCGACGCAGTGCCAACTGCGGGGTGATGTTGAAAATAAGCAAATACCCAAACTAAATCCTGCCCAGATCTCTTGAGACTAAGGATCGCTAGTGTCCCAACTCGCAGTGACCTTTTTCCCACCCCCCGCTTCCTGCACCACCCACATTCTTGTCTCCGAATGTAGCTAAAAGATAAGAAGCTGGAAAACCAGTGTTCAGTCAGCCCAAGTCCAAGTCTGCGGTCCCCATTTTGTTTTTCGCCAGAAGTCTGGCACTCTGTGAGGCTTGGCCGAGACCTGGCGTCGAACAAGTCAACAAAGGCGTCGAGTCGAGTGAGAATGGCGCACGCCCATCTGCACTCCTGCCTTTTGTTTGGTGACGGCTTCACATAACTCCAGCAGTGATTCAGACTGTTGGCTGAAGTATGGGAAGCTCCGCCCATCGTGACAGTCGTGGGTCTTAAGGCTGACGGTCTGCTGGTGCGGTAACTGCGGCCCTCTGTTCTACAAATTTCGGATTGCTACTGCAATACCCGCGAACTCTCGAGTCAGTTTGTTCAAAATGAAGTCCGCCTCCGCTTTCAGACTGCTGTTTCTAGTGCCTGCGGTGTGGGGAAAGGGATTCTTTGAGAGACAGGCGGCGACTGCGACGTCGTCCGTGTTTTCGGTTCCGACTCCGTCGTCCTTGCCGACGGTCAATAGTAGCAACCACGATCTGTCGCAGCACTTCTGCCGGATTTGGAGACACTCAAGTGTCTACGCCGATGGCAAAATCTACATCGATGGTGGCAACACTTTCATCCCGAATGGGAATGGCACCTTCTATAATACTGCGAATGGGCAAAATGAGCAAGGTATGAACGATGTGCTTCTCATCCTGGATCTTTCCCGCAATTTCACGAACCAGGATAGTTCGGTGTATAGCGTTGTCAACAAAGGACCCACTGTTCCAAATGCACTGATCGAGGGCGCATTGTGGTATTCCAAGGTCACCCGGAAGATCTATCAGATTGGTGGATGGTTTTCTTTCAACAATAAGGCAGATCCGGGATATATCGAAGATGAAAAGCTGCCGAATTCGACGATTTGGGAGTTTGATATTGACAAAAAGACTTGGGCGCAATCCGCGTTCACGTATATCAATACCGGATCGAAAGTGGAACGGCCGGGAGCAGCTGCGAACTGCGATGCACCAACGTTGAATAGAAGTTTTATCTTCGAGGGGTATGTGCAGCGGCGTTCTGACTATGCGTACAAGAACTACACAGTCTCATCGATGTTCAAGTGTATGTGGAAATGGAACCCTCTTCTTCTTGCAGTTCCACACTGACAGAGTGGTGATAGTCATCGAAGGAATGCTTTCCCTGGACACCAACACTTCGCCGCCGACTCTCACCAACATCTCTGTGCCCACGTATGTTGGGCCCAGAATGAATGGAGCAATGATCCACGTCCCCATTGGAAAGCAGGGCATTATTGTCAACATCGCTGGTCAAACGACTGGGAATCCTACCCCGTATGGAATCCCAATTGTTGACGCGAATGCTGGAAATGTTAACATTCTCAATGATTTTGTGGACATTTACGATATTGAGACTGGATTTTGGTTCCGGCAGTCTACGTTCGGTGCGGAAACCCTTTGAGCGAGAGGTTGTAGTGCTGACTGTCAGTAGGTGTACCTGATATCCCGACTGGGCGATCTGACATCTGTACCATTCTCATTACTGCTGCGGATAAGTCATCTTACAACATCTTTGTGATTGCTGGAGTCCGTGAGTGTTTATTGTCAACCGAACGTTTTAGAATACTAATGCCTAGTAGAAACCTACAACAGCGTTATTACGTACGAAGATATGTGAGTTATTACTGCTGCTGTACTTTAGATTTTGGAGATGGTCTAACTTTTTAGGTGGGTACTTACACTACCAACATTTCAATGGGTCAAGGTACACACTCGCCCGGGTGGTATCTATGGTAATCAACTTCGATTTCATCACACTCTATGGCCACTGACTGTTGACCAGGACACACTTGTCACGCTGTGGGAGAAAATTTGGTTGTGATTGGAGGCATGCAGACTACGGACACAGGTGGAAATGTCAGGAATTGCTCTGTAAGTTTCTCAAATTCACCCATTGGTCTTGGCCCTGACAAGATTGTAGTCCCATATGCCAGCGGAAATATTCAGTTTAACCCTGATGGAATACACAGGCGTATACGACCTTGCTGGGGCCAGCCGAAACCCTCCTGTCCCCGCTGACGTCGTAGCACTCATCGGGGGAACCGGTCTCGGAGGGGCTGTGGTGACCAAGCCCAAGTTGTGGAGTGATATCTACCTGCAGTAAGTTCTCTCGTGTGTTTTCAATATAGTTGCTGACAAATCTGAAGATATGTCTTCACCCCAAATGTCGTTCGACCAGTGTACACACCCGCATACGTGCTGGCAAATGTAACCGGAGCGACCGTAAACAAGACTAATACCTCCACCACCACAACACAATCAGCAAACGCAACCGCTACCGCTGCACCCGCAAAAACCACCAACATCGGCCCCATAGTTGGTGGAGCAGTTGGTGGTGTCGTCGTCCTTGCCATTCTCCTCACCGTTCTCTTCATCCTGTTCAAGCGCCGTAAAGCCGCCAAAGTCGAAGCAGCTGGGGAGAAGAATGGTGCGCCCTCTGTCCCATCAGGTGCCGAGCTCCCCACATACCAAGAATACAAAGATAAAGACGCCGTCGAAGTGTCTGCTTTTACCAACCCTTGGTTTTCACTCCCTACCAACCCACGCATGCCTCTGGACCGGTGGAGATGGATGCGCACGAAGCGCAGGACGAATGGCGACCGTTGAATGCCGGTCCGCAGAGCCCTCCACCGGCGATGCATAGTCCGAGTCGGTTTTCCGAGGTTAGTCTGGCAAGCAGCGTGGTAAGCAGTCCCGGTAGTCCCGGTAGTCCCGGTAGTCCTCCGTTTTCACCTCTGGCAGGCGGGCGATCGAGTCGACAGAGTGAGGTCAGTCGGGAATGAAGATGAATGGGGTATACAGAAGGGAGAAAAGAAGAGGAGGGTGACAGGTGCACGATGTCCAAATGGATGAAATAAACAGTCGGAGTCATATCATACTCGATTTCGAAGCGAGCAGTTGGATTTACGATGCTATGATCAACAAGATGGAGTTCACGCGTTAATGCTTTCTTACCAATTCAATTCTGCAGTGATAGTAGCACTCTAATTTATTTAGCAATAGGAGAATAATCAGAACTGGGATCTCTTTCTCTCTTTGCATATCTTACTACTCACATTGATTTCACATCCGAGGTCTGATGATGGGGGATCTCCATTTCGCACTCGGATTGGCTTGGAGCGCATTCACTGCGAGCATGTCACAAAAGAAATATACTTCTCCAATTTGTGACTGAGCAGATATTCATCTGATGTCTCATCTGCGGTGTTTTCTACCAAGCCTTAACAGAAGTCGAGTGCGGTGAGCGTGAGTCGTACGCACTCTGCGAAAGAATACCTTACAGTCGATGTTTTTCAGCTGCCAAGTAGGCCACAATGAGCACTTGTCTGGGTTGTCTCAAGCCGTGATGTACCTCGTCGGAGTTATACTAAGGTGACAGCTGCTGCTGGCTGCTAGCTAAGTACTTGGCGAACGAACTTGTCGGTGGTAGTGCTGATGTTGTGGTGCTGATGGTGCTGATGACCTTGGGGATTGTGGTGGATGGATGGATGACAAGTAGATATGTGATAATGCGATGACGTTGGGGTTTTATGTTGTGAGAAAGTCTTGGATGCGGAGGATGTGGAGGGTGGAGGGTGTGGTGAGATGGGAGATGGGAGAAAGGGAGAAAGGGATGTCACGTGTAATTGGGAGGTTGGCTTGGGGAAGAGTCAGTCGCAGGGGATTGGTATGCAGATGGTTGAGTGTTTATTTCTCTATGTGTTTTTGAGTCGATGGGAAAATATCTTCTTTTCAGGGTGAATGTCGTGATATCTGGTCACATGACTGGGCATTAGCCGGTGAGGCCACCCCAGCCAAACAAATCAAACCCCCTCTAACCCCCATCCAATCCCCATCAAATCCCGATCTCACCAGCATGACGCATCAGCATCAGCATCAGCATCATCCCCTTCCACCAGTCAACACCGACTCCAACTCAGCCGCATCACACCCCAACCCAGTCCCTCAATTAAGCTTACCCGTTCGGGATGCTGGTGTCCCCTGTCTACTGTCGGTTCCACCAACAGCAGCGGGGCAGAAAACAGAAAAGGGGCCAAGCGAGCAGTCGATCAACCCCTGCCCTGATGTTGCGTCGTTGCAGGGTCTCGCGATAGGTAGAATACAGTACGGTAGAGTATTTTTCACCATGCACCTTCTCGTCGCCCGATGGTGGTCAGTCAGTCAGATTGTGAGTTTGGGGAGAGGGCGTGTGGGAAGGTGGGTGGGTGCTGATGCGAGTGGGAGTGGGAGATGGAGATGGACATGGAGATAAAGAGCTGATGATATATATAATATGTATCTTGAGTGGGAGATGGGAGTCTGGCATCTGGTATAAGATATCTAAGTTGAGCCCCAGATGTGGGATGGACATGCACGTGTTGATATGTGTTTATGCATATATATATATATATAGACATACAATTCTCCAGGCCACCCTCGCCATGTGGTCCACCCCGTTATACGCCACCAACTGACCTTCCCGCAATGAGTTTCACCTGCTCGAACCTCCGAGGCAATATTTGGCCCCCAGCACTTCCCTGCAGACCCTGAAATACCAAATCCCAAGACGATCTTCTCTGCCTAGGTACGTCCAGCAGCGGGATCTCATTCCTCTCATTTTTGCACCTCTCATTTTCTCTTTCTCACTTCTTTCCCCTCTTCTCTCTCCTCTTACCTTACATCTTACATCTGACTGCTTTTTCCCCCATCCCTCCTCCGCCAGCGTTCTCTTCTCACCCACCGCAGCCATGGCAGCCGCATCTCTCTCCTCGTCCTTCGCATCCGCGAACCGCGGGCCCTTGACCACGATATACACGCCGCCAGCCTCGTGCCTATCGACCACGACGCTGGTGTCGTATCCGACGACGGCGCTGGAGAACACCACCAGCACGTTCATGACTACCAAGATCTTCATCAACCACTTCAGCTGGGGAGATGGGAGCTGCTACCCTAGCACCATCGCGACGGTTGCCGGCGCCACGAAGTGGGGGAATGGGTACTACTACTCGCCGGGCATCTGTCCCAGTGGATGGACGTCGGCGTGTGAGTTTACCAACAACGTCTGGGGCTTCGCAACTAATATTGCTACTTCGACCAGTGCCGTGATGTGCTGTCCGTCGTACGTGGATCACCATTAGTACCACCGCACCACCGCACCAGCTAACGAGATAACAGAAGCTGGACCTGCGTCGGCGGCACCACGACCCTCACGGCACACGGCTGCAGCACCGCGCTGTACGCCTCGCAGACCCTCTCGAACGTGTGGTCCGCCACCCCAACCGTCGGCTCCGTCCTCAGCATCCCCAGCAAGAAGAGCGTCACCGAATGGGTCGTCCCCTCCGCCACCAGCGCCGTATGCGACGGCGTCCCCATCATGTGGCAGAGCACCGACGTGCAGATCCTGAGCCTGCTAGCCGCACAGGTCCAGGCAACGTCCAACAACACCAGCAGTCTCGCCAGCTCCTCTGAGACCTCCAGCGCGAGCTCCTCCCTATCCAGCAGCGCAGCCACAACATCCAGCACCCTGGGCGCGACGGCCCTACCCAGCACGAGCACGGCGCTCTCCACGGGCGCCAAAGCAGCAATCGGCATCGTGATCCCGCTCGTGCTGCTGGCAGCGCTGCTGGGCATCTTCTTCCTCTTCCGGCGCCGCAACCAGCGCCGGCGCGACGCGCAGCACGAGTTGCCTGCCACGGGTGACTCGGCCACGGACCAGACGGGCACGCTGCTCAAGGTGTTCGAGAAGGATGCGAAGGCCAAATCGGGGGCTGATGCCTCGGAGCTGGATTCCCACGCCATGTTTGAGGCGGATGCTGCGCACCGCGAGGTCCCGGAGATGGAGGCTAGGCAGCGTGGCCCGGTTTTTGAGATGCCGGCGGATTCGAATCGTGAGCCGCCGAGGTATAAGAGGTGAGGGTTTAGCGTTTGCGAAGGGGCTGGGAGGAGGGTTTGAGCACTTGCTGGGCGTTTTAAGGGGTGGAGTTTGAGTACAGGTAGAAGGATAATGATAAGGATATTGGAGTACATGTAAGCCACTTAGCTTCAATTGGAAAGTAATCAAAATACCAAGAAGCTACTGCATATAAAAGAATTAGGATCTTCAATTCTCACCTACCCCGCCTCACCTAACCCCACCATGAACCTCCACCACACTCCCATTCATATACCTCGCCTCCTCACCAAACAAAAACACAACCACATCCGCAACCTCCTCCGCCGTGCCAAACCGCCCCATACTAATCCACTTCGCCATCCCCTCCACGGCCTCCTTGCCAGCAACAACACCAGCATTGGTAGGCGTATCGATATATCCCGGAGCAACGATATTAGTCCTGATGCCCTTAGGTCCCAACTCCAGCGCCATGCACTTGCTAAAGCCGATGATGCCGTACTTGGTAGCGCAGTAGACCGCAAAGCCTGCCGTGGCCTGCAGACCCGCGATAGACGACACGTTCACGAAGGACGCACCGGCCTGCAGGTGCGGCGTGCTCGCGCGCGTGATGTTGAACAGCCCTTTCAGGTTCGTGTTGACGAGCTTGTCCCAATAGGCGTCTGTGATCTCGGCGGTGGACAGCGCCGTCGGGTTGATGCCCGCGCAGTTGAAGACGTGGTGCAGGCGCGCGTATTTGTCCATGATGGCTGCGACGAAGCTGTTGCATGGCTCCGTCAACCCCACGTCGAAGACGCTCGTGTAGTGGTCGCCGGGGGTGCAGAGCGTGAGCGTTTCTGCGAGCGACGACGCGTTGATGTCGGTTAGGGCCAAGGTGCCGCCGAGCTGGGACAGCTTGATGGACGTCGCGCGGCCGATGCCAGACCCGGCGCCGGTGATAAGGAACACTTTGTCTTGGAATGGCTTTGACATTTTGAATATGCAATGGCTGGGTAAGGGATAGGAGATGAATAGGGAGTTGATATGATGCCCCTCACTCTCGACTTGAAGGTGGGGTGGATGGATGTGTCTTGATACTGTCGGTGTTATCTTAGGATCTCCGAAGGGCTGAGAAAGCATTTCGACGCGGAGTCTAAAGGACGATAGAACTACTATCTCTGAATCTATCAACTTTGAAGTTTCTCAATGCCGTTAGAGTCTTGGTTATGGAGTACTGTCTAGCTAGGCTGACAGCGCGATCACAATGAATGAACGTAAAAGGAGAAACACTACCGTGACCTGATGTGATGTGCTGATTCCCAGAACACTTTGTGAGAGTCGGGCGTGTGACATGCGCAAAAGCAAACCAGATTATTTAAAATGTATGCATGCTGATTTGAGATTGAGATTGAGATTGATATCCAGCATGTGATTACGAAGGTACAGTTGCTGAAGATCATCAGCGGAACGTTGAAGTTCAACTTGACTGGCTACGGTACCCTACTCGGCAAGCGCCGGTAGCTCCTCGGCTCTTGGGCTGAATGAAGCAAAAGGTTGACTGAGCCATCAAACGTTTCGGAAATAGCTGGAAATTGCAAAAGATTAATCTTTCCGACACCTGTGTGATTCGAACACACGCTCCCGAAGGAAATGCCTAAACAGCTTTGTCGAAACAATAGCAGGGCATCGCGTTAACCACTCCGCCAAAGTGCCTTGGTTGGTTGCTTGTTATGATGACGCTAGACTTATTTGGATATATAGAGATCAGAATATGACGTCAGTACACGATCTTGATTTCGTGACCACTTTTATCATGGCAACTTCGACCTCAGCACCTGCACTTATTCACATCGCTGACAGAAGTTGTAGCAAAGGCTGACCTACATATTTTATGGTAGGGTTGCGTATCTTTCTCCTCGTAACCTATTGAGGCAACTTCGAAATTCGGCTGGTCAATGTCAATAATCGTGAGAGATTCCACAGCATTTTATCAAATTGAGATCTCCTCACAATTGAGGCATCACACAGTTTGAGATCAGCCAATCCGAATGTCTAAAATTTTGAATTCGAACCCAATTTAAATACGGTCTGGTGATTCATCGAAAGGGCTCGCTGCAGCTTTGAAAGTTCAGATCATCTGGCAATTCAAGCACAAATCCAGACGAGAAGCATTACTCCATGTCAAGTTTAAGTGTTCATTCAAGACATCGAGAAGATACTTCACTCACGAAACACTAACCTAAAATCCAGAATACTAAGTATTAATTCTACGGAGATTCAAATTATGTAAAGAGGGTAGTTGGGTTGATCAGGGTGAAAAGGCCTGTCATTTCAGCAGGAACAACAAGCAACTAGCGTTCTGGCTTAGTAAATCCCCGACCAGGAACATAGTGATTTTCTTCTCATTGGCGACAAAATATGTCGAAAGCATTTTGCTGACACTGCACTTTCCCTTCTCAACCTGGCCTCCTGGCTGCTCTCCTTACATTGGTGTGCGGTTGTGCAAAGCGGGGCCGACAGAACACAGAAAGGGGCTCGCTTCATAAATTTATATTCATCATCACTTCAAATTATTAATGGTCGTGCTTTATTTAAACAATGATACAGCGTTACTACGAGCTTTAATAAGATTGTTGCGTCAGGTGAGACCGATCTCTCTTGTCAAATATTCCCATACTCTCGACAAACGACCCTCACTCCAATCTCAGTCCTTGTACGACGATAATTGTTCAGCCACAAATACTTTAAATTTTAGATCCAAATCTGTCAAGATAGATCACACAATGTTTACAAGGATTGTGCATCTCCTGCGCTCGCTGTGAGATCACGTGGATTGAAACAGCCTATGATATCACACGTATTTCGAGTGGGTCCCGTCCGCTCGACTGTTTTACCATTTTTGGTAAAGTCTGATCAAACAGCATGAAATTTTTAGCACACCGCGCGCAAAATGGCCAAAGCAATCTCATTCCCATCTGGACTGCAGAGCAGCTTGATAAAACTGCCCCCGCCGTTCCAGTGCGCTCACGTACCATTTTCCAACCCCTCAATCCACCCAGCTTCAATATATAGCAAAAATGGCTCCGAGCAGGACCGATAGCGAGTATACCGACTTGTCGGAGAAGACCTCTCAGATCACCCTCCATGACGAGACCAAGATCTGGGAAATCAGAGACATCCCTGGCAAAGGCAAGGGCTTGATTGTCACGCAGGATATATTGCCAGGCACGCTTCTCCTAAGCGAAGCCCCTATCATCACCACCGATGTCGTCACCTCCTTCGACATGGACGCCACGGAGCAGGATCTCGCCACCGCGCTCTCGAAGCTCTCGTCGCAGGCTCAGAAATCTTACCGTAGCTTACATAACAACTATACTGCCGAAGACCCCAAACATCCCCTCAGCGGCATCGTTCGCTCGAACGCCTATCCGCTTGGAGCGGGCGCCGACGTCGGTGGTGTCTTTGCTGACATCTCGAGAATCAATCATAGCTGTTGCCCTAACGCAGTGCAGTACTGGAATCCTTTACTTGAAAAACAGACCATCTACGCGGTGCGCAAGATTCGAGCTGGTTCCGAAATTTTGACCTTGTATAATGAAGACAGTGGCACTTCATCTGAGCGTCAAACCATTTTGAGAGATCATTTTGGATTCGATTGCACTTGCGAAGCGTGCTCACTGCCTGCAGACAAGCTCGCCGAGAGCGACAAGCGCTTTGGGAGAGCCCGAGAGCTGGATGACATTATTGGAGATTCGAAGAAGATGTATTTTGAGCCCGAAGAGGTGATGAAGTGTTGTCGCGAGCTGTTTAACATTTTCGAGAAGGAAAATATGAAAGACGGTCGGCTGTCGAGACTCTACTATGACCTCTTTCAGATGTGCAACATGCATGGAGATCTGGCGAGGGCCAGGTGTTTTGCAAAGTACTACTCTGATTCGAAGAAGATGGCCGAGGGCGCCGATAGCATAAATGTTTTGGAAGTCCGCCCATTCATCAAGAATCCACAGAAGCATGGGAGTTTTGGATCGACAGAGAAGTGGAAGACCGGCACCGGCGATGTGCCCAAAGGATTGAATGCTAAGGAGTTTGCCAAGTGGCTGTGGAGGGAGAATGCTTGATTCATCATTATCTTGGGTACTGGAGTTCTTGGAGTTGGATATACGAGGCAGATGTGATTGGCAGATATAGATTGCCTTCACTTGATTTTGGGTTGACGCATTTTTGTCATATAGCTGCGATGTCTACAAGGAAGACAGATCATAGAGTTTTAAACGAAGTTTATCAATTGGCTATCACAAATACCATCGCAGCGCCATCAAAGATTTCCAATTTTTCAAATTCTGATACACTCCCCGCTTTGCTCTGCCATTTCCGCCATTGCTGATTATTCTCCTCATCTCACGTCCCTGATTACGCACTGTCCAGCCTCATGTCTTACGCTGTTCAATCGTAGCCCTCATTTTCAACTCCCTTATAACTCAGCAACACATCAGAATCATACTCTTCCCTCCTGTTAGCCTGATCGTAGTTTGGTTCTGCGTCGACTAAGGTCTTAGTCGTGTAAGGGTAGCTGAACTTCTCCCGCTGGATCTGTTCACTACTGCCATAAAACTGAGCTCCAACGTGGAGGAAGTCCGATTTGGTCCCAAAATGCAAGACTTCACCAGTCGAGATGGCTTGAGAGGGTCTGAGCTGCATCTGCAACTGCATTTCACCCCTCGATGCTTGTCCTGCATTGGAAGTCTCGTCGGTATATCCGGTGGTACGAGCGCTGCTTGTGTTCTGGTACGAATATCGTGTATCAATACTGGAGCCCCGGGCAGTAAACAATGATGCGAATTCATCAATCTCTAAGGGCATGGATGATGCGGCCTGGTGGTAGGTGTGGTTATAGGTAGGGCGGTCGTCATGGAACCCGTCAGATTGTTGACTGCCCTCTTCATTCAAGCCATGAAAGCTCCCTCTCTCTGAGGTTGAAACTGGTGCTTGTTTTTGCTTTAGGTGCTGCTGTAATTGGTCAGTGCTTGTCGACAAGTGGGAAGGAATCACAGCTCACCTTTCCCCTTGTAATTGGAACTTGAAAGCACTTCTCTCCTTTGGGAGACATTTTGAGCGTTCGAATGGGGGATGTGCTTAGGCTGATTGAAGACTCAAGGTATGAACAAATTTGGTTTGAGTATGGTTCACAAGCTTTGATTCTATCTTCACTATTATATAGACATGGAAATATGTTGTTCCTAAGGCAGTAGTCGTGCAATCTTCAGACTGCCGTTTCCGTATGAAGCCCTGAATATGCATGGCAGTTTTGGCGCGGGCAGAAATGGCTGCCGATGTTGACTTCCAAGAGACGGAAGCTGAGAATTGATCTTGTGGTAGCTGCGGCAGTATCTGCATGGCAGTTTCTGAATCCCGGAAATGTGGCATATGTTTTCTCCCACAACCTCTAGCAGCGCCTCGGGTTCTGCCTGCCAACCCCAAGGCTACCCCTATAAGCGTGCGTGGCGAAATAAATCTACATTTCCGCCCGATTTTTTGATGCGAGGAAACTTTGGAAATAGAAGACATGGGTTCTATGGAGTCATATCGATTCACGGTCTCCCTATTCCAAGTGAGACATATGCATGGCAGTTTTCGACGCTTTCTGATTGGTTTGGGGAAATACTAGGAGAGTGCCTCGCGCTAATGCATGGCAGTTTGGTTCGAGCCTATGAGAAGAGAGCTGAGTCGACATGAGGCTGAGTTGATGAACTGCTGCACATCCGCATCATTGGTGCAGTGCCCATCCTCATCTTCGTTGATAAGATTCTCAATCCCCGTTCTGAAGGTTGGGAAATTCTCACATCACTCGCAACTTTCACGTTCAACATTCTAAGCAGTGACAATGGGGACACCAATGGAAGAAGATATTGTGATGTCGGATCTAACTGCCTCCAGGCTGAGGCACGGTGCAGCATTCGCCCCAGTACAAACAGGCCAATATACCGATCTGACTTCGATGAGATCAGAAGTTTCTTCCGATACCATGTCTTTCATATCCAAGTCCCCAAGACCTCGATCAATCTTGCCTTCTGAGTGGACTCGGATTGATCGGCTCCTTCGACATCTGTACATCGATAGGAAGCAAAGCTTGCGAGAAGTACAGCAACATCTTCGTGAGAAATATCACCTCATTGTTACGTATGAACTAAAGATTGACGTCCTTTCCAATCGTCCTTTAGCTGACTTGTTTCAAGTGAGAAGCAATTGACTCGAAGATTCTCCCAATTGAAACTCAAGAAGAACTTCAAAAGCCGAGAAAGAAAGGCATTTATTGAAGGTTTTAAGAATAACCAAGACACATCATTGTCTTTGGTCGAAGGTGGTCAGATCACGGCCAAGAAACTTCTCCGCTGGGAAAGACAAGAAGCAAGCTCGTTGCAGAGTGATCACGAGCTTTCCGTCGCTCAAGGTAGATCTATCGCGTGCAAAGACCTGAACCATCAGCTCATATACGCAGGCGAGAGTGAAAGCGCGGACCTACACATGACTGAGCAGATAGAACTCCTTCCGACAAGTTTTGAGCAATATTGGGAAAGCAAGTATGGCTGGGAAGAAGACGTTCCCACCTTAATCACCCAGCTCTTTGCCAAATTGGACCTGGACGTACCTGCCGACGTCGAGAAGTATTATGTCGAATATGAAAGCATCAAAGAGGAGGAATTTACGGAATCAGAATTCATCCCAGTTTCAGAAATCAGCAACAGGAAGGAGGGTATAAGCTGCAGCACTGTCGTTGTTCGACAGCCGCCGTCTTCTGACCAATTCATTGTGATGAAAGCAAGACAAAAAGTACCACCGCTCAAATGGAACAACATCGATGTAATATTTTCGAATGGTCTCTGGGTAGATCCAAGCCCCTTCAATGAGCTTTATCCATTCTCGTCAGCTTCGTCAACGACACACCCGTCCTTGGAACTTCCCGCCAACAGCTTAGGTCCTCGAGCCGACTACCAGTCGAGTGACATGTCCTATCACATCGAACTTACAGAGCGAATTAGAAAGGTTGATGCACTACAAGGGATGTGTTCAGCAACTCATCCTGGCTTGATCGGTGAAATGCTCGAGATAGCCGACATGTACTTTGACAATGCGAAGTTCACATATGCAGAGCATTGGTACAGACGGATCACGCATTGCAACTCTTCCCAATCGCCACTCACTGAATCTTCAGACGTCCAGTCAATGGTTCTCAAATCATGGTTGTGGCTTTCACGCAGTCTCATGGGCCAGAAAAGATGGGTTGAAGCGAGGCGCGTACATCAACAAGTGCAACCCTGGATATTATCCTCCAACGCCGTTTCACAATTTTTGATAGAAGATTCACTCAGTACCGGGGGATTGATTGCCACGAATCTTTTCGAGAGTTCCGAAGCCGAGTATTTCTATCGCCAACTCGCTCAGATCAGAATGAACGTTTATGGTCCAAAACACCATTTTACTACAGATTGTTTACATAATGTTTCTCAAGCCATCAGTGGACAAGGCAGATTTGCAGAGGCTCAAGAAATGATCATTACTGTGCTAAGCCTGAGGCGCACAATATTGACCTCCGCGGCGTCATTGGATATGACTATGTTGAGGTTGCGGCACGCCTTTGCAACGTATCAAACCGCCCAGCGGAACTACAACCCTACAGAGCCCCAGCGCTTACTCGAAGACTTCTTGAAAGATGCACAAAAATCGACCGGGCTTGACTGGTATATTGAGCGAGCTGAACTTAGTCTTGCTGAGGTTTATAAATCTCAAAAGCGCTATAGGGAGAGCGAGCAATTGTTCCTGAAAAACATAAACCATTTACAGGGCGATCGTCCTGATAACGCATTTATTATGATAGAATTTGCCGACCTGATGATCCAAATGAATAATTTTCACGAAGCAGAGACTCATTGCAAACGGGCACTGACAATATTTCCTAAAGAGGGAGGTTATGATTCCGCTGGCACGTGGCGCAGCTGCATAGATCTCGGGTTTTGCTATGGAAAACAAGGGAAATATCTAGATGAGTTGAAGCTTTACAAGACAGTACTGGGAGAAGCATCAGCCGCCGGAATCAGCGAGTCGGATGAAGATTTTTTGGAGGTGTGTTCTGCTCTAGAGAGAGTGCTGGAGAGGATTGCCGAAATGGACTCAGAACCAGAGACTGATACTGAGACGGAACCTTCTTTCACAACTGGGTCTGAAGATGCAATGGAGATAGTCCTCGAATAGCGAGGAGGGGTAGTTGATGTTCGCAGATGCGCGTCGGTTTTTTGGTTGGATTAGGAGTTCAGCTACATTTCGTTTTAGGCCCAATATACCAATTTTCTTCTTACTGTCACCTCGAGACTTCGAAAATGACCCAGACATAAGCACATAGTAAGCAAGAAAGAGCCGAAAGCTGGCGACTTCAACGAAAGCTTCAATGTGGTATACATCTGGCCCAGTGAGCCCCGCTATGCATCAGATTGTGTTCGGTGTGAGTTACACGATAGGCTGAGCCTTTGCATGGATATATACCTCACGAATCATGATACTCGTGTTTTCATACTCGTTGATGAAGTAGCCGTCATCAGAAATTTCATGACACGGAGAATGGAGGGCTATGTAGGTGCATAATTATATTGCTAAAATTCATTGAAACAGGTATACAGATCTCTCCTGACCCTCATTTCGGCCTTCGCAGAGGATGGGCCTCGGTATTCAAAACAAAATCATCCAAACTCATCGCGTCCCATTCATCAAATACAAGATAGAAATACTTCAACGTCTCCGCTAACCAGAAACTCTCCATGGAATCCATCTTTTGGTTTTCCACATTGGCCTCCATGTCACCTTTACCACTGCCCCCCTTCGGCATTGTGATATCCATAATAGCCGCAGCTGCAATCTTTGTTCTGCTTACTTTTTCTATTGCCTGGAACATTCGCCAGGCAGCATCAGCGTACATTTGTTTGCCTGTCATTCGGTACATGAGGAACACCGACTCGATGGCTTCGGGACGAAGAATATAGCGCCTATCATCTATGGCCATGAAACCCTTGGGGAATCGGAGGTCAGTAACTATTTTTGTGACGTGCTTTTTAATCTCGATCTCGGAGTTTGCATCCTTCGATGGATAATCCTCATGAATTTTGTCAAACCAGATCTTCTCTTCCCACTTGCACTCATTGTTTTTGGGGCAAGGGATAACGGTGTATATTTCAGGCATGATTCCGTTCTCGCTCGAATCATACGCCCATATGCATCCCTGGGTGAGCTCTTCAGCGACTGCAAGATCATCTGGGAGATTAAATATCTTGGACGCCAGGCCAACCATGCCTCCGGTGAAGCATGTCAGATGCTGACTGCGAGGAAGAAGAACCCCATCTCCTGATTCCCTGACTCTAAGATCACCAGAGGCAGTCACATTCCTGTTCTCGGGATTGTAAAACCGAAAGAACAACTTCTGCTTTGCTACTGCGATGAAGTTTTCATATAGATTCTTGGGCTGGGACAATTGACCACCCAACAGCAAATACTGCTTTGGAAAATATTCGTACAGGGAGTCTGACATGCCTCCGAGACTGAAGAAATTATCCTCCGCAAAATCTGGCTTTGCTGCGTTTATGCTTACTGGCCAAAGTCCTGGTAACTTCGTTGAGTTTTGAGCTTTCTCAAACTCATTACTGATACGCTGGACAGCGTCATAATACTTTGGATCTCTCGTTAACTGAGAAAGTCGCGTAAACTCTAGACTCAGAGATCCGAGTTCCGAAACCAGCATCCTTTGAGGTGCTGTTTGTGCAGCCCCTGTCCCATACCTGTACTTGTGTTAGAGTGCTCTTGATATACACACATTGGAATCATTTACTTCTGCCAATCCCAGCGGGTAATGGGCATCCTGTTGGGGGTATCAAAACAACTCATCAACAGATCTCCAACCTCAACAGCTTTGGCCAGCAATGTCGGGTACTTTCCATCGCTGATATCAAATGCGGCCAAAAATCCACCTAGATATCGGATCGTAGTTTCAAAGACGTTGATATCTTTTGTTTCTGTGGTTGTGAAATCGATGGACTCTGCAGCCTTCACAGCAATTTCAAAATCTTCCTTCATGCCCATTATCCAAAGTGTGTCGAGCGCATCTACCAGCGTAGCAGCCCAGCCGCCAAAAGTGTCTTTGTATTGCCCAGAAATCGGCGCCACCTCATCACGTAGCCAAGCATGCTCCTTATATCCCTTCCAGCTGTGATTGAAGCTCTCCTTCACAATATCCCTCCTCCGCAGACGCTCGGCCTTTTGCTTCTCATCTTCGACTGGTCGAGCAACTTGCACTGCGGGGATCTTCTGTGGCCGTCCCGACGGCAGAGGTATATATGACTGTACAGGATACCTCTCTGGGAGCTTTACCCAATGGCTATGTTCATCCTTGGGGCGAGATTGAGACGCCGAGGGAATGTAGGCCGAGTAACCGTAGTTCCAGGTGTTTCGGGGTTGGGTGAGGTAATACAAGGTTGTGATGGTGAAGGCCAATGCAAGAGCAACTACGCGCCACCGCCGGAGTGCAGGCATGGTGGGCAATTCCTTGCTATATACGAGCGTGTGGAGAGGATGTACTTCAACAAATTGTTGACATCGTCTATGTGTTCGATATACAATTGGCCACAAGGGGCAGGACGGATGGTGAAACAGCTACAGGGTCAAGAGATAATTGGCAGATATAAATACAGGTCAAGGATGGCGAAGAAGTAGAGGTAATATAGGAAGGTGCCTTGAGCTTCGGGAAAAGATCGTGTGCCTCTGAGTCGTGAAGGAGAAGAAGATGATGGCGATGATGCTGAGGATGGAGGCAGATCCAGGTCCGTGGGACCAGTTACGACACGGGGCAGCCCTGGACTTGGCGATCGCTTTTAGCGTGGCGGGAGCTAAGTTAGGGGCCTTCGAGGGGCTGGTGGCCCTGGAGAGACCTTAAATACCCCACACCGGCTCTATCTAAGTAACATCTCAGACCTTTCATCCAATTTACCAATATGCTGTGGAAAGTACCTTATGATATGTTTTCTAGCCGATGTTCTAAATCAAATTAGTCCAGCGCGACGCCGTGCATGCTTATGCCCAACACTATCAGCACTTTTCATGGTATCACGAAGCACCACATTTCAACGCTGCAGCTTATGATTGCAAAATTTGACTTGTATTTCTGAAGGGTAATCATCGTAGCGTTTTCTTGATTTCATCCGGCGAATCTAGAATATCCCCGAGCACAACGTCGCCTATGCACCACCTGTCCAAAAACTATGATCGTGCGAAGAACTGATGCCCGCTCGCTCGCCTTGCACCTCGAAAGCCACCGCACCAAAACAATCTACTTTTGCATCATAAGTTGGACAAACTCGTTGTCTAGAGAACATGTTAGTGTATGACAGCTATGGGATGGGCATATCCTACAGTCGATTCGTCCGTCACCATCCTGATCAGCCTCTCTGATCATCTCATCGACCTCATCATCCGTCAATTTCTCACCGATGGATGTCATGACGTGACGAAGCTCGGCAGCTGAGATGAATCCGTTGTTGTCACGATCAAAGACCTGAAGAGGTGAGTCAGCTTCCACTCTGTACTTGAGCCGCATGTCCAGGCACGCGATACTAACTTTGAATGCCTCTCTGATCTCCTCCTCAGAATCGGTGTCCTTCATCTTTCTAGCCATCATCGTAAGAAATTCTGCCACACATCAGTGACACGTTCCAATGTTCTGTGAAACAATCCGCACCTGGGAAGTCAATGGTGCCATTGTTATCAGCGTCGACCTCGTTGATCATGTCCTGAAGCTCAGATTCGGAGGGATTCTGGCCAAGCGATCGCATCACAGTTCCCAACTCCTTGGTGGTGATTTGTCCTGTTTATTTGCCCATCAGCCCATGTTCTCAACATGATGTTCATACCATTTTCCACTTTCAGGAGGTGATGATAGGCAGCCATTGCGGCCCTCGATTCGGCGCGAGGATCGAGATATCTCACAGATAGAGGTATGGCATATGAGAAGCTAATAGAGAGGACTGACCATCGCCATCTTTGTCCTGTGTAATAAAATATTGTTAACACTCTTCTTGATTTCACCAAAGTTGATGCGGCTGAAAACAGGGAACGGGGCACTTACGAAGAGAGAGAAAGCTTCCTTGAACTCGGAGACTTGCTCTTCAGTAAGGGAATCAGCCTGCGATAGTCCACAGCATCAGTCTTCGCCCAATACAAAGCTCTTGGAATGGCCGTCGCGGATTACGAGGCACGATCGCGGGGTCATTCCCAATTTTCAGGGACTGGGAAGTCATACCATGGTGGAAGCTGTGTGTTGTAGAGTGAGGCGGGGTTTTGGTTGTTGTATGCGGTAGGGGAAACGCGCAAGTTGTGGTGAGGTGGAAAGTGGGAATTCGTCGTCAACTCGTAGAATGGAATATCTAGATGGTTGTTGTCGCTCTGGTGGGGAGGTGGATAGATGATGTGTACGGGCGCCGAGTGAATCAGGCTGGTTGCGGCTTCGTTGATCTGCCGTACCGTAATTACGAGGCAAGGGAGCTTCGAAGCTCATGATACTCAGGGCAGGCACGGATGTTCGACAATATGTCACTTCGCTGTTTAATACAACCATTTTCCCCCTGCACGTTGGATCTATCGGCAGCTTGACAGGCGCTACCAGCTTCCAGTCCATTTGCATCTAATACACCGCAGAGATGTGGCGCGATCGCACCAATCTGTACGATCCAGCCTCCACGTGTGCCTACGCAACGACTGACTTTTGAATAGCTACATCTCATATCGCCAGTCCTATGCACACCACCCCGCGAAGAAGCCAAAATATAGCTCATCCGGAAATGGCTTCAGCTCGGCTGTACCCACAGGTTCCTCGGAGCGACAGGGTCTCATGTCTGCAGGCGCATTCGATGATGATGGAGATGCGGTGATAGAGATGGACCTTCTACCCCCTCGATGGGCGGATATTTCAGATGAAGTCACAGAATACCTGACTGATATTGCAACCAAGAGCCAGAAGTTGGAGAAGCTGCACCAGAAGCATGTATTACCAGGGTTCGACGACGAGGAAGTCAAGAGGAGCGAGGAGGCAGACATAGAACGATTGACGCAGGACATCACACGAGGCTTTCATGACTGCCAGAAAGCAATTCAGAGAGTGGAACAGATGGTCAGGGAAAACAAGCAGCAGGGTGGGATCAGTAAAGGAGAAGAGACCATGGCGAAGAATATCCAGATCTCCTTGGCAGGTCGTGTCCAGGAGGCCAGTGCAGGATTCAGAAAAAAGCAGAGCGCATATCTGAAGAGTAAGTGATAAGACTTATCTGGTTGAATATATACTAACAACTCCAGAACTGCGAGGATTGAGTGGCATGAACCCGTCGATCGATCGATCATCAACCCCTTTGTACAACAATTATAACGACCCTTCTTTAATGGAATCCGATGCCGATAAATCCTACTCGCAATCTACACTTCAACAAACGTCACAAAAACAACTTACCTCCAACGATGCAGCCATTATGCAAAGAGAACGAGAAATCACAGATATCGCACAAGGCATTATTGAATTGGCAGACATCTTCAAAGAACTGCAAGCCATGATCATTGATCAAGGCACAATGCTGGATCGAATAGACTATAATGTGGAGAGGATGGCAACAGATGTAAAAGAGGCGGACAAGGAGTTGAAAGTTGCTTCAACGTACCAGAAAAAAGGGACAAAACGAAGAATTATTTTCCTGCTGGTGCTTCTGGTGGTCGGGATGTTCATCTTATTGCTGGTAAAGCCGAAAAGGCATCAAACAGAAGAGGCCATTGTACCGGTTGATGAGAATGTACCACCTTGAATCCTCGATATCATATCAGATACTTGGTATTCACGTGTATTATGATGTAATGAAAGCAAGACGAATTTATTTGGAAGTAAGCTTTGCTGCTACCACAAAATATTTCCAAGCTGATCACTCTGTAGATCGACCTTATAATCATGCTGTTTGGAATGACATAGCTCATCTGGATCCTCCAGCCGTCTACTATCCCACGCATCGTACTGCACACATATCCTCTGTATTTCGGAATGCACTCCACGGAATGAATCCAAAGTTGCACTGGTCTATGTTGTCTTACTTTATGATTCCTACCACCATATTCGTCCACAAGTCAAGCAATTCAGCCCTCTTCATCAGCCACTCGATCGCTCTCTGCTGGAGAGCTTTCCTGTCCCAGATTCATCGAATCATTGTCTGCTCCCTTCCTACGAGCCAGCTCCTTTGGATTGCGTCCGCCACGCAGAACCAGCTTGATACAGAGCGATACTTTCCATTCCTCTACAGATGTTTTCCCATTCCAAGCCAAGAACATATTCTGGACAACTTCCGCCCTCTTTCTTAGCTTAGGCTCAGTTCTGGACGTCACATCATGCAAGCTAACCTCCATCGACTTTCCCTTGAGCGACTTTCCGACTTCAGGATTATCGAAGTAATTATTATCACCAAGGACGAGATAGAATTGCTCTAGGCTGGGAAATGGAACCAGACTATCAACGTCAATTCCGCCGTAGCCTCGCCACTCCTGCTCATCGCATGCAATGAAGCGAAGCTTCGATAGCAAATCGATGGTGGCTAGACTTTCGAGGGATTCTTTTGAGTATGTCGAAATCGGTTCCTCGTCACCGTTGGAGAATTGCTCAAACTGTTGACTGGTCGAGGGACCAAGGTACAGAGTGTCAATGTCAGGGTTGAAGTAGCATACGCTGAATGAGGACATGTCTGCCAAAGGATCTTGGTAGTAGGCTGGGATAGATCCTGGGTCACCAGAAGAGAAGTTTGATGGGGCATAACGGCACAAAGGCAGCCAGTTTTTAAGGATGCTCTCACGCGATTCATGATTGGCGCCTAGGAGACCGCAGGGAATCTGAGCACTTTCAAGCGGTGCCCACCAGATGGCGCCATACTGTACTTCTACAACACGTGGACTGGGTGCGTATCTCCAAATCTTCAAGCGAAGCTCTGTGGGGAGTCGAGGAAATGGGTGGAAGATCTGCTCTTGTGTATCATTAACAAGTGGTGATTGGATCTTGGGACGTAAGGCCATCGCCGAATGAAATTCGGTACTCATGCTCCCACGGTCTACTGGCTGACTTTGATGCATTTGCAATTGCACTGGCTGAGGCTGAGATTGCATTTGGCTGGACCCAAGGGTATTTGAAGCACCTAAGAGACCTGGTGGCACAGACTCTAGATTAGAAATATCGAAGCCCATGAAAGAACACGGATTCCGCTTACCCTGATGATGACAAAGATGTGTCAGGTATCTTTAGATGATGTAACTGATGGATGAGTGCAGGTGTAGTGGCGAGGTTCGATTGCTCTGGCGAAGCGAATCCTTAGCGCAGCATCGCTTACATGTCCTGCACTGCAGGATCCTTCCACTTGAGCCTCTTCTTCTCGCCAGCGTCCTATTTGCATGCTGTACAAATTCTGCGTTTCATTTCATTGTGAATTGCTGCGCATACTTTGACGGTCGTTCTTCTTTGGCCCAATGTGATCGCATTTACAGGTTCATGGCTGCATGATCCTATGCACATTTCACACACTAAGCGCTTGTACGCTCGCTGAAGAACTTGACTGTGTTTTATCCTTGCCGTATAATTTGATGTTCTTTGTAGTATATCGGATAAGACTCTGGAATTTTGGTCTGTGAGCAGCAAGGTCATCCGCAAATCTCACAATACCGCGTCAATGAACATCGTAACCCCAGCACAGCAACCGCCTGTCCCAGCACCTGCCTGTGATTCGGCTTTAATCCGACTTAATTCCCCTCGCTTTCGTCAATTCTTTGCATGTCAGTTCTTCTAGATTGCCTGCGCACTTTATATTCTACTCCAATACGGATTCGATGTCCTGATGCATGGCATTCTCATCGAGGCACTGTACTTTCTCTTGCAACTGATAATGGCTCGTGGCGATCCTCAAACGTTCGGTAAGACCAAACCTAAAAGCTCCATCATGAGTATGACTTGGATATTCCACTGTCGACTCTTTGCACTGAATGACGTCCAGGCAATAATTTGGTACCTTCACAGCTTCGAACACAGTCACTCTTTAAGCTGATCAGTATACCTATACTGCCTCTATAGCAAACTACCTGTGGAGAACTACTAAGAGCAGCACTTCTGCCCATGTTGGGCACCGTAAATAACTAGCCCCTGAATCCGCGCATTCGCCAAGCCAAGTTACCGAGCCCCCTTTCCCGTTGCGGGGAGGATGCGGGTGAGGTTGATCTAGAGGGAAACGCAATCCAGGCCAAAGACTCGCAATTTTCTTGCTTCGGTATAGCTGGTTCCTTGAATTTATAATTTGTTTGTTAAGGCGACAGCCCGGCGATAGTGTAGAGCACTGGAGAATCAAGACTTTGGCAGGGCAGAGCCGATACGGAGACTTCAGGTTGCTTGATATCAGCCGATCGGAGCTCGATTAATAATACAAGAGCTCATTCCCTCCGAGAGCTGACGGATCTTAGTTTACAGTACCCTGTGTATTGTCAATTGCTGCGTTGGAGAACAAATGCGTTTCCGCATATACGGAACGTGGGTGACGATCTCCCGGAACTAGAGGAGTGGAATGCGGATATAGCCAAGCTCGGTTCATCCGTCCGGCACATTTGGAATTACTGGTTGATTTATTGATAGGAATGTAGCTTGTCAAAGTACGGAATGGGACTCTAGAGGATGCGCAGCGCGCCCTATCGATGATCTGCGTGATTGGGTTGATGGGTCCAGGAATATAAAAGCCAGCGAGGGTATCTCATCTGCTGGCTGGCTTAAGTTTCACAGCGCTATCTAGTTACGACACACTTTCAAATTTGACTTAAAAGTAGATCTCTGCTTCCTCCAGAGCGCACCAGACCGCCATGACACTCCAGGCTGAACTGACGAATACCTACAACGACTTCCACACCAACGGCCCTCCGGAAGTTACAGCTACCATCCGACGCGCAGCAGTAGAAAATAAAGCAACATTCAATCTCTCATCTACCATCCAGGTCGGCGACATCCTCCCTCCCTTTGACCTCCCCAACAGCACAGGGCAGCGAATCAGCAGCACCTCTCTCCTCTCGCATAGCCCAATCCTGCTAACCTTCTACCGCGGCTCCTGGTGTCCATTCTGCAACCTCACGCTGCGCGCCTTCCAATCCGCACTCCCATCCATCGCAGAAAAAGGCGTCTCCTTCCTCGCCATCACGGCAGAGCTACCCGACACCTCATTCTCGACCGTGGAGACGAACGCGTTGGAATTCCCAGTCCTGTCAGATGTGGGGAATGCGTACGCGCGCCAGCTGGGGCTGGTGTTTAAGCAGGCTGAGGACTTGAGGGGGGTGTTCAGAGGCGCTGGCATCGATTGGCAGCAGAGGTATGGGAATGATGACTTTGAGGTTGCGGTCCCGGCCACGTTGCTGGTGGATCGGATGGGGAGGGTGAGGAATCTGTTTGTTGATACGGATTATTCTAAGCGCTTGGAGCCGGAAACGGCGCTGGAGGTGAGCCGAAATGAGATTCAAGCTTTGGTGTGTGAGCTGCTGACTTGACTGAATAGTGGATTGATGCTTTAAACGCCGAAGCAAAAAAATGATGATATAGAGATATTACATGGTAAAGTAAGTTGTGTTGCTATGTATCTGATGTTGGAAGTTTGGTGCCACGAAGGGAGTTCAATGATCTATTTTGGTTCTAGTGGTGGTTGATAGTTATTTGATTACTCTGAGCGTCAATTAAACGCTACCCCAGCTTGTAGCATGAAATATGGAGTAGCTCTTACTTTTACATGCGCAGTTTTTCGCCCTCCACGTGCAAAAGCACCCATCATGAAACTCCATTTATATAAGTATTCTCCTTCGCCGAGGTCTTTCAGGTCATTTCCCTATAGCTAAAGACAGTTGGCCTATACTCTTCCACGAGTTCCCTGCCATAGGACACATGCCAGTGATCTGAATCCATGAGATTTTGGGCACTTTGCACAAAAATTTCGTAAGGTTGCTGATTATACTCCTCAAATGCTTGCACCTTGAACATCAAGTTGAAGTGTTTTCGCAAGACATAACTGAACATTTGCAATGGAGGAGGCGGGGCTGGATAGTCATTGAGATGGTTGGGAAGCATTGAGTTCCTGTATAGTGACTCAAGGACATCGGAAATATCTACAGCTTGCGAATTTGGCAGCAATGTACTGGGATCGTAGGTTGATGCTGATGTTTCTAAAGTCGGTTGACTCGTTGACAAGGACCGCGGGAGTGGATTGGCAATCAGCTGCATTTCTGTTGAATGTGTGACGGTTGCTGGCATCGTAATTTGCTCTAATCGAAACACCCCAAACATGACGACTGATACAGACCGTGCTTTATTTGGAACTCTTGGTGGTATATTTGCATATTCGTCCTGAGATTCCCTGTTCAGACTCCAAGCCCCATCCCCATTCATGAATCTCGTGATTAATTGATTATAAGCCGTGAGCATCAACATAATCTCTCGGAAGGCGCTAGCGTCTCGAGTACTAAGGTCTTTAAAGTGGGATAGAGATATTTCGCTAGATCTATCTTCGTCTTCCTCGATCAACCATGTAGCGAATGGGCCAAATACCGCATCCCAGCGGTTTAAATCTGCACTCAGGTCTACATTCAGATCAAAGACGGCAAACCGAGTGAGATACTCGATATCCTGGGGGCTTAACGAATGCGGCCATTGGAGAGAGGCTCCTTGTTCCTCTGGTGTATCTCGGTAGGCATTGAAATCTCTGAGATATCCCTGCAGGAAATCTCCCGGCCCTTCCTCTGCTGCCAGTAAAAAGGGCTCGTTGTAAGCCTTGTAGAATAATGCACCCGCAAGGAATAGTCTGTACATTGGTCGATAGAATCTCTCTCTCCAGATTCTCAATTCGTGGGGACATGTAGGTCGTCCATTCTCATGATCTGTGGAGTATTCTGATGGGTGGAGTTTCCACAGGTTTTCAAATGCGAAAAACATGTGCTCGATACATTTGATCAGATGCTGCAGATTAAGAGCGTCTCGGAGCTCAGACAAATGCAGCTTGTGAGTCGGGGCACCCAGCTGGGACACCGAGAAGATATTGGGGGGTGATTCGCCCGCCAGGAACGACTCCTTGACCAAGTTTGTCGCGCGTACCTATTGAAACACATATTAGGTATGGAGAGGTAAGGAGCAGGATGAATATTCTCACAGCCAACAGCGCATCGTTGAATGCTGGCATGCATGTCATGCACACCGATCGAAGAATTGGCGATGTGTTTGCTACCCATATGGAATGGAGCCGTTTGCAGGTCAAGATGAGCGATAGAAGCTGCGGAAAATCATCACAGTACTCAAGAATTCGTGTGAGCACCTCGGGAGGACTGGAAATAAGGATGATCGCTGCCATGGTAAGTGTAAATCATATGAACTGAGGCTATGACTGTTGCTGATGCTGATGCAGTATTCTAGTTTGTACGGGGCTTCTATTTTGGCGGACAGAAAGAGCGCTCGGATTGTGTGGGCTCAGAGGTTGAGGTTGATTTTGACAGATAATGCTCGCTTATCTGCGCCTCGTCTACGGGCATTTGCGGGTAGTTGGATCGATTGGACGAAGGATGCAGATGCAGATGCAAGAATTTAGCCGCCGTACGAGGGTTGAGGGAGCGCCATATCAAGGTGTTTTCTGGAACACGGATGAAGATGTTCTGGTGCTTGCGGCACGGGTGACAGCTCTTGCCAATTGCAGAGTCTTGGCCCGGTTAGAGTTGGCTCAGCCTCACTTCAAAATCCGAATTACTCTAGATGGGATAAAAGTACTAATTAATCTCAGTAGAGAAAGGAAATTCTGATGATTGAAATCTTCAGGGTTCTGCGAGCAAAAATAAATGCGTAAACCTTTTTATTCTTCGCAAATGTAATCCGAACTTGTTTGCCCCTCATTAACTACGCTACCGTATACTCTGCCACTTAGAGAATGTCTTGGGTAAGCACATCTCTCACTGAAGTCCCAGAGCATGTGCCATGAGAGTTCCTCCTCTTGACAGGCGCATCAAAGTCATAGGTGGGGCTCTGTAAGATTTCGTGTCCAACATCTCCTTTTCGTACACTTCCTTCAAACCCTGGATCCTGTCAGATGCCTCCTCCTCAGCAGAAATTTCTATGAATTTGATCTCGCCGGCTGGTCTCTTGCCCGACTTTTCGAATCTCTCGTAATCGATATCGCCCCATACCAGAATAAATTTGTCGGGGAATGAGTACGCTGCATACGGTTGTGAGTCGTATTCTTCGGTACCGTCAATCCATTCCTTTAGCTCGCAAGCTAGCACTTGAATATTTGAGAGAATGGTAATCTTTTTCAAAGCCGCGAGAGATCGAGGGCAGAAGCAGTATTCATTTTCGGAGTTGGCGCCGATATAAATGATATCGATCGTGGGGTCAATGTAGGTTTTGGGACCAGCGCAATTTCCGTGGCGGCAGGTTCCTTGTCCATGTGAGGAAGGTCCTCGAACTAGGAAGGGTTGGTAGTATTTTAAGTAAACTTCGCGGCTCTCCGCTGTAGTACTCGCAAGGCTAGAGACGGGTGCTTGACTCTCATCAGGGCATACCCAAGCTTTGAGCTTGTCGCACCATTCGATCTCGACGACTTTCGCATCGGGCAGAGCGTGGTGCCATATTTTGAGTCGGAGTTCTGTGGCAAGCTCACTGAACTTTGAAAACCCCATCTCTTCGGCGGTCGACATTTTGGATGGGGAGGAAGTGATGAGCTGAAGTGGGTTATGGAGATTGTGGGCTAGAGCTGTCGGCGATGTGAAGTAGAAGAAGGCACCGGGGGATACCAAGGCTGAACTGATCGGTCTGCGGAGCCGTTGTTGAATTTGGAGAGCGCGTGCACGACGGATCCGGTCCCAATTTCTTGCGGGTTGAGCGAGATTTGATAAGATCGTGCACGAAAGCTTTCAATAATTTAGCCAGCCTTCTATGACGTTGTTGCCTGCCCACGACTTGTAAGTCAGATAAAGCCAAAATTTTGTCTTCTTTACTTACCAGATAGTAACTTTAATTGACAAACTACGCTTATGCGAATTCTTCGCAAATCGATGAGAGGAGGAAGGCAAAAAACAAACCAGCATCCAGAAGAAGTGAAATGCTGCCGTTTGTCTTTCGAGACGTCAGCCTCGTCACTTTTAGCGGCGAGTGGAACCAAACAGCGACACAGGAAGTCCTTGTCTCGCAGTAATTCGATGGGATAGGGACTTCCTCATTCTCGCGCTTGTGTGGTAGAGTATTTGATGATGAATGTCGTTGGCTTGTGTGAGTGGTATGAGTTGGTCAGATGAGGTTGAATTAAGAGGCGAGCGGAGAAATTGCCGATGTTAACCCGGAGCTGGAAAGAAAGGAGGCATTTCTCAATACAGGGGTTTCGCAGGAAGAACAATCCAGAGTCGGAGAGCTGAAAAAGAGCAGATCTTCATGGTTTGAATGTTTCTCCTGATCAGAACCACATCAGTGATGGTGGAATGGAACCTCGAACGCGGCAAATTCTTGTCTAGCGAGCAGTTCTGCAAACGCCTGGATATCTTTAGAGCATTCCCAACTATATCAGTTGGGAAGCCTTATGTAAGGTACCGAACGCATAACGGCTAAGTAGTCACAGGCTCTTTCTTACTGGCCCTGCAACGAGGTATACAAGCAAGACCGCCATGGGTAACCCACATAATATACTCCGCATGCGTCTGGCATGCGAGGCTTGACAAGCGGAGCACCGGAAATATTGCTGAAGCTAGACGCTCGTTTTGATCTCACCCTTATTGGATTTTGAATGGATGAATTGATACCTGTAACTGCTATTTCAGTAGGTTTCTTTATTCCGGACGGCGGACCATGAGATTCATGGTCACAAAAACTCGTTCGAGATGACAAAGGTTTGGGCTTGGAAGACGATTTACCATCGTTCTGGCTTATCGAACAGCTTTAGGATTTCCTTACTGTAATCATTTTTGCAGTCATCAGATAGTGGCCATTGATGTCGGACGTTGACCTAATGGCTCCAATGGTGGGGGTCAACCAGCACCCCTCAGCTCTCTTGGCAAACTGTCGACGAGAACGCAGATCATTCTTGGCCACATGGCCTGTACAGTACAGTAGCATCGAGTTATTCTGGAAAATGGATGTCGACTCATCAAGGGGATAGCAGAAACCCAATGAGATGTCAGACTTGGAGATGAAACACCAATGAACTTCGCCTACTTGGTAATCATCCAGCTGAATCAAGGAACCTCGCCTGATGCTATCTGATGAACGCCTCCTCGCGTGCTCTGTGGGCATCTGGAATATCAATTGCCTGCACCATATTCCGGTTGAGATTGATGATCAGGAATTCTCGACTCTTTGAGCGCAAGCGCTGGTCGCATGAATCGCGACTGGATCCCCATCCGGCGCCCTGATTGGACAATGCGATGCCCATGGCCATCGGACTGCCGAAACGCTTGGATCTTATCCCGACAATCTCAGCGCGGTATCTGGCGTATCTATTTGGAGCTCTCGTCGATAAGCAACTGCAGGCAGCTAGCACATATCCAGCTGCATGTGGATTGCAGCGCTCCACCATGTCGGGAGCTAGCAGCCGAAATGCTTGACGTTATCACGGCCAGACCTCGAAATGCTCGACCAGTGGGCCACAGGCACGAGTGTGTCCTGGGAGGTCCCCACGGGGTACCATCCCTATTGGGGCGATGGGCCTGCCAGGAGGGGCATCGCATGTGCTACGGAGGCTATTCTCTAATCCCGACGGCAGGCCATGCACAGGATGATAAGAAGCTATCCCGGCATGCAAGGCGCGACCCAGCGCTCTGGAACCACAGGGCATATATAGACGGCGCGCGCTCGCATGTCTCCTGAGCAGTTCCTGTACAGCACCAGCACCAGAGTTCATCTGCTTCCTCAGAGACTTTGTCCATCATGTTACGCGTTCGCAACCGTGTCTCCGGGATCCCGGGCGCCATCAAGGGCGTCCCGGCTGCTATCGTTGAAGCTGTTCGCATGAGGGAGACGGATGTGGACCTTGCCAACCGCTTTGGAACTCACAGATGGTCAAACGAGGATCTCGATCCTGTTCTGTAAGTCCAAATGCAGAGCTAGTTCTGCTATTCACCTGCTGACTCGTATAACAGACCAGAACGCCGCAACTGGACCACATGGACTTTCTTCTCTTACTGGATTGGTGAATCTTGGGGTATGTCTGCCTCTGCAACTTTACCCCCACTTTTGATAAAACCACAATTCTGACTGATTTCTACAGGTGCTTCGACATGGAGTGTGGGCTCTTCTATGGTTGCGGGTGGTCTGGTGTGGTACCACGCCATGATTGCCATCATCATCGGGCATCTGATCGGTTCAATATTGACTGTGTGGAACGGACGAGGAGGAAGTATCTACCATATTGGTGTATGTGACCCTGGTCAAATAAAGTTACCAAACGACTGACAACATTCAGTTCCCCGTCTGGATTCGAGCAACCTTTGGTCCATGGGGTGGACTCATCCCAGTCGGTATTCGATGTGTTTTGGATATGGTATGGTTTGGAATTCAGACCTATTTTGGAGCTCTGTTCCTCGACATTGTCTTCCAGTGCGTGTTCGGACACAGCTGGACAAACATGCACAACGCACTTCCTGAGTCCTCTGGAACCACTACCAGATTTGTAAGTTTTCTCATCTGCCTCTGGAAATTCTAGCAGCTTACAATCTCTCGCAGATGGTTTCATACTTCTTGTACTGGTGCTTCCAATTCGGATCTTGCTTCTTCCGACCAGATCAGCTCAAGTGGCTCATTACCTTGAAGGCGTTCACCATCCCATTCGCCTGTCTCGGACTTTTCATCTGGTCTCTCGTCAGATCTGGCGGACCTGGTTCATTCAAGGCTCTTGAGTCAACACACTCCAGCAAGCAAGCCGTTCTCGCCTGGGGTATCGTCGCTGCCATCAACAACGCTATCAACGGAGAATTTGGTCCTCTTATTGCATCTGAGCGTATGTCATTTCTCTCCCAAGTATTGAGTTTGCACGCTGACTTTTTGACTAGCTGATATCACCCGTTACTCACGCAAGCCCCGCGACCAAATTCTTGGTCAACTTCTTGCTGCTCCCTGGTCCGCCAGTTTCACCGCAACCATGGGTATAATTGCCGCTTCCTGCACCGGAAAGATCTGGGGCACAGCCATCTGGAATCCCGCTGGTATTCTCGACGCCATCTTGGCTGAGGACAACTCTCCCAAGACCAAGTTTGCTGTCTTCCTTGGTTAGTGAATTGCTTTCCTCCGTTTTATAAACTAAAACTAACTGGTTAGTTGCCTTCACCTTCATGGTTGGCCAAGTCGGCACCAACTTCATCGCCAATTTGATTCCATTCGGTGTCGATTCCTCCGCTCTCGCACCCAGATACATCAACATTGTCCGTGGTCAAATCATCTGCTGCGTCATCGGTGGATGGTGCATGGTGCCATGGAAGGTGTTAGTCTCCGGAGCCGTCTTCCTCTCCTGCATCACCGGAATGGGTATCTTCATGGGCTGCCTGGTCGGCATCATGCTGGGCGACTACTTCTTCATCCGCAAGGGCAACTACTTCATCGAAGATCTCTACACCTCCGACCCCAACGGCCGCTACTGGTACTTCCACGGCTGGCACTGGAGAGCATACTGCGCCTACATCTGCGGTATCTTCCTGCCCTTCCCCGGTTTCCTCGGCACGCTTGGCGTCACCAGCCTGGCTGCTCCCATGGGCCCTGCCATGAAGCTGTACAACGTCGGTTACCTGACCAGCACCTTCACTGGCATGTTCGTGTACACTGTCCTGTGCAAGATCAGCCCCCCAGATAACGTGGCCGAGGCGCGCGGCATGCCGTTCGAGGCGATGGGCAAGAAAGAGGTGCTGCACGGACTCCACGGCCGTGACAGCGAGGAAATCGAGGAGGTTGTCGTTGGTGACGAGAAGAAGATTTGAAGATTCGATAGATTTAGACGGGGTTATTAGACATTTAATTGCATTACAGCGGGCCTTCGTGCTCCGCATCTCTTCGATGCTCTGCTCCAATATTTCGTGAAGTTTATGCAAGTGACTATTTAAAGAATCATTTAGAGGGCACTTCCATTGGGTTGTCAGTTTGGCGAATCATAGGGGCTGTTTAGCGAAGAAGTGCTGTACGAATAGGGGGGTGCGCATAAATATTTGCTCCTTTAATATCGCGAACCGTTGGACGAAACAATAAATTCTCTATCTTACAATGGTGCTCGAACCAAGCTATAGTCTTTCGAGTTTGAACTTTGGCACAACTGCACTGCAGGCATCTTCATTCACTCCATTGTGCCCAACTGAGCCACGGACCGTGGGAGGACCGCTTTATCGTCTAGGCCGCGCTCAGTGTTGTTCATGTAGAGTCTAAAACTATAAAGGATAGTTCTAGTCCTTGAATCAGGCTATATTGGCTACCGGTCTTCACTTAAAGACGCAACTGCGCTGCAGTGGTGGAGGCCGACTTGGTTAGTTGCGACTACAGCTGTGAGACTCTAAAGTACGAGCATTCACTTGTGGTCTTCCCGTTTCAGTCTCTATGAGAACTTCTCCAGTTGGACGTCAGGATCACCCTTTTGCATGGCTCCTGCACGAGATAGGGGAAGGCAATTGGTCCTGAACATACATGCGCACTTCAACCTAACCTCATCCGCGCTTAGAGAATAAAAGGCTGTTGGTTTGTCTTGTGCTCTTAAATTCTACGACTAGAGTGCAGCATTACTCCCGCCACGAGCACTAGCACCGTTGTTCTCCCTCTGATACCTTTCGTGAGAGATATGCGTGCCACTCGACAGAAACTGGGCGATAGCAATACGAGTCTCAAGCATAAACTAACAAGAAGTCTTGCAGAATAAATCTATAGGTGTATTAAAGTATGTACAAGCATTAAATAAACCAGCTCTCGAAATCCGTCGGCGAAAATTCGCTCCTCTATTCCTTCCAGTTATGATATTTGTTCCCGCCCAGAACATTGGCCTGGCTATCAATCCAGTTCTCGACGACTTTGAAGTACTTCGCGCTGTTCAGCTCGATGTATCCGAAGTGGCCGTTTCCACGCACGCCGACGTCAGCCAACTTGATCCAGTCGGTCTTCACGCCAACTTGGTTTAGATACTCAATCACACAGTGATCGTACGTGATGTGTGGGCTGGCTTCTCCGGTGAATAGAACGTAGGGAACCTTGGCGACATTTGGGAGAGTGTGGATGGTGTAGTTTGAAGTGCTGTTTGATTGGAGGATGCATGACCGCAGGGAAGGCGTGTCGACTCCGTAGGTCTGGGTGATGAGTTCCGTGTAGTTCTTGATCGGTGGATCGTAGTTGAGGTTTGTGACGGTGAGACCGAAAGGGCGTGCAGCAGTCCGACCGACAGATGAAGTCGCGTTTCCGACATAGGATTGGAATGGAATGTTACCAGCCTCCAAGTTGACGTTGCCAGCAACTAGGCAAGGACATTCGTCCGAGATCACGATAGGATGGACTGCGCCAATTGAGTGAGAGACGAGGAACGATCTTCCAATGAGCTTCAGAAGCTGGCATCCTGAAGCGCGCATCGACAGTTCTTGACGAGTGTTGTTGGAAGTGAGCGGCATGAATCCGTCTTGGAAAGCGTCAAAGACAGCATCACCTCGAACCCCTGATCCAGGCCATTGAGTGTGCAATTGACTTTGAGGATACGCATTGGCCGCTTGAGGATTGGTGAAGCCGACCTCAGAGATGTTGGAGGTGCTGCCAATGCGCAGAGGGTAGCCAGTGAGATCTTCTTGCGTACCCCGGCCGACAGATGTTTGGTCAACGAGATAGACCATGTAGCCTTGGTCGAGGAACAGAGAAGCAAAGCCTTTGCGATTATCCGGCGTATTTAGCCAAGTCTGTGGAATCTGTCAGCAGCTTTCGTTTATGTTTTGGGGCTTTGACTTACAGCACCGGATACACCTCCGCCATGAAACAAAACCACAGGATACGGTTTTTGAACACCACGCAAAGGCGTCAACTTCTCGACGTACATCTGATCATACGTCAAGAGCCCAATGGCCGCATTGACGTATTTTCCTCCGATCCAGAAGACATCGCGCTTGTAACCGGTCTCTGCCGATTTGCACTGAGGCTTGACGGCATTGATTCCAGAACAATCAATTGCACGAGCTGCAGCAGCAAGGCCCAGTACTAGAAGCGCCCAAATGCCAGCCATCTTTTGTGAAAATGACAAGAAAAGATGAAGGTGAGGTGAGGGAGACGACCAATCGATGGTGGGCTCTACGAGAAGGTTTTCTTGATGACAGCGGGATTAATTAACTTAATCTTACGAGTGGCCCTGCACTCATCTTGTCAGTTTCTAGAATGCTCAACGGTGATTTCGTCCCATCTTCGGGCGCACTTCCTCATCGGCGCGAATTGTGGAACCTGGAAGTGGACATAAAGTACCTTTCATGTGATGTGCCAGGACAATCCCGTTCCTGCGCAGGCGTGACAGAAGACGTTTCTTGCGAATATCTTAGGGTTTGTAGGAGAGTTTCGAATTAATCTGACAATCGGGGAAGATGGGGAAGGACCTTGTTCAGATCGTTAAAAACCAAACTCAGAGGCCGTGAAGCCATGAAGCGACATATTTGTGGGGATCTGCACGCATGGATGCGCCGGTACCTTTCCCCTGCTTTGATACATTTTCTTCAGTCGCGCATAAACTTTGCTGAACTGGTGCTCGGAGTGATTCCGATGCTTCCGAAGTTTTGCACCTCATCTCATGAGTCGCTTGCGAGAACAAGAGTCGCACCTTTCATCCCTTTTGCTCTTCAACTGAAAGATAAGATCGACTTTCGGGAGGCAAGTGTCTGCTCTTGGGGGCCGTCTTATTGACCCTGGCGAACCGGTAACAGCATCCGGACCTGCATGAGGTGACGCTATTCGTGAAGATTTCCTCATCTGGAAAGATATCGGCAGTGGCTGATGTCTCCGCTACAGAGAAGACGGGCTCGAATGCAGATCTTCCCCCTCGTTTCCTGGCTCGGGAAGGGAACAGAGGCCTTCCGGGCTCAGAAGACCCGCTCTCAAGTGGACGTTCGCGAAGGTTAATCTTGAGGGAGAATGGCGGTACTACGCGCATGGCGACGTATAGTATAGTATACGTCGTAGTATAATATACGGCGATCTCAAGAGCCGCGCGAGGCCGAATTACCCAACTCTCAATCCCAACTCATTTTGCGAGAGCAATTCGACTACCGTCTGCGCGGGTACTGCAGCTCTTCTATGAGCAGGCAGTTCTCGAAGGTTTCTGGTTCATGCATCGGATATTCGCACGCAGGGATGTCCCTCGCCCAGAACGGGGCCTGACTCGCACCTGCCACTAGTGGACATCGTGCAGCATTTGCTGAACTCTATACCCGAGTCTGAGAATGTCACCCGTGGCTTCCTTCTATCGTTTCCAAGTTTATTCCTCCGAGGGTGCTATTGATGTTGTGTGAAGTAAGATCCAATTGGCAACAAATTCGCTCAGGACCCGGCAGGTTTCAATCCACCTCGGTTGGTCAGGGAACAAAATTGGCTACGCGATACTGGAAACTGGGAATTGACCGTCCTCTGCTGATGCGATCGGGCTGTTGGGTAGCGATTCCATGGGTGACCCAGAGAGCCTGCGGTCAAACGCAGACAGCAACCCTGGAGCATCTGGTACAAGTTGTGCCAATGCAAACTCTCTTGGGCATCAAATCTTGCCAATCAAGCTCCTATCAAGTCGTAGGAGAGTCTGCCCCGAGCTTCTTTCAATCTCCTTCCTCTTATGTTGACAGCGTTCCCCTCCACTTGAATATAAAGTCCACCTCCAGATCTTCATTGCGGAGCTGTTCTGAGGCGAACGTGGTCCTGGCCTTCCGGTCTCACGAACCCGATCTTTGAAGTCCAAGAAACTCGAGATCCGACCTCACGAAACTTGTCGAGATTGCAGATTGTTGATCAAGATGTCGCTATCTTCTACAATCATGTCTGCAAGTGCGTCTGCAACGCATGCTACATCGATTCCGACTGGCACAATATCGGCCCATATCGGAAGTCCTCCTAATACCACAGACGATTACTATATCGCAAAGTATCTCCTGATGGCATTCAAATTGAAAACAGACCCAGCCTTAGGGGTGGTCATTCCCCCTCTCCGGCCAGTCGATTATGTCTACGAGACGAGAGGCCCAAGGATTCTGGTGTCGATGAGCATCGCTCTAGCAACGATGATTATCATTACCGGGCTAAGATTAGGCGTAAGAGCCTTCAGAAGAGGACTCATGGTCGGATGGGATGATGTTATTATCATACCTGGAGTGGTAAGGCACCTTCGAAATCCTCCACGTCGACATAGGGGCTGACCATGTTTAGTTACTCGCAATGACTTGGCCCATTCTGCAGATATGTGCAGTCATATACGGTGGGGTAAGTTACAGTGCTCCCAAATTTCATACATTATCAAGGCTGCAGTCCAACACTGTCTTATGCGCTGGATTGATACTCCGATCTTCACCCTTGGCTTGCTCCTTCGCTAATAAATGCAATAGGCTGGTAAACACATGTACGACTTGACTTATGAGGAATACGGTCATTTCAAGACGTTTACCAATCTTTCGAAGCCAGTCTTCTTTGTCTCCGTCGGTCTCATCAAAGTCTCAATCTGTCTTTTCAATCAAAGATTGACATCTATGACATCAAGGCTATGGAAGATATTCAACTGGGTCTTCCTCGGGCTTCTAGTTGTCTACATTATGCTTGCACTATTTTGGACGCTGTTTCAATGCAATCCGCCATACGCAGGCTGGGATCCAATACGTGTTGCAAGGGAAGGAAAGACATTTAAATGTACAAGTGACGACATTGTGGGGAGTACTCTGAGTACGATACACGTCATCATGGATTTTGGCCTGCTTTCAGTGCCATTGATTGTACTTTGGAATGTCAGGATGGGCTGGGGAACCAGGTTCAGGCTCTACTTTGTATTCTGCATCGGTGGAATGAGTTTCATTGGGTCGGTGGTCAGACAAGTTGAACAGAAGAAACTGTCCAAAGACATACTTTGTAAGTTTGTTAAATTCAATCGGGGTAACCCAGCGCTAACATTGTCAGGGAACTTCATCCATCTGCAAGATTGGACTCTCATCGACCTTACCTTTGGAGTAGTTGCGGCTTCACTCCCCATCCTTTCTGCGTTCATACCTCAGTCTTGGAAGTCCGTCCGAGGCACGAACAATCCATCAAACACACCCTATGGACATTCCGTATCTGTAGCTCAGAAGAAGAGTACTACGTTTGGTACCAACCCTCGATCGCGTCCCTCTCCCAGCAGTATCAGTTTAGACTCGTCTGAAAGCACCGAAAAGATTGTCCGAACGGATGTCATCGAGCTAAGATTTCAGAGCAAGAGCCAATTTTTCAGAGAACAGAATGGGGAGACTTCGCAATCGGGTTCGAGTGGGGACTCGACGCATGATGAAAGGGCACAACACGATCGGGAATATGCTGGAGAGGAGATCTTCCCTACAAGTGACCATCGGACATGGATTGGAAAGGCAACTTAGGATTGTATCTGACAATCCTACTTGAGTTCATACTCAGAAAATCGTCGTCGAAAGACTAATCGTTGAGTTCGATTGGCCCCTATCGAAGTCTGAAATACCTCGGCGCCACGAACTACCTCGTCAGCCCTAACCGGGCCAAGATCGCGGTAACTTGACCTCTAAGGGATCATCCCGATTGACAGCGAAATTTGGTTTCTTTTTCGCTTGATCGGTATCAGCTCTCATTCAAAAACTTGAGCAAGCTACTCTGCAGAATATCGAGATTCAATCATGCAGATGGCTCTAACGGACAACAACTTCACGCCAGGAGACACCCTCCTCAAAAAGTCGCCCAGCGTGGAACTCTTCTTGCTATTGGTTGGCTTTCGTAGCTGTAGAAGACATGTAACGGAACTTGGCTGACATTTATGGAAGAAGTAAAGCGGTTTGAGAGCTCAGGTCTATCCAGATTTATTTAGACATGCTCACCTGGGAGGACTAGCAAGAGACCACATGGATAGGAGCTAGTATGCAGTGGCAGTCAGCAATCTTCTTTCGAATGCAAAGTAATTAATATCTCTCTAAAATCCAATCTGATAGTGTTTCTCAAGGACAATATATAGCACTACACAGGGATGCCAACGTCGTCAGATTACAACCATGTAAGCCACACACGTGATAAATCCTGTGGCCTGATACACGTGATCTGTTCTGGGAACAAAGTCGACCCTTCATGTAGGTACACTTCGATCTGGGAGTAATTAGGTAACAGCAGTATAGTTATAAAAATGAAATGGTATATTCTGCTCTGCAACCGGCGGCGATCGTTGTGAAAATATACAAAATCCGAGAGCCCCTGTCACCCCCTCCTCACTATTTAAAAATAGAAAGCGAGGCCGAACAACAACATCGCTCACTATCTCACATCTCTCTATAGTATATCTTCCTTTACATCCAATATCCTGATCCAGGTGCCAGTATAAAGCTTAGGAAGGAGAGCAAACTAAGGATTTGGACGATCGATCAACGTCCACAAAGCCCTCGAGTACTTTGTAATTTAGCCGGGCATATTGCTATACGGATCCTTACGCTCCAAGATGAGCAGCTCTCGTAACCCCATATCTTTCCTAAAAGTAGATTCTCCCTCTCTCCCGATCGAAAAGGTGTCTTAACTGATATCTCTTGCTAGAAGAAACGACAGGACAGGAAGGACAAGAAAGCTGCCGAATCACGAGACCATGCACAAGACCATGCCATCACTCCCCCCATACAGAATGAACCCCCGGTTCCCATAAGAGTACAGGAGCTTCCACCTGAACAGCCCAAGGAAGATACAAGCCAATATGATAGAGAGAGACAAGAGGCTGCAGAGGCCGAGCGGCTTATCGCCGAACAGCAACGAATCCGCCGTGAAGAGCCCTGGAGACTAGCGCGCCCCTTGGATACGATTTCAAAGGGCGAGACTTTTGCAGCCGCGGAAGAGCGGAAGAAACGAGCGTCTCAAGAGCAGCGGAAAGTAGAAAAGGAGAAATTGAAGAAGGAGAGGGATGAGAGAAGTCAGACGGCGTTCAAAGGGTTGGTTGGGGAACAGGCTCCAAGCAGCAGTCAGGTGCCACAGGAGGTGAAGCTGATGGGGTGGGGCGAGCGGTCGGATGAGGAAGTTGCGTTGGAGAAGGCATCAAGGGAGAGGGAGAAGAAGTTGGCTGAGTTGGCGGAGAGCGAAGCGAGGAGGAAGATTATAGAGCGGATCGAGGAGAAGCGAGCGGTTAAAGCGCCAGTCGTCGTGGAACCGGTTAAACCGCGTGCACGTATGAGTTCTTGGAAGGACGATGGGGCTGGGCTCTCAGAGGTGCTGGTAGACGCGGTTGAGAAGAAGGCGAAGGAGGCGAAGGAGGCACAAAGAGCCAAGGAGACAAAAGAGGCTCAAGATGCAAATAAAGCGAAGGCGGCACAAAAAGCAAAAGCACCAGCGGAGAAAGAGGCGAACCAACGACAAAGCTCAAATATATCGGTGGAGAGTGAGGCTAAGAAAGACCCCATGGAGAGCACGGCGGTTGTGATACCTGTTGAAGAGATTATTGCGATACCGACGGGTGTTGAAAACGGAAATGGAGACACCAGGCCTCCAAAGAACGAAGGCAGCCCAATAAACTCCAGCTCCCAAGAGTTGCCACTGGCTTCACCCGAGCCTCAGCCAGAGCCAGCTCAGCCTCCTAAAACAAAGCAGAATAGCCATCTCGAGGCGGCAATCGACATTGTCCGCAACGCAATCGAAGCCGATAGCGCAGGCGACTACCAAAAGGCATTGGATCTGTACAGACAATCGCTAGAACGTTTCATGATTGCAATAAAATATGAAGCGAATTATAGAAGTAAGGAAATAATGCGGGCGAAGGCGGGAGAATATATGGAGAGAGCCGAGAAGCTACAACGGTTTCTGTATCCGCAGCCAGCCAACCAGAATAAATGGCAGGCGGGCAATGGTGAGAGAGCGGATTCTGGTGGGGATGCTGAGCGGTTGAGGAAGGCAGTGGATGAGGTGATGATAGAGGACCATGAGATTGCGAAGTGGAAGGATGTAGTCCACGTGTCGGACGTTACGAAGTTCATGGAGGAGAGTATCATATTCAAAATCAAGTTCCCCCACCTGTTCATGGGAGCTCGACGGATGCATTGGGACGGGTTACTGTTGCATGGTCCGTCAGGGTGCGGGAAGAGCCACCTCGTACGCGGTGTTGCCACCGAAGCAGGTTGTACCATGTTCACCGTCAACTGTTCGACGTTGGTCAGCGTCCCAATTGGGAATATCGACGGGTAAGAAGCCGTTTCGGCCATTTTGAGATGCAGTTTACTGACTTGCACAGCATTGTCGAACGAATCTTTGTGTTAGCGAGTCAGAGGCGACCAGCCATCCTCTTCTTCGATCAGGTGGACGAATTGCATTTTAGAGATGGCTATACAGCTGAGCAAGTCAAGAAACGAGTGCTGGTGAACATGCGCGGCATTCAGTCAGATAGCCGCGGGGTGTTTGTTTTCGCCTCCACGAACAGACCCTGGGTCCTTCCACCAGATATCTTGGATGCTTTTCAGAAGAAAATCTACCTCGGCTTGCCAGATCTACGGACGCGTACTAAGCTGTTTGAGACGCAACTCAAAAGCACAACCTCCGCTATCTCACCAGAGGATTACAAAGAATTTGGAAGATTGAGTGATGGCTACTCTCGAAGTGATATTGACGATGTGATCCAAGCTGCTCATTTCGAACCGTTGAAGAGAGTTCAATCTGCTGAGCATTTCAAGAAGGTGATCTCTCCAAGAAAGATACTCCTGTCCTGGATTTAAATTTCTGACATTCCTAGGATCTTTCAAATGGTGCTGAAAAGTATGTACCTTGTGCCGTAGGCGATGAAGGAGCCTTGAGTATGAGTTGGACGGACATTGATCCTGGGATGATCCTCGAACCGCCATTGAAAGCCAAAGATATCATTAGGGCATTTAGTAGGTCAAGGCCTTCTGTATCTGTAGCGGATGCTAGGAGATATGACGAGTGGGCCAATGTTGTTGGCCAAGAGACTTAAAGTCATGATAAGTAGAACGGAGATTGTGGAAATGAGGAGATATGATAAGTGTCGAGTGATGTGCAGCAGGAGGCTTAAGTCATGATGAGTAAAACGGAGATTGTGGAGATGAGGAGGTCTATGTGTCTGTGAGTGCGGCTAGAAAAGTTGAGTCAAAAGTGGACCCAATACTTTCTACGAGTCCAAGCGCGTCGGTTATCTTGCGGTTATCTTGCACTAGAACTTCGAGGTATGAGTCTATCTATTAATCTTACTCTATTATCATATTAATGAATGAAGCTCGAATACACAATCTCTGCTGTGCGGATATATGTTTTAGTGATGAAAGGTAGCCGCATTCATTTCTATAGCTCAAGCGGAGCCTACTTTAAAGCCTAGATACACTGATTTTACCGAAATTTTCGCCGCTCACGGTCGTATCTGCGACAGAAAGTTCTTGAAGCAAAACCAACGACCAAGACTACGACCATCAATCTATCTCCCCACCTACTGACTCCAACTAGCAACATGCTTTCTCAAACTGCCTATCCATTCCAGGACAGAGCTTGGAAAGCAGTCTCACAGTACCACTTAAGCACGATAAGTGTTGTACATATTCAACATTCTGGTGTTCTGGTTGGGGGTGAACTCCTCGTAGCAAGAACTATACAGTCAGCTTCTTTCTAGTCATTTCTCAAACTCAGGCAAAACTTACTCATACGAGTAATCCATGTAGTTGTGGATGGGGTCAAGTCCAGCGACGCTTGGGCAAGAGTCTCTGCCAACTGGGCATCCGCTGGTGGAAGAGGCTTGGGCTGGGGTATCGGCAATGCTGTCACCGGCACCAGTGCAGCCACCTTCGAAAGTGTGTGCAAGTCCGAACCAGTGACCAACCTCGTGGGTGACAGTCTTGCCAAGGTTGTAGTTGGTAGCGCTGCCTCCTGGGACGGTGGTGTACAAGATGGAGCATCCATCATACTAGGATTGTTAGTGCAAGCCTGGAAAGATCATAGTGATTGGAGAATACGAACGTAGAAGTCGCTTGAGGTGGTCGAGGTCACAGTGGTTGGGTAATAACAGTACTATTTTATTGTCAGCAAATTGCAAGTCATTTGGATTACTTTACGACTTACTCCAAAGTTGCCTCCAATGGCATACTGGAAGTAGAGGTTCAGATCCTTGTATGTTCCCTTGCGGAGAGCCTTCTTCATTGCCAACTCGGCTCCATCAGATGCCCAGCTGGTGTTGATGGTATAGTCAGTGCCTGCAAGCACGAACTGGATACCGAATGCAGCTGGTTCTCGTCAGTACTTCTTCCTCATTCCAGAAAGTGAGAGAGCGCACCATAGTTGGCGTTCATAACCGCCAATTGGTTGGTAAGCATGGTCGAGGTGAGATATCCTCCCGAAAGGGAAGAAGATCTAGCAACGACATGGAAGTAGGTGTTGATTGTCAAGGTGGCAGCAGCGGAAACGGCAGCATCAGCCTTGAAGTTCATGGCTGCATGGTATGTGGCATTGGCCTCAGACTTGGCAAACTCTTGCGAGGCTGCAAGGAATTCGGCGGATGGTGTAGTACCACATCCCTTGCCGGTTGCTCTTGGGCCATTTGCTGGGTGAGCAGTGATGGTCGAAAGGCAGCTGACAAGAGCCAGAGCCAGGAATGCGAAACGAGCCATGGTTTCAGGAGCCGGTTAGATGTCTGATGCAGCTGTTAGCACAACTCTACGACTAGGCATCTCCTCTACCAAACCAATGATGGATGGTGGAGGCTGCAGGATCTTCAGGGACGCTTACTGCAAGACGAATGAATGCTGACTGAATGAAGAACTGTAGGATCGATACTCTGTTGATCTTAGTTCCCCATCAAGGTGGCCGATACACACATATATATACTCTGCGTTCACCCTATCTCTCAGTCTCTTCCCAAAGTCATTTCATTTTGCCGCTCAACTCTCAACACTTTACACTAGCCTTCACATCGTCACAGTTCCATCTGCTAATCAGCCAGAAGAAGAAGCTCAAGATATCACCTTGTCTAGCACAGCAAGGGCCAAGACCCTTGAAACGGCAGGTATAGATCTCAACGGCCACCTCCACAACCACTACAAGTCTCTCGATGAAGGAAGTTTCATTGCACTCTATCTTGGCAGCTTGAGAAGTGGTAGTATATTATCCAATTGCAGTACCAAGGCTTGAAAGTGGAAGGAGGGTTGATCCGAAGTGGATTTGTGGAGGGGTGTGTGCTGATCTATTGGGTGGCGAGGGGTTGGAGGCTATATCTAAGCTTCAGTTAAGGCACTTGTCACATGCATACAGAGAATCAGATGTGGTGGAGTGTGATGAATGGTATGTCTTGCAGCGGCTTTTGTCCGGCTTCGGGACCTACCGAAGCTATGAGATCTCCGTTTGGTGCTTGGTTCTGAGTCTGTTTGTTAGTCTTGACGTGGGGTAATCTTCCCGCTGACTCGACGACCCGACCATGTCCCTATAAACACCAACGTGGAGTAGCGAGAATGGTGGCACTCGTAGGACTCCTCGTTGGAGAAGGTAGTGGCATTTGCAAGAGCGAAAAGCCGGCATCTAACATGGCAATCATGCAGCAGTTGTGGGGTAGAAGACAATTAAACGTCCATGAGATGGCTCTGTTGTTTCTCTGTACGATGATAGATAACATGTCCTTATTGTTCTAAGAGATCGGTTCGGCACCTGAGTCGTCCCCTGCATACCAAGCATCGCCAAGCCGAAGCAATCGCTGACCTTCCCGAACCGATCGAAAGATAAGGTACACCAGCTTGGCAGATGCGAATCAGACCTCAGAACTGCCGGCGATCTTCTTTAGCCTTACTTGCGCTCCGATCACTAGAAGGTGTACCTCATGTTGTCGCTACTGATTGGGCGATTCGGTTAATTTGAGGGGTAGCAGGAAGGTCGCTAATTTTTCAAGGTAATTATAAGGTAAGGTACCTAGGTAGCTATAGTTGAGGAACTATAGGTCCCTGGAGTTCGTTACTTAAGCCTCTAACTTTTATTATTATTCTTAAAAAGAGTAACAGAGAGATGTCATCTACCTTCGCCATTGGGAATCCCAGTATCCTGTTTACTTCTTAGTTTTGGATAGGCGTAAAGCGATCGTGAAATTTTATCTCAGTTTTTATTCGGAGACTTCTCCATCTAAAGATCCACAACCGAATTACTCCATGTCAAGCAAGACAGACTTTTGGGGTCGGTATGCTATGGAAACTTCTATTCTTTCTAGGTCACGCTTCACGTGAGTGTCCACCTCTTCTAGGCCTGCGCACTCGGCTATCGTAGAGTGGGATATCTTAGCGCCGAGTCAGCTGATGCACCGCATATATATTCTCTCGTTCTTCCTCATACTTTATATTCTTTAGACAATAATACACGCTATCCGGAGGCTCTTAACTTCACCAACTTCAATCGCACAAAACTCTTTAGATTAGTCCGTAACATAGACTTGCTGGAAATAGTCGATATCTGATCAAAGGCCGGTCTCGGTTTTTGTTCTCTGTCGTGCATCTCAAATCTATTGCCACCGCTTGCTTGTGATCTTGTAGATGCTGCCATTTGGAGTATGTTGCGAGCTAGATTATGGAGTTTTGCACGATTGAAGTTGAGATGAAATCAAGAGCTTTTAGATAGCGTGCATTATTGTCTGAAGAGTCTAGAGTATTTGGAAGAACTAGAAAATTTTTGAGAGGGAAGCAGCTGACTCAGCGCCAAGACATCCCACTCACAACAGAATGCTCGAGAGGATAAAATAAATGGTCAACGACTCTGTCTTCATCAAACTTGGACACTCTCATAAAGCTGGCGACACATATTCCCAATCTTGCTGCATCACTGTGTATACAACTATGATAAGGCCTGTTGGAAACAACCAGGACCGAAAGAGAGTGAAATTACTGCACAGGTGATTGTACCATGGACCACATCATCAATGTCTTGCTACTTTCCACTGAGTTCTTAGCTGAGACTTTGACTCGGAAACAGCTCATCTGTAACAAGCAGCTATTTTCCTATACTGGAATTTCCAAAACCAGATATAATAGTGTTTCTTCGTCATGCCGTCTATCCTGGCTTCACGGCGACAGGTCTGAGGATGAAATTGACAGCCTTTACTGAGCAAATTTCACTTCATGAGATTCAATGTCAACTCGGAAAATTATTTCCTGGAGAAAAAAAATCCGGATCCACCACATCGCATACAAGACATCTCGAAGACTGGAGTGGAGGTGATCAAGGTTCAAGCGTCCCTAGCTCGGCGCTCGTGGGCCCTCTCACTCCTAATGAAACCCGTTCTCGAATGTAGCAATTTAGACTCGTTTCTGATCGAAGTCATTTTGCTGGAATGAGAATATCGAGAGTAGTTGAATCCGAACAAGTCAACTCTCCATATTTATCCGTGGCTTTTATGATGTCGGAATCGGAGACTTGCGAGTTAAAAAGTAACGAGACCGGAAGCTCCCCAACCGTTTGTGAATCAAATAACCTTCTCTTCTGGCCAACTCGTTCGCGCGGCTTATTTCAACGGACGTGCATGCCGTGCGATTTCCGAAGCCAGATGTGGCTTGACGCCACTTGTGAACAGTCATCTATGAGGCTGAAGGCGACGTATGATCCCGTCGGCATCTGTCATGTGCTGTGCATCTTCTTGGCGTGACTCGGAATGGAATGGCATCAGCTCGTATCTGCAAGCTTATCAACTGCAAACACCCCACCTTCGTGTCACCCAACGATGATCTTCATACATCAGCAGGTGCCATTCTGCCACTCTTGCCTGAACCTCGAACCCTTCAGCAATCGGACATACAAGGAAAATTTAATTTAAATGCGGGGTTGTGCATCCATCACGAAGCTGATGCCGGACAATATAAAGTTTTGCCTAATTGTCGAGGTCCCACTTATGCAGGCTCACGTCACTGTGCATAACTGGACGCCGCCTTCCGATTGGTAGTTGATAATAATTCCTTTCACCATCCAACTTTTCCAGCGAGAAACATATAATTCATTCATTAAGTCTTCATCAACATTCGATCCGTTGAAGGGACCGTTTCCTGACTCGAGTTCATTATCTCGCGTGCAATATGAAACATGGGCAAAATTATTCAAGCGTGCGCGATTACAGGTGGGTGAAATGATGTAGTGATTCTCTTACCAACAGGAGGACATACCTCCCTCATCACTTCAGCATGTCATTGGCTCCTTTCCGTTCCTAAGACTGATCTTCGTATTGCTGAGGAGCTTTCGGTGGGCCATTTCGTCATGCCCAGACAATTCCAGCCATAGCTCTTCCTGTGTACCGCTCTCCAATCTCAATCGCCTTTTCGTGCCGCCGAGAGGAACAAAATCGCGATTCCGAATTCTGCTGAATGCCTCCCCTTGAATTCTTTTTTACCGCCAGTGCTATTTGACGATGAGCTTCGTAGAGGTGGTCAAAATAAGCTCACAACTATTTTAGCTCCCGAACCTGTTCGAAACAACTCACTCCCGCCTAGCGTGAAGCAACTCCATATATCCTCCTTCGTGCGCTGCCGTTATTAGCTGGCCGATTCGGATACAAGCATCTCTCATTTCCAACATCCTTGCCCCCACATGTAGTTCACCTGCTTCCTTAAGAATTAAGATCTGTTGCCTCGAGCTGATCTCGTAGATCAAACCTAGATCGCAATCGCCAGAACAGAAACAGGGGGCTGGGAAGAACGAATTAAAGACGCGCCGAGAAGAGAGGGGGAGACATTTTGAGGATAAGACCCCCATCATGTTTTAAACATCGTGAGCGTTTAAGTCATCGACGACTTTGCTGGACTGTCTGGGTCAACTCAGATCGCCGAATCACCGTGGTGAAGATTGAGATTGAGACAATGTGCATGTTCGTCATGCATGAAGGACCGATTTTGACAGATCTCTTTGTGACGATGCATCTATATTCGGGTTGACAAAAGAAAATGTTGCAGAAAAAAAGAAAAAAGAGCACGAACTCGTGGCAATGCGTGAAACCAAGTCTCCACTTTCAGTTGCTTTTCCCAAAAATCTTCAGCTTCTGCAGCTGTCATCCCAGCATCAGTTCTCCTTAGCAGCACAATCCCAAATTATTTCTAATCATGCTGTCTTCAATCTGTCGGTGAGAGCTATCAGGAGTAGGTCCAAGTCTGTATTCTATCTTGTCTCATCAACCATTCTGTTCTACTATCCTCTTCAATGTTAATTTTGATCTATTATTATTCATTACTATTAAATTCTAAGATATATCTATTGATAGTACAGGCATATTAAATGTGACAGAAACATTAGATGAGAAAGTCTCCGATCCCAAACTCAGATATCCCAAATATGTTGACGCAGTTGGCAAGGTGACATTGGACTTCGCAGAAATCTGGCTGACAAGGGGGGCAATATCACCAGTGAATTTCTCTGTAGTTTCTGACGCGACCCACGTCAGGACAACCTGCTTGAGACCGTTTGTGCCCGCGTAAAGATTACTAGGAGATCTGTTAGCCTAGATACTAAGGTGTATAGAAGTTATAGGACTAACAATGTCGTGGTGTTTATGACCCGGGTAGAGACGATTCCCTGGCTGAGGCCAATAGGTTGGGCACCACTACCGATAACTGCAAACCAAACCATGACTTCGTATTTTGCCAAAGAGTTGTTCTGTGCTCTGGTCATGTCGGTATCCAGAAACATATCAATGGCTACGTTGGCGTTTACGAGATTTCGAGTGAGCTCCGCAACATCTGTCGAAGGAGCGGCCACTTTACCCACGCCATATGTCCACTCTAGGTTGAGGTTGATTTCTTTCAGACTTTGGATTTTGACTGGCATAACAGTATTGTCAATCTGGACGTACGGAAATGCGTGCACTGGCTGGGTATCTGGACCTGGCGGGTATTGCCACGTCACAGAAAAATCGGGCGCCGTGGATTTGGTGGCATAAGTTTGGTTGTTGAACGCAGTGATCTTTCTTCATGTTAGCATCCCGATGTCCTCCAAAATCAGCCAGCCAGCCAGGGATATTTGCACGTACATTCATACATAGCGAGCCTGGATCTCCTTCTGCCCATCCCCATTGATTGGGATTCACTACAAAGCGCGCGTCAGTCATTCATTGGGCAAGATGAACAAAGAGTGGAAAGGGGCCGAAACCGAATGTCGAGTTTCGTGTGTGCATCGAGCCGTGTCTGCTTACATGTATATTGCGTTCCTTTCGAAGGAGGTGATACGGGGAATTGTTTCTGGCAGTACTGAGATTCGGTGATGCCATTGTCTGTGACGATGATGCCGTTGGTGCCACCGCTGCCAGTTTCGTTGTTGAATAAAGTGACCTGCCCCGTGGCCTGGCGGTGGGAATCTATGCCCACTAGGATGCCGATGGTGGTCCCGATAGGAATTGCTATCAGGCCCGCGTTGATAAGGAACTTCAAGACCATGACAACGAGCGACAGAAATCAACGAAAAGACGGATGGATTTAGGGACGCTCCAACCTTCAAAAACAAGCTTGCTGAAGGTCAAGTACTTTGGGATACGGAGATACCGGGAGTCTAATGTCATTCGATTCTATTTCCAGCTCCGCCGGAAGGGTGTTAGTTTTCTCGTGTTGGGTGGCGTGCGATAAGAAAATTACTTTTGAAACTCGTATTCAAGGAGTAGATAAGCGCCTCCCCTGAACGCGCATGGGCCTCGCCTTGGCATCGCGCCGCTATCTATCTCTCTATTTCCCCTGCCTCAATCTTCATCTTTGTCTTCTTTCATTTCAACCCCCACGTGACACGCCAGTTACTGGTGCAGCATCCAGCGCAATGAGTGGACAGCATGAGACTGGAGAAGAGATGGTTGACATCAACATCGTCCGAGATCACCACTCTACTGACAGCCTCGAATCTAATGATCGGAGAAATACTTCAAGTCCTATACCAAGGAGGCCGGGTCTGTCCGAAGCTTATAACTCGTCAGAATGGCTTCGACATTCCGGCATTGAGTCGATCCCAGGTACTCCTACAGACTCTCGACCGGGCACACTTTATTCAGTACGCTCAATTTTTCCCATCCTTTCATGTATATAAATAAAACAGAGCTGACTGCATTATCAGAATAACTACAGGAGCCACCAAAGTCTCACAAATCTCCTGAGCACGCCACCCTGGAGTCATCCAAGCGTCACAACTCTCGTGGGCTCAACACCACCAACGACAATTCCTTCAAAAGACTGGGTAGAGTCTGGAGCGATAGCACGCCTACATGATCGAGATGATGGTGAGATCTGGAAAGGCTGGAAGCGCTTCGTCTTTCGTTTCATTCCACTGTTAGCCTTTGGCAACGCTAGCTTGTATTTGGCATACCTTGGTCTTCGCATCGCATGTGTTATTTCAGCCCAGAGGGCACGGGGTATTTCATATCCTGGTGCATGGGTATTCCTTTCCGTCGAGATCGCCGTAGCCATTCCCTCCCAGATGCACAATTTCTGGACAATGTTGGCAATGAAGAAGAGAAACAGGCCAAAGTTGAGACTTATTGGGAACGAGGTTCCTACAGTTGACGTATTCATAACATGCTGCGGAGAAGACGATGAAGTTGTTCTAGACACTCTGCGTGGAGCTTGCGACGTAGATTATCCACAGGACAGGTTCAGGGTGATCGTGTTGGACGACGGCCAGTCAGCGAGCCTGGAAAAGTCAGTCAACGAACTATTTGCTTCGCACTCCAACGTGTACTATATGTCTCGAGAGAAGATCCCCGGAGTACCACACCATTTCAAGGCTGGAAACCTCAACTATGGTCTTGAGCAGACTCACCTTCTGCCTGGTGGCGCGGGCGAGTTCATGGCTGCCCTGGACGCTGATATGGTAAATAATACTCCTCTCTAACCTTGTCCTTCATGGCATTGACTCTGTTCGTCCATTTACTTACGCTGTTCAGATCCCTGAGCCTGACTGGCTGCGTGCCATTATCCCACATTTGCTCCGAGACCCCAAGATGGCCCTAGCGTGTCCTCCACAGTTGTTTTACAACACTCCTGCCTCAGATCCCCTTGCCCAGAGTTTGAACTTCTTCGTCCATGTCATTGAGCCGATCAAAGATGCACTAGGCGTTGCTTGGTGCACCGGATCTGGCTATGCCATTCGACGCACTGCTCTTGACGACATAGGAAACTTTCCTCTCGGCTCATTAGCCGAAGATGTAGCTACCTCGACACTTATGTTGGGCAAAGGATGGAAGACGGGGTACATCCATGAGCCACTTCAGTATGGTACCGTTCCGGAAGACTACGGTGGACACCTCAAGCAACGTACCCGCTGGGCCATTGGAACCGTACAAACTGCATTCAAACTGAATTTTTGTCTGTGGGGGCCCAGTGTTCGGCAAATGACGGTTGCTCAGCGCTTCTCGGGATTTCTCTACGCAACCCTCAGTCTATTCACTATCTTGGTCACTGTCTCTCTTTTCGCCATCCCCGTTGTCCTTCTATGGGGCAAACCTCTAATTGCATATTCGAGCATCGAACAGCTCCGGTGGCTCATTTGGGCTTGCTTTGCGGCGACAATATCTAGTCGTTTCTGCGAGTTTGTTCTCTTCATTCCAGCCGGTTATCACATCGGGCAAAGAGATTTCCGATATCAGCTCTGGATGTCGCCCTACCTCGCTCTATGTATCGTTCGAGCATTCCTCCTACCAAAATGGCTAGGAGGTGAAGTGGTGGCATTCAAGCCTACTGGCTCTCTCGGCTCGGCACTCAATGAGCGAGACAAAAAGCTAAGAAAGAATATTTTCCGCCGGATGTGGGCTATATTATTCAACTTTCTAGCAATATTCCATTTCTCCTTCGTTTACATCACCTTGGCAGCGGTAATCCTCACCTCCTACCGCTGTTTCTTTGAGGAGGTCGGCACGAGAAACATCATCCTCGGCTTGATCTCCCATGCGTTCTGGCCTCCCCTCACCTTCATGTTCATTTGCAGCTCCTTGTGGACTCCCGTGTCTTACGCTATTGATCCCCCCACAATGCCGGATCGGGAAGAACTATTGGAGAGAGATCCCAAGACCGGAGTGGCCCACCCCACCCCGGAAAGCAAGAAGATCGGGTTTAATGGCCAGGTCGCCTGGTTCGAGCTACAGTATACCGCTGGAACGATATACACCGGATTGATTTTTGCATATTCCTTTTTCATCTAAAATGAATTCTCAGAGATTCAGATCTAATGATAATAATAATAAATCGACATTGAGGGTGCTACAGTACGATGGTGTTTGGCGATATTTTGATGTGGGATGGGCTGATTTATCAGAATTCGGATAGAAACATTAGACACCATTCATGAATATAGTTTGATATTTTTGATGTCAACCAGTCCTTAGCTTGTGCTCCTCACCTCTCGCGTTGTCACTTTCCCAATTGAATATACGACAGCTGCTGCTGTGTCTAGGACACCCGGCACGTTGGTTTCAAGAAAAATTGCTGAAGTGGTTCATGACAAAATCTACAGAACTTTGTCCAATTTTACGCAAGTCTTCAGCAAACAAAAGTGGTTCTGCGCATAGAGCAGAATATCTTCGTCCTCATGATCTACCATCTGCGATGCTCCTCAACCATGCCACCACGCACATGTCACCACGCACATATCACCATCATCTCAATGCCATCAGACTTTAGTCCTAAGGACATAATTTGTTCGTACCCAAACCACACTTTGATCCTGGCGACTTGATAGGCCCTCTAGCTCCCCACGGCGCAGTCCAGTATGTAGGTTGTAGCCCCGGCTTACTAGCAGGAGGAGTAAGCTTCAGAGACTTGCCCGAAGGATCGGCCGGATTTTTATCAATGGTCCAGAGATCCCTCATCTTGCTCAGCCAATCCGCCAGAATGTCAAATCCGAGCGGAGTGTTGAATACCTCGTCATGAATTGCCTGTGGAATGCCGTCGATTATGGAGGTAACGGCATTGCTGACAGAGTCCCATGCATCGGAGAAGAAGCTACCGAGCCCTTGGATGGATTCATGGTGGCTGTTGGCGACTTTGACCATAAGGCTTGCTGGAGGACAGGATTTGCTGGCCACGATTTGACCGATGGTCATTGATGTTGGGTCGGCACGACGAATAGTAGCTGAGTCTATGACACTGATCAGAATACTTCATACAGAGTGTAACAACAGACATATTTACTGCAATTCTGTGGTAGAGGCATAGAAACTACCACAACCGCGAAGGCAGTCAAGAGGGCAAGACACATAATCGGCTTCATGGTGAGAACCATTCTCAGTAGCGTAATTTGCTTGCTTGAGGTGTGAGTTCTTGATACAGAGACATGAACCGTATTTCAATACTTCTGCTGAGGCTTTAAACCATCTTGTATTATCAATTGTGACCTATTGGCCAAGACCGTTGCTGGTAAGCTAATTCCTTCCTGTGGAATCTTTGCACCTTGGCGAGAAATTTGTCAAACACTGTGCTACGCATATTTATAATTTTAGAAAGTTGCACATATTCTTTCTAGCCCACGAGGTGTAGGTATCTGCATTCATGAACTGTCAGATTTTGCTTCCTGATATACTTTCCCACGTATAGCTTCCTACCTAGGCAGTCTTTGCACGAGTGTGAGCGGCGAAAAGGTATGGCCTTATTCTCTATGGAGTCCTGCATCATCTGCCAGATACTGATTGTATCACGTTATACTAAGCAGCCTTTCCAGACATGTGAATTGTCTTTACGATTTCCTGCTTTGATCCTTGATCAAATTGACGTCACCCGAGTTAAGCGAAGGCCCCCCTTTAAATTGACTGAAAAGGCTCAGCAATCTACTACCAAAACAAAGCAATAAGCTTCAACGTTAGCATCAATCAACAACGAAAACGATTCAACGCCTTTCACAAACCTCAATTCTCTTATACATCATGAACAACAATAAGGGTGGCGTATCAGGAGGTGTGACTTGGGTCACCTCCACAGTCGGGTATGCAACTTGTTCAGCCATTCAGCCTCGGGTTCCTTTTCAGCTTGGAGATATCCAAGTTATTTCTAGTTCAAGGGCAACTGCTGACGGGATCGTTACAGAAACGGCGTCAGTGGGGTCACAAACACGGTTGGCGGAGTCGTGGGAGCCGTTGGTCGGGGGCTTGGCGAGACCGTCAATGGTGTCACAGGCAAAGCTGGAAAGCCTGTTGGAGACGGCATCAAAGATGTTGGAGAGGGTATCGAGGGAGGTGCCGCCAGAATAGCAAGTGGTGTCAAGAAGGCTGGCGAGGGAGAGCATGGGCCGTTGAGATAAGTAGGGACGACAAAACCCAAATTTATTCCACGACCACAATGGCACCACTGGGGTCTTCTGTTTTATCATTTTATTCCTGTATTATTATTGCCTAAAAGCCAAAATGAAGTAACATCGCCAGATGACCTATCCATTGACTTCAACATCGGACAATCTGTCAAGCATGTGTCACTCGAGCATCCAGGGCTCACACCTATTCCTTTGACACATTATATTCCTTCAGTTGCACCAGAAATGATAAGACAGAAAGATAGGTACGTAGGGATTGAGAAAGTACCTTCCCAACTTTGCTCATATCCCAAGCACGTGACGCGCCTTCACTGTTCCGTCATTCACGACCTCCCAACTCCTAACAAGAACAGCAATCTCATGCTAAGTCCCGCGATCAGAGTCCCATAATTAATCCACTCATCCGAACTCCACAACAGACATTGAAAGATCCTCTCTGTATCAATGGCATATGCCGCATAAATGTGACCAATATCCGCCATCACCATGCTGAAGATGACCGCCAACCAGACATTCTTCTCATTTGTCAATCGTAGCACAACGCCTTCGTTGATCGCGAAGAGAATATAGAGTGAGCCAATATTGGTGAGCATCATTTGCAAGACCGGAGAGATGGTGAAGCCAGGAGCCGCAGTGATGGCAAGGTAGGCTGGAAGAGGGATCGTGCCGGAGAGGAAGCGGTCGGGTTGAAAGAAACAGAGATAAGTGCCCGAGAGAGCCGCGAGCGGTTCGACGTAGAGGAACCAGATCCGGTAGATCAGGGCGATCTGGCCGATTGTTCGTGTGCGGGGAGGGGCCATCGTTTGGATTGATGTTGAAATGTTCAAGCCCGAAACTTCAAAAGCGTGTGATAAAGTTGCAAGTAGATACTAGCAAGATGTTCTCGAAGCTAAGAATGATTATGGTCTATAGGCGACAGTTGACGACGTTGAAGAAAAGCAAAATGTAAGCGCGAGAGCTCGTGGCACTTTTTGTGATGTCAGCCGCTCTGAGACCTCGCATTTCGTGTTGCTGAAGCTTAAATACGCCGACACCTTGGCAAAACTACACGCTTATCCATTCCAGTCGGAACTGCAGCAAAGATATTCGCAAAACATCGTTCACAGATTCTATGGCTCAAGTTGACGTATTCTACATTGAAGATCCAGCAATGATGTTACTTGTACTGCCACTTCCAATCTACAACATTTGAGCAATCCATTTTCACCTCAGTTCCAGCCCTTCCTTGAGGCACTAGCAGGACCGCACTCTATTTTACTGACTGCCAGTTGCAGGTTTATATATTCCCACGAGTTTTCAACTATTTCGAGGACTCGTTAGAGTTTCCGTTCCCAAATCTTTTGCTCTCATGCCATCAGAAGCAGTCAGCAGACCCGTCAGACGGCTGTATCCTTCCAGCAGCTAATTGTTCGTAGATGATGCAGAGGGGAGATTATGAAGTGAGATGATTTGTAACTTAGCTCCTTGAGTTGATATCTCTGTGGCTGTCATGCTTGGACGTTCTATTGTCAGTTCGTGCACGTGACCTTCTCTCATCCCAAGCATGGAGAAACGCGAAAGCCTGTTTCTCACTAGATAGGTACATTAATCTACCCCCTAGATGACTTAGAACTTCAATTGGATCATATTCTACTACTGCATTGTCTGATGTAAAGCCAAAATATCACCATGTGACATGCGCCTACAAACCGTCGGTGCCTGTCGGCCCGAGTCATGGAAAACTTCTCGCACCATGACACCACAAAACGTAGATCCGTCTTAGCGGATTACCCATTAAAGCGATCAAAAGATACATATTATCTTCAAGAATTGTAGAAGATATTCTCATTTTGGAGCTCAACGCTTCAGACGAAACTTGTGGATGAGACTGGCCAATTAAATTCTCTTTCATGAGATAGCACGCACACCGCACCGTCCCGTCCGAGATGTCCACGGTAGTCAAGGAAGGAATCAGAGCACCTCAGAACATACTTTCTTCTATCATTATGTCATTTCCAAGTGGAGCAAGCACGCAATATCTTGTCGCAGGTCAACAGCTCTGCCTTCCGTATTTGTACTGAAAGATCCTTTCCAAGTGGTTCTTTGCTCTGTCATGCCATTTCCCATTTAAACATTGACATCCCACTTCCTGCCCTCTTCATATATTCAAGTATCATTCGTGTTCCATGTTTTTACGCAATCAAATCAAGATCAACCTTTGAATTTGGATGGTGAAGATAGCAACAAACCGAGCCAACGAAATGGTTTACTCTAAATCTCCACCAAGCAGTAGCACAGGCAATACCAACCAGATGGATGATGGCGGTCATCTCAAAGACCTTGAGATTAACCCTCCTTACATCATCGATGGCGATAACTCAATTATTGCGGACAAACTCGCTCGTAAGCTGTCGGCCCGGCAAGTACAAATGATTGCCATCGGAGGAACAATCGGCACGGGTCTTTTCCTGGGTACCGGGAAAAGTTTGGCAACAGGCGGTCCGGCTTCAATGCTGATAGCATATTTCATTGTCGGCTGCATCGTGTTGCTAACGATGCTTGCGCTGGGAGAGATGAGCGCGTTCGTGCCAATCGCCGGGTCATTCTGTACCTTTGCTGGACGATATGTCGACGACTCTTTGGGGTTTGCCTTGACTTGGAATTATTGGTTCAATGATGCAGTATCTACAGCTGCTGATCTAGTAGCTCTTCAACTGGTCTTTGCGTACTGGAACACCAACATGCCTGGATATGCGTTGAGTTTGATCTTCTGGGCATTCTTAATCTTCGCGAATATTGTCACAGTTGCGGCTTATGGTGAGGTGTGTCTCCCATTATCTTTGATCAAGACTCGAGACTCATCATTTCGTATAGATCGAGTATTGGCTTAGTCTCCTCAAAGTGATCACGATCACAGTAAGTAGCCAGCTTCGGAAGTTACCCTTGATAGCGGCCCTCATGACTGACCGTACAGATTTTCATTGTACTGGGAATTGCCGTGAACTGCGGCGCCAATACTTCCCACACGTATCTTGGAGCTCACAACTGGTATATTGGATCAGCCCCTTTCGTCAATGGGATCGGCGGGTTCGCATCAGTCTTTGTGACTGCTTCCTTCGCATGTATGTTCGTCCGTTCCTCTCCTCAGACAGAAATTGACGTCTTCTAGATGGCGGCACAGAATCTATCGCCATTACAGCGGGTGAAACTAAGAACCCAACCAAAAATCTCCCGCGCGTTGTCAAGAACGTTTTCTGGCGTATCCTGATTTTCTATATCCTGTCGGTCCTGATCATCGGCCTCAACGTCCCATACAACTATCCCAACCTTTCTTCTAAAACCTCATCCACGTCTCCATTCACCATTGTATTTCAAATGGCTGGCGCAAAAGCTGCTGGCTCATTCATCAACGCAGTGATCATAACCTCCGTAATCTCCGCAGGCAACCATGCTTTGTTCGCAGGCTCACGTCTCCTCTACGCGCTCTCAGTCGATAACCATGCGCCAAAAGTCTTCGGAAAGCTCAACAGAAACCAGGTACCATGGGTTGCCGTTCTAACAACGAGCGTTATTAGTGCTCTCTGCTTCGGTGCAAGCTTCATCGGTGCAGGGCAGCTATGGACGTGGCTTCAAAACATCGTTGGCGTATCGAACCAGCTTGCATGGATGGCCATAGCCCTCACCTCTATCCGTTTCCGTCGCGGCCTCGAAGCCCAAAACAAGACACATCTATTGTCATTTGTTAACATTACCTATCCATGGGGACCTTGGGTTTCGCTGGTGCTCAACGGCGTTATCATTCTGGTACAGGGTTGGAGCTCCTTTTCACCAAAGTTCCAAGCAGTTGATTTTGTGAGTTACTATATTGAGCTGCCTATCATGGCGATTATGTTTTTTGGCTGGAAGTTGTGGAAGAAGACGAAGCTGGTGAGCTATGAGACGATGGATCTGGAAAGCGATGTATATGTTGTGAACGACGAGGACTTCAAGGCCGCGGAGCAGGAACAGACCAGGAGAGGCAAAGTAGAGAGGGTCCTCAGGTGGATCTTCTAGATCGTGGTTGTCGCTTGAATCTTATGTGTTCTTGTACTTTAATATCGACTTTTGAACTCCAGTTCTATTGTGTATTGCCTGTTTGTGCTTTCACATCTTGTTGCATATATGTTCTTCTGATCCATCCGCCACTCCTCAAATTCATATCTCATTGCCTATCCTGGGATTTCCTTGATGATTTGATCCCTACGACTATTAGTCTCCTGAATGCCGGTACACCAAAGGCACACTCACATCCTCCTTCTCCTCTTCAATACTCGGCATGATAGCCAACATCTTCCCTTTCTTCCTGCCGTTCTTCGCAGGCTTGGCTGAAGCCGCAGCAGAAACGGATGCCACGCCGACCCGGACTGAATATCCATCCTTGGGAGGCTCTTTGGTGATGGCTTCGACGATTCTTCTGTTCCGCTCGATCTCCAAATTGACCAGTGCCAGCTGAGCTCGCATGGCAGCGTATTGGGACTCGAGTGACATTGTCGGTGGTCGATAGTGTGTGTTTGAAGAAGGGAGATTCTGGAGTTTGTAGTAGAGGCTGTATGGGGAGGGAGAGCTTAGGAGAATTGATGTGAGTTGGAAGACGATTTTTGGTGAATCACTCTGCTGAGCGCGTTAGGATACAAGCGCATGGGAAAATGGGAGGATTTTGGGAGTGTGCCGGTTGCAGGCGTACATTGGTGGCTTGTTATCAACTGTCCTGGGCTCTGTTCGGGGTTGTACTTTGCTGCGGTACGGAAATATCTGTTTTGTCCTCAGAACTCAAGCTCAATCCAATACAAAAAATTGTTTTACCCTTGCTTGAACTTTGGAAGTCCAGAATTCTACATTCTGCCATGCCCAAACAGTATTCTCACAGCGTCTGATACAGCTGCGCTCAAATCCGGGGCATTAAAAGGGGCTAGCTCGCTTAATTCAAACACCGGAATGGCTTCCTATCATAGAAAATGGCTGCTAAAGACTACCGACTGTCAGTACAAGTATTATGAACTCTCTTTGTCTTCAAAATGCACATGCTGCATCATGAACTCGTGTGCTGTTGTGTTCAGCGCTACGCCGGCAGCACTTCGGTTGCAATGAGCTGAGACCGAGTGCCTTTATATGAGCACAAGGCTGCCGCGGAAAGGGAGTGAAACAAAGGGAACATTCCTTCGAGATTTCAACTGCTTGCAATTTTTCAATGATTGTCCTAGTGTCGGTCTGAGGCTGTCTTTGATTGATGAAGAAAGAGCAATTGACGAAGCGGATCCTCGCCTTGAATTGAGGATGAACCAGTCACTTCGAGATTTTACAATATCCCCTCGATCTGTTAGCATTCAAACTTGGATGAACTAGAAATCTAACTTTTTCATCTATTCAGGCAGCCTTCAATTTCCACTGTTCCTCATAATCCGTGAAGATTTTCAACTGAACGATGACACCCTTCGAAACGAAGGGGATAATTTCAGTTCCCCACATTGTTTATAGAGACCAGATCTCGGTCGTTCTCTCAGACCCGCTTCATTTGAAGATTGAACCTGCAAATAGAGCAGGTCGCACGGTTCCAGCCAATCACTCTTAATGTGTGCTTGTTGGTAAATAGAACTAAATTGTTTGTACTAAAGTTCACTGTGCACGCTTCCAATGTAAACTGAAAAGGTTTTCACAGTACTCTAGTCATTCTGAAGTTCTCAACAATCAATTTGTTACTGTGGTATACTAAAAAGGAGACGAACAACCAAAGGACTCAATGGATTCGATCAGTTCCGAAAGAGCAGCAAGCCTATTTAGTTCCCTTTGTTAATTTCAACAACATATCCAATGTTGAGAGCGCCATATCCGAGCGTCAACACTTGAGCAACCGCAAACACCACTTTCGCGACCGCTGGAGAAACAACTTCCGAACTCTGGAAAAACGCCAAATACCCACTGAGGTCAAAGGATAAATTTGCCGCCAGGTTCAACCAATCACTCTCCTTCCTATCTGTGGTTTGCACAATTGTCATGATAGGGGGGAAGAGCCACACCATGTTCAGCACAGATTCAGTGTAAGGGGAGATATAATCAACCCATAGCGGAAAACCACTCAGCCATGGTGCATTGTCGGCAATGACTTTAAAAAAGCAAATTGCAAGCAATACATCATTCCCCCAGTCTTCTGTTGATTTGTCTACTGGGACAGTCTGAAGGAAGCCCACTATACTGGGCGCCAAGTAGAGAAAATTGCCGTTCATCGAGGCCAAGCGCATGGGAAGGCCGACCGGAGTTACGGGAACAAGCATTTTAAGTGTATTGGTAAATACCACTATGATGGCTCCGTACATACCACAGACTGACATCACAATGTTGAACGTTTTCATGCCGTCATTTTCTCCTAGTAACTCCTTTGGCATCGTATCGGGGAGGCAGTGTGAGGAGTGATGAGCTTGGTGTTTTGGGGCCGCAGTAGTAAGAGATGTCTTTCTCAGGAGAACCTGGAGGGTGTCAAAATCCGGTGCATTAATCAGAGCATTTATTGCACTGTTATCGGGGTATGGAGATGTGCTCGTCATCAGTTTGTGGATAATAGTTGCTGGAACGGCCCCAACAAGACAGATAACATCTAGCACGCTTAAAGTTTCTCCTTTAGTGATGACAGTGTAGAACTTGGATAAGACAGGTATCTGAAGTGGTGCCTCGAGAGCGTCGAGTAAACCATCGATTATGATCTCGGCGATGTCGAGAATTGGTGTGATCAAATCCTGCGCAGATTTGAGGACAAAGTCTGCTACGATCCCAATGACTCTCTTGATGACCTCTACGGGCGTCAAAGAAGCGAACTGATCCACAATCTGCGTTTTGACCTGAGTGATAGCATCCTTCAAGTCATCTTCCTCGATTTCGCACAAAGTCTGAAGCGATTGAATGATCTTAGTCAATGCAGCGCTGTCGCTTCCAGATTCATCATAAGTCGTTGTCGAAGAGGACACCCCATTCTTGGTATGGCTCATTGCCCAATTTGACTGAGGAGAACTGCTGCCCTGGGCGCTTGAACCGGCTTGCTGTTTTGTTCCAATTGTTTGTCCCGGGTCTGATAAACCCGCCCAGTTATTGATGCTTGTCTCGATATCGTTGAATGTGTGATTGATTGACTTTCGAACAGGGTCGATCGATGAAGCCATCTTGCGAGCAGTTTGTTTGATGACGTTTTTGATCACCTGAGTATACAAGTGTTAGCATATCTTTTGTAGGAACAATCGAGATCCAGTTATGCTTCAAACTGTTGGTCTCGGATAAAATTGACATACCTTGTGGGTGCGAAGAATGTCATCCCAATCGAAAAGAAACCCAAGATATGCTTTGATATCTGCCCACGCTACCTCTATTTCTCCCCAGACAAATTGTGCTGCTCCGGCAATCGCAGTGGCACAATCAAGAACTGCGCTATAAACCTCATTACCAAGTGTGACGGTAAATTTCCATATATTATTCACTTGATCAGTTCCCCAGGACACGGCTTGCTGGGCCTTCTGAGCCAGATATCGGAGCAAGTCGCCAATCTTAGACTCAAAATAAGTGAATCCAGATTCAGTAATACTTGCTGAGTTGGATTTTCTGAGAGCGCGCGTATGGTGATGAAGATGTTTCTTTGCCTCTTCACCCTCGTGGTATTGAAATCCAGTTAAAGATTTTGTAACTGCCCAAGATTGTGGTAGCTGAGGTTCCAGACCCGCAAATATATTTTGTGATACCAAGCCAGAAGGCTGGACAGAGCCATCTGCGGGAAGTTTCTGTCTGATTCCCGCCAGATTAGAAAGAGACTTTGCAATGGTGTCTTTGGTATCTGCAGAGACAGATGATGGGACCAATGGCGTGACGGTCTTGTCTTGTCTTGGAAAACTTTGATCCATGTCGTTTCGCAGATTAGAAGACGAAAGTTTGGCCATTGCGTTTGAGCAAGGGTCCATAATTAATGGAAGATCAGAACCCGGAAATGCCACTGTAAAACATACTGCCGAGAGTGTTTGCGTTTCCTGGATAATTGTAATTGTACCAGTCGCATCAGTTGTAGTGCTCACTGAATCTTGAAGAGCAAGACTGTGGTAGACATCATTGATATATACGGTCACTGGAGCTGTTGGCGTTAAAGTTACCGATTGATTTCCGGCCAAAACACCGTTGTCATCTAGAATCTGGATGTGCGTTGTGAAGCTGTCATACTCAAAAATCGAGTCTGGTTTTGCAGGAGGTAGTAACAAGCTACGGTGAGCCCAGATGCTGGTTTGGGGATCTTGAGTAAGGTGGACCAGTTCATGCTGAGCGTTGTGAACGAAAAGCATGTTGTTACTTGTTTGAGCATTGAGATAGAATGCAAAGCGGAATATATTTGACATTATGGGTACTGATGTAGACCAGGAGGAGGCATCGGCTTCAGACCCGGCAGGGCAGGATAAGTAGAAAAGGTCCCCTAAAGGATTATTACACCAAACAACAGTACGGTTTTGGTCAGCAGAAGTGGTGATGCTAGAAACACCGGCATAGGTGATTGTATCTTTAATGACATGTAATGCTTCGGCTCCATCAGACTGATTGTCCGGCGTATAGAGGTATAGGCCATCAGCGGCAATGAGGAATAGATTTGTGAAGCCAGCGACATTCTCCGCTGATGCTATTGTGATTGGTCGATCCGGGAGAGTCAATCTTGATGAAATTGGAGTCTTTTTATCGAACTTGTTGTGTTCAGGAGTATAGTTCAGCTCCCATTCGCCGGTAATTTCTCCGAAAGTGTATATACCTGGTATAGTACCATCACGCGGACGAATCCCAGCACAGCTTGTGATAGAGCCCGCTTCAAGATCAGCCGAAGAGTGAAGTACCCATTTAGGTGTGGTCGTGGCTGCGGGCAGGATATAATATCGATCCAAGAGGCGGACTGTGGTATTTGTCGGATCTCTGAGAATATCTACAAAGTAGCTCTGAATCGAATTGCCATCTGAAGAAGAGAAGTTCATCAAATAGACGTCCGAGATGTTTAAAACACTAGGAGGGGCGATGTTGGCAGCGTCAAATGGAATTGGAGACCAAACTACCCCTTGACCCCAATCTTCTGGGCTGCTAGAGTGACCGAGAGAAAGATAAAGAGTATCCGAGCCAGAGACAGAGCATACAAGAGCGGCATCAAACTTAAGAGTGGCAGAATTTTGAGACAAAGCGAATGATTTCGCAATAACATTTGTGCCATCGTGAACTGCCCGAATCGAGCTTGACAAATCCGTTCTGGTCCAGCCGGTCTGGGAGTTTCGTAGTTGACGTGTAACATAAAAGGTGTCGTCGGTGCCTATTGAAAAGAAGAGCGTGTCCCCGTCTGGTGTTTGCAAGACGTCGAAAGCAGCATCGGGGGCTATCACATCGGCGTACTTGTGGTTGACCTAAACTCGGAATTAGCACTCTGCTGATGGTACTGACTGCTAACTACAATATTGCTCGCAGTTAAGACTTCCAGCTTGCAAGTCACGGAAAGAAGATAAATAGCTAGCTTAGATCTGGTTAGGTTTACTCACCATCAACTCCGATTCTGCCGTGATCTTCATAGTGTCTGCGGTGTAAGGATGTTGGATGAGAAGGAGTTGGTATGAATTGAGCGGCAATTGTTCTGAGAACTTATTCAACCACTCTTCGGGCGAGGAGTCTAATTATACTCAAAGATGACTCTACTTAGCATACATATCTTTCAATAGTTATTCATTAGTCCTGAAGCCCTTTTTCTGTGCCAGGATAGCAGGCTTTCGTATTGTCCACACAAAGGATTTGTAACACTCCATTCGTGAATATGAATACGACTCTATATTGCAAGCTGAGGATCAATATTGTCCTTTGTCCAAGCGAAAATACGACTGCAGTGGTGGGTAAAAATCTAAACAGATAGTGGGAGGGTTGCAATATAGGCTGGCGAGGTCACGATGTTGTTGGGCTTTTAATGCTACGCTGTTTATCAACTTTGTGTATACTGCCATCCAATTGGCCACTGCTGGCTTTCGACTTTCCGTGGCTTGCGGAGAGTCCGCATACTGGCGGCACTTGCTTAAAATGCACAGCCATGGGGCCGAGCAAGTATGGCTGCATGCTTTCAATGAGTGTCCTAGGTATCATCGAGAATCCTTCCGTCTCGTATCTGTCTTTGTTTAATACGCAACCCTTCAGTCAGAGAAAGTTTTCCAGCTGAATCCCGCTGGGGCCAATTGATGGCATCCTTGCGCAAACCATACTGACGTAGTCGTACGGTTTATAGTAGAGCTCTGTCGAGGAAGCTGATATTGTTGCTGTTGCTGCGAGAATTGAGGCGCTTTTCATCACAACTGATCGACTCGACCCTGGAATCGCAAACATTCACCAAGCGACCAATCCAGAACGTTCAAGAATCTCATCTGTGAGCCAATATAGGCGACATCGTGATGGCAATAATGCGCAACCCTGGAATGGATGCATATGAAGACGCTTAATTGCGGTCAACGTGCCATGGCATGGGAGTGCATTGTCGCAACTCGGTGACAACCTCACCTAACCTCGACTACCAGCCATCTTAGCCATGCCAATGTCAATATAACCACATATCTTCGGAGTAAATTACAACTTCCATTTTCCATAGTTTATGTCTAAGGTGCGTCAGGGCATATTTGTATATATCTATACGATGAATCGAGCTCAGGAAGTTGACATGGCCCATCAAAAATCTCTGCCTGGGTAAATTTGTTCAGATCGTACCATCGCTCTCTTAGTCCGATGGTAATCGTCCAGTTTCTGCGATACGAACATCTCGATACCACCTCCACATAATCGGCCATGTAGACAGCTGAGTGCGCTCCGGGGCATGACGAAAAGTGCGTGGGTGACGCCATTTGCTAGCCATGGAAGTACAGGTCCTAAGAATAGATTTCAGATAAGCCTCGCGCATTGTCCTGGTGAGCTTCCAGAATAATGGAGTAGATTGAGAAAAACACTTGAGATTGATGGCTGGATCAATTCAAGACTTCCCTCGGAAATATAAGACTTGAGTCTACGTCCAATGTTGCTGCTCTTCTTCCATCCCAATTCGAACATAAATATTACCGCGAAGAAAACTTCAGCGCAACTTCAGTTCTCTTGCTCTCCTACTTCACAGACGATCGGATTGGTTTCGCAATGGATCCTGCAACTGCCTCCAATCTTTCAAGCCCACTTTATGGGTACGACTTTGTCGTTGCGGTTACCCAAAGCAGCCTTAACTCGGAAATCAAGAACTCACTCGACAATGCCCCAGGACCTCTCGTCTCTGTTATTTTCTCTCATGCTGCGGGGGGTCAATTGTGATTGTTGATTACGAAGGGTTTAAGAAATTTGTTGGCTTTGATCCACTATCAATTCCTGACGGCACTACCGACTCGGACAATCGAGTAGCACGATTAAGGAACTCCGGCTTTGCCTTGGCTTTCACGGGTAGATTGGGTATTCCCGACGTGGATGATTTCACTTCTCTACCTGATATCATCAGAATGACGGCTCTTGGAGCTCAAGTTCAGTTCAACTCAATGTGGAACAGCTTTGAGGTCATCTCTTTGATCACCGATGCAGGATCGCACACCACACTCAAGAAGGATATTCAACACCAAAACAGCCCCTGGATCATGTCAATGATGGGCCAGCTGAAGCAATCAGTTATGAGTGTTAACTCTTATGCCACACTACCAGCAGGGGTACAAGAGAAGATCTCACAAGTATCAAAATCCAACTCACCGTTCAACGTAAGGCAGCTGCTCCCTGACTTTAGTGGAGCCAAAGGATCATTCTCTTTACCGTTTAATAGCGGAGGAATAAATAGTGTCACTGCTGCGAACCTACAGCAGGGGTTCAACGCTGGATTCCTCTCCGAATACCTCAGTCAAATGGCTATTGCTGGTCAGTCACTGGGCATTGGATGCTCGATTGTTATGGCAAAAGCAAGCATACCTGCATCTTCTTTGACTCTGACCGAAATGTCTTTTGAGAGTTTGCCATATTTGGGCACTGACGGGCATCCAATACCGAAACCAACCCAAGAAGAACAAGACACTGCCACTCTGAATTACTTATGTACAGTAGACGGTAATATTCTATCAGATCCATCCAATGAGCCATTTAGTTGGAACTGGGTCAGTCTCGACGAATCCGAAAACATAGCTGGTGTGGTTTCAATCAATCGGCTGACGTTCGCAAAATGGTTTGAGCACAACCTTGAATCCTATGTGGCAAGTAATTGTCTGCAGGCCCATGTTTTAGTCACGCTCGACGGTCTAAAAGCAGCATACCAATTCCCAATATCAAATTACAATAAGCCAACACAAATCACAATACCACCTGATGGTGACACTCTGCTCAGTTTCCAATATTGGTCAACAAGTTCTGATCGAGCTGGTAAAGATGGCTGGGCAGGCTACCTAGAGTGAGAATCCAGTTTATTGTTACTTACCCTCCATTACGATTGCCAGCAGTGGTATCACAGTCCCATACCAGTTTTCGGGACGACGCTATTCAAAGCACCTTTTACCGAGATTGACGCTGACATTAATTTACAACAGAATCAACGACTCTTACCGTCTCACTGTCGATCTTGACATCGCAGGCAGCAACATAGTCGTAACGCAGCACCAAGTAGTCTATGTTTCCATCACCGAGTATGAGCATGGGATCGGCGGCGCAAATCTGGTCGACAACCTTACTATCGACAAATATTTCCTTTCCCTTGACTCGTATGGTGCCATGGCCATGACCCACGTCTCAACCACGACAAATGACAAATCATTCCGTCCGGAGGTCATGTCGATTCTTGATTTCTTCACGCACTTTAGTGATTTGGTAAATGGATTAGAAAGCCAGATTAGGAACTTGGCATTTGGAAATTTGAGGTCGCTGCCTGGAAGTAACGTCCAGAATTTTGTATTCCCGGGAATAAGACCTGGATGTTCAGTGACTTGAGGTTTAGTAAGTATGGAGACTTACTTGGAGATATAGTGTTTGTGGATGAGGCAGCGGCTGCTGTGGGCTCGAAGAAGAGTGGAGTTGAACGTCTGATGAAGCAACCGCGTACGGTTGTCTAAAGCAAGAACTCACTCAAGTTTGTATAAGCAGCATATAATTGTTGGCAAGCAATAGACTTTTCGAGCACTTGCTTTACAACATTTGTCTATATTCCTCATCTAATCGCTATGCATCGACCTAGTAATTCTTCCCTTCTTGTGTGGTTCAAGTCGCACTTTCCTTGCCATGTGTGATAGATCGCGAATTTTCAGTCCTGCTTTGCTCAATGGCAATTTCAATGACAGAAGATAAATCCATTCGTTTATGCATGTTCCCCTGTCTAGAAATAAACAGCAAGCAAGATCTTCCCCTCTTGCGTTAGGACAATTTTCTACTCAAACCAAAATCTCCCTCCAAACGTAAAGGAAGTCAAAGCAATGCGCATCCATTTTCCGCTCCTACTCTTCCTTCCAGCAATATTCACCCTCGTCAAAATCGTATCCGCCATCGCGATCTCTATACCTACACCTCAATCTCAATTTCCAAAATCGCTTTGTGGCGATGACCCAGGCTACACATCTGTGTGCTGTGTTGAGTACGAAATAGCTGGCATCATTGGGTTGGATTGTTTGTCTTCATTTAATTTCTCACTACTCTCTCAAAGTGATGTATCACTAAGCTGATGCTGTGATTGACAGGCAAGGTGATCTCTAGTGCGAGAGAATGTGCAAGTAAAGGTGTTCCAGGATGTTGCCTGTTGGATCGGGAGGCAGATGTAGGTTAGGGCCAGGGGCGCTTCTGCTCAGTCAATTCGTCTGATTTAGGAGAAGATGCTGATGTGACGTTGCAGGTAAACGGCAAGATCGGTATGGCGCTTGGGTGTACGCGGACTGACTGAGGCGGAGTCTGAAGAGAGAGATTCGTGGTGACAGGTGGTTATGGTTACTTAAGAAAGAGAAGGTGGAAGTAATTTGGAGAAATTTTGGTGGGCTTCAATTGATTTGCCATGGTAATAAAAATATGCATGGTTATGAGCGTCAACAACAATCGATGCTCATGCAGACATGCTTACTGAAGTATTCAATGAATCAGTCAATCATCTCTGTTCAAGTGTCTGCGAATTTCGTGGTCACAGGAGCGGCTCAATTGGGACCTCTGTAAATCCAGTATGCGGCCTGCAAGCAATTTTCTGTGCTCCACGCATGCTCGGGAATTAAATATAAGCAAGGTGCAGGTGACGGAGCGGCGTTCTTGAGCTTCACAAGTGGATCTGAATCTTGGCACATCCGAAATTCTAATTTTCGTCTGCTTCTCCATTGATGGGATGGGAGGTTTGCAAACGCCTACAGACCTCGGAGATAAGAACTTAATCGCACAGTCCAGGTGGAATAACAAGTGGTGCCGGTCCTCAATTCCCGTCGAAAGAATGGGGTGATATCATAAAAGGTAGTCGCTAGGAAGTTTTTCGGCCGAAGGAAGAATCTCTCATCGTCATACCGCAATTTAATTCGTGAACTTAGAAGCTTTCTAGTTGGTATTCTCAACATTTAAACATCCTATATAACCAGGCATCTGACGCAGGAAAGTCCATCCAAGAATAATCTTGCTGTATTCACAACCAGATTCTATCTCAAAAAGCCTTAAGACATTGTGAGCTCATAGACATTGTATGCAATAAGTCCCATGCCACCAACCCATTGATACCAGCTTAAATGAAGTATAGAATCTCAAAACAGGTCTTGTCAAATATATTTCACTTCCGAGAGCAAGATGTCGCAACCAAAATCTGTTATTATCCCTGGTGGCATCAAGGATGGAGCGGCCACGGTCAAAGCAGGAAAGACCTTCACAGGCGATGTATGGATCGATATGATTCACACAGGCGGCGCAGACCGCGATGTGGCAATGGCGAACGTGATATTTACGCCGGTACGGCTTCTTCCTTTGCTTTAATATTCTCCAACAACTCATCCATCTCTGAGGGTCGTTCCATCATCATCTGAATATTCTAATTTCCCCAGTAAAACATGTTGAACTTGAATTAGTTGATTGTATGCTAATACTCAGCTTCAGTGTGCGCGCACCCACTGGCACACGCATGAGAAAGGCCAGATATTGCAGGTGATTCAGGGCGCTGGGTGGATCTGCGACAGAGGCGGAGAGGCCAGAAGGATCAAAAAGGGCGATATGATCTGGGCACCTGCCGGAACGACTCATTGGCATGGAGCTGATGAGGGCACGCTGATGGCGCATTTGGCTATCGGCCTGGGGTCAACCGAATGGCTCGAGGCAGTTAGTGATGAGGAGTATAAAAAGAGAGAGGTCTAGACAAGAGCGTCGACCTTCCAATGAACTGTTTGAGAGATTGTGCACAAATTCAATCTTGAATTGCGAAATATCCTAGATGTGTTGGAATGAGATGTAGATTATATTGTGGCAGAGAAGGGCGTCGCGAACCTGTTCATCAGCCACGATAAAACAGGCCGAGCCCGGCTGTTTAAATAGCAATAATATATGTTTCAGCGGCTTGCAACAAGAAGCACTGCTCGGAATGGAATTGTCCTGTAGGCCTTGAACTGAGCCGAATTTGGCTTCGAAAAAAAATCCGATTTGATGTACGAATCGGCCGTTTCTTTCAAAGATCCCCCTACTTTTCATACAGCTAGTTCTGTCTCGAAATTGCGAAAGTACCCCTTCACCGTGGGGTATAATACTGCGTGGAACTTCTCACACAAAGAAGCGATTGTTTGACGTTTCATAAAACCATTTGTCGCTACACTGACTTTTATTTTAGCAGTTGAGAGACCTGAAAGGTTCTGTAAATGACCCAGGTTGTCGTCCAGAGCGTTGATAAGCTCAAGCGGAGTACCCTTCAGCCCTGCATATAGTGGATGCTTGATCTGCAAACAGATTTCCAGGTGCTGTAATCGATGATCAGGTGGTATTAGCTCCTCAAGGCGGTCTTTGATTAACTGCATTCTGTTTGGCCTCCATTCAAGATGGAATTTAAGATGCAAGCGGCGGCAGTGTCTGCCTGATGGAGGTAGAGGGGAGTAGATTGCCGTGTGACGACCGAGAAAATGGACGCCATTATTACTGATTTGTGCTTCGAAGATGCCTCTGTACCAGTAACCAACCGCTTCTTCGTATATCTTCCGGGATACGAGAAGTATTGCTGGACAGCGGGTCACAACTCTTTTCTCCCAAATTGCTCCTGGCCTTGAAGGCTTAAGTGTGGTCGTGATGGTTATGGTTTTTGGCTTAACAAGAAGTTGATATATCATCACACGTAGCTCAAGAGGGAGTTTCAAGAAGGCAAAGGGCCCATGTATATAGCGTTCTTGTGGTCGCTTGTTTGAAGTGATGCCCATGTTGTCTGCTCCTATTGTTGTTTCACAACTTTGCCAGGCTTTGGGGAGTGACAACACGGGTTGAAGAGAGGTTGAGATACGCACAGCCACAGCTACACCTGCCCAGCCACATACAGCTCGAGCTCACATGACTGAACCCGCAACTCAAGGCAGTCTGCAAATAGCAGCAACAGAATAAAGCAAACCGTTCTTCTCCAGTGCGCCTCGAACGACCAGCCGATGTAGATTGGTTTGGAAGCTGCATAGCTTGCAGCCCGAATTGAACAGATGCTCCAGCTGTCAAAATTTTCAAAACTTGTCCCTAACCGACACCATCCATCGCGGCGCAAGTTCGACTCCCAGGTACAAACGCGAATACCACCCAGAAGCATCTCGCACTGAGCCTCCACCACACCGAAGCATATTCATTTGTTAGCTACGCCCCCATTAGGTAACTAGGCCTTTCGAATACCATCGAGCCACCGAGCGTCTCATACGCATAATACACGTCCGTCATGGAGAACACGACGCGCCCTCTCACCTCGATTGAGGCGCCTGGACTGAAGATAGAAGGAGAGCTCCTTCACCGCATGCGCAATGAGGTGTCCCAACTTTTGAAGAGGAGAAATACAACCTTTCCTGGTGCTCAACCTGTTTCCTTTGCTCGGCGGCATCTGATAGAGCTCACAAAGACGGAGTACGTGCGCCTGTCAGCCAAGTACTTCACAGCTAATTGATGAACAGCTACTACGTCTGCGAGAAATCCGATGGAATGCGGTATCTTCTATACCTGACCGAGGGCGACCACCAAGATGAAGTACACTATCTAATCGACCGGAGGAACGATTTCTGGTTTGTTCCACCGAATGCGCTACACTTTCCCGTTCCGCGCAATATGAGCGGCTTCCACACACGAACCCTCATCGATGGCGAGCTTGTTTTCGATAAAATGCCCAATGGGCAAATGCAGCCGAAGTATTTAGTCTTCGATTGCATGGTTTTGGATGGAAACAGCTTGATGGAGCGTACCCTTGACAAGAGGCTGGCATATTTCAAGGAGCGGATATATGATCCGTATAAAGAGCTGCTGGTGGAGTATCCTGCGGAAATCCAATTCTTCTTGTTCGTCCTCGAGTTAAAGGCCATGCAATTTTCATACGCGGTGGAGATGATGTTTAGGCAGATCCTACCAAGCTTACCTCATGGCAACGATGGGTTGATATTTACGTGTCGGACTTCTTTCTATCAGCATGGGACAGATCAAAATATTGTAAAGTGGAAGCCAGAAGATGAAAATTCGATCGATTTCAGACTTGAGTTGGAATTCAACATGGTACAGCCAGACAAGCAAGATATCGCTGAGGGGATCAGGGAGCCGTATCCTGACTACGATTCGATGCCACTGAATTGCAATCTGCTGATATATTGTGGAAATGGAAACCCAGATAAATGGTTTGGTAGCTTACATCTTGAGCCCAATGAGTGGGAGGATCTCAAAGCTCGGGGAGAGCCTTTGCAGGATCGTATAGTCGAGTGCTATATGGACGCTAGGAAACGGTGGCGCTTTATGCGCTTCAGAGACGACAAGCCAGAAGCGAATCACATTTCGACAGCCGAGAGTGTGATTGAGAGTATCAAGGACCGCGTCACAAAGGAAGATCTTATCAATGCGGCCAAGGGCATCAGAGATGAGTGGAAGGCGAGAGAGAAGAAACGGGCGATGAGTGTGCAAATGCCGAATGGGGCTGGAACAGGGGGTGTGAAGAGGAAAGCGGACGAGCAAGGTGTGGGAAGACCGAGTCCAGGTCCACCAGGGAGGGCTTGAGAAGTGTTCGACAAGCTGGTTTTGCCGAAGCAAAAAGCAAACTTAGGGTCATAGAAAGGATAGGATGGGCAACTTCAAGTTCTCTTAATGGCGTCTCGGGCGGTTACTGGAAGTTTGGTGGGCGTTTGGGAATGGGTATTCGGGTCTGCCTGTACCTTGGGATCCTTGGACTTCCTCGTCTCCGGGTGGAAAGGATATGCTGAAACTGATGGATGCTCAGTGGAGCTGGGGTTTGGGTGTCGATTTTTGTCTGGATTGGAAGAAGGGTTCTACCAAGTCCACAATGAACTGAAATATTCTTGTCACATCACACTACCACTTCCTTCACAGTAGACGCTATCTAACACGAATATGCACCCTTGCTCCGCATCGCAGCAGATTATATAACTTTAGGCCAATGACTCCCGCAAATATAGTTCTTGAGCATCTTTTATTTTCACTTTACAAATACAATACCTAACTCAAGTGGTCGCCCTTTAGCAACTTGCACATATCATCGATTTTCTATTACTAAGGTATCTAATTGTCTTACATGGTTGTCAAATGTCTGGATGAGGTTGAGGTCAAGTAGAAAAACGAGGATTCCACTGGGCGTCTTCTTTTGTTGATCACAATCATGCCCTAGCACGACGCCTAGGCATCCTGATGTTCTGCAACCAACAAACAATGCCTCCCTCACAGAATTTTTCTTCAAAAACGCGACATCAAAACAACAACCATCGCCAATACCACCACCAGATTCTTAGCTTGACTCATCCTCCCGGCACCACCTGTATATGTCGCACTCGTAGTGGCCAATAAGCTTGTTTCTGAAGTGGTGCTGATATTGGGTCGTGCGGTTGTGGTCAGGAAAACTGTACTAGTTGTTCTGTTCTCACCGCTAATCTCACTTGTGGCCAAAGCCACAGTCTTCCCGCTCACCGTTGAGAGCACAACACTTGATGGAAATGAGGTTGAGATAAGCGTGGGGAGGTTACTACCCGTATGCGGCAGCAGAGAGGTAAATGACGACTCGAGATGTCTTGCCGTTGTTGAAGATAGAAATATAGAAGCTAGATGGGAAGAGCCGCGGGCATTGATGGTCGATGATGGGCTGTAAACCATAGATGGACTTGTTGAAACAACGGTGCTTGATGGGACTGAGCGTGGAGCAGAGTAAGTCGTTGTCCCACCCAAGCTCACGCTGTCAATGTTCGTTGAAGTCACGGTTGGTACAGCGCTACATCCAGATGTAGAAGATGATGAGCGAGTTATTTCAGCAACAATAGAAGTGGTTCCCACAGAAGGGATCTGTGGCCAAGACATGGAAGACAGGAAAGACGAAGTGCTGTGAACCCTGAAGACCCCCGCTGGGTGATACCCAGCCAGCTCGCTGAATGCGGTCGAGAGCTCTGAGTCAGGAGTCAAGATATTGGACATAAGACTTAGTGTGCTGGATCTTCGGCTTATCACTTGTGTGATTGTGATGGTGACTGTGGTAAGAGCGGAAGGCGGGGTGCATGGCTTGGTTGGTGCAGGCACCGCGGTTAGGGAGAGTGTTTGTGTTACTCCCGGATGCTGAACGGAGGAGGTTGTGCTTGGGCACGAAGCGCTTCTGCTAGAATAGGTCTTCTCCACTGTCATCGTAGTGGTGGTTATGAGAGATGTTTGAATTTTATCGGTCGGAACTGTAGCCCCCAAGATAGTAGAATACTTCTCCAGCATCCGGACGTTGCTAGCAGGTGAAGTGGCTTGAAAAGATGGCATGCTACTGCTATGAGAATAGACAGAGGAATTACTAAAACTCAGAATACTTTTTGTCGCCGACGATGCTGATAGTAAGCTTTTTATGGTTGGAGTGCTGTAGCTCGACGATTGTCCCTGGATCAAAGTGGATAATAATGAGTTCCCAAGTGTCGCTATTGAGGTGCTTGATGTTTGATCCTGGCTTGAAATAATCATTGATACTTGGCTTTTGATAGAGGATGGAAAGCTGGTAATGCTATAACCAGAAGCGGGGACGATGGAGCTTGACGTGCTAGTGGCAGTACAAGACATAGTCCCAGTGCCTAGGTTTGACTCAGTTTGCCTTTGCAACTGGATTCCAATGAAGTCTGATACCAAGGAAGCAGAACTGAGTTAATGGGTCAGCAGAATTCAATAGTAATGACATCGCAGAGGCAACTGTGAAATATATACACATCTGGTAGCTGAAACAATGCTGGCTGGAAAAGTAGACTGTGGCCTAAATTTGTGAGTACTGTACATGTACAGGGAATGAGAAATAGGTAAAAAGACTTACATGAATGAGGTAATAGTTGTGTGACTTTGCACCGTAACTGCAGATCCAATTACAATATTGATACTTGTAACAGTCTCCGTCAAATCTCCTGATATTGAAACAAACTGAAGGCCACTTTTACTCTCAACGAGTTGTTGTTTGAGGAGGTGAATACTACTCCTAATTAGAAAACATATTAATTCAACAGCTAGGTACGTACGAGGAAGTGCACGAATAATCCGGAGAGACTCTCACAGTCATCAATCTATCTGGGGAGTTTGGAGGTGCCGTAATGACGGCAAGGCTTGTTGTGGCTTCAGTTGATTTCTCCGAGACTGAGGAAGGCTGGATTTTGCTTGGAGATACCAGTATTTTAGATTGTGGAAGACGAAGCCTGTCAATGATTAGCTAGGGACTGCATAGATAGAGCAGATCTACGTGCGATGTTGTTAGATTGATAGCAGGAAATGCCGCAGAAGTGGTGGTTGAGAATTTGCCGACTGTTGCTACAGGAGCTGTGGTAGTCTTGAAATTATTCACAGTGGAATGTGGTTGTATAGTGAGAGTGTGAAGGAAGAAGGTTGGGTCAACCTCCGTCTTGCCATTGCGTACTGTCGTGAACTCGACTGTCTCTACGCCGATACTCAAGACAGGTGATTCACCGGTAATATCACGGGTAGAAATCTGCCGAGGGAGTGTATCGGGAGCTGAGGGAGTCAGTGGCAGACGACCATTTCCTGGATTGAGAAGCACTTACACTCTGAGAGGCTCAAATCAGCAGATCCAGCAACAAAGCGGGCAGCGTTCCCAATCGGAACAAGATACACAAGCAAAGACAACCCAACCGAACACCACTTCATTCTGAATATTATTATATGCAGCGAGTGTTTGCTTGAGAGTTTCTTGGAAGTGTTGCGGAAACTATCACTAGATGCCTTGCAGGAACGAAGTGCAGATGTTTGATATGATGGAATAAGATGTGAAACTTGGGTGTAGGTTGGTTGCTGTGATTGTTAGAAATGGCAAATAACAATCCTCACAGATCGGATATTGGTTTGAGGCGAATAAAGAGATTGACGGATTAACGGTAGGGCAGCTAAATACGGTACAGTGTGATATTTATAGTCGCTACCTTGGGCAAATGACGAGGTTGAATCATTATTCAGGGTCCATTCACGTCAGCAACACAGAGTCTTATAAACTTACAGACTCAGTGTGAAAACGAATTACGCAGTGGCAAAGCCTTTGTAGGTTAAAGTTTTCGGAGGGAACATCTGTGGCGACGGTTAGTTAGCTATGACATGGAACCCCTCAGAAGCACTATTTGTCCTAAATGCTGAGGGTTATCTATAGGCTAGTATCTGATGCTCTCTCAAAGTGAGGCCTACTTCTAGCATCTTGATGTACAAGGTTTGACTGAAAAAGATCGCTATATGAAGATAAGGTAGCTGAAGATTAGCGTAGTGGTATGATAGGCCCAGACGTCATACAGGAGAGCGTCCCGACGAGTATGAAACCCCCGATATGATGGAAATGAACCATGTAGCCTCGAAAAAGTAGCACTGAGAACAAAGAGAAATACCAGCAAAGGGAAAAAATCCGAGGCTTTATCCCGAGAGAGTAGTCTTAGTTTTTGGCAATTGCAACATGCCATCATTGGCCCTCAAAGAATTGATGCATAACGTAGGCAGGCATATCGTCGAAGACGGTATTTAATGATGATATTGAGATGGAGCTTGAATATAGCAATTACGCATACATCACTAACTCGTGATGTTTTGGCCCCCTTGTTCAGTTGACTTCCACTAAACGCGACGACCTCAAGATCTGGATGTGAGCAGCCAACAATGACTGCATAATACGAGAACAAATCCATGCAGAATTCATTGACATCGATAACTTCTAGGAATGAAATACATCTTCACGACGTGTGTTCCCATGAGAAATCAAAATCGAAGTTGAGTGGTCCAGTAACCTGACAGTAGCGCGGTGGCCAACGCGTCTCGGCTCTTTTTGTACGACGCGGATGCTGATGCTCCTCAATTTACCACAACCACATTTCCCGCCCCTCAATTCCACGACTCACGCATCTGCGAATGCTCAATTACGACTCCGAACACCATCATTCTACAGTCTGAAGCTTCGCGACTGGTGTTTCCACTTCGAAATGGCTCCGCGCCGCGGTGCACAAGTTGTGGCGGAGGTACAACCTGGCCAGCTTGCCTTCAATCAACCTCTAAGCTGGAAGGCGGGAAAGCCTATTCCAACAGCAGAGTTATTAAAACGCCTCGATGTATTATCTACTGAGCTTCGGGAGATGGACCAGGACGAGGCGGACGCGAAATCACTGCATGGAGTAGCAAAAGAGCTCGCGGGGCACAATCTACTCAACCACAAGGATAAAGGAGTTCGCGCGTTCACAGCTTGCTGCTTGGTAGACGTGTTGAAGATTTGCGCGCCGAACGCGCCATTTACTCCTTCTCAACTCAAGGTACGCGAAATCGCAAGAAGTGATGTGCCTAGCTAACTGGTCTCCAGGACATCTTCATGCTCTTTGTCACCTTCATTCTCCCCGCCCTCTCAGATCCGTCCAATGCGTATAATGTGCAACACAAATACGTCTTGGTATCCCTCGCAGAAGTCAAGAGTATCGTCTTGCTCACGGATATCCCAAATCATGAAGATCTTCTGCTGCACATATTTGACAATTGTTTCGACATCATCTCTGGGTCAGCACGATCATCCACGGGGGAGTCTATTTCGAAAGATGTCGAGTACCACATGACACAAATTTTAGTGACCCTAGTGGATGAATCGCAAAGCTTACCCGGAGAGGTAGTAGAAAGCATTATGGCTCAATTTCTGAGGGTATCTCGTCCAGGAAATCACAAGGAGAGGAAGGAGGTAGACGACAAGCAATCCACTCTGCTTCTAAAAGAGCTACCAGAGGCTTACAATATGGCAAAGACCATTTGCAACTCGTGCCCGGAGAAGATGGCACGATATGTGAGCCAGTACTTTAACGATGTTATAATGGAAGTCACCGGCGCAGATGTGAAAACCAATGGCCATCGGAAAGCGTCCGATGGTGCCGCGGAATCTGACGACGAAGAGGCACCGGCTGGGCCAACAGAAGCAGGCATGCAAGAATTACACAAAGCACACGACCTTCTGCGTGAATTATGGCGTGCGTCACCTGCAGTTTTGCAGAATGTCATCCCTCAGCTAGAGGCAGAACTATCAGCCGAGAGCGTTGGTTTGAGACTGCTAGCAACCGAAACCCTAGGAGATATCATATCCGGTATTGGAGCTGCTGGTCCGCCGCCGCCTCCTGTGATGGATCCAGCCGCGTTCCCACCAGTCAAGCTTGAAGACTACCCACTGGGCCCTGTGTCCGACAGCATTCTGACAACACCGAGCTCGCCTCAATCATTTGCGCAGACTCACGCGAGCGTCTACAACAGCTTCATGAGCAGACACAAGGACAAGTCTCCAATTGTACGCGCTGGATGGACCACAGCTGTTGGTCGGATCATGGTCACTTCTGCTGGAGGCATTGGTCTTAGTCGTGACGAGGAAGCTGGGTTAATAAGGGGACTCAATGAAAAGTTGACCGATGGCGACGAGAGAGTACGACTAGCTGCCGTCAAAGTCGTCGGTGGGTTTGGTTTCCGCGATATAATGACTCGACTTGTTCCAAATGGTCATGTGACGAAGCCTGGCGCAATCCTAAGCAGCTTTGCAGACCGAGTTCGAGACCGGAAGCACGCTATTCGGGCTGAAGCCGTGACTGCACTGGGCAGAATGTGGGGTGTTGCGACTGGGGAGATTCTGGCAGGTAACTCGACCGTGAGTGAGGAGTTGGGCGCAATTCCGTCCAAAGTCTTCGATGCCTTTTATGCCAATGATCCAGACCTTAACGTGCTTCTGGACCACGTCATGTTTGAGCAGCTGCTTCCTCTCTCTTACCCACCAACAAAATCAAAGAAGACAGCAAATGGGGAGTCACAAGCTAACTCGAATGGAACCGGATCAATTGATGCGGACAAGACTCGCACAGAGCGAATTCTTCTACTCGTCAAATCGCTCGATCCCAAGTCAAGAAAGGCCTTCTTTGCAATGCAAGCCCGCCAACCAATATATGCCAAGATTCTTGAGGCATTCCTCAAGCTCTGCGAGGAGTTTAACGGGGGTGTGGTAGAGAAGGATAGCAACGTGAAGATTAAACTTGATGCCTGCATCAAGTGGTTTGGAAATAATCTGCCTGACTCACTCCGGATTACTCAAGACCTGAACAAGTACGCCAAACTTCACGACCGCCGGTCGTATCAACTCCTTAGATTCGCCATGGCCCCAGAAAATGATTTCAACACGGTCCATAAAGCTATCAAAGAGTTCAGAAAACGGCTCAGCGCAAAGGATTCCCCAGCTGGAATTCTAGATACTTTCAATCCCATAATATACCGCTCTGCATCCTTGATATACAACATCAGCCATCAGCCTGTAATCTCGCAGTTTTCGAGAACGGACGAAAGTGGGCTTGCCGCAACAGCCAATGTTGTCATGAAAGATATCTCAGACAAGCATCCAGAAATTTTTCAAGCCAGCGTCAAGGAGTTGTGCAAGGCAATCGTTGAAAATGCTCCAACTGAAACGAAGGCGAATGAGCCCGGAAGTGTAGATACACTGAAAGCTCTCGCCTCATTCGCAAAGGATGGAACCAATAAAATCCCTAACGACCGTAAGTTTGTACAGGCTTTAAAAGACTTTGCTTTGTACGGCGTACCGGCAAAGGTTGCCAAGTACGCTGTCAGCATCTTGACTACCACGGAAAGGAAGGAAATGCACTTGAAAGACTTATTAGATAAGTCAGTGCAGAATTGGACCTACGGATCAAACCACTTCTTGACAAAACTGGCTACCCTCAGTCAATTGACTCTGCTCGATCCAAAAAGCACCGAGGATGCGAGTGATGAGATTCTTGATATTACAACCGGGCAAATCCTACTCAAAACTCAAACTGCAAAATCAGACGATGACCCTGAATGGCAAATTGATGGAGATGTTGACGAAGAGTGCGAGGCCAAGTCTTGGGCGCTCAAAACACTCGTGAATCGTCTCCGGGTCACGACGGAGGCTGAAGCAGCGAAGAAGCTTTTTGTCCCTGTGTACAAGGTTCTCAATACTCTGATCGTTAAAAATGGCGAGTTGTCGAAGCAAAATGATACACCTCGGCATCACAAGGCACGACTACGATTACTTGCTGCTCAACAAATGCTGAAGATCTGCACAATCAAAATGTTTGACGATCTTCTTTCTCCAGTCGAGTTCAATCGACTTTCATTTGTAGCTCAAGATCCCTTGGAGCATGTTCGCCGCGAGTTCGTGGAAAAGTTGCAGAAGTATATTGTTAGAAATCGACTGTCCCACCGGTTCCTCACTATCATATTCCTCACTACTTTCGAGCCGTCCTTGAGCTTCCGCAATTCCATCATGACCTGGATCCGATCGCGTGTCAAGGTTTGTAGCGAGACTAAGAACCGAGTCTTTGAATCCATATTTCCAAGACTCCTCCATCTTCTTGCCCATCACCCAGACTATACCGACAATCCTGAAGAACTTGCCGACAACGCAAAATACATCCTTTACTATCTCACGACAGTCTCATCTGAGGCTAACTTACCGCTTATTTACAAGTATGCGGAACGTGTCAAGCAAGCGCGAGATGCACTTCCTGGAGCTGATTCGGAGAGACTTTATCTACTTTCTGATCTCGCGCAGATGCTGATTCGCAAGTGGCAAGAGAAGAAAGGGTGGAATTTGGAGACGTGGCCCGCAAAAGTAGGGATGCCACTGGGCTTGTTTGCAGCTCTTCCCAGCCATGAAGTGGCACAGGAGATTGCCGAGAAGAATTATCTACCAGATGAGATGGAAGACTTGCTCGAAGAACTTGTCAGAAAATCCGAGAGCAAGAAGGTAAGAGTCTATCTACTTACTCTCCCTTGATCGAAACTAATGAGTTGTCCCAGCAGAAGCGCAAGCCTGATCACGACGACTCTCACCCAGCTAAGAAGCAGAAGTCAGAGCGAGCACCTCGAACTTCTGCAGTGAAGAAAGAGAAAGCCCCCAGGCCAGTAAAAGAAAAGAAGACGCCGAAACCCAAAAAGTCACGGGCTGTCCAAGGAGATGATGAAACACCGGCACCCAGCTCTGCAGCCATTGAGCGACGAAGAAGCGGGCGTGGTGTGAGCGTTAGTGCAAAGAAAGTCTATGCTGATAGAGATAGCGACGAAGATGACGAGGAGATGCTTAATGGCGTTGCACAGTGGGAGTATTTTGGATCCAGTGGAGACGAAGGCGATGAGGATGCTTCGAAACAAAAGCGCCGCATCAAAAAGGACGACACGTTAGTAAAAAGTGATGATGAGGAAGAAGATCCTAAACCAAAAGGCAAGCGACGATCTTCGAAGAAAAAATCGCCTTCCATTGAAGATGAACCGGATGTCGAAGAAGAGGAATCCCAACCCTCTGAGGCTGAAGCTGAAGCTGAATCTGAGCCTGAAGGCGAAGTAGAGGATGATGTCGAAAAATCGGACTCTCCGCTATCACCTGAACAAGAAGCACCCGAGCCAGAAGATGAACCAATGCTTGATGCTGATGACGAGGCCGAAGAAGCTGCCCGGACACCCTCACCCCCACCAAGGGCTGTGCGGGCAAGCAGTCGCAAAACTGCTGCACCAGCTTCGGCGACAAAAGTGACGAAACCAAAGCCTACGCCGAAAGCCAAAGCCAAAACTCCAATCGTAAAAACAGCTGCCAAAGCCAAGGTCACCAAATCCAAGGGCAAAGGAAGGGGGAGGGGAAAAGCTGCTACAAAAGATGCACAGGAGTTGGAGTCAGACTGAGTGGGGAACTAGTGATGTATGTGTTTGAGTAGACGATTTACTGCAGGGCGACGAGCGACATTGATACCTGGTTTCTTGCTATACACTATTTTTGCTGGTTTGTATCATGTTTGCATATGGATAATACCCTGTCTAAATGAAAGGAAGGAAGGATAGGAAAATAGTTGTATGCACCGATGGAAGATTACCAAATTATCAAACTTTGCCACGTGTTTTTGATAACTTTGCCGGCCTACTGAGCAAGTACGCTACACAAATCAGTGGGGTGTTCCTTCAATGTTTAGAGATCAGTGTAAATCGTAAGCGCCTTACTCATTCCATCTTTCGTGGAATCTTCGCTCTCCTGGCACCACCTATGGTCACTTTTACTAAAACCTGTTTATCCAGGACTAGCAACAATGCTAGGATATCTCTCCATCTCTCCCCATCTCATTTTCTCATCAATCATCGCTAAATCATCAGCTCCATTACATCGTGTACCTGAACCACGGGTTCTGCAAATCCGTCACATCCTTCTCGCCCATTTCCCTACCAAGCCTCTCCTGCTCCTCCTTGGTCACCCCGCTCTCCAGAGCCGCCTTGTCGCGTTTCTTGTTCATGTACATGTAATACAGTCTCCTGTTTGAGCATCAGTACAAATGTCGTTTACAACAGCCGTAAATTCCGGCTTCTGTCTCGGACTATGTGAAAACTGGCAGTGGCAACTGTGCCAATGTGCCACCAAGAACCGGGATGTAACGGGGAGGATAAGAGAAAGGAATGGAAGGGGGAAGAGATGAGGAGAAAATCACGTACCAGCTCACAACCAGTGCAAATTCAGCGCCTAGGCAAATCACGCACCCAATAGTACCAGGCACGTAGCGTGGAGCATCGGCCGTCTTGAAGATCTGCGATCCGGTCATGTTGCCAACGCAGTACCCCAGGAAGGTGAACGACGAGATGAGGGTCTTCTTTGTGCGGCCCGCGACGTTGGACGGGATCAGCGTCCAGGCCAGGAAGGCAGGTAGGACGAATGGCACGGTGAGCAGGTACAGGAACCACTTGGGCCATTTGTTGTGTGGCGTGTTGGGGAGTAGGAAGAGTCCCATGAGGCCGACGAATGGCGGAATGATACCTGATGCCCTGAGAGGAGAGAGAGGTTAGTTTGTTGTAGGGAGAGTGAGCGGGAGAGGGAAGGGAGGGGAAGGGAAGGGAAGTTACATGATATAGAGTCGCTTGTTCGGGACACGGCGGGTGTAGATTCCTACTATGAGGAAGATGATGAGAGATACGACTGCGAATATTGGGTTAGTATATCCATACCACAGGCTAAACAAAATCAATGGTTATATGTAAATTCAGAGATGAGCATTTGCTAGAGGCGAACACCGCACGGAAACTTTGAATTTCGTGAAGATTTCCTCAATGTTTAGCATGTGGCAGGTCATTCACCGTCCTTCAATCACCAGAACACTTGTAAATATCGACTGGCATGTCGCAAAACTCAGAGCAAATTGACACATTTGACAGACCGGTACAACCAAAACAGACACAGAGATTGCAAGAAATGGAGGGAAAAGGTTACCGGATCGAGGAATCCCAACGAGGAGAACTTCCAGTTGAGTGAAGCCAAAGGACTTGTACATCAAGGAACCAAAAGTCGTGAGGCCACTGGTTTGGTATCGTTAGCAAGAAATTTCCATCTAGAGAATGGGATATCAGAAAGTAAAGGATGGCACATACCCATTTGGCACAGCCGCCAAGAAAGCATTAAACATAGCAAAGTAGAGCTGGGGATCTCTGAACGCCTCTCGGACTTGGTCCCAGTTCCACTTGACACCTGTAACATCTCTGCCAGCCTTGTTGCTTACAATTCTTGCAGCCCTATGGAAATATCAGCTCCAGCCCCATTAATAATGTCACAAATCAGTGCAACCGTCGGTATAACTCACGCCATTCTCTTCTCTTCTTCAGTCAACCATCTGACCTCCTTCGGGCTGCCTAGCAAGACAAAACACACAGCGGCCGCGAGCAATGTACAAGCGCCCAGGAACAACGAGATGCCCCTCCATGGCTGCAGGCCGCCGTGCTTCTGTGCGTAGCTGCCAATGCCATAGTTGACCAGGTCGGCGATGATGCCAAAGCCGGCGTTGGCGGACTGGAAAAAGAGCGAGCGCGCTGGGTGCTCGTCGGTCTTGTACCAAGTGCCGATGATGAGGATGAAGCCGGGTGAGATGGTGCACTCGAAGAAGCCTTGCAGAGCGCGGATGGCCATTAGGTGGTGCCAGTTTTGCGCAGCAGCGGTCGTGATGACACAGATTCCTGTGGTTTGTTAGCTGTGTGTGGAAACGTAGGTATAGGAAGAAGAATACATACCCCAGCAGACCATATAGATGCTCAAAGTGCGTCCTAATGCCCATCTCTGGAGCAAGAAGTTGGAAGGGAATTCTCCGCATAGGTAAGCGAGGTAGAAACTATTGCATGTAAGTGATTGGTTTTCTCTCTTTGCGGCTGTGAAAATAGGGGAAAGCATATGGGGGGGGTTACATTATTGTGAGCCATTAGTATTGCTGGCCTACAAGATGCGTGTCTGCTTGTATGCCGAAGATCTGGGAAAGCCACATCAGCAAGAGTTGCTTGGGAGACACGACAAGAACTTACAGCTTGGGTGCCGAGGGAGGTTTTGTCTGTTTGCTGGATACCATAGCATACCCACCTGTTTTACCGTAAGCTAGTTTCCTCTACGTTTACTCTTGCGAACATACATCAGTGGCAGCAGGTAGCGATCGATCTTCTTGAGAAGCGTCTTGTACTGCTCGGGTGTAAACTCTAGAATGATGTGTCAGAAAGATCGTTCGTATTCTTTAACTGTTGTATGAGAAACTACCATCTTCTGTGACACATTCCAAGGCCTCGACAGCGATAATCTCGAGATCACTTGACGAGGCATTCTTCTCGTTCAGCACTTTCTCATCGCCACTGTTGCTTGACTTTTCCTCGTCACCTCTGACTTCGCCACCGGTTGGCATCACTGCTGATGCAGGAGGTGTCATATCAGGGTTCTTGGATTCTGCCATTGTGAATTGAGTGTGTTCGACAAAGACGAGGAATCAGAGGACGCAATGAAGGGAGCTCATGAAAATTAGCCATCGGACCGCGGCTCTATATACCACCCAAACGCCAACATCGCGGAGCAAGAATGCCTCTTCGGCGATCGTTATCAGGACGCTCAACACAGGCAAAAGATGGGCAAGGAGTGCGTCGAGCCAAGATCGAGGTGGGAACGCCGATAATGCACGTTGCGCGTACGGGCTGAGCGCCAGAGATGTCACCGCGGCTACAGAACTAGATGCGTGGAGAAGGGCACCTTCGAGCTCAACGCGATGCACGGGCCGGGCCGGGTAAGTGCTGTTGCTAGGCGCTGCGATGTAAACAGCAAGTCATGCAGCTGTCGTCTTATCGTGCATGCAATTCTACTCCACAGTCCAACCCCTCTCAAAGAATGGGGGTGCCGGTGGCGCTCAGGCCAAGAGTTTGTGGCAAAGCTTCATTTTTTGCTTGAATGCTTGCAGAAGACAGGACGACCTAGGTGGATTATACAGACACCCGTTTGTGATACTTCTGACTTGACAATTGACAAGCAGACTTGAAAGATGCCCAACTGTGCGTGAGGAAATTAGAAAGGACCGGAAGGGAATCAACGGAGGAGCGAACTGCTGTAATGGGCGGGAATGATCCACTTTGACCCCGGATTGTAGTGGAGCCCGGGAATGAATAAGGGACCGATATCTCGCAGATGTTACGTCGTCAGCTGCCCGAGAAGTCCATCGGGCGAGTATTAGGAGATAAGAAGAACGCAATTCGAGATGCCAAGCTCAGATGCGTTTTAGAAGGCCATTTTATCGACACTTGTACTTGGCAGCACCATCACCACTGGGTGTTTTTTGCTCACCAAAGAAGAATACGAACTGAAACATTACGGCTAAGAGAAACCAACAAGATCCAGTGGGAAAGTGCCCAATCCATACCCGTCGATCATTCATTGTTCTACTCGCGATATTCTTATCCACAACTGAGAGATGGCTTGACCGCAAATGACGGGTGCGAAACACGCCATATATTCAAAGCTCCCCACTTATCATACCTACTCCTCAAACACCAGACCATCCTTTCTCATCATATAATACAAATATCTTCCACAATTAGAACCCACTTCCTGAACTTTCACTCTGATTCCCTGGAGCAATTCGAGCATCGACCCGTTCCCTGTGCTGTCGATTTTTCAGATGCACCTCAAAATTCCCAACTGTAGTTTCTGGACCGGGAGTGTAAAGCTTCCCTGGGCAGTCATGACATCGTATTCGTGGCAGATACATGTATTTAATACCTTCTGGGGTAGGCTGGCCTTGTGGTGGTGCAGCCACTGGCATTTCGGTTGTTGAGTTGACTGGTGAGTATCGCATCACGCCTTCAAAGCGATCATTTGGATATGTGGAAAGAAGAGCGGTCAAGCCTGAACTCAACCATGCTGGCGCAGGAGGCTAGAATTCTGTTAGTAAAATTATTGACATAGATGGAATGAGGTTTGAGGTTTGGATGAAAGTCAATATGCAGTCACTACTAGCAACTGGGGGTAGTAAAGGAAGGCATGGATAGCCACGCATGGAGAGAAGCTCATGAAAGGGGGAAACTTACGGGTACATGAGCGGGTTGACCAGGAGCCGGTGGAGGAGGAGCATCTACCCGGCCAATCTGGCCTTGGGGTGCTGGAGTCGTAGTTGGTTGTAGGGTTTGAGTTTGAACGCCAGGAGTTGAGGGCGGACCCATGGCACCTGGTGCTGGCGTTCCGACTGCAGATGATGCGCGATTGAATGACGGAGTTGAGGTGACGTTGGTAGGTCTGCTTCCACTCTTTTGATCACGAGTCCACCTCCTCAATTTGTCTTTTCCAACTTTCAGAGTGACCATAAGACGCGGAGGATCTATACTTTCCTCGCGCGCATCACGTCCAAATCTTCTCGCCGATGTTCGTGTCTCATGATGGTGAAGTATTGCTGCTTCAGGAGTCTCCGATCTTCCTATATTGGCCATGCGTTGCTGCGCTGCCGTGGCTGCTCCTCGCATACCTCTTGTTCTTGCAGTTCCGGATTGTAGATTAGACATTGCTGGAGATTCAGGCAATGAGTCCTCGCTATCCGACGATTCGGATAGGTCTCCCTCGCGTTGTCCAGGACGCTTCCTGCCTCCCGGTCCACCAACACGCTTGTATAATCTGCTCTCCTCTACCGTCTCCGCTGCACCTGGCAAGACTGACGAAACAATCATCGTTCGGACAGTTCGCTGCCTGTCTTTCAGGTCTGGTAACGTTGGACCACCTCTCCTGTTCACGGAACGTTTTTGTCTCCGCTGCTCTCGGGAGTAGATCACTTCACTTCGTTCCAAATCCGCTTCAGATAATTCGTATAAGAACGGCGCATACTCTTTTGCCGCTTGCTGAGGGCGGAACACGGAGGGTAATGGAGATGGCAAAAATGCGGCTATCAACTCTCCATCTGAAGGTGGTCGACCATCAAATGGATGGCCCATGATGTACAGAGTTCTCGTGAATAATTGACTCTGTTCCCGTATGGAATGCGCAATTGCAGTGGTGAACTCTCCTGACAATGACAGCTCCCGGGACATGCTCCGGGCAAACTCTTCTGGGGAGTTCAGAGGATTGTTGATCTCCCATTCAAACTTGTCTTCCAATGTATGAGGTCCGATGGTGATATTTAGCTTGATGTTGATTCGCATTTCCTCGTTCTTGTAAGCACTGTAAGGTAACTCCGGATCCAATGCTTCCTCTTCCATATAGAGATGCGGAAAAAAGTCGCCTAGCTGTTCCTTCATTTGTAGCAGTATCTGCTCAAGTACAGGGTTCGCTGCTGGAAGGGTCAAGCCCAAGTCTTCAATAAGTTGGTTCGCAAAGAGTTCCGGAGGCACGATGCGATCGTGAAGATTCCACGTGAATGTATCTCTCAACTTGATTTTGTCCCAGTCCACATCAAGTCGAATGGGCAACAGTGCCTCGACCAGTTCTGCCTGCTGAGCAAATTCCTTGCGCTTGATAGGCAACCTCGGTGTCTTCTTGTGGCCCAGCCTTGGCTTACTCGTGGGATACAGCACGCGCGAGGGGCCATCGGTATGTCCATTGCCATATCCACCAAAACCTTGTCCATAGAGGCGACTAGGGGGGAACCATTGCCGATACTCCTGCCTTACCTTCCTGTAATCCTCTGTCTCTGCGAGAATGCGGCGGTATCCCGTTGCCCGATTGTGCTGCTCATCGAGGATTGCGGATGTATGGACCAATTCCCTGTTGACATAGCGCTCGAGGAGGATCTTGTCGAGGTCAGATTTCGAACGTTGGCGATGCGTCAAGACGGGGGATGGTGCAGCAGCCTCGACGTCGGAGGGTGGCTGCTGAGGGTCTGGAGCCATAGCCAGCACATCCGCGACCGGGTCAGCGTGCGTGAAGGTCGATCTCAATGGATGTGGGGGGTTGGGGTTGAAGATGTTGATGTCGCAGTGTCCAAAGTCGCAATTGTCGGCGCGAGTGGCAGGAAGCGCGAACTCTCCAAAATCAATGTTCAGTGTCAGCGCAGCACAGCGCGTCAAACTGCCGGCCAAACTCCGGCGACTTGGGCGTGTGCGTGCTGCTTTGGGCTGTGGCTGGAGCTGGGCCTGAGGCTGGAACCTTGCATGAGGGTGGCTGGGGGTTCTACGGCGGTCGTTAGGGACAGATGCGGCAGCCAGCATCACCATGTCTTACATCTTGTCACCGTCCGCGTGCCCCATCCGTGTCCGTTCCCTTCGTACCTGTTCTGGCCTGTTGCATCCTGAGCATACCTCTGCTCATCTCATCTTGATGCTGCCATGAACCTACTCTTTCAGATCTGCAAAGGCAATACAGAAATGGAGGTCGGACGGCATGGAACGTCTATGCACTGCCGGACTTATCCTACAGTCCACACGCACATGATATGGGTACGAGTATCAGGAGGTATCCAAGCGTTGCGGGAGGTCAAGTAAATAAACTGGGTGCGGCTCGAAGTCAGCTTATTGTGTCTCCGATACTTGGGCTGCACATTGAGAAGAAAGCTGCTGTTGGTGCATCTAAAAGTGTCGAAGTAGTCCTAGTTATATACTCCCGTACTACAGACAATGTTGACATAGCAGCGCTCCTGCTGCTGTACATGCAGTTGCCTCCCCCCTCATCGTAGACGTCTGCTGCTCGTTCCGTCCGTCCCGCCCTGTCCCGTCGTGTCATCCCCTCTCTGCTGCTGGTGATGATCAACGCTCGTGCAGGGATCTGGCGGGAGTTCTCAATCATAAGCGAGTTCCCTGAAATCGACCACACAACACAATCGAGTCGCTCGCCGTCTCTCGCCCTCCCTCGTCACTTCGAATCCAAACAAAAACAATCCATTTCGACTTAAATCACGATCTTTCCTCTAACGACCTTCCCTGAAATCCCCGCAACACCGCCAAGATGGCCGACAAGAAGGAAGCTGAGGAGATCGGTATGTTCAAGCTCTCTGGCTCTCGTTCGTGTCTAAAGAGGGGTCACCCCGCCATCCGATCTCAAGATTCGAAGTCTCTGCATCACAACAACACCGAAGCTCACGACGTGCCTGTGCTAACAGCGAGAAAATAGACTACACTCTTAACAACCCTGATACTCTTACCAAGTACAAGAGCGCCGCCACCATCTCCCAGAAGGTTTTGGAGGCTGTTACTGCCCTTTGCGTTGCTGGAGAGAAGATCGTCACCATCTGCGAGCAGGGTGACAAGCTTTTGGACGAGGAAATTTCCAAGGTCTACAGAGGAAAGAAAATCACAAAAGGTACGGGAATACCCTGTCGGGCTTCACTTTCTTTCATCGCACCACTGACAACCCGTTGCAGGAATCTCTCACCCCACTACAGTCTCCCCATCCTCCTTTGTCACACCATACACCCCACTCACGTCAGATGAAGCCGAGGCTGCCGTTGTTTTGAAGGAAGGAGAGGCCGTCAAGATTCAGCTGGGTGCTCAAATCGATGGCTTTGGAACAATAGTTTGCGATACTATCATTGTTGGCGCAAAGGGCGAGGTCTCAGGCCGCGATGCTGATCTTCTGTTGGCAACACATTATGCAAACGAGCTTCTGCTCCGGTTGATGGTTCCTCCAGGACTTTTGGCAGCTGGAACAGACGAGGAGAAGGCAAAGGCCGCCAAAGTCAAGGCACCTACGCAAAGCAGAATTACCACCCTTCTTGAGAAGGTTGTCAAGAGCTACGAGTGCAACTTAGTCGAGCACACGACTAGTTGGCAGTTTGAGCGAAACGAAATTGAGGGCAAGAAGAAGATTATCTTGGCACCAGGTGATGGTACCAAGGGTGACGGTGTTCCAGAAGTTGGAGATGTCTGGGGTGTCGAGATGGGTGTCAGTCTTGGAACGGGAAAGATCAAGAACCTGGAAAACCGAGCAACTTTGCACAGACGAACCACTCTAACCTACGCTCTGAAGCGTCCTAGCTCCAAGAAGGTTCTGAATGAGGCTGTCAAGAAATTTGGCACTTTCCCATTCAGTTTGAGACAACTGGAAGATGAGCGAGACGCAAAGGTCGGTGTTGTTGAGTGCGTGCGTGGTAACGTTTTCCGAGCATACGAAGTGGTTGGAGACAAAGACAGCGAGCCAGTGGCTCGCCTGTTATCTACCATTGGTAAGCTTGATGCATTAATTCTTCCTCGGTGGTAACTAATCACTCTCAGCTATCACCAAGAATGGCCTTCAGAAGCTAGCAGGACCACCAGCACTTGATTTGTCCACAGTAAAGTCAGACAAGAAGATCACCGACGAGGAAGTCCTCGAGATCCTCAAGCAACCGCTTGCGAAGGAGACCAAGACGAAGAACAAGAAGAAGAAGAAGCCAGCCAAGAAGTCCGCAGCTGCAGCTGATGATGACGAGGAAGAAAGCGAGGACGACGAGTAAATGTAACGGTGAAAAGGGGTGATCACATGATTCCTAGGCTCTGCCTGATGTAGGGGGTCCTGATGGTTGTTTTGCATCGTCTTTGGCGGCGGGTGGTATGGTCTCTGTTTAGGGATTTTTGCTTTGAAATGGGTTTGCCTCGTTAGTTGAGGGAATCGTCGGAATTTCCGGTCTGTCGGCTTTTTCGAAAAGAGTTTTCCTTTGTTGAATCCGACAGCACCACGAGCCCACCAGTTTCTCTAAGAATCAATGCGAGCAGCCAGTCATGCGGTTATAGCCTCGATGTGCATTCAGCCATTGGTTGATCTCATTCTCTTCCTCGATACCAGTTTGTGAATGTGAAAAAGGGGGTTAGCGGAGAGCAGGGAACAACGGACACTGTCCTGATGACTCGTCCGTCTAGGCGGGTCCTCGGTTTGCCACCGTGTTGACATGAGTTCCGTTTCCCAAACAGATAGTCACTTACAGTCACTGGAATTGCCCACACTCCGAAGTAGCCCTCTCTCGTGTTTGCCTCGTGTCGTAATTGCAGCATGACCATTTAGGCATAGGTAGGGCTCTACGGAGGTCGGCTCAGTCAAGCCCCCCTCGCTTACTGCGTTTTCGAATCTCGATAACGAACCTTCCGACCTGCCAACCTTCCGTTCTATTCATCCCCCAACATAAGCTCACCCACGAGGAATATCATCAACCCCACGGCCTTTTGAAACTGAGGCCTTATTGATACGTATCTAGACTCTAGATCTATCAAACTCAGATCCTTACCACCTTCTCACGGCATCGGAAGGCGTTGTAACACCGCACGTGAATATACACCAAACACCTGCACTACAGGGGCGCAAGCGAGAAACTCCTTCTTTCTCGCGAGTCTTTTGTCTTCTTCCTGAGAACAACGCGTGTTTGCAGCCCGACCCGCGATTGAAACTGCCATATATGCAGTGTATCTAACGAGGGGTATTTGAATCCATATCCTCAGATATTGTCCCTGAACTAACAAAGCTATAGTCGTGCGCTGGATTGCGATACTGGCGGTCGCAAAGAAAGGGAGGCGGTTCAGCAGGAACGAGCAGCATCATGAACGCCAACTCCAGACCCACCCGCTCTCGAATGTCGAGTCCATTTGTCTCAGGATCAAAAAGCGCCACGACAGAAAGCTCGAATAAATCTGCGGACACTTCTGCGAAGCCCAAAACATTCATGGACCGGTGGGTCGAACCTGAGAGACCCGCGCCTCGTCCAAGTTTCGCGGAGGCAGGGCTGGAGAGGCACAATGTGGTCTTGAACATGGCACCGCTCGGAACTCTACCTAGTCAGAAGATCCGGAAATCTGTGCTGGGAAAACCTGACGGGTCTGATGGATTAGGGCGGCTGGTGAATGCTCGAAAATCAGCTCCCTCCTCTGCCTCGACTCCTGGGGAGTCTGTCGTGACGCCTGAACCTCCGACGAATTCGCAGAGGAGGCGATCCGTTTCTACAAATAAGACAGATGAAAAGACGGAAGAAGTTATTGCTCCGCCGACACCCAAGACTCCCCAGCAACTGTCAAGTCCAAGGAAGAGCGTCTCGCGCCCGAGTGTTCCTCCTCAAAGTTCGGGGCAGGGAGTTTTTGCTCTACAGCGCTCTCCTATACCCAGTACTACACCAGTGTTTCGTCCAGCACCTTCTCCTGTACAGCATGCTGCACCTCAGCTGCCAATCATGAATCCCAATGGGTTTCGAGAAGTCAACTTCGAACTTTGCGACAAAGTTGTCGAGGTCGCGGTTCAAGAAGCTCTTGATCGCTACCGGTACCCAACTGCCTATGCTTTGCGCACTCTGTACGATGATCATAGAGCCAATATTCGTATCGTCCGTCTCATCGAGTCAATTTATACTGAGAGTGCTACGGATGAGCAGAAGACGGAATTCAACAGTATCATGAAGCATAAGAAACGAGAGGGTAGAAAGGGCCGTGCTGCAGAGTACTATTTTAATGGCGATGGTAGCGATCCAGCTCCTCACCACCGGCCAATATTCCAAGCTATTAGTGCTCTCAATCCTCCTGCACCGACATACATCACACCTTACACACCTTTGCCACAGCGGCCAAGTTCTGTGGTAGTGTCTGACACTCAAGCAAGTTCTTCGTCGCTCAAGCATCAGTCACCTGCATCTAACCCCAAAGAATCGGATCACGCGCATGTCAACAAGAAACAAAAGCCCAACAATTATCACGCTGACGATTCGAAGGTAAACGAGGGTACCGATGCAGAGGTCGTGGAAAATGGCATGGAAAATGGCATGGACCATACGGACAATATGGATATTGTCGAAGATAACGTGGATAACGTGGATGTTGTCGTCGCTGTCGCAACCCCCGTCCGCAAATCGGACGCGATATTAGACACCACAACACCAAATGCACAGGATCCACCAGAGAATCAGGATCAGAATGGGAATGAAAATGGCGAGCCAGAAGAGCAACAAAGAAAATCTCGGTCTCGCTCCAACTCCAGCTCATCTTCCTTATCCTCAGTCAGCGAGCATGCGATCCACGGTGCGTTCGCGAGCGCCAAAAATTCCCCCGCCGTCAAAAACAGTGCAAATCAATTAAAGACATCGGCGACGGCGTTGGGCCTCCTTGCGAATGGATTTGGTCTTCCCATCGACCAGCCTCGTTTCGTCTCTCCATACACCGGGTCACCATACACCAACGCCAACACGTTCAGTGCTGCTGCCGAGACCCTTGTGCGCAATCAGCACCAACCAATCACAAAGCCTGGCCCTAGATTCCACACTTTCGCCGTCACTCCATCCACGTCTTCCGCCGCCGCGCCTCCTTCTTCCACTAATACTCCTGCTAATACTTCCACCAACGCCAACAATCAAACTTCGACAAATCCATCTATGGCGCCTGTTGTTCTCCCACCCTCATCAACAACTTCATCAACCGCATCCGGTCCCAAGTTCCCGCCAACGTTCAAGATTAAGAATTTCAAAAAGCTGCAAGGTCATCAAATTCTCGACGAGAATGATCAGGGTTCTCGTATGAAGCGGAAAGCGCGAGAAACCGCCCAGGCAAATTATAAGCCCACCGAGAGTTATGACCGACACCAGGTCGTTATTCCGTCTTCACAAGACGTTGATTCTCAATCAGACGGTCCAGATTTCATCCAGGTTGCTTCATCGAAGCGGCCGGTGAAGAAACAGCGCAAAATCATCCTCAAACCCAGCAAAAGCCGAGAAACGAGACACTCGTCAGCTCGATCAAATAATTATGATTCTGAGGAGAACAATCTCAGTTCTCCTACGGCTCTTGGATTCCATCCTCATCTCGCTCCAGGATCAACTCCATCGTCACGAGCAGCGACACCGAGCGTCACTTCTCGTCAGCCAACACGGAAGGCGAAGACAGGCACAGGGCTACGTGTCAAATCATCGTAAGTCATCATCCATACGTCTCTCGAAATCAAATTTTCCCTTCGCAATTTCAACCTGTTCGAAATGATGTTTTTTCTGTCGGGTTCTTTCATTATTCCTTGCAGTTATGCTGCCTAGAAGCGCATTGATTGCCGTCGCACAATGCGACCGACAACTCGCCCTTCCCCTTCCACGCCAAACACATTCTCTTACCCGAAACCTTTGATTGATCAAATATACTAATACATGATCAATTTTTAGTCCAATGAAAAAGAAGGGAGGAACCTCTGCTGGTATTCCCAGGAGCGGTGAGCGAAACCACAGCCCTGTGGGAAATGGTGTTTCTTCTGCCACTCAGGTAAGCCTTCCAGCAGCTGCACCAGGCCTCTTTCAAACACAAGTGTGTCTTTTAATCGACTTTTCATCCCGATGATTTCGAGGCAGCTTTCAGACAGGATGAATCAAAAGTTTGATTCTGTTAACCTGATACATTCGACTGCCAATGAGCAAAATGCAAACGGGCGGGCGGGAATCTCTGTCCGCTATTGCCGAGCAGCCCAACCATATTGCCCCCACATCATCAGCTTAATCTCGCCACGCCACTCTTTTCACGAAGAGACTATCTGCAATCCATATTTCTTGTTGCAATTTTTAGTTCTGAAGGCTGACTCATGACCAGGATGCGGTTGAAAACGATGACTTTTGTTCTGCATGTGGAGGCAATGGGGATTTGGTTTGTTGCGACGGCCAAAATTGCCCTCGTTCATTCCATTTCAAATGTGTGGATCCTCCCCTGATCGACGACCTTCCCGATGCCTGGTTTTGCAATGAGTGTAATGCACCACAACGGCCAGTAGAAGATTACAAAGGCCTCTTTGGATATCTTTTCTTTAACCTTGATTCGAAATGTCCGAGGGCTTTCAGCCTACCAGCCCCGATCCGAGATTATTTCGAGCATGTTAAGACTGGCAATGAGGGCGAGTACGAGGAGATTCAGCCCGTGAAGCCCAAGTAAGACTCTGATTTTCTGATTATTAAGGCCGTGGCATACTGATTCTATGACAGGAACCCCAAAGGATGGGAAGAGGCGCCCGATTATTTTCGGTTGAAAGATGTCAAAGGCAATCCCATACTCTGCCACGATTGTGGGGGCCATGCTGAGGCACCCGATCGCTCGATTATCAATTGCACCTTCTGTGGCCTGAATTGGCACATGGACTGTCTACCTGTACCATTAGCGCGAGAGCCAGCGCCAGGTCGACCCTGGAGGTGTCCAGCTCATGTCGATGATGTTCTCGCAAACTTGCCTGACACTCTAGGGCCCGCCCACCGCTTCCGAAGAATCAAGGGCGCCGCTGTCATCCGGCCAGCCTTTTCTCGTGGCATGAGAAACAATGGATACATTGAAATTGAAAACGAACCAAGCGGCGACGAAGAGGAGCAAGAATTTTTTGAACAGAAAGAGTATGGTCACGTGTATAAACTCCCGGAAAAGGGTGTTAAGCTCGATTTCATTACCAAGTAGGTAGATTGCTTCATATGTGTACGAGATACTAAACTGTTCACAGGGTCAAAAAGACAGGAGCCAGCTTTCGACGAGATATTCCCATCTCGCAACCCACAGCAAGGCCACCTCCAGTGGACACCTGGACCTCTCGCTCGGTGGATGAACAACAAGCAGCCCTCAACCTCGCATCCATGATCCCGCAATCCGCCATTCCTGACGGGGCTACCCGCCTGATCAACACTCTCATCGTGAGTTTGCTCTGTTTCATGATGACGTAATGGTTTCAAATGCTAATCGAAGATCCCATACAGGCCGAGGCTCCGCCTGCTGTCGTTGCACTGATCGCTCAAGGATCTCCTGATACTATTGGCAAAACGAAGATGACCAAGAGTGACAAGCAAAGCATGTTTGCTACCATCGAAATACTCAAGGCCAAGCTCGCGGCGGCTGAAGCTGATTGCGAAGACACGGCATCAGCGCCGACACCAGCGCCCGCAGCAAGTCCTGAACCTCTTCCGATTGCGAAGGATAGCCCACCCCCTGTTGCAGAGATCTCTGTTGCAGAGGTTGAACGCAAAACAGTTCCAGTTGAAAATGAAGACGAAGATATGCTAGACTGAGATAGTCTCACCTCATTCCTGAGGAAACTGGGCTGTGTGCCCAATTCGGTTGGCCGGGTCTCTGACTCGATGCAAGTGTCGAGAGAAAGCGTGTGTGCCAAGCACATATGACAGGGATTATATACATCAGGTGATGGAGGCTTTACCCGAAATCACATGATTCTACCCACGTCAGCCATCGTGCAATCTCAATTCGCCTTGATTTTGCTATTTTGAAGCGCTGCTTCAATTGTGGCGTTGATCAAAACCTTGTCATTTCTTTTGACCTTGATCAACCCTTTTTCTTTTCTTTCCTTTTTACGCGCGCATACATATGCTCTAAAATCCCTCCAATTAGGAGGATCGAGAAGCTCGGAGAAGTTTCACTTACTGGGATTGTAAAGTAGCATCATATCATATTGGCCGGCGTTGAAGGACATGTATTTGGGCGCGCAACAAGCGAACCGGGCTGGATAAGCTGCGACTCACAAGCGGGTGTGGACGCCAACCAAGATCCCGAATCTTTTTTTTTATCTGCAAGGGAGAGGGACAAACGTCCAGTAGTGAGACGGAAAGAATGTGATGGTGGAGGTACAGGCGGAGGTGGAGGCTGAGGGAGGCTTGTAGAAGATATTACCGTTGGTGGCAGGAAGAGAAAGGGGGTTGGAAGATCTGTTACGAATTAAGAGTCAAGTCTCTGAAGCCTTGTGTAAATAAGATTTCCAACTTGATTCTATGGCGACTTTTTGTGACATCTAGCCTCCCATATTCCGGTGAACAAAATTCTCGATCCGCCAGCCAATCGATGAAATAGTGACAGATATGCCCTTTCCCCTCTTTAATTTTCGCCTGGGATGGGATCGGACACTGAAACTAAAAACCCAACGAGTAGATACCGATGGTACAAGATCGTCAAATTCTCGTACCCCACGCTCCACGTAAGCACTGCGGACGATACCAGCCCCATTGCAGGTGGATTCTAGAATCTAGATTCTAGATTCTATAGCAGCAGTGACACGCCGGTACCTAGATACCGGGATACTCCTTCCTCCCATCCCCCCTTCGTATCCGGAGTCGATCTGAACGAAATCCCGCTCCGCAGCTCCTGCCCGCCCGTCCTGGCCTGCACATCCCTCCACTTCCCTCCCTCCTTGTCTCCCTCTCTACCCGGTCCTACCCGGTCCGTGGTGTAGATCTTGCTACTTGGTACTTGGTACGAAGGTGCATGGATGAAGGGAGGAATGGAGGAATGGAGGAATGCAAGGATTGAGGGGTTGAGGAATGGATGGATGGTAGATGGGTAGATAGATAGATAGATAGGTACGTATCTATACTGCTGGCGCATTTGGCACGAAGCTATCTAATGAAATGGTTGAATTCATCACCCGCTTCATTCCAGAGAAGTCTGAATTCCCATGTCCTGAATTTCTCGGACGAAGTTGCACATTGATAATAATATCAGACGAAAGAGCAGAAGTTAAGCGGACTGATGGCTGTGTCCACAGTGTGAGAATTGAAACTGATTGAAATTGAACGTAGTGATACAAGATCATAAATCGCTTTCCTATTTCTATTTCCACTCCTATCTGTTTGACAATCAACACCCAATTTCTCACAGCTCAAAGCTTTTAAATACATCACACCAACATTTCAAGCGAAGCAAAGCCAGTTCCTCCACACCTTCCTAGCAATCCGCCTCTCTCTGAAGTGGCTGCACATGCAAGTCCCCCATCCATCCATCCATCCCATCCCAATCCAACAAAATGGTCAAGAAACAGAAACAAACAAAGCTTGAACATAACGCGACACAACACCGTCCCGTGCGTGGCGTGCCAGCCAGAAAAGAAGGGAGAGATTCCAGCCCTATCGCCCATGTGTGCTTAGCAACCCATCAAAATGTGTACACGAACATATCATAGATTGCTGAACCTGAGCGCTCTTGTTGTGGGATCATAGTGAATGTGACTGGGACCAAGAGACGAAAGCAACGCGTCCCACCCAAACTCCGTTTTCCTGTTCCCGTACCCATATGACCTGCACCTTGCGACCCCAGAAACACGAAATTTCAACCATTTACCTTTGCTATTGTCTGTTAGCTTATTGAATTGAGATATCAAGTCGGGTTTAACGTACTCTGCCTCGTCGTCCATTGACCTGCTGCTCTTGCTGCATTCCATACCCCATACCAGGCATACCATATCCATATGCACCAATTCCCATGCCAATATTTCCGAAACCTGGCGGGCCGAAAGAATTCTGGTTCAGCATTGGACCAGGGCTCATCTGTGGTTGTGGTGGTTGAATTGGGGTTGCTTGAGTGCGATAATTGTCGAGAGATGGACTAGGGCTACTGAATGCTCCAAAGCCGGATTGCATGTTTGGGTAGAAGTTGCTCATAGGTGGAGCTGCACGTGCCAGGAGAGACTGTTGATATTGCAGTTGTTGCAGGTTGATGGGAGGTATTTGAACACTGCCTGGATTGAACATGGGGTTTTGCAGACCATAGGATGAAAACTGTCCGAGGTTTGAGTCCATGCTGTCGGTTCGTTGCATGTTCATGCCGACATCGAAACCAGATTGCTGCATCTGAGGGTAAAATTGACCTGCTCCAAATTGTGGTGGTGGCATTTGGCTGTTGATCTGGCTTTGTTGGGAGCCAGGTCGGGGGCGTTCATTAGAATGTCCGTTAGGAGCGTGCTCGCGACTTGGTCCTGCACTTCCGTTACGTGTCGACAATCCTACTTCGTCCATCAATCGTTTGTAGCCTTGGGCAGGTTGTGCCTTGAGTCGCAGCAAAACGTTCCTGACGTTCTCAACAACCTGTGATCGAATGCTCTCGTCAAAGAACGGCGTGGTAAGAACCTTGAAAATCAAGGTAGCACCACAAGCATGATCAGACAAGATTGCTTCGAGAGTCTCGTCATTTGGTGAGAAGAACAGAGCCTGAAGGATTTCGTCTCTTGCCTCTGGCTCAAGCTTTTGGTTGATAACCTTGAGAACAGTAAGGTAAGCAACCTTATGAGTGCAAAGGTGGACCAAATTGGGAACCAGCTGAGGAGCGAGAACGGTGCGACGGTTGGGGAATGTGCAGGTATCCAAGAACCAAGTCAAGAGTAGGGCACCATTAGCATTTGTGGCTAATTGAACACTGTGAAGTGCAATTGCAGCAGCAAGCATACGCTGTTGCTCCTTGGTGGAGTGATGGCTTTCAAGACAAGCACGCATGGCTCTAGCACCATATCGTCCTTGCGCGATATCCCACATCTGACTCAGCATAGTCTCGAAGATGAAGTCATTGAATGGCGAACCGAACTTCAAGCAACATTGGAGAACATAATTTCCATATTGGTCAAGGAACAACGGCACTGTATAGGCGTGCAAGTTCTGAACAATCATCATTTTTTGCTTTGAACTAGAAATAGGTCCAAAAGTTAGCCAAAAAGTACTTTGTGGTACTCAAGTGGAGCTCTCTAGAGAGCTCAGTTGCAACTCTGCAACTTCATATCTGAGGAGAAGTATCGCACAGATCTAAAAAGTACTTTGGACAGCGACTTGAAGGAGAGCTGGCAGTGAAGATGCTTGAATGATGGCGAGGAGACTTGTTCCGAAGACCGTGGCACAAGGGAACCTGAGCTTTGCTCTGGCAGGTAGGTGCAGGCCGGGTATGGCGAAGGCAGGTGCGGTTGAGAGAGGAGCGACATGCTCCTTGGGCCCATCACAAACCTCACGATTGGGGAGGGGAGAACATAATGAAATTGAACTGTTAATACTTACGTGGAAGCCACATCAATAATCTTCTGTGCTGCCCAAGTGCCGTTCTTGTGAACGCCAATCTCTGACATATGTGGAGCGATCTCTGCCAACATAGCATCTCTCATGTCGTCGGAGCAATGCTCGAACAATTTCTGGACAACAGTATTCCCGAGATAGTCGGATGCAAGCTCTGCAATTTCAGGCAGCATATCGGCCGCAATGTTCTCTATCTCAGCTGGTGACCAGCTCTGATTGTCAATTCGCTTACGAATATCACGAAGCTTAGGAGCATCGTGAACCCGGTTGTGGGCAGGTTCTGGAATGGAAGGGATCTCGCTCTGGAATGCATTGTAGCCGATGGAAGCTTCGAGACTTTTGGTGATCTTTGCATTCTCTTCAGCTCCTGTAGCTCCAAATTTCTTAACGATTTCCAAGATATCAGACTTCATATCAGCAAGAGCCGGGATTGTCAATGGAGCTGTTCCGGGGCGTGAAATGACACCTGGGGAGACACCATTCGTCTCTCCATTAGCACCAGAATCGCCTTTGGTAAATGGATCGGGACTTGGCGACGGGAATGTTCCATCGTGGCCGGGAGTTCCGGATGGCGAAGGAGGCTTTGCAAAGTTAATACGAACCGGACCAGCACCAGGGAAAATTTCCTTTCCGTTCATCATCGCCTTCGCAGACATGGCACTTTCCAAACGCTCGAAGTTTACGAATCCGCAGTTCTTGTGAGTGAGCACGCGAGCCGAGATGATGGTTCCGTGAGATTTGAACATCTCCATGAGAGTAGAAACAGTGGTGGAAGATGGGATGCTACCGAGCCAAAGAGCTCGGGTAGGACCTTCAAGATTATCGTCTGGGTTTAGGTGTCCGTCACCTCTGCTATTTGAACGACCCATTGTCAGAGCAGCTACAGCTGCTGGAAGTTCGTCATACTCGCGAGCCTCTGACATTCCCAAATCTGCTGCACTGATACTGCTATCGAGACGAGAGGTAATTGGATAGTAGTTCTTGAGCAGGCGTGAGGTTGGAGATTCTAAGACACCTGCTGTTCTGGCTCGGGGTCTGTTGGAAGAAGCCTGGTTTGCGAAGGCTTGTACAGCCAAGTTGTGTTGCTGAATTGCGGCGTTTGTAGCCGCAAGCTGCATTTGCAATTGAGCTTGCTGGGCCTCGTATGGGGTCATGCTACCAGTTCCATACTCGTCGTCCTCATCTTCGGCATACTTCTCCTTTGCATTGACAGAGTATGACCGGAATCTGTTGGCCTTTTGAATGTCTGCAATATTTGCAAGGAAAGGGTGGGCTAGTTGAGCTCGAGGAGGTTGTGGGGTGTCTGCCAATCCAAGGTAATCAAGAGTTCGCATTTGCATGTCGTTGTCTCCAGTGCCTTCTCGCGAGAAAGCAGACTGGGCTGGAGAGCTTGGTCCATTTGAACCTTGACTTTGGATGCTAGCAAGGGTCGAGGTTCGCTCACGACCAGATGCCCAGTTGGTAGAGAAAACCGACGGACCGAACGGCCCAGCAGCGTTGGCATACTGGCTTCGCTGTGGCATTGATCCAGCTCGTAATCGAGATAATAGAGCAGCATTGCTGGTTGCATTATGATCACCAAGTTCGCCAATTGTTGGGGATGGAGATTTAAACGGGCTTTGGGAAGGAGTTGGTCGTGATGTCTTCGCAACAAGTGATGGGAGGGCTGCCAATCCATTGCTCACTCCACCTGGGGAGAAACGAGATGGAACGGTACCCGCTCGTGCTCTTCTGGTTTGTGGCAAGCTTTCTGGGGTTGGCAGATGCGAGAAGTCGGGAAAGCCATCTGTGGGCGATTCTGGGATGTTCTCGCGAAGAGGCGTAGAGTTACCGCTCGTTGGCGGTCCCCAAACATTCATTGGAAGGCCTTCTTGTTGTTGGATCTCACGTGCTCTCGTAGGATGTTAGCAGATTTCTAGTGTTCTTCCAGATTCGTCATACCTCTTGGAGTAAAGAGTGCGGGTGCCGCCCAAATCATGCGATGGAGAACCGGCCCCCGATCGCGTGTTGCTGGCCATTTTACCAGCTGAGCTCAAGCTGCCGGGTAATCCGAATGGTGATCTCAAAGAATTTCCGCTTGAAGGCTCAGTGGGTGAATTGTTGGCGGTAGAGGATCCGGAGCGTGGTGGCAGGTATCCCAGCGTAAGATGTTCGGATCTTGCAGATGACATTATAGATTATTCGTCCACCAAATATCTGTCGTATCTAGTACGAGAGATGGCAGGAAGGTGTTGTCGAATGTATCGCTGCAGCGAGCCCTAAAACACCAATATTGTTGTTGACAGTATGCAATAGACTCGATGAAACCAGATTTCTCCGGTTGCACAATCGAGTAGATTGATAGGAAGTTCGAAAGGAATCCGTCTCTCGAATCGCCTAAAGAGAGGATTCTGCGAAGGATCGTGGTTGCAGACTCGTTGGAGGTAGAATTTTCTGCTGGCGGAGATTCGGTCTATTAAAATGGTGGTCGTTGGCAGCTTCTGCAGATGTTCAAAATCAACGACAGAAATATCTAGCGATCTCTTGTCGATTGAAGGAGTGATAGATGGACCGATAGGGGTTCGGTCGTCCGTGAAGCACAAAAGTCTGCAAATGGGATGCTGCGACGATTGGTGCTTGATTAAACTTTCCTGGGCTGGGAGAAGGAAGAAGGGGCTTGCTTCTGGCGGTTGCCGAATATACAGACGATCATTAATACAGTCGAAGGTGCGAAAGGAAGACGAGAACGAGGACGAGGACGAGAATGCAGCCGTCGTATCGAGTCGAGTCCAGGGCGAAGGAGGAACGAAAGGGAACGAGTTCGGGCTGGATTAAAAGGAGGAGCAGGAGACGAAGGAGGTGGAGGGTAGGGTTGATAGATAGGCTGCTGCTTGCTGCTGCTGCTGGGAGTGGAGGGTTGGGATGGGTTAGGTTGCGTGTGGTGCGGTGCGGTGCGACTGGAGCGAAGCTGAGGGCAAGATTTCTTGGGTGCGCTTACTAGCGTCGTGTTTCAAGAGCCCATAGATTATCCCAGCTCCCTTCAAACGTTGACAGCGCGCCGAATAGAGCGGATTGGCATGATGAGAGGAACTCTTGCATCAGCCGCGTGCTGCAGGGCACGCAATCCAGAATAGCTACAGAGCCCAGAGCCATAGGGAGGGAGGGGATATGGGGGGATACGATCAGAATAGCTCCTTCAGCATCCAAGGAGGCCTTCTTCTTCAACACACACACCACCCACACGCACCTCCCTCTCACTCCTCACTCCCACACACTCCCGCACGTACGCACGCATTATCAGTCCGACATGATGACATGAGATTCACCTTCTCTCCCCCGACATCAAGCGTCCACTGGCATAGTACAACTACACGCGAGAGAGCACATTGGCAGTTTCATCCGGTGAAGTCTGTCGTGAGGATAACACAGTGGGCACGCACGCAGAGGGTCGATTGTATCGGTATCCCAGTGTCGCTCATTAGGAACCAAAATAAACTCTCCTGGTCCGCATTTGCATGATCTTCCAGAGTCCCGCCGTCTCATCGCATTGCCCACAAGTCCACAACCAGTTGGGACGAAGATCTCGGCCACAGAACTGTGTCGTGTCACGTATCCCTGAGTGTCAAGTAGAGAAGGTCTGATGGTGTTGGAAGATGATGACTGTGCATCCCAGCCTCCCACGCGTTAACGTCAGATAGAGCACCTTGAAGCAAGAGACATTGTTGCGAAGTTTGAATTAGACACGCAGTACGGTACGAACGCATTTATCACGAGTAGTGTCTCCGTCCGGTGTTCTTTTTCTGCATTGATTTCGACACAGCCCTGTACTTGTACACGGCCAACACGAGGGCAGGGTAGGGTTCCCGCCGCTCGTCAGGGTGAATCGTTGAGGTGCGAGTATGACGTGGAAAACGATCGACACTCCACAAAAGCCTCCCCCTTACGCAAGCTCTCGACTCGTATTCGTTGGTCGATGATGCTGGCACGCTTAATAGGGGGCCATCCATCTGCCACCAGCACATCCGCACAGCTGCCTCTGGCTGTTGAGTGGGAGATATAGGATGGTATATTGCAGGTCAGCATGAGGTGGTGATTGGTGGCCGCGTGAAATAATGCAGATGTGACATTTTGCCGTGGTGCATAATCCCTTAATTCTGAAACGCTAGTGGCAGCCTCTGTGACGGGAGGGAGATGGAAGGTCGTGCCGCAAGCTCGGTTCACGAAGCCGGAAGAAGGCCACTGAGCTGATCTCAGGGCAGCTGGGACCGAGCATCCATCTCCAATTCTCCATACCAAGAGCCTCAACGTGGCCTTGGAGCTTCAGGTTTGATGCGCAACACCCATCTCCAAAGACACATACCTCGTCGACACCATACGCCGCGGGGTACGATGCGCAGAGCTGTCGAGATCACGGTTTGGTGCCATGGTTCAGATGACCAACCACTGGACGTGGGCATGGTGAGCGGCGGAATAAGCAACCTGCTGGAGGTTGTCGCTGAATCCTGCATATATTGGAGGCATTGGACTGCCCTATCCTGTACTAAACGGGGCGCGTCTATTTTAGTCAGAGGCATCATCTGTCCGTATATCTGGCTCTAACTTCCAAACGGGCACTCTTTTTGTTTGCAAAGTCCGCTGATGCCGGCGTAATTCCCCATATAGAAGTGCTTGTCAACCCACTAGGTCACGGCCGGGGCCTTCACGATTCTCCAACGACCGCCAACAACCGCTATATGATCTCCCGACCTCGTAAGCAAGCTTTTCCTTGTGAGAAAGAGAAGACACGACGCCAGCTTCGGGATGAGACTTGTGATGAACCCCAGGATGTGTGAGTTGCCTCGGGTGCACTTGCATGAACCAGGCGAGGAATAGAAGCTTTGGAACATTCTACGCGCACCACAATGCCTTGGTACTAGAAGAGAACAGCGAGGCTAAGATCCTTCGTGTCCGCGTGAAGTCGTATTCTCTTGCACCCTCGCTGTTGAGCGTCGAGCATGAAAATCCCCCACGAAGGGGCAGACATGAGTTCCACATCACGTGCATAAATCCCGGCGTTGTGGTCCATGCCGAACGGATCGCCTCAAAACGTAATCCCTGTACCGCGTCCAACGATTCTTGATGTGCACTGCTTGAGTGATGGTTGTAATCTGCCACGACAAGCCAGCAAACAACTGACTTGATAGATATGCCACCTTGTACCCCTCACTAAGATATTCACTTCGCGTACGCGGAACTTGACGTTGATGCAATGGCAGAGGAACCTGTTGACACACCGGCGCGAACCCACGAAGATGCGGAATCAGGAAGCAGTAGTGGGGATGACAGCGAGAGCGAAGAGGAAGAGGTAGAGGTTCAAGTCGAGTGGTTAGCAACGACGCGCGAGAAGCGTGCGAACGCGGGGAATCGACTCCACAGTCTCCTTCAGCAAGAGGATCCGGACGACGACCTGGAACTCCTGTTCCAGGAGGACGAAGACGATGCTGGATTCTCAGATGTCGATGCCGATCAGTCTGACGTCCAGATGGACTCTTCATCTGATGACGAGGATCAAGGTCCCGCTGCGGGTGACGACCTCGAGGGCGAGAAAGAGCTTCAACGACAAGCCAAAGCGGAGAAAGTCAAAAAGCGCAAATTCCAAGGCGGCGTACCGAAAGTCTTCAAGAAAAGAGTCAAAATAGATCCTACCGCTTCTCAAGAACCTGCCCCACGGCCTAAGAAGAAGTCAGAACGGGCATCTTGGCTTCCCACGTTTGAGGAAGCCCCAACACGAGCATCAGGCAGGAGGAGCACGAAGATTATGAAGGAACAATTACATGCGCAGATGATTGATCGAGAGATCAAGAGGCTGAAGCAGCTGGCAAACATGGAAAAGGCCGCAGCAGCCAAGGAGGCTGCGAAGAAACCGGCTTTGACACAAGCAGATCGGTTAGCTGAAGCTGCGAGGGTAGAGAAGGCCAACTCCAAGAGTCTAAGTCGGTGGGAGGAGGCGGAGCAACAGAGAGAAGAGGAACAGAAAGCCAAATTACTGGCCTTGAAAAATAGAACACTGGATGGCCCGGTTATTACATGGTGGAGTGGCATGGCAGAATGGGTGGGAGGGAAATTAAAGCATGTTGGCAAAAACCTCGTCGTAGAGGAGAAGGAGAAACCTGTCCCTCGGAAGAAGAAGGGTGCCGAGCTGGAAGCAGATTCGGACGCTGGATCTATCAAAGGCCCCGTGACAAAACCAGATACTGGAAGCCCAAAGCCTGGTAATGATTTGGTGGCAGGCGAAATAAAGGATAGCGAAGACAACTCTGGTCCATCGCAAGAGTCTGCGAAAGCAGTTCCATCCAAGGAAGAGTCTACGATACCCATATCTATACCAGAGGTCTCTGCTAAGTCTGAAAATGTGGACGAACCACAAAGCCTGACAGATACGTCCGCTCTCGATACTACTTCCCTTCAGACTGAACCAACTGCACCAGTGGTTGTAGCCCCACCATCTCCCAAAGTCGTACCGGCAGCGCACTACAATTACGGACCGCCGAAATCGTCCTTCTTAGCTCCGCCTGCAGGCCTGCCTCTATTCGCACCTCCTCCACCTATGCAGCACAAACCTTTCTATCAGTCTCCAGCATACCCCCAATTTTCTCCAGCGCCATCGATTTTGGATGGCTCTGCCCCTGTGCCAGGCTTGGGCTACAACATTACTCAGCAATCCCCTGCGTTTATACCCTCAGCAACAACTCCCTATGCATTGAAACAAGCTCCTCAACCGCCTCCACCTCCACAGCCAACAGGTCCGCCTCCCATTGAGCATGCAGCTCGAAACTATATTATCCTCGATAATTTCGACGAGCTTGCTATCAAGGATAAGGTTGTGCAAACACAGGTTCTCTTTGGTGGTAGAAAGTTTGCGAAATGTCCCAGTATGTTTCCTCTTTTTCAAGAAACCCATTTCCACGCAGCTAACAATGTGCGCAGAACCCAGAGACGCAAACGAGAAATGTGTCATCACTTCACAACCTGCCAGGTACCGAGATCCAGACACTGGGTTGCCATACCGTGATGCACGTGCATACCAGGAGATTCAGAAGTTAAAGAGGGGTGAGTACAAATGGAGCAAGCTGCTTGGTGCCTACGTGGGGCTGGGTACATATCACGCGAAGGGTGTGCCTGAAAGGTTTAGAGGTGCGTTGCCGAAACCGAAGACTTCATAAACCTCCTCAATAGTTGAGATATTCAGATGGAACGGCGTTGATCATGGGTTCTCTTACGATTATATGAACTGTATGATTAGATGTACTTTACGAGGATGTACCATATCGTACGAGGATGCGTAGAATACAGAAGTATTGCTCGTAGCACATCCATATGCATCCTAAGACATATCACGTGAGGGACAACCACCTACCAAACCCCGCATATTGGTCGTGATCCTTAAGGCAACAACGACCGATCAACTTCCGTTTGGTTCTACAGAAGGTTGTCTTTCTCTCATATCTCTCGCCATGACATCCCTCCAGAACTTGAAGCAATGGGTCATGGCCCAGTTCAATCGCTCTACACCTACATCTCAATCTAAATCCACAGCCAAAGCCGCAGCTAAATCCCACGCTCAATCCCAAGCTACAGCTACAACTGCAGCTACAGCTCAAATGTCCCAACTCAAACCGCAACCCAGAAAACCAATTTTGCCCAATCAACAAGGTGTCACCATCTATCCCGCCCCCCACGGGGCTCACGCACTCCCCCGTCCCGCCGCACTGACGACCACTCCGCTCCAACTTCTTGCCCAAGTCTCCAGAAGCGAAGTCGCCAGCGTGAAAGACTCGCATGTCATCCAAAGCTCCTTCACAGACCTCGCCTCTGATCCCGAGGAGATCGTGTATGGCAGTCACAATGGCTTCGTGGACACGTGTGTGCAAGCTTACAACAGCCATTTTCGGCTTGTGATTCGACCAGATGATGTGTGGTTTGCCATTCTCGCACAGTTGAACATATACATTAACGCACACGCGGAAGAGCTGAGAGGGATGTTTGTGAGCCATGAGGGGCAAAAGAAGCTGGCTATCGAAGCGAATGAGACGATTGCGGGAAAGGCGATGATGGGTGTTGACTATGGAAAGTTCTCGTAAGCAAAAACTCTTGTCAATCTCCTTGAAAGAAGCTCCTTGTTGGAGCAAAATCATGTCCGTTCATTTTTTTCGAGTTTTCCTCGCCCATTAATAGACTAGAAGATAATCTAATTTCTCCCAGCTACAAAATGTCCCAACTCCTAGCCGCCAATCTGAAAGATCCAACTCTGCTTCCCTTCTTCCTCCCGCAATTCACCACCACCACCAAGGTCGATCAAGCCGTCGCCAGCATCATGATGATGTCCTCCATGAAAAAGTACTTTACCTACAGCTGCTACACGCTCTGTGGTCTCCCATCCGTCACCCTCCTCGGTCAGAGGTCCGACTGGGAGAAACTGCTTGAGAAAGTAGAACGCATCCCCAGTTTCGGCAAGGAGTGTGTGGCGTGGCATTCTCTCTTACTTCCGGTATTGAAGCGGTTTGTGACTTCGTTTGAAGATCCAGACTCGCAAGAGACGAAAGATTTTTGGCAGAAGATTGTGCACTATGACAGTGGTGGATCAGGCCCTACTTATCTGAGTGTACGTCGCCCCCATGCATTCTGATTCTCTCTCTCCCGTCGTTACTTCCAATGGGCTGTATCTAATCAAACCAAATCGCAGGGATGGATCACCGCCTTCACATTCTGGGATATCGACGGCGTCCGACTGCACCAACCGCCCACTAATCCACGCACTGCCAGTCTGTTTTCAACTAACCTCACCAACTACGTAGACCCGTACAATCCCGTGCTAGAGCTCGACTCCGTCCGATACCACCGGATCGAAACCGACCAGGTGGCGCCAGGTTGGGCAAGTGTTCCCGTTGAACTGGATGATAACGGTGTGATTACCAAGTGTGTGATGGTTGCCGGGCTGGCGGGCACGAGGGCCAGTTCGAGTGGTCAGGACTTGCATTTTTACTGGCAGGAGGGCAAGGGTGAAAAGACGGGTTTGGATGTTATGAGTGTGGAGAGTGGGTGGTTGATGTATGAGGCGAAGGAGTCGGAAGGTAAGGAAATTGAAGGGAAAGGGCGCTAGGTTGTATTATTTTCGAGGTGATATGGGAGTTATGATTGTAATAACAGTGTTTTGTGGGAATGAGTTTGGCAGAAACTCATTTTATGGAATTCTATTCGGTATTCAGGTTAAATTGTAATAAGCTAACGAGTTTCCTCGTTGAATCAATGAAAATGTTTAAGGGCTTTACACTGATATTTTTCATTGCAACTAACTCTAATCAGAATTTATAAACCCAACGAGCAGGAATACTAAGAAAGAAGTAATAAAATTTTCATTTCCAAATCAGATACCCAGTCTCCCCCACAACCAACTCTCACGAAACAAAAACCTCTCAAAAGCCACTTCTGCTCAGCCAGCTATGCGCAACCGAGAAGCCCAGCTTGGCACGATAGTGGTAGTTCCAGCAGTGACCAACGCTCGGGAGAGCATACGCTTCAAAATACCTGGAAGCCGGATACAGGCTCTTTGCCGTTTTGGCTAGTGCTGCTGACCAGCCGGTGCCACAGCTGATGCCAGTAGCGGTCTGGGGGCAGAAGCAGTCGTCGTCTTGGCCGGCGAGGAGGAGCACGGGGCCTGTGAAGAGCGGCGAGGAGGGGGCTGGTGAAGCTTCGCCGGAAATGACTGCAGTTTGCTCGTTAGTGAGTGAGTGAGTGAGTTGGAATTAAATTAAGCGAGAACCCCAAGAGTGGAATGAAAAGGGGTAAGGTAAGGTAGGTAAGGTAAGCCGAGGTACTAACTTTCTCCATAAGTCACCGTGCCACGCGTGATGTAGTCAAGATACAACAAATTCGGATCATAGTTATTAGGATAATAGAACAGATTCCGCACCGCAGCATCAGTCGAGTTGATCACGAAATAATACGGATTCAGCGCCCCGAAGCGCGCGGGGTCCGCCGCCGCCGCAGGAGCCAGAGCCAGCGGCAGCACCGCCAGCAGCTGCTGTGTCGCAACCGGCGTCCAACCCGTCAAGATAGCGGCGTCGACATCTGCTGGGTGCGCGGCCGTGAGCCGGTTGCCGAGCAGCGAGCCGAAGCTGTGCCCGACGTAGATGATTTTCTTGAACTTGCGTCCGTTGGGTGTGAGGGTGCCGTTGCGCGCTTTGAGGATCAGCTGGTGGATTGTGGCTACTTCCGAGTTGACTTGTACTTCGGAGATTGGGTTTGGGTGTGAGGAGAGCCCGTTTCCGAGCCGGTCGATGGAGAGCGTTGGGTAGCCTTCGGTGGCGGCGTAGGCGATCCAGCTGTAGTTATTCCCTTGGTATCCTTGTCCAGGAGGACCGGCACCAGACCAGTCTGTTTGTGGTGTAGTTGTTCAGTTTATTATATTTCAATATCTCATTTTTTGATATATATATGTGTTTCTTCTTTGGGAAACTCACAGTTACGCGTGTACGTGATGCCATGCACAAGAATTTGCAGCGTCTTGGCACGAGATTGAGAGCTGGGCTCGCAGTAACGTGCTCCAATGTTGTAGGTACCTTGGATGGGGAAGGAGCCGCTGGTAGCGGTGATGGGAATGACGAGATTGGTGGTATTGATTGTGACGGGGATGAGGAGCTCAGTGCAGGTCATTCCTCCTGTGCTGGCGAAGGGGGAGGCAAATACCATGGTTGCATAGCTTATTATGAAGAGCGATGATAAGGATGGGAGAAACATCGTGTTGATAGAGCGTTTGAAGCAAAGATGTTTAGAGTATGTGTTGATCCGATGAGAACATGTGCTCTGGCTTGAAAAGACTTTTAGAAGAAGGAAATCTTGTTCTTTATGTAGTGAGCATCGAAAGGCCTGACCCGTGATGGCAGTCTACTTTTACTAGCCGGAAGTATCTATCAATCGACTAGCCTAGAGGATGCGCACGCAGAAAGTTCGTGACAGAATACATTCTAGGCTATAAAACCCTTGAGCCAAAGTATCCGGCCATCCAGGAGTGAATATTTTCCCACCAACCTTCAACATTCTGAACAGAAGTATTCTCGATGGGTGATGCTTGCGAAGAAAGATCACGGCTCGAGATGTTCGCGTCGTTGATCTATTATTTCGCTGGGTGAGGTCTCAAGTACCCAACCAGAAGCGAGAAAATATCGAGTATACTTGCGAATGTGGACGTACTGCCACTGTTTCAGATCGGATAATTTCAATGGCGCAAGTACTAGCAGGTGTAAATGCAAGGGAAGTAAAAGTGGCCGATCTGGTCCCGATGATTTCGCTCGATCTATCTGTACCTTTACGCATGTCACCTGGCTTGGCGAAGCTACATATGGACCTTAGAAACTCCCTTCAAGCTTCCACGTATCTCATCTCATAAAATCGTGACTAAAATAAACCATCTCCTGGAATTGTGATTATTTCTTACAAATGGTCGAGAAGAACTCCCCCAGAGCCACACAATATAGAACAAATACTTTCCATACCAACTCATCTCTCAAAGCACAAAATCATAGCAAAGTAGACTTCACACGGCTCACTTACAGACTCTCAATCACCAACCACAACATTGGTTACACAACATGCCAGCAAGCCACCGCACTGTTGGAAGACATCTCGCAAGATGGTCTTTTCTGGGAGGAGATAGCGCCTCCCCCTCTCCTGCTCCAACATTCGAGAACGAGGAAGCGAGAAGCGAGATACCTCTGTACCTACGTAATGAATTCAGAATTGGCATCGGGGGTAATGCGGGGCAGCATGAAAGGCACACGTGTGGCAAGTATGATGAAGTTGAGTTGACGTCGATTTGGAAGAAGTTGCGAACTGCCTGCCTTGAGGGATGCGAGGGGTTGATGAAGGAGCGCCACCAACAGTGAAGATCCACACTTCCACATAAGTGAGGATTGGGTGAGGAGGGAAGTGAGAAATTCTCTAGCACAATGTAATCACTTGTTTTACAAAGGTGTTCTCGTTTGAAGTTCTATTCTCTTTGGAAATGATGAATCTATCCACTGTGATTTTCTACCCAGCCCGAGTTCGATTTGTACCGCCTATTGTAGGCATCAAATCTAAGTGCCATGCCAATCTATTTATCTATTGTCATCACATACATGCATTCATCCCATTTCTATAACCTCTGAGTCTAGATTGGCCGTTTTCCCTTTTAGCTAAAGGGCCCCTCTACCCACAACCCTCTCCTTCCTTCTTTTCCGTCCCAGATTGACTGGCGTGAAGGGAAAATGTGCTAATACCATAGGGTGGTCTATCAACATGGAGGTGAGAATTATCCGCGTTCTGAGGCTGGGGACGTAATTTGGGAGCGCAGCATGGTGTTTCTGTGAGATGTGCCCTCATAAGAGAAATTCTTTGAAGGAAGAGAGAAGCGTGAGCAGGAGATGCACACGATGTATTCGAGCCTTGAGAGGTGATGGTGGTTGCATGAGCTGCAACACCCACACAACCGGAGCGTGGGCATTTCCTCCACGTGGAAGTGTACGGCCTCGATATTGGACGAGGCTCCAGCAGTAGATTGAAAATGGCGAGGGCTTCTTTGAAAGTTTGGTGAGATGAATTTTGCTGTGCCTCCTCCTCTCGTTTCTCCCAAACGATGTGATTTGGTGCCTTGCCGGTTCCTTGCAATAGTATTGCAAGTTGTCCCTTCCATTGATGGTTTGGCTTCGTGAACGCAGCGTTACATCGCTACCCATCACGCCTTCACAACCTCGCAACTCCATAGCTTTCACCCCTCAATCTCAGCCCTCAAATGGCTGTCAATTCTCCACGAAAATTCCTCATCCTCATCATACCCCAATTGCAGCCTAAGCAAAGGACACCAAGCCAGCATCCATAACTCCAAACAAGTCCATTCAAACCAAACACAGAAGCGTCTCAGTGCCCAGAATTGACAAACATCCCTCTCGTTCTCACTGGAAGATACAAATGAGCATATTGGCGCCAACAGACAATAAGAGCCGCAAAAATGGCGTATGATAGAATGCACAGGGCGATGGTCTTAGCCACAGTCGAAGCCGGTTTTTCCATTGCGTGTAAAGCGTGATTGGAATTGAATGACTTGTGATAAAAGTATGCAGATAATTGTTGAGCCCTCAGAAATATGAGCGAAGGGCGTTGATGTAAATAGGGGCGGATACGAGTTGGCGGGCTGAGATGACAATCGAGGCTATGCAGCTGAGACGTACGTGATGCGTGGTTACGGAGGTAAAACGAGGCCGTATCCAGAATGCAGTGGTTCAGTATCACCCAAATATGCAAGCCGCCGAAGATAAGAATATTGGGAAGGATGACCAGAGAAGAGAGAGACTATCAAGACTAAAGTGCAAACAGAAGAGTAGATAAATAAATATGAGAGAGAAAGAGAGAGAGAGAAAGTGCGCAAAAACACTGAGGGTGTCCTCGTCCTGCCATAACCAGGAAAAAGGAGATTGACGAGCGCGAGCTGCAAAGCGGAGCGGCGGTTAAAGGCCTCCAGGCTGGCCAGACCGCCGCCGCCGTGCGTGGTTCGTGGTTCGCGGTCGTGTACACGCGAAATGCCCACGCAGACACCGCGGGCTGAAAGGGAGAGAAAAGAAAAAATTCCGAAATGAGCCTCAATGGCGCGGGGGGCGGTTGGATCGAGCGGGCAGTCATCCACTCATGCTCCCTGTAATGGATAAGAGAGGGTGTCACTCGCAGGATATGTCTTTCTTTGCACTCTCTTGCGCACCACACGGCTGATGGCTACTGTACGGTACGGAACGGGGTACGGGCAATACGAGGATCTGAGTGTGTGTGTTTTGGGATCTCGAGGCGAAGATGGGGCCTGGGACCGGGGGAACATGCCAAGACTGGGGATCTACGGTGCAGGAGTGGGAATGGATTCGTCGTCGTCGGGGGCTGCGGTGGTTGAGAGGCCGATATTGCGACGATGACGGGTGAGTGAGTGAGTTGAGTTCAGTTGAGTGGGCTAGATGAGTGAGTGAGTGGAGTGGATGAGTGAGCACGAAATACGGTTGAGGGCTTGTTTAAAGAGAGTTTATATATAATGTAGGGAATATCAAAGTATTCAGGACAGCAGAGCAAGGCAACTCAGAACTTACTGTACCTACTTGACTCAACCCGTGGTGATGGACGCTACAATACAATACAGTACAGCACCAGCACGGAGACATAAAACGCACAATGTGGGACACGGAGACATGGGCAAAGCTTGTGTTTCACAATCAAACCGACTGTAACGGAGTAACGAAGCGCAGGACCTTCCTTACTCAGTGATCGCTGTCTGTCGATGAAGGGGAGATCGCACAGGATACGTGCCGGGCGAAGTTAATCTATCCCTTACAGTACCGTACCGTCACGACTCGAACCAGTGGAGCCTACTGATGATACGGAGTATCTTTTCCGTACCGTACCGTACAGTACTATTCTCGAACTTGCTAATTTGCACACAGGGATGAAGGAAGAGGATAAGTAATGCTCGTATTTATGTAGGTTGGATTGAGGGGATAGACTAGAAGGGTAATATATTGCGAAGTTACTGTACGTCTTACTTGGTTGCTTCTCTGTTTACTGACATGCAGGTATGCTTAGCTACCTATGAAGAAGGGAGGTACCCCCTACAAGTTGTTGTCGAAAAGAGGCAGCAAGATGCGAAGAGTGCCTGTAGCATGTAGCCTGTAGCCATCCAGCAGGCCTGCATCTCAGGCCTGAATCAAGCTTCACCCCCGTCTTGCACAGAGACAAGCGACTTGGTTGAGAGCTTAGCATAAGATCAGGTGTGCGTGTATAACGTAATCGATAACGGACTCTCTCTCTCTCTCTCTCTCTCTCTCTCTCTATCTCCAGAGCTCTGCAACAAACGCATATGTAGAGCGTGGCTTGTAGCGTGTACTCCGCACCTTAGTCGACGAGCGTCGATCACGTCCTCCTCTCTATCCTGGAGATAGACCTCGACTTTTGCGTAGCCAGCATCAAGAATGGAATACCTAAATACTATACCTAAATCCCACGTAGCAGCCAGCCAGCAGCCAGGTCACCGCAACCCAGTTCCAGCAACTGTCTCTCACAGCAGCTGTCCCTGTATCACGCGCTTGCATCTGTATACCGTAAGGTACCTACTACAAGTAAGAGTAATTTGGTACCTTGGCACCTTGCATAACTCGTAAAGTGCGACTGACTGACTGAATGACTGACTAACAAATCGACATACTGACTCTGAGATACTGACAGACTGACATAACATGACATGACCTGACACCCTTCCCTTGCACCCTCACCTCCCACTACCCCGCCCAAAACCCATGCGACAAACACATGCCCAATACCTTCCTTCCCTTTAGATACCTACCTACCTACCTACGCAACCCCTCCTTCCTATGCATGATTCCCATAAAAGCTTCCACATCCCATCGTGGAGAGCAAGAAAGAGTGTTCTGTCTGCTCCTCTCCTCCTCATCGCCCTCATCTTCCTCCTCTTTTTCTTCTTCTTCCTCCCCCGCGAGGGATGTACCATGCCATACCATACCGTACTGTACCTCACAGCTGCAGGTTAGGTTACGGTACTGTATTTCACGTAACATCGCCGCCCGCTATGTCACGTACAGTACAGTACAGTACCACGGACGGCACGCGACACTACGATATCGATATCAAAATCGACAGAGGAGAGCCTATCACCTATCACCTACCACCTAGCCGTCATTCGATCGATAGATAGATCGAGCGGAGAAGAGCCCGATGGCAATCCCATCCATCCCGTCCCGTTCGTCAATACCATACTCCAGACCGCAAATCCCATCTCCTCACTCACCACACATACACACATACATACACAAGATACCACCCCTCATTCTCACTCTCACCACATCCCCCCCCTCCCTACCATTTCACCACACCCCCTCTATCAACCTATCCCATCCACCAAAAAGCAGAGAGCGATAGGATACCAAAACAAAAATGCGGGGAAACGAGGCAGGCAGGCAGACAGGCACAGCTACAGCACAGCTCGGTGAGCCCTCGGGCCTAACAACACAAAAGCCGTACCCTCCCTCCGAGATTCCCGGGAATACACACCAGTCACCAGTCATCGCCCATCACTGACCATCCACTCATCACTCACAACCCACTCACCACGACCACGAAGGGGAAGGGGTAGAGAAGAAAAAATCAGGATTGGTAAGGTGAGGTAGGTAGGTAGGTAGGAAGGTAGGTAAGATGACACGGCACGAGGCACGTTCGGATGCGGATGCGGAGTCAGGTTCGAGGTATAAAGACTGGAGGGGAGGGAGGGTGCTTCGTCATTATGTTGTTTTGTTCGTCTCTCTCTCTCTCTGCCCCTCACTTGTCACTTGTCACTTGTTTACAGTACATTTCTCTCTGCCCTACCACACCTGCTTACCTGTACCCACTCACTCACTTTATTCCTCGGTCATTTCGAAGAATTTCAAAGTCACGAAAAACAAGTGTTTCTTTGCATAAAAGCAATTGTATTTACTTCTCTCCCTGTCTCTCCATGGTACTGCTTGCGCTCTGCACCGGAAAACACTTCCGATGCGAGGCAAACCAGAGCAAAACCCCGACAACAAACAAATGATCGCCACCCAAAAACGCCAGTTTTCTCCAGCATGTCTCACGCTCTCTATTCGTCGATATTCCCTCAAGCAGCAGAATGGCTCTCGCTATCTCTCGCCTCTACATGTCTAGGAATTCTATGAGAAGAATCTTCTATCCAGGTATCTATCTGTTCTTTATCCGTGCGCCCAAACAAAGTCTATCCTCCAGAAGATGGAAAGGTATCAAACATTGCAAGTGCAAATCCAATTCAAAAAAACGAGGAAAAGTGGGTATCTAGCTCTCAACCATCAATGGCAAGTTGGCACGCAGCTGTGCCGATTGCGACAAGCGTCGGCGGGCATCCATGTTGCGAGATGTGGCCATCTTGACGTTCTTCATCTCCTTCACCTCCTCCCTCTCGCCACCGACAAGGTCGATTGGCTGGGTCTCTCCTGGGCGGTTGAACAGGTTGCGGAAGAAATAGACACCGCTACCCTCAGCACCTGCGGTCTCCTCGACAAACTTGCACGAACGCTGGTTGCGGAAAAAGGCAGTCCAGAAAGGTGTCTTGGTATCAGCAATGTAGTGCTTGCCCATGACCTTCTTGATGTGGATCGAGGCCTCGCCTGCGTGGTAGAAGGGGATGGTGGAGATGAGATGATGGCAGACGTGTGTGCCGATGATGTCGTGGAAGAGGTGGGTGTCGATGAAACCGAGGTCACGATCGATGGTGGCAGTGGCACCACGAGCGAAGGTCCAGGTGCTGTTGTCGTAGTGGGGCATGGAGGCATCGGTGTGTTGGAGGAAGGTGATGGCAACTATACAACCACGTCAGTACGGCCCTGGGTTTGGGAGGAGCGGGAAAATTTACCAATCCAGTTGTTAACCCACAACCACGGAACACCCCAAAGGACGATCACATTCCAGCTTCCGAACATCTGGCCCGCGAGGACGAGACCTGCGATCATGACGGCAACACCAATATCCGAGAGGATGATCAATGGCAGCTCGGCCTTCTTGAAGAACACGCTGTCTTCACCGAAGTAGAAGTGCATGATCTTCAGTCCCTTGGCACCATTGTACTTTTGACCGGTCAAATTGAAGAGGAGGTATCCAGGCCAGCCGAACAATTGGTGGACCAGATCGTGCCAGAGAGCAGCAATTGGGGAATCCTCTGCCAGCTCTGCGAACTCGACCATGTTGGCCTGGGCCTTGGCACCAAAGTTGGACTTGACCCAGGAGTCGCGGGTGTGTGGCACAAAGGCGGTATCCTTGTCCAAGTTGCCCGTGGCCTTGTGGTGCTGGGAGTGGGAGAGACGCCACGAGTGGAAGGGGACCAGCAAGAACGAGTGCATGATCAATCCCATGGTGTAGTTCAGCTTCTTGGACTTGGAGAAGGCACCGTGGCCGCACTCGTGAGCCAGAATCCAGATACCAGTGAAGACGAATCCTTGGACGGTGGTATAGGCCACCCACGCAGCGAAGCGGAGGTAGACATTGGGGAGCATGGGGATGAAGGTAACGGCGAGGTAGACGAGGGTTGCGAGGTAGAAGTAATCGCGGACCACGTAGGCCATGGAGCGAATAATGGAGGGCTTGAAGCAATGGGCGGGGATGGCATCGTGGATCTGCTTCATGGTGAAGGAGGGCAACTCGAACTCATTGCCATGCAGATCGAGATGCTTGACCTGCTTCTCAGCCATGGTGGAGGGGGTGCTGCTGTTTCCCGACGGCATGGTGTGTAGTGGTAGATGTGAAGGGGAAAGGAGGGGAGAAGATGGGAGGACGAGGAAGAAGGGGAGAGCACGATATGATATGATATGGAGCGGGAACGGGAGCAGGGGCGGCGTAGTCAGTCGATTTTTGGAATTCGCTTTTGATATGGACGGGAAGCGACTGGCGCGGGGACTGGACGGGGACTGGACTGGAAGGGAAAAGGACCAGACCAGACTGCATTGGATGGGAATGGGACTGGCCTCGCCTGCCTGACTGGCTAGCTGGCTGTCTGGTGCTGGCTGGGCATTGTGTGCGTGGGTGCGAGAGAGTGTGTGAGTTGTGTGAGCGAGTGTGCATGGGCAGTCGCCATCGCCGTCGCTGTCGCATTCACTCACCAGATCAGCGTGTTCCATTTTATTTTTCTCAACCCTTTTTGTCGACACGGACCACCGCTGGCTGCGCATCCATGCACCCACGCCATCCATGTCGCCGCCCAGACGGTAGAGACGACAAGTCGCCCTGGGCCTGACCCGCGATGAAACCAACCAACGCAAATTGAACCGACCTCCTTTGTCCTCTCGTGTGTGTGCTGCGACGGTGATTCGGCTGGCGGCGACGGCTTGGCACGTGCTCCCGAGTCAATCATGAAGGGGGAGGCGAAAAGAAAGCAGAGGAGCAGCAGCAGCAACAGCAGCGGCGGCTGGTCCAGCTGAGGGCGGATGCATGACAGTGGTCGGTGTGATGGTTCGACGTGATGGTGATGGTGATGATGGTGGAGTTCGATGTGGAGGAGCTGCAGGTGGTGGAAGCACTGGAGCAGTCGACATGGTGGACGAGAAGAGCTGCTTCACATGTCAATCAATCAATCAATATGCATGCGATGTAAAACTTACTTGACTTTCTAGCGGAGCTTCTGGAAGGACGACGGACAGAGGTGACTGAGGCAGCCACCTGCTGGACCGGACAGGGTTTGTTCGCTTCCTTCGCTTCTTTTTTTTTCGATGCGCGGATAAAACGTGCACGAGTCACCTCGCGGCTGCCATTGGCTCGCTTGCATTTAAGGTGCTGGGTGTTCAGGGTCCAGCTAAACGTTGAGGAATTATCGACAGGGGGCCGTGGAGAAGTGGGCCGAGAAGGGGGAGGGAAAACACCACCAGATACTGTCGATACGAATAGAAATAGGAGACATCAGAGACACCAGAGACGAGCAGCACCACAAAATCAGAGACATCGCATCTCGACATCTGGCCATTGGGAGTGCCCGCATTGGACGGGTTCCTCGTCTCTCGCGTCTGCCAGATCCGCCCAAGTGGACGAGCAGACGTGGATGGGTTTTGGCTTGTGATGATCCATGTGTGCGTGAGGAGCTTCATGGTCGTCGTGCAGCTGGTCGTGCATTTTTCCGTCCTGCCACTCCCCTTCCATTGGTCCCAGGCCACCGCGCCTTCATTTCCCGAGACATGACAGAGTGATAGAGTTTCCTCAACTCAGGAACTCGTCACAATTCCCAGCAGCTGGGGGCTGGATGCTTCGGATTCTTCGTCCACTCCTTGCGTTGCCTCCATTCCCCTACCTACGGTAAGGTACCTAACTGTCCACCTGGCTTTGCTGTGTTGTGCTGTGCAGCTCTCCCTCGGAATATCGTATTCTCGTTTGCTCCCGACTGCGCCCAGCCATACGAAGACGTCGCTTACCGTTCAACCATCGCGAGTCTTGGCGCTCCATCTCTCTGCATGTGCGGATTCGGTAGATACCGGACGGCATCTCCAGCTGTCAAAGGATATACGGACTCTCCAGAGGCACATGCCAGAGGCGAGAGGAGTGGGAGAGCAGACCACCAGTGAAAGACAAAGGATCGGATAAAGGGAGCTACCAGATGATCCAGTCCAAAGAGGGAAGGCGGGAAGGGGAAAACCCAGTGAAATAGACGCTTAAAGCTTCTCAGTTGGCTCTGAACCCGAAAGATTGTCGTAGCAGAACTACAACTGTGTTCACATTGAGATAACGTGAGCGGTGGTTTTTCTGACCAGGAAGATGACCTGCAGCTACGACAGCTTGTTGCCGAGGACTAATCCAATAGCAAATGCACCTCAGTCAAGCTCTAGTGGTAGTGGGAGAGGGTTCGACATGACGCTGTCTGGTCACACCACAGGTTACACGGCAGCGACTGCAGAGCCAACGCTTTCTGTGGCTGAAGATATGCCCGTTATTGAGATCTGCAAAGTCATGCCGGAAAACTGAAGGAGCCGAGGCTTCTAAATCACACTAGCTGACCTTGACGCATCCTTTCATGACCTGCTAAACGCACCGAAGGGGGTTGAAGTGCCGGCATTTCTGAAGGAGAGATGCTTCCGAGGAGTGCACAATATCTGGTCCCCACAGTCAACTCCCCGCATTTCGTAATTCCGGCTCATCATGGTTACCTTAGAGATCGAGACATCTGTACCGAGCTAGAAGCAAGATGAATTGTTGAGTCTGTCTTCCTTGCCTTATCTTTGTGTCCTCTCCAACTTCGTAAAAGTTTGTTCAAACAGCCCCTCGCCTGGATCCAACACGACACAACTCCACTGAGCGACGAAGCGAGCTAAATCTCTCTCCCCACAATACCCCTGTTTTTCTCACAGCTACCAGCTACCAATGACCAAGAAGCTATAATATACCATCACCACCTCTCCTTGTCACATCTCATTTCATATCTAGATCTCGGCAGTTCATCATCAGATCGCGGCTGCAGAAATTACCTAAGGTCACCTTGAGGTACCTAATTCCCTGCGAACCGGGGAAGCAGCCGTTGCGACCATCTCTCCACAAGCGAGGCGGCTCCCTTGCTTGAATGTACCTTACCTACCTTACGTGACCATAAGTGACTATAAATCACGGGAAGGGATGATGTTCCTTTACAATACTCGATCGCAATCAATGTAGTCGATTTTAGCGGACATGGAAGGACATGGCGATGGTGAGTTTTCCTTCGTTGGCATTGGTGATCTTACCTGCTTTGGGCTTTCAAAAGAACTCCTTGAATGAAAGACGATACACAGGCGAGAACGGAAACAGGAGTTGAACTTTTGGATTGATTGCGGAGGAGTGAGGTTGTATGCTTGGAGGATCCGAAAGTTGGGTTTGATGTGATGTGTAGGTATTATGCTGCTGGAAAACATCTTGTTAAAGTACCTACCTAGGTACCTAGGTAGGTAGGTGGATGAGATAAAATATATTCCGATAACTCCAAATACCCCACAATGATTAACCAATCATCAACTAACTAAAGAAAATCTAAGTACTCTCCTCACGTTCTATCCTCCCGGTACTCTAGCTTCCCATGTACCAACCAAATATGTACACCCAAGTGACACGTTGAGAATTACACCCCTTCATCAACAACGAGGCCTCTCGTCTCGGCATACCACGTCTCCAGCGGGTAGCCAGAACCTCGCTCCTAAGACGACAAGACAAAAAGACTGTTCAATCTGAGTCCATCACTCCCAAATCTGTCAAACCAACCAACCAGGATTTAAAAGTACCAGCTTCTAGCCTCAAGCCTCAAATCGCTTTTCATCCCATCCACCCATAAATCTAGACAAGCGAGAACACCTCTTCCCAACCACGACACCTAAACACGTCCTCGCCTAATGTACTCCCAGCAACAGCACAAAGTACCTTACCATCCGGCAGCAGCGGGTAGCGCCCAAGGGAGCAGGGAGCAAGTGAAGACTTCCGAGCCGGAGATGCCAACACAAGCTAGGTAGGTAATCTAGGTAGGTAAGGTAGGGTACCTAGATAGAGTAGAAAGAGCTAAGGCAGCTAGAGCCAATGGAAGCAAGGACAGCATCCAGTCAAGATATAGACCCGAATAGGAAATCTGTTTGGAAAACCCCCTTCTTTGAAGGATGTGTGTGTGTGTGTGTGTGTGTGTGAAGTTGGATGAGAGGGTTGTGAGGTAGGTGGGTATTTGAGGTAAGGTAGGAAGGTATTTAAAGATATCATTCCCATTTGCATTGCATTCCTCTCAGCAAGCAGCTAATACATCCTCCTCCCTCCTACTTCCCCCTCCCTCCTCTCGTCTCCTATCAACTTGCCTCACACCACACCACACCTCCACAATGTTCATCTCCCACGTCTCCACGCTCCTCGCAGCCAGCTTTGTGTCCACCACTCTCTCCTCCCCACTGGCCGACATCTCAACCCGTAACAACGGCGGCGGCGGCGCAGACTTCACCTGCAACGAGATCACCATCCCGGTTACGATCAGCACGCAGAACCTCGTGCTTCCCGTTGTGCCGCGTGCGGATGGTTCCCTGCCTACGCAGCTGGTGAAGGGGAGCTATACGATTGCGGCCCGCTTCTGTGAGCCGGCTCATACGCATGGCAAGACTCATGTGTTGCAGCTTTTGGTGCATGGTTTGACTTATAACCGTAATTGTGAGTTCCGTTCTTATTTCCCTCTCGGCCCAGTCTAGATAGTACGTCATACATAAGTGTACATGTGTATACTACATCTGTGCAAGACTGACAACAAGTAGACTGGTCCGGCGAAGGTCCTCCAGGCCACGGCTTCGCAGGCGACGAGTACAGCTGGATCGCCTACGCCGCCTCACGCGGCTACCCAACCCTCTCGATCGACCGACTCGGCAGCGGGCTCTCGTCACACCCCGATCCACTGACCGTCGTGCAGCTCAACGCGCAAGTCGAGACGCTGCACCAGATCGTACTACTCGCACGCAGCGGCAAGCTCGGCGGCGGTCCCACCGGCACCCAGTGCAAGTTCACCTCTATCGTATACGCCGGGCATAGCTTCGCCGCTATCCTAGGCAACGCTTTCAATGCTGTCTACCCCAAGGATCTGGATGCCACCATCCTGCTGGGCTGGACGCCGCAGCCGAACTTCAAGAACATGAACGCCCTGTTCTTCCCTGCTCTTGCCCCGGCGGCGCTGGTGCAGCCCCAGAAGTTTGCCGGCCTGGATGCGAACTATGTGGAGTTCAACTCGAGCGCTGCGTTCAAGCAGCTGTTCTACAACCGCGGGTCCTACGATCCGGCGCTTCAGAGCCTGGACTACGAACTCCGTAGTACCATTGCTCTGGGTGAAGGTACACTGCTCTCCTAGCTTACTTTCCCTTCCCTTCCATTCCCTTGCTTTTCACCTCTCTCGCCCTCTCGCAAATGAAGCAGAAATACAACTTCCCTCCCGCTAACGCTACCTCTCACAGGTCTCTCCTTCCAAGCGCAATACCAGAACCCCGCACCGCACTACACAGGCTCCGTGCTCGTCCTCACCGGCCAGCAGGACATCATCTTCTGCCCCAGCACCTCGAGCAACACTTCAGACTGCGGTACCGGCGCGACGTCCGCCCTGGCTGCGGGAAAGAGCCTGTACCCCGCGGCCAAGACCTTCGACTCGTACGTCCTGCCTGGCCGCGGCCACAGCTGGAACTTGCACTATGACGCTCAAGCCGGCTTTAAGATTGCCCACGACTGGATCAAGAAGCAGGATTTGATTAAGCACCGTTGAGACGTGCAGTGGCGAGGTCGGTGGGGGTGGCGTTGCGTCGGTGGTTCTGGACGTTCGGAGGGAGGTGGTGAGAGGGTGTTGTAATCTTGCTGGCTGGCTGTATCTTGATGGAGAATCGAATTTCGGGGAAGGTCAACTATAACCCCCATGCTTCCATTCTGGTTGGCAAAATAATGAGAGCAGGAGACAACACAAACAGACTGATCGTAGTTTCCTCTTCTTTGCTAGAGACAGAAAAGAATACTTGTCATGTAGCTAGCGTTCTCCGTGTACCTAGCAGAGAGAAAAAGTCTGCCAAACATCTCTCGCTTGACAGCAAAATAGAAACCAATGCTGAGGTCTGGGATATCTTGATATCTATATATCTTGTTTTCGCGTTGCCAATCAGCGAAGTGATTTAAATGTAGACCAGAAAAAGGGGCCTTGCCCGAAAATAAGGAACGTATGGAAAAGGCAAGAAGAGGAGAGTGTATTGGAAAAACAGAAATATGACAAAGATGAGAAAGTGCTCGTAACGAAACAGCCAGACATAGGACTCAAATCGAATATCGTTTCATTTCATTGTGCAGCGTCCTCTCATGGACATCCAGGCCCAAACCATTATGAATCCGGTCAAGCCCCTCCATCCCATAGCACTCCAGCCGTAGCTTGGATGCATCAACGCCAAATACCATGCCTGAGATCCATTTAACACCGGCCAATGCTCCCACGCCATGCAAAACAACGCCCATTATACCTATGTTGACCCTATCATACCGTACATTCAAATCAAGTCCGTTGAGCAGAGCCACTCTGTCTTCGTTGGGGTGGTAGCTGCATGTTGAATGAGCTCAGCCTCCTGTCGGGCATCCGACTCTCATCCATACCGCCCATCTCGATATCTTTCTTGCCATTTTCCAGCCCAGGGTGACCAGGTGGTAGCTTCTGTGCTCCGTATCCGACAACCGCAAATATATTTTGCGTGAAGCCGTTCGTAGCTTGGAACATCTGCTCGTACAGCCGTTGTTTTTGATACTTCTTGTCGATGGGCATGTGAACAATAGGCGGAACAACGGGTTGCGGATTCCAGTTTGAGAGACCAGCCATGACGAGCGTGAGTTCTTCATCCGAGTCCACGGGTCCTTGACCCGCATCTTCATCTTCCAGAGGGGCATTGGCATCGATTGCTGCCTCTACAAAGATTATGAGTATAGTTCGGGAGATTCGTGAGAAAGAAACTTACTTTGCTGTTTGGCTTGATTCTTCTTTTGGTACGCTGCAAGAAGCATGTCGTACGGTAGTGATCGACCAGCGACGGCCCTCTTAGCACCCATAGAATGACTCTTACAGGTGAGAGATCTGGCGCATGCTACGCCGTCTTTCAGAACACCGCATTGTCTTTCAACATCAACAGGACCTATAGCAACTATATTAGCATGATTCTCAATATATAAGACAAAATCAAAGTTGCGCATGACGGTGAGCCAAAGTTGCAAGATTATCTCCAACAGATACTTGAATGTTGGACATGGCTGAAGCCTGCGAAGCTAGATTCGATCCTAGCTGTCGTTGTGTGCTGTTGTATTTAATGCTATGAAGTTTCTGGCCGACTTCACATCGACCCCCAAACTGCTGCGTATGCTCGAATATGACGGACAGAAATGACAAAGATAAATGACGAATAAATGATATACCTTTTTGTTTGGGTGCCTTCGGCTTCGGCTCCTCTTTCTTCTTCTTCTGCTTGGGACCCTTTTCAGCATCTCCCTCCGCCTTACGCTTCTTCCCCTTCTTCTCGTCAAAGTCAAGCTTCTTGCCTGCACTCTTCTTTGCACTCTTCAGTCCGCCGGGCCCTTTCTTCTCAGGCGACGCGTCGTCATCATCATCGTCGTCCTCCATCTTGGTGTCCCCGTCATCATCCTTATCCTCCTCTTTACCTGCCGCCTTCTTTTCGCGGTCTCGGGCTTCCTTTTGTTCCTTCTTTCTCTGCGCCTTTTCTCTCTTGGCCTTCAAGCACGCCGTCAAATGTGCCTTCGCCGCAGTCTTCAATATGCTCTTCTTGCAATGTTTACATTGTAATGAGTCCAAACCATCCTCGAGAGGCCTTCCAGTCGCAAACGTCTCCCGTGCCATATCATCTAACTGATTGACAACTGGACCTGGCGAAGCTGGTACCGAAGATGTCGACGGGGTATCGGGACCTTTCTTCTTGTCATCTGTTGCAGTAAGCATTTGTCGCGACAGCCTCGTGGCTTCAAAAGGACCCAACATACCGTCAATCACGCTTCCATCGCGCCAGTTTCCCGGCTTGTTGTGCTTCGGCGCAGGCTTCTTCAACTTGATAGTTCCATTCAGCTTATCCTTTCCTTCCTTCTTTGGCGCAACCTTGATAGTGGTCTCATCGTCGCTCGCCGCATGTGATGCTTGGAGACAGATTAGCACGTCGCATGAATTAGATGCGCATCGTGCGCAAATACCTTTACTGTTACCAGCCGCCGCCGCCATGATGGGTTGAAGGATGTGGGGTTTATCGCCGTCGCAGATGTCGTGAATTGTACTGATGTCAGGGACCTGAGGTGCGAGGCTGCCGCCTTGCCCGATTCAGCCTGGTGACAGGGTATATCGAAGTACTTCTTAAGGTACCTCGATGATGTACCCTGCTTTTAAAACTATGTGAACGACAGTCTATTTGAAATAAGAACGTTTTGTTTTTGTGAGAGTAGATTTGTTAATGTGACAGAAGAGAAAAATGTGAAATTTCCCAACTAGAATGAGCTGACAGGGCTTAAGTTAATCCGAGAATCAATCCTCGTTTACCCTCCAGGTGCCGCAGACACGAGGAGATTCTGGAGGCATTAGTTTACCGATTTCTCCCATTATTTTCTCCTTGGTGATAGTAAAATAATCTGGCCTGGAACTGACCCAGATGGCCTGTGCCTCTAATATATTTCATTTCTCTTTGATGTATTCCAAACTTGCCTCGACGCTCATGGAACGTTGCTCCAATAATGGCCACATATAAACAACTCCATTCTCCAAATATGGTACATATCGACCATAGCAAGTGACATTTTGCCTCACCGTCTCGAGAAACTTGGTTTTCCCCCAAGATACACCCAACTCAGTAAACCAACTGTAGCACAAAGCCCTGCTACTACTGCACTCATATTCCCATACCCGATCGAATTTCTCAATGTTCCTGCAATAATGGGTCCCAATGTCAAGCCTCCGCTAAACACCAGAGTGTTTATGGCGTACAGCTGACCATAAGGTCCTTGTGGACCGAAAAAATCCTTGTTGTGCTTATGATACTGTTCTATCACATGGCTTGATTCGACAATACCAGGAGCGGAGATTGTGGCGAGACCGATTCCACAAAGTGCCAGGCATACAGCATACTTGACAATTTCTGGAGTGCCGCCCTCATGTGGCCAACGTAGGAGAACGAGTGGAAGTGCGAGGTAAGTGAACCCAATAGTAGCAAATATCCTGGGGCCGCTTACTCCGCACCTGTCTACCGCCTTGCCATAAATCGATCCTAGTAGTAGATATGGCAAGATCAAAGGGATGAATAACAGGCCTGCTCTCAAGGAATCGAAGCCAAACAGCTCGATTGCCTGTACTGGGATAGTCTGTCTTTACATTAGCGTGTAGTTTAGAGCATATATGTGAGCGAAATTGAGGATTGTGGGAGAGGATAAAAAGGACAGAGAAATACATACAGCATCAAATACTGCCAGAAGAGTTGCTTGAATAAGGTATATTAATTGTGCAACCAGCAGCCTCGGGTTTTTGAAGCAATAGAAGATTGGGAACTTTCGAACCACTTTAGCATCCTCCTCAGGTATGATCCACTGCTCTGCATATTTTTGACTCGCGCTTGCTAGCAACGGCGAATCTTCACCGGCCTCTTCATCCTCGTTGCGCTCTTCTGTCTCATCGATCTCACCGAATTTCTCCGCGACCTTCTTTTCGATAACAGCCAGACGCATCAGGAAGTCAATGGCTATTAGTGCAAAGCCCATGCCAAATACCGCCCCATTTCCGGCTTTCCTATACACAATACCTCCCAATACTGGTGCCATCAATTCTCCGACACTGACGAAGCTGAAGATACTCCCAATCACAACCCCCAATCGCTTGCTTCCAACTGTGTCCAAGACCAGCGCAAGGCCAATGGTCCACACGACCGCCGCGCTAATGCCCTGGAATATTCGCGCTATAATCAGGACTTTAATCGTCTGTCCTAGATACAGCAGAGTTGTGCTCGCAAACAATGCAAGCAGACCAATCAGGAAAGGCAGCTGTCGAGAAGGCATTTTATCGGCGATAATACCTGATGGCAAAGAGAAGAGGACCGATGCACCCGCGTATGAAGCCAGAAGAACAGACGTCCATGATTGTACTTCATCTTGAGGGATATGGAGACGTTCGGTGAGGATAAATGGGAGGATTGGAACGACCAGCCCGTAGAGGAACAGATCCGTAAAGAGGGCAATCCCCACTGTGCTCAGGATGAAAGTCGTGTTTGAGCGCCATTTCAAGCCTACCGGCTTGGGGGATGAGTCGGTCGTCATTGTCGCTCCTCGTCGTGTTTCTGCGATTGACCGAGAAACCTGCGCTCTCGATAAGACTGTACGACGTCGAAGAAGCAATTAAATTATCGAGAAACGCTTGATCGAATGCGATACTCCGAGACCGGAATTCGCGAAGGAAGAAACGCGTCGCGATGAGACACACGATAGCCTCACGAATGTTGCAAATAGTATATCACCCAGTGTTTACAACGTCAAAATGCACCAAACGGCGTTTTAAAACTCGAAATGCCGTCATTTCAATCCCAGCCTCGGATCGAGCCGCAGCTTATCTCGCTTTAGGAAAGTAGAATCTTCACCGAAAGATTGCGACGGTCTGGAAACCTTACCCACTTTCAGAACAAGTTTATTCCAGCTGAAAAGCTCCAAGGTTTTGCAAGAGCCACTACCGCAGGTATAAAAGTTAACACTTGTCAACAGGATGAAGTATTGCCCGTCTGACTCTGAGCTGAGAAATCAGGTCGACCAGAACGCTTAGCGTTGCGAGTCAATTTGGTAATAGGAGATGAAATTTAGACTTTGACTCATTGTGCCAAGAGACGCATTTTCTCTGTCAGCAACATGTGAGTGTCGATCAGGTGGGACCCCGCTCGATGGAGTGTACGGCCCCTGGAGCCGGCGAGAAAAAGAGCGAGAGTGGGATATATAAAGTCAATTGGGCTTAACAACATTTGAGTCATTGAAAGAATAGTATTTGATAGTTACCTTAATAACATTGATTTCAATTATTGGCTTTGCTGAGTATCTCTGTCAATTACGGTCATTATCTCCCCTCAATTGCCGCAATGGCAACTCTCACAATAACCGAGCAAATACATCCAGCAATTGAACTCCAACAATACTCAGGCCGATCAAGTTCAAAATCCCAAGCTCCTTCAATAAACACCGCAAACTATGTATCTGAATCGAGACAAAATCTCGGTAGCACAAATCTCGAAGACATTAGGAACCAGACAACTGCACCCAGTGAAGCGGTCACTGCTCTGCAAAGATGGAACTTCCCTCAAATCAATATGTGGAGGGTCTTTGCGACCTTTTGGTCGTTTTTAATTTTGGGCATGAATGATGGCTCTTATGGTGTAAGTTTTATTTTCCCAAGTAGTTACACAGAGACTGACGAGTTATAGGCTTTGATTCCACATGTGAGATATCTATGAGACTTATACACGCGCTCTTTCTCACTGGACTTGTAGCTTGAAAAACACTATGACCTCTCATACACTGTGGTTTCTTTGATATTTTTGTCGCCTTTTGTAAGTTCTGAAGCTTTTAGATCAGAGTACACCCTCCTGATAACCGCGGGTGGCTGACCTAAATCATCATAATAGGCAGGCTATACACTGGCTTCGATTGTCAATAATCTGATGCATGTTCATTTCGGTCAGCGTGGAGTCGCTGTTGTCGGCCCACTGTGCCATGTCGTTGCTTATGTAGTTGTAGCTCAACACCCTCCATACTGGGCTCTTGTTCTTATGTTTGTTTTTGTGGGATTTGGAAATGGTTTGATCGATGCAGCTTGGTGCGCCTGGATAGGCAACATGGCGAACGCTAACGAAGTGTCTGGTGTGCTTCAAGCTTGTTACAGCTTGGGAGCTACAGTTGCACCCCTAATTGCCACAGCAATGGTCGAAAAGGGCGGACTCATGTGGTACACTTTTTACTACATCATGGTAAATTCACAATAACCTACATAGGACCGTAAAACTAACATTAACTAGATCGCTGCCACAGCGGTTGAACTGATCACCTCCTCACTCGCATTCTGGAAGCAGACCGGTGCAGCTTACCAAGCGGAGAACCCAAGAGATCCCGCTTCGAGCACTGGACGCACAAGAGAGGCTTTTAAGAACAGACTCACATGGGTCTTTGCGCTATTCATTTTCGGCTATGTTGGTGCAGAAGGTACCTTACTACCCCTTTTCTATACATGAGTGTGAAACAAGCTAAACATTATAAAAGTTTCGTTGGGAGGCTGGATAATCACCTTCATGCAAAATGTCCGCTCCGCAACCCCCATCGTATCTTCCGGTGTCAATACCGGCTATTGGGCTGGCATGACTGTCGGTCGTCTCTGCCTCGGTTTCGTCACAGGTCGCATTGGCGAATGGACCGCAACTCTCATCTACCTAGGGCTAGCAGCGGCCCTCGAGCTCATCTTCTGGATGGTTCCGAACCTCTACGTGTCCGCCGTAGCTGTCGCATTTTTAGGTATGGTTATGGGACCGATGTTTCCAACGTCAATTGTGCTGGTGACGAAGCTGCTACCGAAAGATCTGCATGTCGGGACAATCGGTTTCGCGACTGCATTTGGTGGCAGTGGTGGTGCTGTTTTCCCGTTCATTGTTGGTGCTATTGCACAGGCTAGCGGGGTCAAGATGTTGCAGCCTGTGGTGTTGGGATTGTTGGGGGCGATTACATTACTTTGGCTTGTGATCCCTCGGAAACCAACAAACCAAGGGGGTGATAGGGAGAGAGTGAGTGCTGACTAGATGAGCCAGAACTTGTGATGCGCGTAGTTTAACGAATGGCTTGTTTCAACGCCTCGGCCATTGGCATTTTCAAAAAGGGGGTTTCAAGAACGAAAGGAGGCATGATAATTAGCCGCGTGTTGCATATATACTATTAGCATCTAGTTCATAAATTATTGCATTGAACGTCAATTCCCTGTATAGATGTTGCATACCATTGAACTCTCAATAGTAATTCCGTGAGACTTGTCTTCGGTTTACTTCTCCTTCATGATTCTGATGCGGCAGGTTCGAAATCTAAGGTGAGATTTAGTTGAGAGAAAATACCGCAAAGCTTTACATATATGCCTAAAGGGATACACGAAATGATGAATTCAGAGACTGAGTCTCAATAATCATTAGGAATATAACAAATAGGAATAAGTGCGAGGCGCTTGTTGGTACCGTCAGATTTTACATCGGCTTTCAATTCTACATGTTGTGACTGATAATCACCACAAGTCTTCCCTCTATGGTCAACCTTAATTTCACTACTTTAACCAGTTTCAGATCACTGGTATTTACAAGCGTATGGGTTTAAATGAAGAAAATAGTGAAAGAGAATATACAAGAGGTTGAAATTATTAAGCTCATAACGAAGTTTGCATGGAATTTAAGTGGCTAGATTTTTGTTTATTAAACTATACCACAGCTATCTACAAGTTCTCGAAATCAAATATTCCCAATAAGTCTATTAGCAGGCCGCTTGAATCAGGCACCAAATGAATAATGTGTACAAATTTGAGGCAGAATATAACCCGCCACCGCAGTGCTCAAGAGGTTCGCGCTCAATCTTCGAAGAATTTCTTCTCGAATTTGAATCCTGCTTTTTGTAGACGATCAATAAAGTTTTGTCCCAAACATGCAGGTGTGAAAACGCCGCCAGAAAGATCGTGCTTATCCTTCAAGATAGTCATCGCGGCTTCTGCCACCAAGAGCCCAGTGACTATTGTGGAATTAGCGTTGCAGCTGAAGCAAGTTGAAAGTACTTACAAACATATGGAGAGCCTTCAAAACTGGCCTTGCAGAATGCTCGGAGTGGTTTCGGGGTCTGCACGTCTGGTGTACCAATTCCACGGTATTCGATTCGATTGTTGCGGATTTCTTCCTTGGTTGGACCATCGCCTGGTTGATATACATACTTCTTGGCAAGTTGTCGGAGAGGGGCGAATGGCCAAGAAGATTGAACCCAGAAGAAGAGTGAAATGCAACAAGATTCCAGTCAATAAATTTGGAGTTTTCATGAACTCGCTGAAGTAGAAATTGGGACCGTAGAATTGGTCTCCTCCGAGTAGACCCCAAGATCTTTGGACGATAGGTGTATCCATCATACTTCCTATAGAGGTAGTCATAATACCAAGGTCACGGACAGTACGTATACCCTGTTATCAAATATTTAGCAATCAATATTGTGATGTTGATCAAGTCCAGAGAATTGGGGAAGAAAGGTGGAGAAGAGATGGAACAGTTATAAATCTAAGGACTTACAAATAGTCGGGTTACCCAGGTGTTGGGACTGGGTGATTTGGGGCCTGGGATAGGAGACAGGGCATATGGCTCGGTTGCTGCAGTTAGCTGCTTAACACTGAACACATCCAAAAGACTGAGCACAGTTGCAAGGGTACCGCCGGATGCTTGACCTCTGCTAATGTTTAGTGATGCTTATGGGGATTGAAGAGACAGCCTACCTGAGCTCATGGAGGGAGACGACCACCTCGCGTGTTGTTGCAGACAGTTTCTCCTTGATCATGCTCACAAGGGTCCAAGTAACAAGGTCCGCCGGTGCACTATCAACACCACACTGCGGAATCATAATAGCTCCGCTATTTTTGGCAGTCTTCTCATATTTCTTGATCATCTCTGAAACATAGGCAACTTCCCCGTGACATCAAGGTAGTGGGTTCCATTTTCAGCACAAGCTTTGAAAGCATGCTCTCCATACAGGCAATAGGGACCAACAGCTGCTATTATGAGCGTAGTTTTCTTAGCTAAAGCACTCAAATCCGAGTCTTCCAGGTTGCAGATTTCAATGGCTAGGTAATTTACAGTTCGTCAGAAAGTACACGTGATGTTGCCTGAATTATAGGTATAGCAGTGCTTACCAGGCTGGATCCTATCAGGATGTAACACCTTGCATTCTTCTGCCACTGCTTCCAACTTGGCTGCCGATCTTCCTGCAAGAGCCCACTTCAGATCTGTTGGCAGTGTACGGGCGACATGTTCTGCGCAGAACTTTCCTGTATAGCCTGTAGCACCAAAGATCACCAAATCATATTGGCGAGCTGACATGGCGAGCGGTGGGTCTTTTGAGCTGACGTTGAGGATTGTTCTTGGCAGACACGAAGATTAGATGTGTGAATGAGAAAAAGACAGACTCAAAATCGTTGGAAATACAGATGCCTTCTCACAAAACAAGAATCATGACACTCTTTGGCGGTTACATCTCCACTTTGCCCCTCTCATCGACTGATTCGGCTCAAATGACTTCATGTCCAAAAATCAATATCACGTGACTTCGCCTGAGGCATTCAGAAAGGTAGGGCAAGCGCTTCGCTTAACGACCACGAAAATTAATTGATCCAAAATCAACAACTTAAACGTACCTCCATCTCTAAACACCGTTCATCACAGCAACCACCGCAAAGATGACGAAGAGAACCAAGAAGGTCGGCGTTACCGGAAAGTACGGTACTAGGTATGTATTCAATCTACTCGAGAACCCGCTGGGGAAGGAGCACAACTGCGCATAAAGAGAATTCGAGTTCTTTGCAAAAGGCTGGAGAACGACATTGCGTGCGCATGGAATATGGAGAGCTGGGACTGCCAAAAGATCAATTGCTGATGCTCAATTTTCCTGCACAGATACGGTGCTTCTCTGCGAAAGCAGGTTAAGAAGATGGAAATCACCCAGCACGCCAAATACGTATGCACATTCTGCGGAAAGACCACTGTCAAGCGCCACTCTGTTGGTATCTGGAACTGCAAGTCATGCAACAAGACCGTTGCTGGAGGAGCCTACACTGTCGCGTACGTTTGCATCAGGACTCGAAGAACCTTTGGTCCAGTTTGGATGGAATCGCACATACTGACAGTTCCCCCCACAGAACCCCCGCCGCTGCCGCCATGCGATCAACACTTCGACGATTGAGGGAAATTGCTGAGGTTTAGATGGTTGGGATGGATTTTCTTACGGTTGGCATTTGCTGGTGTCTGGGATCGGGCACTCATACAGAGTACGAACTCTACGAGCTTCGACGTCACTTTTCGATGAGGACTGAATAAAGCAATTCAAAAATCCACGCAACGTCGCGTTCCACGTACCCCTCTTCGATTTTTTCGATTCGTGGAAATCATATGTGACTATTGAGAGTGGTGCAAGTGATTGGGTGTCGATGTTGAGGCTTCCTAATGAGATCATGTAGGCACCAACGGTATAATCCTGGAGACCATTGCATCAACTTCCCTATCAGGCTGGCTCGAGGCGTTTAGCCCAAATGTCATTTGTTTTTGCGAGAGGCCATCTCAAGAAATGAATTGAGATGAAGGCATCGAAGCGGGAGGCATCTTTCAGTTACTGAGCAAGACCTCTGGATGGACGTCGCATCCCGTGTCTTATCCGCTCGACCATTTCCCAGCTCCCATAATTATCACGAGAGCAACAAGGCAGCTTGTTGCCTGGTGGCTGCCTCACGTACGCAGGCTATTTAATCCAAGGCTTGTCCCACCCCAGAGCACTCAGTGTGAATCCAATTTCTCATGACTCACGTATTTCATAGCGAATGCTACGACGTGTACACCGTACCGTATAGTATCTCCGATTGTGGCGCTGAGCAGGCAAGCATCTGCCTATACTCAGCCCTCAAGGTCGAAGGTCACATGATAGTATCATCGTTGACCCCCAGGTTCCTATATTGCTGACGAAGGACAAGTGAATTTCGTGTGTTCCTCTCGTACTAAACATTCACCAGCGAAGTCACTGCAAGTTCCCAGGCAAGGGGCTGTTTGGAGATCGCAGCTCTCTTCCCGTCGCACGCGACGAGCACGTTGCCTGGATGTACGTCTGGGATACGACGACGACGACCACCTCCACCACGACCTTCTGACGACGCTGTCGCAGCAATAAGGTAGACATCCGCCCCAGCCAGATGAGAAATCACCCGCACAGCTGTCCAGCCCCCACCCCACTTGGAGTCATTAGGCTCAAACCTGGCAGGCGTATCGTATCGCAGCACCGCAGCAGACCACATACACACACCCACCCACCCTCTAGTCGCCCTCTTCCGCTGTCCCCTTTCACGCTTCCAGGAACTCGATTTGGGGCTGGTGCTTGACCGCCTTCTGGAAGCGGGGCAGAGTGGCGGCGCGCCATTGGCTCGGCCTGGACTCCTAGCGCTGCTCACGGCGGGCTCGCCAGGTCCCTTTCGCAGGCCGACTCTCCAACTTTCCTCTCAGTCCATCAGCGCGCGCACTTGCCTGCTACTGCCAAACTTCGAGGTTCCCTCCACGCTCACGTTCACGCTCCATCCAGCCAGTCCCAAACCAAACCAAACCAAACCAAACCACAACAACGCAACACCACGCCCCCGTATTCACCTTCCACCCTCCAAACCCGCAAACCTTTTTCATGAATTTATTCCTCCCCTTTCACGAGCAATTCATCAAAAACATTCGTCGCAATGGGTGATTCCTGTATTGTTTGTCTGGAGGATCTGGACGCTGTTCCTGAACCCGGCGTTCACGACGATCTTCAAGATGCGGGCGGAGTGGCGGTCTTGACACCACCAAGCGCAACAACACATCCTGGGAAAACCGACAACCCACAAGCTGTCGCTCTGATCAAACCTTGCAATCATGTTCTGCACGATGAGTGCTTAAGGGAATGGTCTCAGAAAGCGAATAGCTGCCCTATTTGCCGCCAACAATTCAACTTGGTCCATGTACTAGATAAGGTTGGAGGTAAGTTTCCCCCTCACCCTCTCTTTGAATTTTCCACCTCCGGGAATTGTTCTGGATCTGCGAGTCGATTTATGTAACCCAGAAATTCTCTGGGGGCGACCCTCGGACCAAAATATTCCATGAACAGTGGTCGTCTTGTAATGCAACCAAGAGAGTCATCAATTAAACGACAATTTACTAACTCATTCTCTTAGGTGTTGTCCTATCGGAATATGAGGTCGAGGATAAAAAACAAGTTGCTGAATTTGATCCTAGTGCGTGGGTGGAGGAGGAAGAGGAAGAGGAGGAAGATTCTCGACCTTGCCCAGTCTGCGGAGAGAGCAACGAGCCAGAAGTCCTTCTTTTGTGCGATGCATGCGACGCTCCATACCATACTCACTGTATTGGTCTCCAATCGATTCCAGTTGGAAACTGGTTCTGCATGGAATGCACCCATCACGGAGCCTACGAAAGAGCTGCGATACAGCCACGATCTCCAGCGCGGCGAACACCTCTCTCTGGACAAATCGCTCCACGTACTCAAGCCAGCGTGCGACGCAACCGACAGCGAATGAGAACAGATCATTGGTACGGAGCATGGAGTATCTTCAGCAGTAGAATTCACGATGTCGCTGGGCTCGACCTTGACTTCTCGGATGACGAAAATAGCCAATCAATGGTTGACTACAGGGAGCTACAACGCCGCTCAGAAGAGGAAATGAGGCGGCATCGTCAATGGCAACGACGATTTGATATTGCTAGTAATCAAGGGGCGGGAAATATATTTCGCGCCTCGGCCCCAACTCGACTTCGGAACCCCACCCCTCAACCGGCTGTTGAAACTGTGGAGGAAACCAGAGCTTGGGGCGCTTTTGAGAAAGCAAAGAAAATAGAGACTGCGTCTCCGAGGAATAACAAGAGAAAGTCAAGGTCAGCTACTGGCTCACCAGCTGAAAGATCCGAACCTCAGGAACCGGAGCGCAAGCTGAAGCGGCCCCGAACGCGAAGAGTTCTGGATAACCCAGAACCTTCTGCACCATCCACATCGATGGCCAGCTCGAGCCGTGGTCCAAATGGCTATCCGCGCGTAGGGTCTCCCACGTCGCGCATCCTTAATGGCGCAAATGGACAGCCTTCCTTTCTTTCCAATCTTCTCAAAGAAGTGGAGATGGCGTCAACCTCGGACGACGATAGATCTGCTGTCTCCGCCACAACAAATTCAGGCCCCAACAGAGTAACAAGTCCGTCACTCGACTACTCCTCCCCAGCAGCATCGCCTACATCATCTACATCTTATCATACCCCTCGGGGAAATTCGATCACACCACCCCCCAACAGCAAGCGATCTGGTTCTCCACTATCGCTAACCTCGAGAGTGGAGGCAAGGTTTCCTCCTGCGGCATACTCTCCAAATAGGTCACCACCAAAACAACTATCAGAACAGGATCGTGCCCGACTATCAAGTTCCGACATCAGACATCCTCGTCCCCGTCGAAGACATCCTAGCGTTTTGACGAGATCTGAAGATGCATCTCCCATACGGGCAACGAGGTCCGAAGGGGCATCTCCTGTAAGAACAACGATGTCCGCCGAAGCCAAGGAAGGAATCAACAAGATTGTGAAAAATGCTCTTGCGCCTCACTGGAGATCCGCTGAAATTACCAAGGAACAATATGCCGATATCAATCGCGATGTTTCGAGAAAGCTATACGAGATAGTCGCCGACCGAAACATTGATGATGAGCGACAGAAATCAGCTTGGGAGAAAATTGCTACCGCCGAGGTAGCTATAGCAGTCAAGTCATTGACAGCATGATGAAACGATTGTATTCAGGGTTTGGCGAATTGGTTGCTTTCGGGACATAGGCGCAAATTCGAAGATACCCGTACAGGCATTGCACGACTAACGGTGTTTGGGTTCACATGGGAGGCGGTTCACTTTGCAGGGGAATATCTGTCATTAGACTGGATAAGGTATTGGGGGTACTTTTGGCGTTCTTCTAGCGATGATATTGATTGCATTGGTTGGGATGGATCGCCCCAGAACTGTCATGTCCATAGAGAATCGACGAAATTTAGTAGAAGCCTTATTAGATGCAGGTGAATTTCGATAAAATGAGCGCTTCGACGGTCGTGAAGTCACAACAGTTCTTAGAACGTGCAAGAGACGCACGCGTCTGAGTGAAAAGTAAAAGTAAACGAAATCAAGATACAACAGGCCAGTCATCTTGACGCTTGGCATAGAGGTCTTGTCCTTGCTAGACATTATCACGAGTTGTGCAACTTCTAAGATTCGCGCCGAAACTCATCCGTATCTACTTCAAAATCTCAACAACAGAGAAGCTGCAGCATCTCACTTCTTCCCCTCTTAACACGCATATTACTAAGCGCCACAGCTCATCCAATTCACGATGCAAGAAAGCAAAGCGTACGGATGAGACGAGGAGATGTCCAAAGTCGCTATCTAACTGTTCCCGTAGATAAAAACGTAGGTACCGCTAGCGAAAAAAGCCTTTGAAAATTCAATCTAGGCACCAGTAAATGATCAGGACGTTCTGGGAAGAAACAGGTCTTGATGATAAGGAATAGGTGTCTTGAGATTGAAGAAAGAAGATTCTGTGAAGCATGGAGAATTTTTATATTATGGGGTCGCGAAACGAAAGCGCGCTAGTGGCACTAGGCTGTATGGATTAGGTAAGCGGAAATTTTGTGGGAGCTCTGGGACTTGACGAACGAGGGTGAAGGGGATTCAGAACAGCGTATTTGTGGAAGAGCCATTGGGAGTGTAGAATTCAGCAGATATGACAGCAAGTAGTAGAGGAAGCAGAGCTGCTTCGGCCCTGCTAAGTTCGTCTTTGTCTTCTGGACAGTTGGAGGAAACAAGCTGATCGTGTGTGCACAGGATCATCACGAAGCCAACGACCACACACCATCTGCGCAGACTGCCTCAACCGGTCGTCCCACCGCAGCTATGCCGTCGCTGCAGCCTCCGTCAAGGCCCTCGATGCAAACCCCGACCATGCGCTGCCTCACCTGAAGACCATGCCACCCGTCTCCTCCACCCCGAACACTGGCTACAAGACCCAGGCCGGGATTCTCCTATCCCGCGCGCCGCTCCTTACTGCTCCCCAGACGTCGTTCGAGAAAGCGTACTTCTTCTACCAGAAGCGGCTGAATGAGCGGTTGGTGATGCCATTTACGAGATACTTCTACTTCAAGAAGGACACGCCCGCAGACACGGACTGGAAGATCAAGGCGAAGGAGCGGAACGGCACGCCGGCGAGAGAACTGGGTGGCTACAAAGCCTACGGAGATGAGGGCTGGAACGATGAGTTGCTCTCTTCTGAATCGGCTATAGGGCAGAAGGAAGGCAAAGACATGGGCAAGATGGGATTGTCGGAGCCGAAATGGATCATGGAGTCGATCCTCAGAGACGCGAAGGTCAGGGCTGTAGAAGGCAAAGATGGAACTGCCGTTGAGGTAAAGGAGGGTATGGAGGGCTTGGAGGATACAAAGGATCTAGCTGTCGAGAAGCCAATGAGTAGGTATAGTGAGGCGGATCGAGTGAATGACTACAAGAGACTAGACAGGGCGATGACGAGGACGCTGTATCTCGTTGTCAAGAAGGGCGGAGAGTGGAGTTTCCCATCTGGGGAGTTGGTAGGAAGGGAGAATCTGCACCAGGTACATACCCTCTCTCCTTATTTCTGATCTCCTTTCCTACACCCCCTCTCTCAAGCAGGATCATAACTAACACACTTCCTCTCATAGGCAGCAGAACGCATCCTAGTGCAATCAGCCGGACTCAACATGAACACCTGGATCGTGGGCAACGTGCCCATCGGCCACTACATCCGCGAGCCCATCGCCAAGCTCAGCAAGCCAGGCTTCAAGACCTTTTTCATGAAGGGCCGCATCATGGCCGGCCAGGCTGATCTCGCCCAGAACTTGATGGGAGTCGAGGACTACAAGTGGTTGACCAAGGAGGAGACGAAGAAGATCGTCAAAAGCAGGTACTGGAGCTGGGTTAAGGATATGTTGGCTGATAGGTAGATGTGAGGAGGCTACAGTGGGAGGGGGATGGGGAAGAGAAGAATAGGGAAGGAAAGGGAATGTATAAAAGCATATTGTATGGCGTGAACTCGACGGATGGAGGGAGGGTACTGTACTGTAGTAGAATTGTAACAACGATGTTAGATGATATCTCCAACTCCACTTCTGCTGCCATGCATCGAAAATGAAGGCGATGAGCGAAATAGTATACCATCTACACTTACCTAGTAGGAAGATCTAAATAAGAGATTTGTCAAGTTCAAAGTACCTACCTGTCCTATAGAGATATGCAGTACTCACAAGGTAGCATCAGATCGTCTCAAAGCAAACAAAATAGGAACTTGAAAGCACAAATAAAAGTCATTTATGTTTCATTGTTCGCTGTATGCAGCACGCTTCATCTTATCATACCGCATTCCCATGCGAAGATTCCGCTCTCTCCGCCATTTGGTTCCATGCTTCAAAGAAGGAATGAAAACGCCAGACCATGCATGCAGCTCGTCACTACCGACCTATGCAACGATGCAAGAAACAAGCAAACAGATCCATCAACGGGCACATCTGTCAGCTTTTGATCACCCTGAACGCCGTCCCATGCGAAACGCCGATGAAGCGATTGGAAAGACGGTAGAAAATGGAGGAAATCGATTACTCCTCGACCGCACCCTTTGCCAAATCACAGACTCCGCCTTCAGCGCTCTGAACTCTCAGCTTGTTGGAGTAGATGTCCCAGAAGGGATTGCTCATGGGTGGAATGAACTGTCCGGTTTCAAAAACGTCGGGCTCATTTTCGTTTTCTTTATGCACTTTGCCTGGCTTCCGGGTTGTTGCATAGTACAAACCAGGCACATCTTCTCCTCTCGGTCGGAGAGCATCGAAGGGGTTGGGACTGAAAAGTGGTGCACCACCTGTTGCTTGACTACTCTGATCGCCGTCACTATCGTCCTCTTCATCCGAGAAGGTCATGCAATCGACTTCATCGGAGGTAGTGTTCTCGTCAGACTCGCCATGTGACTTCTTGAGATCACCAAAGAGTTGAGAGGTGAGCTTGACGAAGAGCTCGGCAGTCATCCAACTATCGTAGCCGGCTTCGTGTTCCTTGCCAAATATTGATCCGTAGGCAGTGTGACTCTCGTGAAGAAGGATGAGTGGGAAATGCAACTTCTTGAAGGGGGCCAGGAGATCTTTGAGGTTGGAACGTGGGTTCATCGAGTCTGAACCTTCAGTAGCGAGGTATTTGGTATCCATGACGACAGGAAAAAGCTCATGGATGTCCTCTTGGAAATGCTCTACCTTGCCTGGTAATGTGCCGACGAAGGTCTTGTAGAGAAAGCCGAGGTCAGTGAACAGATTGTGGCCGACAATGATGTGGGTCTTCTTTTGGAGTGTAGAGATGATTTCCTCGAGCTGAATCTTTACGGCTTTGAGTTCCTCCTCAGCCGTCTCGCTATGCTTATCATAGAACCATTCAGGTTCAATATCTGATAAGTCACCGCCCGCTAGAGCCTCAAAGACCCATCTTAAGCCTGCTGTCCTGTTAGTCGCCGGAATGCAAGCAACAAGAAAGAGCATACCCTTTTGCTTGTTAACTAAAGCCTTGAACTGCCGAAATTTCTTCTTTTGAAACTACGTAACATTAGTTCTCCTATAAAACAGAAATGGATAATCTTCATTGCAATGCGTCCTGCCCACCATATCGAGAGAGGGTCTTTCATGTTGGAGTTTGCACAAAGCATGGGGAGACGTAGTAAAGTGTATAGAATAATGAGAAACGATTCGAACGTACTTCTGCCTCTCTCTTCTCATCAATCTTCTCGACTTGCATGAATGATCCATCCATTCGACCAAAGGCGCGATATTTAGGAAACTCATTGCGAACAAGCTGGTAAACCAATCTGCGCTGATATCCATTCAAAGAACCAGCTGTGCTGGAGATGTTACAGTAGTCATACTCAGGCTCGAAAGTTGTCAGCCAAAGACATGGTGAGAACTGGAACAATAAATACCTTCGGATCTTTGACCCACTCTGAAATCTTTTGACGAGCATTGCGGTAGAAGTCTAAGGTAGTAGGTTCATTTGCAGGAATAACAACATCTGGGATGCTGGCTTGCTTTTTATTTCGCGAATTGTATTCTTCACGCATGGCATCTTCCTCTTGCCGAGATAGATAGGGGATACCTTCCCTAAAAACCTTGCCGAAGTCGAAGGCGTTCCTAGAGAGGAAGTCGCATGCGCTGCTTGAGAATTGAAAGGTGCGTTCCATCCTGAGATCAATACCATCCGCAGTCAGTGGGCTAAGGTTGAAGTTGTATGGCCGAGCAAGGTAGTATTCTACAACGTAGCTTAGCATGCGCTCTTGTAAATTAGACTGGGGACGAACCTCTTTCTCGATCTTCTGTTACGCAAGTAATCCCAACTTGCAGGACCTGAAAAGTCTCCGCAGCGTTCTTCATCTCTTCATATTGTTGCTGAAGAGTAGGTCGTCCGACATCATGGCTTCGGTCACCTGATGAATACTTGGGTCTTGTGGTAATACCGCTCATCTCAAGGTCGAAGGAAATGAAATTGGCCTCGGAGATGTGCTTAAGGATGGACAAAAGTTCCCTCCTGAAGTGGGATTGATTGATCTCCATGATGATGATGTTGCGATGATCAAAGGTCGCGGAGGAATAGAACAGGAAGTCTAGATGTACCTTAGGTCGTGGTCGACTCAGGCAGCAAGCGAGTATGCAAAGGGCACCGGTGAGTGACACACTCACTGACGGATTCACCCAGAACAGAATATTCGGCAAAGAGAGTTATGTGATTCACGAGCTCAGCTCTGAGTGGCCGACACGGCGTAGCTACGAATAGAAGGGCACAGAAGCAGGAGCGTAGAGCAAAACAGAGCTAAATGTCATTGAGGCAGTGACGTGAGGCAATCGCAGGAAGCAGAGCGGGTTAGCAATCAGCTCAGCGACATTGAAGACAATCCAAGTGTTTGTAGTTCATGATCTCACGATCTTGCCCTCTGTTGACTGATGCAATCTGTCCGGAATGTGCGGCGGACCGTGATGATGGAAGTGGTGATGATGGCCACCTATAGACCGCTCAGATATATTCCTTTATATGTAAATATATGTATGTATACGTCAACCCAACCCCAGCTTCGGCCTCAGCCTTACATGAATCAACAAACCGTGCATTAAGTTGTGTGTCTGCGGAGATAAACAGAGCTAGTCCCAATGCGGCATGCACAATTCCCGCCCCTGGGCACATCGAAGCAACGGCTCCGACATCTGGGCCGAGGCTTGCGCTTTGGTGGTTCTCTCGGCCATTTCCATTTTCACGTTCAATTCAACAACCCCAACCAGCAAGGTGGTGCTGCGGGATCACGATCACGTTCACCTCCAACATTTCACTTCATCTCCGGCCCCTCTCTCCTCCTCTTTAACTCGCGCTCGTGTCTTCTCCGCCATCCACCACCACCGACACCATGGCTTCTTCTAACAGCATCGCGACGACCCTCGCGCCCACCAGAGAGACACTGACCTCGTCCCAGCTCCTCTCCTCCTCGATATCCTCCCTTAACTCCTCGCGGCATGCCTCATCTCAGATTTCGAAGATATACAGGCAATCCTCCACGCTTTTTCTCACGCGCCGACTGCCAGAATCTCTGTCGACCATCCTACCCGTCATCACTGCGCAGCCTGTAGATGACACCAATGCCACACCGGAGCCTGCGCCCATTGCTAAAGCGAGCCGGACGACGCGGATAAAAGTCTGGAGTTTATATCTTACTATTCTTAATGCTGTTGTTGAGCTGGACCCCGATGAGGGAAAGCAGGCGTTTGGGAGCGTTGAGTGGAGGGGATTGGTACAGAAAGTGAGGGAGGGGGAGGTATGGGAAGAAGTAGTGAAGAACGGTTATGGAGGGGTGGAAGGAGAGGTAGATTCTGATGTTGTGATCAACCTGTTTGTGCCCTCTGCTCTTCAATGTGTCTACAACCAACTAATCTCGTCCTCAGCGCAACACTGCTCCTTGCACATGCACGCTCTCAAAAAGTCAACCAAGCAAGATTGGAAAACTACCTCGCTACCTCTGCAACCCCAAACCTCGACATCGGCGCCCGTCTTCGATCACCCCATTCACGCAATGGACGCCTCCAGAGCCCAACCAAAGGCTCAGGAACCGACACCCCAAGAGATCTTAATGCCCGTGTCAAGATCCTCGAACTGTACACCCTACACGTTCTTCTGCGGAACAACGAATGGGAATACGCCAGAGAATTCATCTCCATCTCGCCAGTGCTCGACGAAGAGCGGCGCGAGGCTTTCTTGCAGGCCCTCCAGTCCCTGCAAGATGAACAGCACGAAGCTGAGCGTCGCGAGAAAGAGGAGCGGCGGTACCAAGAAGAGCAGCTAAAGAGAGAGATTGAGGATGCCAGACGGAGAAGAGCAGAGAATGAGGAGCGAGAACGAAGGCGAGAAGAAGAGGAAAGGCTGAAGCGAGATCGGAAAACAGCTGGTAGTGAAGTCGACTACGGCGTTGAGGACACTCCTCGACCGAGCTCCTCTAGATCCCGCTCCTCCGCCAAAGGTTCTACTAAAGGCTCTTCAAGTTTAAAGAAGCCACCTGCTTCTATAGCACGCTCGAATGTTCCAGTCAAAGTCACACCAACACTTCTCACACGCGCAACCAACCTTGTAACAAACATGCGCAAACTACTCGAGACCCTAGCTGGAAACTTTAAGACGAGACCCATGTTCTTACTGCAGATGCTTGCCTTCCTTGTGGGCTTCTTGGTAGTTCTAAGCCGAAGGGACGTGAAGGAGAGGGTCAAGCGTGTGATTGCCAACGGCTGGACAAAAGTCAGGCAAACAGCCGGCATGGGCGTGAAAGTTAGTTATATCTAATGGGCATTAGCGAAGGGTGAATGTATAATATAATCTTCTGCATCCGTCGGCGGTGTGTAGCATAGGTAAGGTACCTTAGGGAAGGCAGGCGTTTGCATTTTTATTTTCTTGGCATAGGAAATTTGGGAGGAGGTATGACTGTTACGGCATGGATAGCACGCATGGCTTGGGTTGATCGGAAAACGATACAATCTAGTCTGGTCCGAGAGTGAAAATGAAATGGAATCCTCTCGTTGCTGTTACTCTCTTCTTTTGCCTTTCTCGTGAACGTGTGTGTGAGAGTAGGGGTGTGAGCAATTTCTCTCTCTCATATTGATGGTGTTTTTTTTTTTTTACCGTGGCAGGGCTGTTGCTTCAAAGTGCTGTTATGAGGCTACTTTTACAACACAAGATACCAGTATTTGAAATTTAAATGCCTGTCTGCCTGTTACCCTTCTCTTGCTTCACATCTCCCAGAGCTCAGCAACCGTACAGTCACTTCACGTCAAGTGTTGGTTTGAAATATCAAGATACCATTTGCAACAATCCTTGTTATTTCTATGTGCTAGATTGAATTTCTTATACCCCCTAGCCCCTATCCCAATGCCCGGAAAGTATCCAATATTCTACAAATGGCCGTTCGGCGCTTTTTACGTATTCACAGATACTTCATATGATTACCTTGTCGTCTCCTCTTATAAAGGACATATGCACCTCCGGTCAACACCTGACTGCCCAATACAACCATGAGCAGCCCGCCCCAGCCAATGCCGCCTACGCTGCCGACACTCTCGAGCATGTCGGCCTTGCTGCCACGCACCTCCGTTCTGATGCCGGCGGAATGGCGCTCGAGGGCATTGTGCAGCTCGCCCTTCATGTTGCGCGTATCCTGAACCATGCTCTCTATCTTCGCCTCTAGTGTGTTCTGCGTGGTTTTCAGGTGCTGGAGAGAGTTGGTTACGGCCTCGAGACGCATGACCACGTCACGGTAGTGGGCGTTCTGGTCCGTTTCGAAGGCCATGGTGTCCCGATGAGCAGTGGAGATGTGCTTCATCATCACTTGTAAGCGGTTGTGTAGATCGGCGAACTGCTCAGCAGAGCTGGTAAATTTGTCTGCGGGCTCCTCAGGCGGGTCAGAGTAAGCAGGGATATCGCCGTGGTTCTTGCTTGTATCATGGTGCTCCTCCTGAGTCTGAGCGGCCTTGTATTGGTGCTGCTCGTTTGATACAACGTCTGGGGAATGGGCTTCGGTGGTGGTGACGAGCTTGAAGATCTCGAACGAGTCGGGATTATCTGCTGATGCAGCTGTGACACCAAAGTTGTAGCCCAGAGGGAGCTTGATCTTGGGAGATTCGAAGCACAGGGTGCCATCTACGGAGACACTGAAGCCGTCTGTGAGTTGCTTAATAGCAATTCGGGAGGGGCGGCCCAGATTGCGGTAGGAGTATTCGCAGTGCCCGAAAGCGAGACTGTCCACGCTATGGTGGTTCTTGTAGTCTTTTGACCCATCATTGAGGAATCCTCGAATGTAGCCTCCGCTGCCTGCATATTGGTCGATGATGAGCGCCAGGCCATCGAAACGGCCGACGCTGTAGACACTGGCTGTGCCTACCTCCTGCTGTCCATTCTTTGCATACCACACTTGCAAGTTGCCTCCTCCTCGCTCTGGGCCCGTCGCTCGAAAATCGAGGTCAACTGTCCATTCCGAGTGTTCCAGGATCTTGTCGGACCATATTGCTCCCCGCTGGTGCCCTGGTGCCGGCGGTGTAAGGACCAGTTTGTTCGAGAGGATCTCGGGAGGTGAGGGGGTGCCTGTGATATGCCAACCTGGGATAGCACGCAGGTTGGGAGATATACTGTGGCACGACTGTTAGACATTGGGCTTGCTTGCCTGCCTTGCCGAGGCAAGAGAGACAATGGACAAGAAACACATACCGATCATTCTGGCCGAACGAGAGATCGTTGTGGAGGTACGATGCCTTCGCATAAGAAAAGAAGATAGCCGTTGCCGCAAGGGACGATAGCGGCGCATGGATGAGCTGCATCGTGAACCCAAACTCCCAAATCCACACCAAATAGCTAGTATCTTGCCAGAAGATGCTGCTTCATGTACAGGAAGTAAGAGAAAAAGGTCGGCGGACAGAGATCTGGTCAATTGGCCGGTCCGGTTTTCAGGCTGTAGGTGGAATCGCGGGCTGTTAGTCTTTGGTGTTGGCCCCCTTGCTCTTCCGCGTAAGGACAGCTTGCAGCGCGCCTCGCACGATGTCGCCCAGTGCGTAGATGACGATGCCCGTGAGGATCACGTTGCGCACACCGCGGCCGAGGCTGGTGATGGACGGGCCGAAGTCGAGGGTGAATTTGTGGTGAACAAAGTGCTTGACGACGATCTCCGAAGGCATAAACGCAGCATCCATCACGAAGCAGCAGAGCAGCAGCAGGGAGCGAAGATGATGCAGCGAAGCTTGGGGTTGGACCGTTGCAGCTGTGCCCAATGATGTAGCTGTCTCACCCCTGCTTTAGGCCCTGCAGGGCGGTGGCAGAACTTTTATGGGTAGATGGCACTGCTGCAGAAACAGAAACACAACATCGCCGACGCGTGTGCATCTACAGCTTCCTCTTCTTTCTTGCGTGAAGCGGGATATGTCTCGATGGCCGACTTGTATCCTTCGATAGCACAATGTGCGGTGGTAGCTACCGCCTTCAAATTGCTGCTCTTCCCCGCATAGTACGTCCTGCGCCCATTTGACAACAACCCACTTACCGTGAGACAGCAAATCCACCGACTTCGAGGTTCACAGGAATTGGCTGGCGATCACCAACAGCCTGCCCGTCAAAGATTGGTACTACGAGAAGACGTCGGAATGGACGCTCGACTATCCCCCGTTCTTCGCGTACTTCGAATGGGCTCTGTCGCAAGGTGCGAAGCTGGTGGATCCGGCGATGCTGCAGGTAGCGAATCTGGAATATGACAGCTGGCAGACTGTATATTTCCAGAGAGCTACTGTGATTGCTACGGAACTAGTGCTTGTCTATGCCCTACTTCTGTGGGTGCTCTGTTCACCGCATTGAAGGTATATGCTGACTGTTGCAGCTTCGTTCAGACTGCCCCATCCGCCTACAAACGTCCGTCACACGCTGCGGCCCTCTCAATTCTCCTTTCCCCAGGCCTTTTGATTATCGATCATATCCACTTCCAATACAATGGCTTCATGTATGGGATTCTGGTCCTGTCACTGGTCTTGGCTAGGAGCAAGTCCACTACCCTACTGAGCGGCTTCCTCTTCGCAATTCTTCTGTGCTTCAAACACATCTACCTCTATCTCGCTCCAGCATACTTTGTGTATCTATTGCGTGCATATTGTCTGGGACCTAAGTCCATTTTCCACATCAAGTTCGGTAACTGCATCAAGCTTGGTACAGGCATTATTGCCATATTCGGAGCTGCTTTTGGGCCATTCGTATACTGGAATCAGATTCCCCAGTTGATGAGTAGACTATTTCCATTTGGCAGAGGACTTACGCATGCATATTGGGCACCTAATGTGTGGGCGATGTACTCTTTTACTGATCGGGTTCTGATTTTTGGTGAGGTTACTTCCTGTGCAATAAGAGAAACTTATTAACAGAGACAGCTGCGCCCTACCTAAAGCTTCATGTCAACCAAGATGCCGTGACTAGTGTAACTCGTGGCCTTGTGGGAGACACTTCGTTCGCGGTGCTACCAGAGATTACGGCGCAGATGACCTTCATCTTGACCATTATCTTCCAGATCATCCCCTTGGTCAAGCTGTTTTTCGATCCAACATGGGACACCTTCATCGGCGCTGTTACTTTATGCGGCTACGCCTCCTTCTTGTTCGGCTACCACGTACATGAAAAGGCTATTCTCTTAGTGATCATTCCCTTTTCACTCATCGCCCTCAAAGACCGCCGCTACCTTGGAGCATTCCGCCCCCTCGCCGTCGCCGGCCACGTTTCTCTCTTCCCACTCCTATTTACGGCAGCCGAATTCCCTATCAAGACTATTTACACCATTTTCTGGCTGGTTTTGTTTCTCCTCGCTTTCGATCGATTGGCACCTGCGAGCAATAAGTCGAGGGTCTTTTTACTCGACAGATTCAGCTTACTGTACATTGCTGTTAGTATACCACTAATTGTATACTGCAGCTTACTGCATGGTATAGTCTTTGGGCAGAAGTTGGAATTTTTGCCACTGATGTTCATGAGTAGTTACTCAGCGATTGGGGTGGTGGGTAGCTGGGTGGGATTTCTGGTTGTGTATTTCACCAGTTAGTCGGGAGATGTTGTCAAGAGGTAGAACAAAAATAGTCTTCGAGGACTTTCATACAAATATGCATCACAATGTCCCTACTCGCCGCACATTTTTGATTCTTGCCTTTGCTCTCGTTTCACCTTTTGACGTCCGTCATAAAGTTTTGGAAGTAGCAGGTTTATTTTGCAAATGGCCCTAATGTTGATATCCAGTATCGACGAGTTTCCAACACGAATATTGAAGACCAAGTAAATGCAACCTGATATCCAATTTAAGTCCTTAGAGTCTTCATTTTTGAAAGTAACCACCCCTTATTCGTCGTCAGGCAGTAGGTCTCTATAATGTGGAAGAAATCATTGAATCAATTTGTCATGTAGAGTTATAGTGATCATGTGACTAACTATCAACTACCCCGCGAAAGTTTACCCCTGAACGGCAGTCATCTTTGGCGAGGCTGTGAACCGCAACTTCGCTCGTCAGTTATTTACAACCATCAACATCAACAACAACACACCCTTTCCACAAATACCATGGACTCGCCACTCGCCACCTTCCACGGATTTGCTCGTCTGCCCAAAGAGCTACGACTTTACATCTGGAGACTAGCAAGCTCCGAACCCCGCACCATCCACATACACCTCAGCCCTGACAACAACATGGTGATCACCGACTACTTCATTGCTTCAAACCCTGTTCCAGCAGTCCTGCACACCTGCTCCGAGTCGCGCAAGGAAGCTTCTCTGATCTACACAAAAGCTTTCTTCCACGACAACAGTCCGCGGTACACATGGATCAGCTTCGACCGGGACATGATTGAAATGGAAGACTGTTGTCTGGCGAAGGTCAAGGTGGAGGATAGAGAACGAATAAAGCGGATCTGCCTTGAGGTGCGGGATGACGAAATGTTTACGTACTATCACAAAGCGGAAATGGCGCAGATGTTTGGGTTGGTGGAGGTGGTGGTTGTGCTAACGGAGTATGTGGGTTCGTGGTCGTTGATACCGTTGCTTCAATTGAGCTTTGAGGAATGGTTTAAGAGTCGAGATGGTTGGGTGCCTCCAAAATTCAAAATGTTGGAGAAGGACACGGGGATAGAGATACAGCATCAAGGTGAGTATTGTGTGCAAGGTGAGAGAAATGGTCCATAGCTGACGTGAATCATGTCCTATCTATGAAAGCATGTCTACCATTCTCCGACTGTCCCACATGATCGTGGATAATATGCGTGCTTGAAGAGTTATCTGGCCACCATAGGAAATTTTACTTCACGTATTGCAACCCTCAAAGGTTCTGATACTATTCGACTGGAGTTCATTAATGAACATGGTGAGGTTCTCATATTGAAATGATTTCCATTTATTAAATTGCGTCAAGGCATTGAAGCCTCGTTCGAAGTATCTCGGCTCTACTGGTACAGTAATAGATGCCTGCTTGATCCTATGTCTAAGAACCGCGCTGCCATGTTCTTTGGCTAGGCTATTTTATGGTCTGTTCTAAGTACTATGATGTCTACAACTTACACATATTTTTGTTCGTGACAGTGCCAATATGATCCAAACCTGTTTTCACATCTCCCAACTTTGCAATCTGGTCATCAGACATGCCCTTCCTCAACTTAGCCGCGGCGCCAATCTTGGCAACGTCACTGAATGCCCCAGCTCCGAGCAAGATTTCAAAGATGGACAGAGCAATGTTAGAATGGTCATCAACCGTCTGCCAGATGTTGAGCGCCTCATCGCCTGCCACCCCAAGACCAGCGATCACGCGTCCCAAGTTCGCCAAGCCAGCGATTTCGCCCACAGCTTCACCCAAGATGGGAATGAGGAACAGGAACGAGGTGAAGAACATGACGAGGAAGTTCTTCGCCTCCTCCTTCGCTATCTCTTCGCCGATGGCGGCCACTTGCTTCATGGCGATCACAGCTTGCTGGATCATCAGCACCGGGATCGAGATTGCATCGACGAAATCCTGCATGTTGCCCGAGTAGAGCCCGTTGTCAACCATCATGAGCGTATACGTGATCTGATCGGGAATGCTTTGGACGGCTGACACTACAATGTTGTCAGATCAGCGAGTCTTTGTGAAATTTGGACAGTTAAGACGAAAGACGTTACTTACACGCTGCGGAGATGACTTCCTTGGGATTCGCAATATCGTCGGGGCCAAAATCCGAACTCAGCATTGGAAAACCCATGTCGTACTGTATTGAAATTAGCAATTGTCTTCCTTCCCAGCGTGCTTGCGAGTAGGATTTTTCGAAGATTCTATACTCTGGAAGCCAAGGCAAGCTGGGTGAGGCATATACATACATATCCTTCATCGTAGCAGTCTGGGAATTTTTGGCAGCCCTGCAATTTCGTGGTGTCTCGCAAGTACCTCCCAAAGACAACCGAGTCCTTCGCGATACCAGTGGCATCGTTCAGATCGTCCCAGAAGTTATCCAAATTGCGGTTGGTCCAACTAGAAAGTCGCGTGGTCAGCAATCACCACTCTTTGAGATCATCTTAGGTGGGTAATTAGCTCACTATAGCGAAGAATCTGGCCTTCCGCGTTGGGAGTTATCCGGAGGGCAATATTCATCATGCTTTACCCAATTAAACTTGTAAAGATCACTCTGTTGAGCAATGGTGCCGCAAACTGTAGTGCTGCAGTATTTGCACTGTCCGACTCCTGCTAGATCTCCCGTGTCGATTCTGCAACCTGTACAGCACTCCTCCTTCTCAACGGCGACACAAGTAAAGTACGTATTGCCGTGGTTCATCGTCCAGTCTAACAACGTATCCCAGGCAGTGGATACCATCTGTCCTGCATACAGAGCGAACTTCTTGTCATAACCATCGTTGAGAATTCCGTTGTAGTCTGACAGTGCAGATGAAAGGATGCCACGCAGCGTTCGGGCGAGGTAGATTGGCGCGCACCAAGGATCAAAATTATCGGCATCGTTTGCGACGTCTTCGAGTGAGCCATAGTTGTTGTCGCACGTAATTATTGGCTCGTTGCTGTAGTCGTATTCGTATGGGACATAATCGGTTGGGTCGGGTGCGTCAATTGGGAATGTCATAGCTGGAACCTCTGGCAGGTTCGGCTCTGTGGCTGCTATTCCTCCATCAGGGCATACGTTGCTATCTTTATGTTAGTTCCGACTAGTTAAGAAAATATGCATATGACGTGAACTACTTACAGCATGGTAAATGCACGGTTCGTCACTGGGTAGACGACTGAATGACGGCAAAGTCAGTAAGCAACATTATCAAGGAGACGTGCTGGGCTGTTACTCACGAATGTAATCTGCTCGGCCCAGGCCATTGATATTTGCAACTACAAAGAAGACGGCTAGTCAGTAGCTGTCCCAAAGTCTAGTCTCATAACAATTCTTGTAACATCCTAGATGGGGCCATATCAGAAACTTACATTGAATACAAGATCCCCGTCCAGAGCTTCCTGATGCGACTTCGCCCTTGAAACCTGTAAATGTCTAACGTTAGCCATGCCCATTTGACGTTAAACATAGAAAGATAATCATGTTCCATGAGCAGGTATGCTGCAGAGGCAGATTGGGGGTATGAAAGAGTCGAGGTATGTAATCGGAGCAAATCTTACTCCAACGAATGGCACTGGTTCCCGCGGCGGCATCCCCAATCTGGCCGGTTACGCCCTCATTATTCCACAGCTGGACAGCGGAATATACCATATCAACCCAAACTAAATCTTGGTGACCGTTTCCATTCATGTCTCTATTCTTGTGTCAGCGGTGTGTTGATTCACGCCTTTCCAGGGGAGATGAATGACTTACGCAAAAGCTAAATCTAAACAGGGAGAGTTGTTAGCAAGCGCTAGAACTATGGATGCAAAGGTAACATTACTTTTCCTCTCTCTGCCTTCTGTGTGCTTCATTTGGCCTGCCCAGATCATATTATTTATTCCCTTGTTGAAGTATCCTATCGCGATCGACAAATCAGCATTTACAATCCCAAAAGCACGTCTAGAAGGTGATTTAGTTCAAGGTCACGTACCAGTGAAAGCACCGTTCTGCGCCATGCAAATAAAGTCGGCTCGGCCTAGATCATCAGCTCTAAATTTTCATAGGGAGTGAGATTGCACTATACCGTCTCCATCGAGATCTACCCACCGAACACCCAAATCGCGTAGATCATAGCCATAGCCTGCGTTGCAGCTCGCACCAGCATTGACAACTCCTACGTATGTGAAAGAAAATACGCCGTTGGCAAAGTTATTTTTGTACATCGTAGTAGCTCCGGTAGCTTTGTCCACCAGTAGCTAGCTAATGTTAGTCTTGCCTTAGGATATCTCCAGATATTCTCGACTTACAATATCGCATTTTTTGTCGTTATCAAAGTCTTCAAAAGTTAGCCGCCTGACTCACCATTCAGTCTCATCAGAAGTAGTGTACCTGCAAAGTAAACCTAGAGAGTTTGTTAGCAACAGCGCCAAAGGAAAGTTTCATGAGATGGTTGTCTACCTCTCTACGTGTTCGATAGAAATTATACACAATGCCATAATCGTGCCACTGTCCCCACACGTGAACATTTCCATAGATGTGGATTTCGCCCATCAAAGATATCCACTGTAAAATCGCCAGTTCGTCAGCTTCCACATCCAGGATTTGATTAGGACAAGCGTTGCTTACGATATAATCATCCAAGCCATCACCCGTCATATCGCAATATCTAGTTCCATCACCGGCAACAGCAGTACCGCCTCGGTCCATGTTTTGAGTTCGAGCAACCCAGACATTCCCGGTGTTGATATTTCCCGTGACGACTAGTAGTAATTGAGCATCAGTAAGACATAACTGAGTGGCAATTGGAGTTTTGCTTTTAGCAAAGCTCCAAAAATCAAGTGCTTACCGCTGTAATCGCCTCTTCCAGTGCCCATATACTTTCCTATAGAACATATTAGCATACATATTGATGTGAAGTAGAAGATGGCTTTAATAGAGACATTAAACATACCGAATGTCACATTGACAGGACTCGTCGCACCAGCGTGAGTAACTCTGCACACATTATTAATCTTTTGATCTTTGATCTTTGAGACGCCCACTTACCCCATCGAAATCCACTCTGGACCCAAGCCATGACTTTGGTAATTCAGCATATAAGCAACTCGATTCCCGCATATAAGAAGCTTACCGAAGACCCCGCTGGTTTATCCAAGTCGTTACTTGTCCATTTTCGTTGACATGGACCACTAAGATCGCGCATCAGCCCCTTTCTTTTGAAAGCAAATACGAATCTGTCTCTGTAGCCTTCAGGGAGGTTTCGACTTACAATCGTCTCGATGGTCGCCACTAGATTAAAACACCAGTCAGAATCTTGGAGAAGAGGTATAACCTTTGTTCAAGCACTGCAAGAACTTACTTCAGATCAACAAACTTCCAACCAGATAACGAGAGTCCGCCAGGTAGAGCAAAAGCAACGCCTAGGAAAGCAATCCAATGAGATGGTGGACTATTATCTACGTTACTGTTGCGCCAACCCCAAATCGTGGTTGTTATATCTGTCACAGTGATTCCGACATAGCTACGAAGCGTTAGCTGTAGGCTCAAGAATTCCAACAATTCATTTACTCTGCTCGTCCATCGCCGTCGATGTCTATTCCTCCCCCAAAAAGAGTTAGTTCAGCCTCTCAATATCTCTTCAGCTTGGGAAGTTATCAACATGCCTGCCAATCGAACCTGTGTAAAAGTAAGCAAATAGGTCATTGGAGGTGAGAAGGGGGATAGGTGCAAGAGATTTAACATACCTGGTCCAATGAAAACCCAGTATTCTGTTTGATAAACCCCATAGAGACCCAAACTGGATCTCTGGGGTCAGCTCCAGGGGTATTGGTCCAGCACCAGAGATCAGCATTTTCAGAAAGACAACAAACGTCTGCTCTTCCATCTCCCGTCATGTCTGTAGTAGAAAGTTAGAATCTCCATATTTCTTGCAAAACCCGCATGGAATTCAATTGGCCCTCTCGCTGCAGCATTTGGCACCGAAGTAAATTTAAAGAGACTAGGGAGTGCGAACCTGCAAATCTAACACCACGACGGGCACATAATCCAGGACCAGTCAAGCTCCGGAAATACGTTCCAATCACTCCACCATTGCTTAAACCAACACCGATGCCCTGCCCCAAATTCTGCGAAATGTAAACATAGTCGTCTGTTCCATCGCCATCAATATCCTGAAAATTATCAATATCAGGTAGCTCATAATGTATGCCGAGGCAGTTCGGAAAAGGGAAGTTTTACTGCCCAATAAACACCTTCTGGGGCTGGGTTTCCAACTCCAAGGTAACCATCAACAACTACGCCAGTGTGTACATAATCTCCGTCAGGCTAGATCCATGAGCAATCAGCATTTCAAAGTTTTGCAACCATTCCTCTGGGTAAGACAAAATGCGTTCTAGAAATACTGCTTACCCATCCAGTGCCATAGTCTGTGATTGTGTAAGGTCCAATCGATTGTCCCGATATTTTATCACATGTAGTACCAGCTGAAACAACATCTGAGATACCAGTATTTGCAGGTGCTGTGAACCAACTTTTCGCATCTGCAGCTACGATTGCTTCTATCGACGTATTAAATACCTGAATCTTTATAGCAAATTTGATGATGAAAGACTTACGGTAGAACACTGCTGCCATTTTCTGGAACCCCGCATCTGTCGGGTGGGTACTACGGTCGTCAGTCGAAATGCCATGTACTTATGACGGTTGACTCGAGCTTACCCGTCTCCTGTTATATCATCCATGCTGAAAAATGAGCTGTGCATATCAGCTAGTACTAGCTTTCTTCCACCTTTTTGTCGTGCTTTTATCATTTCAGGAATATTTGCGTTGTAGATCTTCACATTGTCGGGCGCATTGCTGTTTGGAAGCAAGGTCGAAGCAATGATAGTGACGCCAGGTATAGTATCAAAAAGATGATCGATTAATGAGCCCAAGCGAGTGTGAGCATTGGCGACATCTACATCGCCAGTCATATCGTTCGTGCCTACGTGAATAATGACTAAGTTAGGCTGTGATGAAATGTCGTTTTCAGCGTTGGCTTTGGCTACATCGATTATCCAGCCGCCTTGAGCCTCAAATTGATTATCGGCCATTTGCCCGGCCGAGAAGCTGCCAATCATGTTGACAGGATTACCTTCCCAGATGAGCTTGTTTCTGAGAGCGTAACGGAAGCCATTCCCATCCGTTGAGGGGTAGCCGTAGACGATGGATGCGCCGATGCAAAGAATTCTAAGCGTGGTAGAATTTCCAAGGCCGCGCTTTCCAAAGTGATGCCCCTCAGGACCTAGCACAGGCTCGGTGTGGTTCGGATGGCCGGAATATATTCCAGCAGCCTCCCTCTGAAAGCTGGGAAAAGCGGCCGAGTAGGCTAGATGGTTTTCAGCGGCGAATTTTTATACACTGCAAAGACAGGATTCAGATACTTACCAGTGGATGACCAGAGCCATACGACAAAACAATATTTTAAGACCTGCATTTTGATGTTTAATTTTTTGCTCTATGAGGCTTAGGAGAGTGATCTTCAAGTGAAATTTGTTATCATCGGTGTGCTGAATTCCCCTTCATGGACGAGTGTTCTTCAAGAAAGCATAAGATTTGTCCGAAGAAGTTAAGAAAGCTAAACTGGGCTTCCTACCTGAACCCTTGAAACTGCAGCACAAGCTGATCGTCAGCTGAGACTTGCGATCTCACTCAAAACACTACGCCATATTTGACGACAACTCCGATAGAGTCTGCCTGAAAGCTACCTTCAATCGCCCCCACCTTCCTTGACTGGAAAGGGGGACCAAACTCAGTACCGGAATGCTAAATTTACGAGCAGATCAACCATGTGCGGAGCGGCGCAGTCTTTTACGGTTAAAAACAAGATTATCATCCATGCAGAAACCGTTGGCCAAGAGTTGAAGAAATTCGGGGTTAAAGCTTATCTTAATCTAAAGTGTTGTCAGCATTTCAACCCAAATCTCTTTTGGACCCAGATGAAGTGTTATGTATGGTGCCTTCGTGTTGGGGAAGCGGCCCCCAACGGAGATGAGGCTCCTTTGAGCACAATTGATCTGCTCGGTTGAGGCGCTGTCCGCTGAGAGAGGCAATCCCAGTGCCAAGATCTTACTGCCGATAACCTTGTCGCTCAAATATTGTCACCTGTGCACATATGTAGGGTGCTGATCCTTCCCAGCGGGAATGCTCGGGATTATCGCTGAGACCTAATTCTTCCTTTGCAATAGGTCTCAAAGACTTCACCAAACTTCAAAAGTCACTCAGCTAGTTTCAGCCTTCACTGGTCTTGCATGAGCTTGGGTAATTTTTTCTTCTTCTTGATCTTCTTTAAAAGCTTCTTTAAGTTGTTTCTAGAGAATCCCAAGAAGACGAGGGCTTTTGTCTTCAAATCCAGCCAGGCCTAAACACTTTCTTGATTCAATTTGTTCTCAATTTGTTGTATATCGAAGTATCATTTAAGTAAGCACCACCGTGAGCGAGATTGTTTATGATTTTGCCTACTAGGCTGTTCATCACCATGACCAAGAGACCTAGCGCTGTTAGATTTATGCCATATTCTGTTTACAACCCACTGACAAAGACTTAGAACCCAAATTAATCACATAATACACAAGTTTTCATCAGCCATGAGGCTCCCAACTTGTTTTACAATATTATACTTGACGGTCACGGTACTTGCAAATCCACAGGCCGCGGTCTGGGAGAAAGTATGGTTATGGGAAGCGTATCTTATCGAACTGAGCACGTTAGCCACTCCCAACGCTGCGACCATAATTGCCCCTGGATGCTACGGATCACAACCCGGCGCTGGGCGACGTTGTTACTTCAAAGAATTCATAGACTACATTGACAATCGTTATGCACCCGCCATTCAGTTGATTGAAAACCCCGAAAATCTGAACATCAATATCGAAGAAGCGCGAGATTCCCTGTGGAACAATGGTTACAGGGGCGCAATCCAGGCTAACAGGGTGTTCCCAAGTGGCTCCTACACGACGATGTACCCTCGGATAGCGGAATTAGTTTCGGGCTGGAAGCGGGCGCGATTATCGACTGGAGTGACAAACGGGGTGGTCAACTCGGTTTGGATATCAAACAACCTGCAGCACTACGAAAACCTCGATGACTCCCTTGCCTGGGCACGTAACGAGCGTATTTATGACCTTTCGAATTATTTCAGACCTCGTTATCAGGCAGCACTACCTGGTGCACCAATGGTTACACACCCCACTACGGCCGGTGAGGTTTTTGATCTCATCGGCACGCTCGCTGTAGTTGGGGACAACCCAGCCCAAAGAACCGCTATCATCGATTACTTCAACAACTACAATAATGTTTGGAATGATGGACGTACGCACGCTTCGGTGATTGACCGGATGTGGAGGGCGGAGGATTTCTTGCAATCTTGTTGATCATGGTGATATCTCTTTAGTAGATAATGGTAGCGGCTTGTGAATCTTAACATGTAGTTTCTAATTTGAGACTCGAAAAATAAATCAATTTAGGGACTCTACAAGTATCTATAAGGATTAGGTACATGCTTAGAGAATAGCACCGAAATGAAGATTGACTACGAAGCAGAAGTATGACTTTTTAGAATCTACGTATCCATTATAGAGCAAGGTGGAAACATCCAAACTTTCTCGGTGCGCGCTCCTAATACTTAACCAGTATAGTACAATAATTTGCCCCAATATAGCTATTCATGAATATTGCGGATAACCCACTCAGTAACAGGATATGCTGTTGGGCTAATTTGTAGGATTTGGAATCCGGAGAGTAATGGCACGTCTTGACCCGCTGGAGTAGCAGTAACAATAAAACCTGTGGTCGCAAATTGCCTGAATACCTCTGCAAGTGAAACTTTGTTAGGCTGGACAAATGAAAATGTTCAGAAATCGGTCTGTGGTCCCAAAGACTCACATACGCTACCTTACCACCCATTTTGACACCCTGTATGTCCCGGTTTATACTTTCGCCTCAAAATTTATCCTCTGGTCACTTTCTGCTTATTTGAATTCAGAAGTTCACTACTTGCTGAAAATAAGTTTAGATAAAGGCCGTCAAAGAGCACGTGATTAGTAACCTGCACAGCCTCATAATTTACTGGACAGAAAGACCTACGACAGTATTAGTATACCAGCAGCTGGCCATATTGAGCATCGAAGAAGCAGCTTAGATGCGTCCTCAGAATCCACAACCTAGTAGCAGTTCTCCAGGACTCTATCAAAGTAGAAATTAATGTACTATGGACATGCCTGGCTGTCACTGCACTGTGCAGATTATCAAGCCAAAGGTAGCCTTGCACAGAAATGGGAAATGCTCGACGAAGCCATACCAATACCAGCCTCTACAATCGTCAACTTCGATACGACTTCTCAAACTTCAATCATTCACGGGTGGAAGCCACGTGTGCGAGGATGATTTGTTCAGCCCCTTGACAGGATCTCTAGTCACTGTTGACTTGACGGATAAGCCTTCTTACACGGCTTTGTCTTACACATGGGGCGATCCCATGATATATTATTTGAGCAGAGCAGAAGTTGTACCCCAGGATGACTGGTACTGTCAATGTTACACCATTGAGATTGATGGGGTAGAAGTTACTATTTCCACCAACCTCTACACTGCCTTGGTATCGCTGCGATATATCAGATCGGCCTCGAGATATGCCAATTCCGGCGGGATTCAAGACGACAGCGAATACGTCTGGATTGATGCCCTTTGTATAAATCAATCCGATCTTTCTGAAAAGTCATCTCAGGTGCAGATGATGGATCGGATATACCTGCAGAGCAAGCACGTCTTCGTCTGGCTTGGCGGAGCAGATTATATGTCCGCCAAAGCAATAGCACTCCTCAACAAGCTCACTGAACTTGGCTTGGCCACCTGCAATGAAAAGGGAGAATATGTGGGACTTGGATTATTACCAGAAATGGGGCTTAACGACCCGCGCTTCTATGAGATCCTTGGTATGGAAGAGCACATCTCGCCCCGAGAATGGAGTTACATTTTCTCATTCCTCAACCGATCTTGGTTTCGCCGGGCATGGGTCATACAAGAGCTAGGGCTTGCCAAAAAGGTAATCGTGGTGTGTGGATTGCACGTCTTCAACGCTGCGGCACTCCACAACTGGATTCTCTTCTTAGAAAACACCCACATCCTGCCGAAGATCAAAGCTCTTGAGCCATTGATACTTGCCGGGAGCGATCTTGAATCGAATAGCCCGTATGACCCGTTTAACTACACTTTGTACTGCAGCCAAGAGGTTAGCCAATGGGATACTGGAATGCTCCTCTCTCTCTCGTATGTGAGGGAGAAGCGGAATGAGACAAGCAAGGAACCTACCAACGTCAATGGATTTGACAAAGAGGTTTTGCCTCCTCTCAGCGTTAGTCTCATGCTCTTTCGCTCGACCCAGGCATCTGATCCAAGAGATAAGATATATGCTTTCCTGGGAATATCAAGCCTAGACACTTTACATCTGCCACCATCGCTGGTCCCCAATTACTCTCTTCCGCCAGCACAGGTGTACATAAACTGGGCACAGTTTCTCATTCCACTAGATGAGCATCTCTTCTTATTATCTCAGGTTGAAGATCCATCGCTGCGCAAAATGAAAGAACTTCCCAGCTGGGTACCCGATTTCTCTACCGAGTGCCGTCCAATACCCTTTCGGATTCCCGCTTAATTACCTTTCTATGCCGGCCGCGGGCTGGGACCAATGTTCGCCGAATTTCCAGAACCTGGGGTGCTGGAGGTACGAGGATATATGTTAAACAAGATCTCAGCTGTCGCTAGTGCCAACGAACTCGAAACTGGAGGTATCAAAGCTATTGCTGAGTTTCTGTCGCATATTCCTAGGGTGGTGATGGTCAAGAAGCCGAATACTGAATTCCGCCCCGGTACAACTGCCGTGGACCTCAAGGATTACATGCGACAAAGCCGTCTCGATACTTACTGGCGCACGTTGATTACGGATCGTTTCCGAGACGAACATCCAGCACCAGAGACCTGTGGTCAAGCAATGAGAATCTCCTTTCGTCGAGCTTTATCTCACACTGCTGCACAGCTTCACACCGATCTAAAAAGTGGCGATGAGTTCCTCAAGCAGTGGGAGAGTCGCTGGCAGAACATTCACGAGGAGAATGCTGCATGGGAGAGTATTCTACTCCCGGACGAAATGACACCGTTGGTAGGTACAAATGGAAGGGGATATTTGAACTTGCTACTAACATCTATCAGCGCGAACAAATGGCAAAGTCTAAAGCCGGGACAGGCGATCCCATTATCTTCCTCACAGGTGGCGAATTTCCAGACATGCCCGAAGAGTGGCTCGATCTCGGGCATAACTTGCCCTGGGACGAACGCCTCGAAGCCGAGTACATGCAGCAGAAACGAAAGTGCCAGGATATGAGGAAACTCGTCGTCGTCCACCCTGGTGGGTTAGGGTTGGCACCAGATTCTGTCCAGATCGGTGATGAGGTCTGGATTCTTGCTGGATCACAGGTCCCGTTCATTCTGCGTTCCATGGGCGGCAGTCCGAGGAAGTACAAATTGATCGGGGAGGCGTACGTACATGGGATTATGCATGGCGAGGGTATGGAGGGCGCAACTTTTGATCAATTGGATGGCAGGCAGATACTATTGTACTGAGGAGAAGCTATACATAGATTAGCGTGCAGCTGCGATGTGCTTTGAGATACTGGGCGAACACTTGCTGTTCCCTCCGAATATCCGGGACAGTGAAGGCTAAAAGCAAAAGCATTCAGGCGTACACTACATTTCACCGGACAGGGTATGCCAACACGAAGCAAGAACATGAAAACTCTTTTATTTTCCGAAAGGTTGGATTAATGTACTTTTGCTAACGCCTGATTCATCTAACTACTAGCGGGTGGCTTCTGACCATAAACCACAGTGAAGGGGTAATACGAATGGTGCCGGCGATTTTTGATATCTCTCCTCACACCCGCGAAGAAGACAGCTGATTCATCCGCTCCCCATCCTAGACCCTTCTGAAACACTCGCGTGCTGATGCCCTCCAAGTTGACGGTCAGATTTTCCTGCTCGAAAGCGCCAACTAAGCGCAAGCGAGGATCTTTTGGCCAGGGGCTCGTCGGCATCTTGAAGATCTTCTCGGTCACGCCTGTAAAGCCGGCCGCTTCGAACCAACCCTTGTATTTCGCCGGGTCTTCGAGGGGCGTGCCAAAGGCAGTTGCTGCTGCACGAAGTAGCTTATCGTACGCTTTGAACTGGCTAGTTTCTGGGACCGTGTTGTCGTCGCAGCCGAGAGTGCCGTTGATACATTGAAATTCGAGCCATCCACCCGGCTTCAGATGCCTGTTGATAAAGTTGTTATTATCTCTAGCTATCTCACATATCGAGCATATATCGAGCATATATCGAACAGGAGTAGAACTTACTTGTAGCATTGATCGACCAGACGGGGCAAGTCTCGAATGCAGAGCAATAAGTCACGGGCGAAGATGTAGTCGAAACTTTCCTCCTTCCATGTCCACGGTTGCTCGATATCATCAATCTCGAAATGACAGTTCGGTGAGGTCCTAATCAACGGGACGAAGAATCAGCAATTGCAATCAGATCACGTGCCGACAGAGAATTTCCCTCACCATTTTGGCTGGATAGGAGCAATATCAACACCAGTTACCTACCATAAGTTAGTACTTTCTCTACTATTCTACCATCGGAATTTTTACATCTGCTGATGGATTCGCGTCCGCAAAGTCGATGGTCCAGATTCCTGCCGCCGAGTCAATCAGCATGATGCGTTGCCGGCAAGCTTCGGCAAGAAAACTGCTGAGGACTGACCTGTTCCACAAGCAAGATCAAGGACTTTCTGAGGATTTGCGGGAATGGGAGCGAGCCATCGCTTCTTGTCTAAAAGCATGAAGTATTTCGCGTGCGCCATGTCGATCCGGTCCATTTCCTGTTCATCCATTGGCGCGCCATACTCTTGATAGCGTTGTTAGTAGGTATGCGGTGCCAGCCGAGCTGGCTCAAAGACGTTTAAACAAACCTTCTTTGCCATAAGATGCATAGGTTCTTCCATTCTCCTCTACTCCTTGGATGATGCTTGACGACAAGGATGCGAGAGAGCTCTCTTCCCCCACGTCGGCGCCCTGGTCGCAGTCAGTGACAGGTCAGATCAATACATAGCAGAGGCTAGCCGAACCTCATCGGTAAAGGAATCATCGTCGGCCTCGATGATATCGGTTGGCTCCTCCATGATGCGCGGCAATATAGAGAATAGGTTAGGGTAAGGGCACGGCAGACTAAGGTAGCAGGGCGGAGAGGGGTCGCGCAGTCTTTAAGTGCAGTTTCGTTCGCACGGGATGAACCCAAAAGTTGGTCGGTGGAAGCTCGTATGTGCATCATCCCATCCATTTCTTGTATGCAGTCGCCGGGATGATGCTTCTGGACTCCATACCCATGCCTATGCAGAGACCACGAAATGCACCACTATCGACGCTCCCCTGGCTGTGCTGTCAGACACGGCCCACCAGACGCGGGGCACAGTTTACAATTCCTATTGGCCGTGTGCAGCATTTCCATGGCACGACATACAATCTCCATTGGCTCTGCGCACAATCTCCATCTTCACTTATCCACCTCAACCGTCTCCGCCGTGTCCGCTCGCGGTTCGTTTGATCGCTTGGAGCGGACATCAGAGTGCATTAGGGAACTTCGTCCGGATCCCCTGCGCGTACGTGGGCGTGCGGGGGTTTCTGTCGCGAACGTGGACACATACAAGTGATCCTGCCATCCACATAAAATGGATAATCCCCTCGCTTGGAAGTTTCTCATCCATTTCCGTCGCTTGGTTCTCTTCTCACCTCGCCTCTTCCCGTGTCGTACAAATCCATCGCATCACACGGTGTTCGCAACCCGACACAATGGAACCGACACCCGGCCCAAATGCAGTGCTGATTGCAGCAGCGAATAGCTTTGCCGCTGCCGTCAAGGACTTCAATGGCGACCCGGTCAAGCAGCGCCAGTTGCTGAAGGAGGCCGACCAGCTCCGCATTTTGCTGGAGACCCCGATGGATGTGCTGATGAAGCAGTGGGAGATGAGCCAGTGCATTGCCGCCATGAATTTGCTGGTCGAGTTGGACGTCTTGGAGGCCATTCCAAAACAAGGATCCATTAGCTCGAAGGAGTTGGCTGAAATTGTCAAAGTCGACGAGTCGGCCATAGGTAGGATTTTCACTCGCGAAATCTAAAGAAAGTGAAAATGACCGTCGTGTAGCACGAGCGCTCAAGCTCGTCGTGATCAATGGTATCTGTGTCGAAACAACTCCCGATAATTTTGCTCTCAATCCCAATGCCTTTGTGTTCCTCAAGGGAGTGGCACGAGAATTTTTCCAGTTCATGATTGATCAAACCATGCCGTTCTACAAGCTCCCGGAGTACTTCCGCACCCACAAGCAGGAAGATCTGTATGACCTCAAGAAATCCCCGTACGCATGGGCCGTGGGGCTTGAAGGCAAGGATTACTACGAGGCTATTTCGAGCGACCCAAGGAAGCTGCACAACTTTAACTTCACTATGGCGACATCCGAGGCCGTCACCCCTATGACTGGCATGTTCCCCTGGGCAAGCCTGAAGGAGGAAGTCGAAGCCGACACTTCCCGGGCATTCGCTGTCGACATTGGAGGTGGCAGAGGTCAGTTCCTCAAGGCTATCCAAAAGGAAGCACCGGGTGGATTTGGCGCAAAGATGATCCTGCAGGATCGGCCAGATGTGTTGGCTCCGTTGACTGCAGAAGACATTCCGGGCATCGAGTTGATGCCGTACGATTTCTTCACCGAACAACCTGTTAAGAGTATGAATTATTTCCACACTCCGAGTACCTTTGGTGCTAACAGTTGCTAGATGCACATGTGTATCTGATGCGCCGCATTCTCCACGATTTCTACATTCCAGTTTGCAAAGATCTGGTGAAGACAATTGCGAGCGCAATGGGACCGTCTTCTCGATTTATTATTGCCGATATGATTATGCCGGAGAAGGTCGAGATGGGGACTGAAGTAACGCCGTATTGGATGGATTTCAACCGTAAGTCGCGAGATGCAATGGCATATCCTCAGAGCGACTGACTGATCTTGGCAGTGATGATGTTGAACGGAACTGAGAAGTCGAAGAAGCAATTCGAGGAGATTCTAGATTCGGCTGGATTGGAGATCGTGAAGATCTACATGTTTGCCTTCGGGTGCCATGCGAATATTGAGTGTCGTCTGAAGCCCTCAGCTTAAGTCGCTCCAAGGGCAAGGTAGTACAGGAATAGATTGAGCCAATTAGCTATGCAGCGGACCTTCCATAATTAGGTGGAGCTGAAGATGCATGCTTACCACCTGGATTTAAATTGTACCGACTGTCGAGTCAGAGTTTCCCAGATTTCTGGTTACCATACAATTTTAGAGGTCTCAAGTGTGACCAAACGAAAGACTATGATATACGTTGAAGAGCCATCTTCAAAAATGAGTTTCATTTTGCGTCATTATTTTCGGAGGCTTTGTGGAACACTATGTTCTGAATCCCCGACCTTCAATCTAGCATAATCCCACGAAAGAATGTGTCCTGATTCTTCTCCTTTTCAGCCTAATTAATCATGGAAAATTATCCTCGGTCCCTGGTAATGCTTGCGACCATGCAGAAACCAATTCACGGTTCCTAAAAGTCCGGCGATAAAAAGCATCACACACGTGTAATCTTTTCCCACGCACCCATTATTAGCATTTTGCCTAAGTTTCACATTGGGGGAGGTGTGGATGAACTCACTCATGTTTAGACCTGTGACTGGGAGGAAGGGTGGCAAGAGGAAGAACACTGTGAACAAGCTGGCCATTACAACGACGATGATGTTAGCGCTCCAGCCGAGCCAGTTAGGGAGGCGGAAAGCACAGTTCTGAGGGAGGAACTCTTCGGAGCGGCGGCGGTAGAGGAGCAGGGCGACGGGGATGATGAATGATATCTGCTGTAGGACGACAGAAGAGCCTAAAAGTGCATTGAATGCTAAGTGATAGTTCACCATCAGTCTTTTTTCTGCGTTAGCTTTATTGTGGTTGGTTGATCATACCTGTTGACGAAGCGAGGAATATGCACCCGCAGATGATAAAAATACCCCAATTGGTGATGAGCGCGTAAACTGGAACATCTAGTTTTGGATGAATGATGGAGATCTGCTTGGAAAATACAAGCGCGTTGTCTCGTGCAAATGCCCAGGTGATGCGCGACGAGGTCTGGAAAATGGCGTTGAGGATGAAGAACGAGAGGACGATACCGGCAATCAAGAAGGCGAGCGCTGCGGTCTCAGATCTCATTGCCTGCTTGTTGATTTCGAAAGGGAGATAGCTAGAAGCAGCGGAAGTCAGAAATTGTCAGACTCAATCATTTAGCCGATGTTAAGTACTGAATTACTACGTACCCTTGGAGTTCTAGCAGCCCTTCGAAGTCCGAGATGCTGTAGAGAAGAGTGATGCTGTAGATGAAGGCAGTAAATACACCTATACTGACCGCTAGGACACCGGCTCTGGGAACAGCAGTCCTTGGGTTGGGAGCCTCTTCGGCTAGATGGAGGGCAGCGTCGAGACCGGCAAAGATAAAACATGTTGTCAGCAGGCCAGTGAAGAAGCACACGCCATCGTTCCATCCTGTTGCATTAACGAATGTATTCCAGACAAACTTAGAATCTGCTTTGGGTGAGGACCGAGCCAAGGCAGTGACGACAGACGCGAGAAACATGACGATCGTGAAGATGACTAGAGGAAGAATGAATTAGTGAATTATGATACAGACGTGATGAGCCATTGACATACATCCGATATCGTGAGTCTTGGGAAGCTTGATCAAAGCAAAGATATTGTATAGCACCACGACCACCCCGAAGCACTGATAGACTAGGAAGTAGTGCCACGTCTGGGAGATGTACTCGGGATTATAGTAGAGAGCCAACGCGATGATCTGCTGTGACCCTATCATCATGACGGCCGCACCGATCGCAATCCAGGAGAGCATGGTAACGATACCACAAATATAGGAGAGGGAACGGTTGACGCTCTTCGGTGCCAAGATAGATACAAAATGGTACTGGCCGCCGGCCGTCGGGTAGACGCTGGCCAACTCGCCCATTGATAGTGCAATACTCATGTACACCGTCGACGTGATGACCATGCCATATATAAGGGTTGCAGGTCCGCCTTGAATGAGGGCTATCTGCATGCTCCCTGCAACACCAGCCCAGCTATTGCAGATGTTGAAGCCGATCGCAATCATGGTGAGCGGGCCAATGTATTTCTTCACAACTGTTCCGCTCTGAATTTCGAGTGCCACTTCGCCATTTTTGATGCTGGTCGATGCCTCCAGAGCTGAAGACCCGTTGGAGTCATACTTCTTGTCTGTGCTACCTAATTTGAGGAGTCAGTGTCTTGTTATTACGACTTTTGAAAGTGGGTTTAGAATTTGAAATGGCATATCTTTACTCACTGCGCAGTTGTCCAGCAGGTGTATCCTCAACCATTTTTTTATCCCAATAACAGAGGAGTAGCACTGGTGTTAAAACTTAGGAACTTGAAGAATCCAAGATAAATGGCGCGGGAAGTCGCATAGACTGTTTTGAAATGGAGATAGGGTAGAGTAAGTTGAGTTAAGGAGACGGAAAGATCCTATTCTATATACCTTTATCGATCTAACTGCTACAATATAGATAGTGCCTCTTCCTGATCTAAACCGCTCTTGCATGCTTTCCGCTATCTCGAGATAACCCAAAGGCAATGAGATAGGAGCAGATAGTATCCCCGAATGGCACGCCCCTGCAAGCCGTCGGTAAGATATGAAAGTGCCGCTGGGGACGAAAGTCGTCTTGCATTACATGAATCTGGAACTGCGGAGATCTGGCTGACAATTCCCTGGGTGCGGATCTCTAGCGGAGAGTGCGGAATGGTGGCGTCTGATCAGCTCCTTTGATAAGAGTATACTGCCGCTAAGAGCGCCCGAAATTTATGCATCGATCACTCTACCCTCGTGCTGTAAACGAGCATAAAATAAGAAAAATTACTAGATTAAGGATAAAATCAAGTTTTGTAAACTTCTTTCAATTTGTATCGAGTATTTTGTCTTCATCCATAGCATTGAAGAGTCATGAAGCGTGCGAAGTGCTTCAGGCAGGGACCTGAATTCCCCACTCGCTTAAGCTAACCTAACCCCTGGAGCAGGGATGGCATGGGGACGGCAACAAAAGATGCAGCGCGGCTAGATACAGCGCGGCTCGACAAGAATTTACGTCGCGGTTCGATAAAGGCGCACAATTTCAGTGATCTTACTTCAGTGGCGTGAGCGCGGTTACCAGACGCGCCTTGAGCCCCTATTTCTAATCTCAACTGTGTAGCCCGAGTTTCCGGTTTCCGGTTTCCGGGAGCAAAGAAAAGTCTGTTATGGAGTCTATAAACCCCCCTTGCTTCGTTGTGGTGGATGAGAGGTCAAATTCGCTTCAAAACGGTCACCTCTGTCCTAATTTTCTTTGACAGGGAGAAGAAAACATTCAGGATGCTCGGGAAAGCGGTAGATGTCGTTGTTGTTGGTGCCGGTCTCAGTGGTCTTCAGGCGGCAGTTGAAGTACAAAAATCCGGCTTATCATGTCTAGTGTTGGAAGCTATGGATCGAGTTGGTGGAAAGACGTTATCAGTCAATGCATCACCACAAGGTGGTGTTGTTGATCTGGGGGCGGCCTGGATCAATGACACGAATCAAAGCCACATGTACTCTCTTGCGCTGCAGTTTGGATTTGACTTGGAAGTGCAGCGCACCTCAGGACTCAGTCTTTCACAATCCGAGGATGGAAGCGTAGTTTCACATCCGTATGGAGAATTACCTGTGAGTTTCCTTTGGCGGGTCAAGAACAAACTGAAAAGGAGCTCATGAAACTCTATAGCTATCAGATGAAGAGAAATCCAAAATGCAGGAATTCTTCTCAGTGCTTGGAAGCCATATTGAGCAGTCCAACTTAGAGAATCCAGAACTTGGACCCCACGCCAAAGAACTTGATTCTGTTACGCTGATGGAATTTGCCAAAAAGAACTTCGAAACCCCGCATGCCCAGGCCATAGCTGGGCAACTGGCGCGAGCGTGGCTTGGAGCTGAAGCCGATGAGATTAGTGCATTGTATTTGGTAGACTACGTCAAGAGCGGTACAGGAATTGAAAATATGGCTTCTGATGGGAAAGACGGTGGTCAGTACCTCAGAAATCACCAAGGTAAGCAAAATTTAAACATTTAATCATTATTTCGAGGTTTACTCATCTATTACTAGGCAACCAGACATTCTCAACCCGGCTAGCTCAGCTTCTAAAGCCTGATTCGATACTTCTTAGCTCTCCAGTCAGCAAGATCTCGCAAACCAGCCCGAAAAAGTGTGTAGTTAAGACAGCCACAAATATGACAGTTCACTGCAAAAAGGTCATTGTATCAATACCAACGACGTTATATCCTTCCATCGATTTCTCGCCGTCTTTGCCCTCAGCAAAGCAGATGCTCAGCGAGAACACAGCATTGGGATACTACGCAAAAACGATATTCGTCTTTGAGAAGCCATGGTGGCGAGAGGCTGGTCTTTCGGGCGCCTTTAGCTCTGATGCTGGCCCTATATCCTTCAGCCGAGACACTTGTGTCGTAGCGGACAATCAGTATTCGATAACCTGCTTCTTAGTTGGCGACTCGGGACGAAGATGGTCAAAGTTCTCCAAGTCCGAGCGACGAAAGCAAGCGGAAAGCCAATTTCGAACTGTCTTCGGCATTGCGGTCGATAACATTCCTGAACCTATAAACGTCCTGGAAAAGGAGTGGGTAAAGGATCCCTGGGTACGAGGAGCACCATCTCCATTCATGCTGCCCGGAATCATGACTTCCGATGCAGGAAAGTCAATCCGCGACTCGTTTGGAGATATTCATTTTGTTGGTACAGAGACAGCATTGGTCTGGAAGGGTTACATGGAAGGAGCTGTTCGTTCGGGTGTCCGCGGAGCTTTAGAAGTGACCCAAGAACTCTGCAATGTTGATTCGAACATGTAGATTAGCCAATACTCTAACAATAACACTGTAGGAGCTGATCCATCAGAGATGAATATTCGATAGAGTTTTGTTAGGCGACTACGCATGGTTCTTTGCAAGTATCTGTGCGTGCTTTGGCGTGTCGCATTTCAAGCCAAACAGCAGTTGATGTTGTGCTTTTGCATCATAAGAGACAGTCCATATGGCCCGTAAGATCTTCTGTCGGTGTCTGCCCAGAGGTGGCTGAGAAGGTCGCGAGCTGTCAAACAGTGCTTCATTTGATAGCGTGTGTTTGTCAAAGATTCAAACAACTTTTGACGCTGCGTCTCCTTGACCATGCACGACCCGGAAATCACAAGTGGCCACAATAAAATTGAACAATATTGAGACTCCGAGATTTGGAAAGCAAGGTTAATGAGTTCATCCACGTGATCTTGGATGGTGCAAATCCGAGCTGGGGTATCAACGATAGAGCCCGAAACTGCAGTCTCAAGGTAAATGTGCAACGCATGCCGATAAATTTCGGCCATTGACTCACGTTGAGCTGCAAGTTCCGGATCGATTGTTTTGAGTGGGCCAAGTTTCCACTCGATAATGCTTCTTTGAAGCTCTTTGTATTTCTCATGATCCTCAGGAGAACAGTCTTCGGTTTGTTCTTCGAGCCTACTCTGGTGAAAATTTGATATTTGGGGAATGATTTCAAAGAGTCCGTGAACGCCTGCGAACATCGTGCCAAAAGTTTCGTATTCACTCAGTGTTCCGAGGGATGTCATTAAAGGATCTGTTGGCATGATGCGGTCTCCAATAGTGTTGTAAGGACTGATGGTGTTGGCCAAAGTGAGATATGCATAAACTTCCAATGCAAAGCCAAGAGCTTTTTTATCCCCCACGGTGTTTTCATGTCGTGTGTCACTTAACAGCCACTTTATTAGCTGATGACATGCACGTAAGTGAGGGAAGATAGACCCCGAGATATTGCCTGACACAACCTATTGAGCGGCATTAGTATAGTGTGATGATTTCGACAGTAAGTAGCAAAGGTATGTAATACCTCAAAATGACAGAGCATCAGTAGCACCAGCAGCAGCTTTAGCAACTTCATCGAACTTTCAGGCCCAATATCTTGAAAAGCTATTCGGATACCTTTTAGTACCAAGTCGCAGTGAAGGTATGTTGCCCGCTGGATCTCCAAGTTATCGGGTTGCTTGAAACTTAGATGACTGCCACTAAGAGCCAGAATGGCGTGCATAAGGAGATCGTCAATATAGGACAAAGGTACAATGCATGTAACAAATGGACTGATCCAGATAGGTGTTGTGGCCAGTAGCGAGCCAGTATGAACAAGATAATGCTCCAATAAGATATGAGAGCTTTGCGTCAGCAACGCCGCTCTCTTCGGACTTGAGAACGAATTGGTCGATTTTACCCACTGAATGGTCTCATCATGGTTGCGGAATTGATCAGCTCCATAAAATGGTTTTATGGTTGCAAGCAGATTGATTGCAGGAGATGACGGCCCAGGACTGCGTGAGCAATGCTGTTTTGGGGAGGAGTCTGATTTCCTCCCATTCAAGTCTTTCGGTTTGTCTTTTGTTCTATTGGAGCTAGCTTTGCTAGTCGAAGAGGCCGGGGCCACGGAGGGCCAAACACAGCTGAGCTTGTTGCGATTACAAGCCACGCACTGAGGCTTCGTAAGATCGCATTTTTTCTTGCGTTGACGGCAAATAAGACAGCCTTGCCGCGTGCGCGGGTACCGAGGACGTAGTTTTATGACAGGATGACTGGGATGAGATGGGGTTGCATGAGCAGTCTCCATTACTGGGGCGATGGCGGGTATTGGTTCGTTGTAGCATGAAGAAGCCATAGCGCGGTAGTAGTTGACTTTAATCGCGATGTTGTAATGAGCAGATATTCCCCACTCTTGCCTTTCCTTGTGTCAGGGGCTGAACGTTCGATCAGTTCCGGGATGAATCCTCGGTAAGAGGTTGTTTGCTATTTCAACGAAGCCGGGTTATGGTCCGATGCAGATCCCCTCCTTCTGGTTCTCTTTACCATGAGAGAAGAATGTGGAACCTTGGACGGTGAGTGTTGTGATGGAGACAAGAAGCTGAAAGGAGCAGACTCGAGGGGTTGTGGAATTGCAGCCGCAAAGCCCCACATGTAATCTACCTATGGAGCGCGGTTAGATGATCGAAGTGACAACGATAAGCGCGCTTGTTCAGAACCCGTCCCCCCGGAAGACTGTGTTAGCTTTCATGCACCCGTGGACATGACTCGTTATGCGGGTGGCACTTCTAGCCGCGATCGCGGCTAGAGACATTTTACATTACCTCATTCTGTGCTCAGCTTTCCTTGCAACGTGCTACCCAAGAGCACATATGGACCGGCCGATCTCGAGCCCGGCTGTCCGAGGCCGGTCAAGAATAATCCCGGCGGCCAGTCCACCCTTCCGGGGGTGCGACCTGCACTCCAGTAATGCTCCCTCTTAGACTGACACTCCGGCAGAGTGTCTTGACATATTATCGCTGCCGCATCAGAATGCATATATACAAAGGCTAAAACATCCCCCATCACACCTTGAAAGAAGCACAAGTGTTTCCTCTATTTGCCTCATAACTTTTCATCCTGGAAATATAAGTCAATTCTGGCAGTCTGTCCAACATGGCCCCGGGAGATTCGAAACCTTCCAACAACTTTGTTGACTCTCCATCACTCGTGGATCCAAAATGGTATTCTCATGCAATATCGGCAAATGGGGCAGGTCGGTTGGTATTCACGTCGGGCCAGGTTGGGAATCTCAAAGATGGGTCATGGCCAGACGATTTTGCAGGCCAAGTCAAACAGGCAATCTCAAATCTTGATTCGGTTCTCAGGGCAGCTGGTGCATCACCTAGAGACATCGTTAAACTAAACTTCTACGCCGTTGACTGGTCGATGGATCTCGGACTTGCCCTTGTCGAACCTCTTCTAGCCCTCTTGACAGAAAAATTCGGTCTAACTTACCGCCCAATTACTACTTTGGTGCCAGTTCCGAAACTGGCATTCCCGGAGGCCAAATTTGAGATCGAAGCGTTTGCTGCTGTTGGGGGCCTATCGCAACCATGGGCTGATAGTTCAATCTCCGTCAGCCATCCTGTAGGTCCCGACAGCGTGGATGTAGTTGTCATTGGTGGGGGGTTTTCTGGTCTGATGGCGGCTTATAGAGCCCAAAGTCAAGGGTACAAGACGTTGTTGCTAGAAGCAAAGCATCGGATTGGCGGAAGAAGTCGAACACAGCAGTTGAAGAGTGGCCCAGGTGTCGTGGAGATGGGTGCAACTTGGATAAACAAGACCACGCAACCAAAAGTTTATGCACTCGCTGAGAAATTTGGCTTGGACATGGTCGAACAATACACGAAGGGGGACATGATCTTCCAAGATCAAGACGGCAATATAGTACGGGCACCTGATGGGGTGATGATGAACGTGCGTACTCCCAACACAAAACGCGAGATCAGGTATCCTAACTAACATTACAATAGATTGAAGATCCTGTACTTGCAAAGAAGGTCGAGAGCTTGTTAACTTCTGTGGCTTTAGGGGCGGAGGCAAGAAATATTCGGAAGTTTGATGACTTCCCAGCAGAAGAGGACGCCTCTTTCACGGAATGGGTTTCACAAAAAGGTCTTAGTGATCCGTTTGTTGATGCTTTGTCTAGTCATCTCACGAGTGCTATTGTTGGTAGCGAACCAGAGAAAGTTGGTGTGCATTATCTACTTGACTATATTAAGTCAGGGGTGGATATTCAAGCATTGTTAGCGAGGGTGAGCTCGGTGCGCAGTCGCTGAAAATCAAGCAAGGTAAGCCATAAGCCGCAAAAAACCGCGCCATACATGAATCTACGAGGTTGGCTAAATTCATTCACCCAGGTACTTCCGCGATTGCTACCGGTCTCGCTTCTGCCATGAAGCCGGGCACTGTTCTGCTTAACACTCCCGTCGATGGTATCACGCAATACGGAAACGAAACTATCGTCACGACCTCAACTGGTAATCGTATCAAAGCTCGCAAGGTAATTTTAGCAATCCCCACAAACACTTACGACTACATCCAATTTCAGCCGCCACTTCCAACTGCAAAGCAGGCTCTTGTGTCCCGAACAATGCCTGGCATCTACGCTAAAGTTATTTTAACTTACAGAACGCCTTGGTGGAAGGAGATGGGCCTCGTTGGCAAATTTACGAGCTTACGAGGACCGATTTGCTTCTCATGGGATATTTCAGAGGCCTCCTTTAACCAGTACTCGCTTGCCTTCTTCGTTGCCGGTGCGCGTGCTGCAAAATGGCACGAGCTTTCAGCTTTGTCTCGACAAGAGGCCATTATCAACCACCTCGCTGAGCTAGTAGGTCCCGAGAATAGCCACCTCGCATTCGATGTTCTTGAAATCAACGCTATTGAATGGACAAAGGAGGATTTCATTTTTGGCGCGCCGACTTCGGCCATGGGCCCAAAACAGCTTTCCCAACATGGTCATGCCTTGAGAGAGCCATTCTTGAACATTCACTTTGGTGGTGGGGAGACGGCTTTTGAATGGAAGGGGTATCTGGAAGGGGCTATTGGAGCTGGGGAGAGGGTCGCGGATGAAGTGGTGGCGCTTCTCGGCCACAAATCTCAAGAGCCACAAGAGAACAAGTTGTAAAATTGAAAGTTCCTGATACGAGGAGCTGTAGGGAATTTGCTCACCTCAAAGAAAGCAATTATCACCTGATTTCCCCCTTTCCAGTCCGCAAGCTTCACGAACTCTTCGAGCTGAATAGATAGAATCACTCCGTTGCAAAAAAATTGTGTAGACTTTTGATATAAGCAGTAAGCTCTACGAGCATTAAAAATACTTAATTATGTGAATTAGAACTTATTTTTTCTCGCGTAGAAAGTATTTATAAACTTAGAATATTAGAAGAACACGTTACCTTGAGAGCCTGACACCTCGGATGTTTTTACTCAGCTTTCAGCTATTCCTACAATTATGTCATCAGAGAATATGAACTCGTATCCTCTTATAGTTCAACAACTGCCTTTAGGCGGCAATCATTGAGGTATCACCAGCACGTGATTATGCGAGCCTTCGGCATTAATTATCGAGGCTGAACGAAAAAGTAACATCAAGCCAAGAAGAATGTCTCAGCTCTAGCGCTTGGGAAAGCCATGTCACTCACGACATCAACCTCGCAAAGTTGCTCCGCTGCGTAAACCATTCATCTCTAAACCTCACCTCACCCCGAAGTAGTCATGGATCCATTATCGATCATCGGCCTGGCAGGGTCTCTGATACCAATGTGCGTGAAGATAACTAAATCACTCAACGACATCAAAAGCAAGTACTCTCAATCAAATGCGACAATATCGGCCATCATCTGTGAGTGTTCAGTCATCGCAACAGCGCTTACACACATCGAGAAAATCGCAAAGCAAAATCCTAGAGCCCTTGCCTCCCGACTTGACCCAAACGCTAGCCAACTTGGGTCCTCATTTGAGCTTGCGTTGAATGGTTGCTCCATTGCTTTAATTGTGCTAGATGATGAGATCCAGAAAATAACTGGCTCGGAAAAGGCGGGATTTCTGAGTTGGAAATCAAAGGCCAAATACATCTGGAATGAGGAGAGTATGAAAGACATGTTGGCGACCATACGAGGTCAGCAAAGCGCGCTTCATCTTCTTGTTACAGCTATTCAAACGTCAGTGGCTCTTTTTACTCGTTTGAAGATCAACTTTGACGGAAAACAGGGAATCAATGTCTGATGTCAAGCGGATCCTCGACGATAACAATACTTTGTTGAAGCAGATGGTGCAGAGATCACAAACTCTTCGACAAAAGCGGGCAGCCAGCACAATTGGTGGACAAGACACAGAGTTTGACTTCGACGACCAAATCGTCAACTCGACTGCCTATAGGCGGGCATTTAAGTCCTTCGGGCGTCGACCGAGATCAGAATCTAAGGGAAAAGAAAGTGAAGCAGCGGCACTACCAGTTGATTCTCCTGTGACAGCTGAAACTCTACCTAGGTATTCATGGCATTTGGCTGAGGGCGATCAAGCCAGAACAAAACCCGAGGATGCATTAGCCTCTCAGTTCGAACAAACCCGTTTGAACCGTCCTCAAGGTCCTCAGCAAGCAGTAGTCAGAAAGCCACTAGCAGCAACCGCTTCAAATGGTAGAGTGCAAACACCAATAATATCAAGTCCCTCTTTGCAACAATTCACACCAGCCTCAATACCAACGCCACCAAGAAATCCTGCTTCTGATCCATTACTCCGTACAGCTGCCGAAAAAGGGCACACGGCACTGATTAAGATGCTCATTCTCAAAGGAGCCGATGTCAACAGCGCCGATGCTTCCGGCATGACCCCACTACTCCTAGCCGTTTCGAACAAGCATAAAGAAACTATCTGCGCCATCCTAGAAGCTGGTCCAGATTTGAAACACAAAAGATTAGATGGAAACACGGCGTTGAACATTGCCTGTATGTGCAACGGAGAAGTGCCGATTGTGGACGCCTTACTCGATGCTGGTATGGATATCGAGAGTACTGGTTGGCAAGGATGGCATCCACTTCACCATGCAGCTGCTAATGATCTGGTCTTGATTGTCGATCGTCTTATCAGTCGCGGCGCAGAGTTAGAGCCGTGTACTGACAATGGAGATCGACCCTTACACTGCACCGCAGAGATGGGAAAGCCAAAGGGAGCCCTAAGACTGATAGAGCTGGGAGCCGACATCGAGGCAAAGAACTCTGCCGGAAATCGACCACTGAACATCGCAGCCATGAAAAACCAAACTGAAATGGCCAAGCTACTGTTGGAAAAAGGTGCAGATATTGAAGGAGCAGGGGCTTGCGGCTGGCATCCGTTGCACCATGCGGCCGGCAATCCCAGTGTTGCGACTTTGGAATTTCTAATTGAAAAAGGCGCCAATCTTAATGCCTTGGCTGATCTCGATGCACAACCAATTCATATCGCCACCTCTAATCCCAAACAGGATCCGAACGCCTCGACTATGGAAGCCTTGATAAAGCGTGGCGTCGATATTGGAGTGAGACAGGGCGTCGGGAACGACAATCAGCCATTGCATTTAGCGGCGGAAGCTGGACACATTGCTGCCATGAGACTTTTAATTGCAGCAGGTGCAGAGATTCACGGTCGCGGCTGGCATGGTTGTACACCACTCCACGGAGCTATCGCTTGGGGGCAAGTTGCTTCCGCCGAGTTGTTGCTTGAACATGGGGCCGATCCGGAGTTTGAAGCTTCGCACAACTATCGACCTATTCACTCGGCGACACATTATGGCAACCTGGAGACGACCCAAGTGCTACTCAAGAGAAACGTGAACGTAAATGTACATTGCGAGGATCGAGCTACACCATTGGCATGCGCTGCGACTCGTGGGAAAGTCGACGTGATGCAGACACTAATCAATTACGGAGCAAAAATTGACCTGAAAGGAAAGTTTGGGGGGCAGCCGATACACGATGCAGTCTGTGGGGGACAACTTTCCGGTGTATACTTTCTAATAGGATTAGGCGTCGATCTGGAGTGTAGGAACGATGGCGGGGATACGCCGCTTATAGAATCTGTCAGGTATTCGCATCCGGCGACAGTCCGAGCATTGGTCAAAGCCGGCGCCGAGATCGAAGGCTCAGGTTGGAGTGGATGGCATCCACTGCATCATGCTGCATGCAGTGGAAATGAACCTATCATGAAGGTTTTGATCGAGCTGGGTGCCGACAAGGAAGCTGTTGCTGACCACGGAGAAAGACCCTTGCATGTAGCGGCTAAGTGTGGGAAAGCGAATACCGTCAAAGTGCTGCTTGATAATGGTGTCGATGTTGGGGCTGTACAGGACGAAGGGAAGAATGCACTTCAAATCGCTGTAGAGAAGGGACATCTTGAAGTAGCCGAGTTGCTGGTATAGAGGACTCTTGTTCTTAATCTAAAACACTTTCTATAATGTTTGCTTTTAACCACGGCTTCTCTCCCCTCGCCTCATTTGAAATTTCCTCCCGGGGAAACTCGAAAGAATTAGTTCCCCTGCAAATTCTGGTTGACTTACAAATTATGATGTTAAATACATTTGAAGCCTAAAAATGGTACTCAGCGTCTGTAGACATACAGGCACAATATCAACGAGAGCGTACTCACAGCTTCTACGTGACGTTATATTTATCAATTTGCAACTTTTCTTCTCTATGGGTCTCTCTTTGCTCGTTCAAGAAAGCAAGGAATAGAAGCCACAACTTGGGTCGGACGAATAGAAGTCAATATATATTTACAATCATTAAAAATAAGTAAAGATCTGAAGATTTGATTTTGCCCTCTTAAATTACAATTCAACTGCCGCATACGGAGTAATAGTTACAGTCCCAACCAACCCAGCCTCCAACGGACCAGAGATCGGCGGAACAACAGGCCCTGCGCCTGCAGTCTGCAGGGTAAACCAGACAGGAATCAGAGCGTTGTACAAGCTCGTAGCGACCGTGGCTTGCACTGTGTTGGTTCCCTTGACGAGGTAGGCGCTGATGTCAGCCGTTGCATCTGCGAGATCGAGAACCGGGATCGCAACGCCATTGACCTTCACACGAAGAGTGTGCACAACACGTCCAAAATCGATGACGGCACCGACAGACGTGCTGGCCCACGTGAATTTTGTGCTGTAGTATCCCACTCCTGCGACCGTCTCGAGACCAGGAATTGAAGGCCATGATTGGAGGGTAGGCAGGCTGTAGGTGGTGTTTGTCTTGACGGCAACGGTTGTGAGGTCGGTGGGGTCTGCTGGGGCCGTCCAAGACTCTGCGACCAAGGTCCAGTTTCCAAGTGCGAAAGGAGCGGCGATCTTTTGCGCAGCAATGACGTGCTTGACGGAGTCAGATGTCACGATTGTGGTTGTTGTGCTGGAGTAGGGCACGTTGGCGACGAGACCAGTTGAGGCACTGTAGGAGTAGCCCAGGACAGAGAGAGGGCCGGTGCTCACATGTACTGCTGGGGGTGGGCAGCTGCCAATTGCTGTGGCGAGAAAGGCGACGATTATGGTTTGGTCGGCGGCTAGTGTCAATGGAATCGTTGTACGTCCTGATGCAACAGTGTATTTAAGGACGAGGATCTGTTCTCCAGTCCAGGCATTGTAGAAGTAAGGGATTCCTGTGCTTGCAAACGATATTGATCCTGTACTGTATGCACCGCTGTTGTAAACAAACACGTATGACGCCTTTGCAGAGCTGTCTTCACGCCATTGAGTGTACCAGGTTGCGTTTGCAGACACTGATGTCATTGGCACAATGCCAGCGCTGGACAGAGTTGTTGCCAGAGGTCCTGCGGCGACTTGGTAGACATTGGATAATGAGGTGAGATCTTTTAGAATCTTCTGTGCTGCGGCTAAACCTGTCGGGGAGGCAATTTGAGTTGGGATTCCTCCGGATATGATGACAGTCAAACCGCTTTTGGCATACTTGGCAATAGCAGTTGCACCAGCAAGAGTGAGCAGGTCAGTTCCTCTGATGATCAGTGCTTTATAGGCTGGTCCAGATGCCGCGAGAACTTTGCTGCTAACAACGGCTTGTGAAAGTTCAAAGTTTTCTGGAGACAGGTAATCATATGAGTATCCTAAGGATTCATATCGTCAGCCGTTAGTCACCCATTTGTAGGAGGTCTGCAATCGCCAAGATGTGGAGAACACTCCCCCCCGGAAGTTATTAAAAGCTATGATTAAAGAGATAACTTACCGGCAGCTGCTAGATCCGTGTAGGTATATTTTGATGCCACTGGAGAGATCGTAGAGGTCGTTTTATCCCAGAACGCTACATCTCGCTTGGGAACACCAGCCTGCAGTATAAAATTGCTTCGCGAGAGGTAACCAAGGATATCTGAATATCCATTGGTCCACGCTGGTTGATGACGTGAATGCAGTTCCGAAAACAGGTAGCCATAATTTGTATAGCCCGGCCACTATATTTGCATCTTGGTCAGCAGTTGCTATTACAAGTTTGATTTATGACGTATTTTGGTATTGGGTTTACTCACAGTTGTCTTTGTGAAGTTCCAGGAGTAGGTTGCGCCATGAATGACGAGTTGATTGGTTCCTCCACTATATGCTTTCTTCACTTCTGAGAGAAGTGCAGGGAAGGGGACCTGGTATGCAGAGAGAATGTTTGCACCTATTTCATTCGAGATAACCGGCTTGCCAGCAAGATTCGCAGGGCCGGAGAATTGACGGTACGCATCTGTGTGAACAATTAGATTTTCATTCTTGCAAGTGGCAGACAGATCGGGGTGCTTACCTATGTTATCGCCAAATGACAATGACTCGTCCTCAGGGACATCGACGATGGGAACTAGTTGAAGCTGGAATCCAAGTCAATAGCTGCAAGATCCTGACAAAACCCGAAAGACATACCATATCGACTGGCATGTTATATCCAACCTGGGCGGAGAATTTAGAGTTTAAGTACGACTTTGACCAGTCAACGAGATGTTGGTAATAAGTGCCAAGTAGGTAGGTCATCGTCGATCGCCAATCGGAAACATAGCCTTGTCCTTGATCTGCTGCATCTGTAATATAGCCATAGGGGTACTCGACCATAAACTGCAAACCGCTGCCTTGAGCAAGCAGCATAACATACTTCCCAATATCATAACCATGCTGTGACAAGAAAGTAGCTTGAAGTGCTGGTGTCCAAAACCCGGGGCTCAGGATCTCCACACTGTCTTCCCACACTAAAAAGAATCAGGACATATTCGAATGGGTACATATTATATGCAAAAACTTACAGTAACCACCAATCTGCTGCAAAAGTGCTTGCACACCATTGACCATGACATATTTCTCCAGAAAGTCTGTCGTAACTTTCGCTCCAGTGGCCGAGAAGTGATCTACGACGAAACTTCCATTCTGAAGAAATGTCTGCGGATTCGGTCCTGGCACACAAGCTCTGCTTCCAGAAAGCGCATAATAGGCAGCGTATATGACGTATTGAATAGCCTTAGAGTTGGTTGGGAACGAAACAGATATGGTGCCACTCGTGCTGACATTGCTCGTAATGTCTGTGAGGCTCTCTGCAGACACAGTGTACAAAGTCTGAGGATATGTGATCTCGAAACCGGCTGGCCCAATACCGGTAATAGAAACGGTAGACACATTGACGATCATTGCTGTTGTAACTGAGACTAGGGTCCCGCCATTGCCGTATCCTGGAATTTTGCCTTGATAACTTCCTCCTGGTGCCACTGTGATGTTGTATGGAACCTTTTGATCGTCAGAGTGTTAAATATTGATTTTAACGCAGGGAAACTTACAAGGTTGTACGAAAGCCCAGCTGTCGATTAGGGTTATTATGTGGAATCGTCATAAAGTTGGGGAGAGATCTCACGATTATTGTAAGCTGCTGGCACACCTTGCCCGGCGGCAGGACCAATGGCAAGATCCATAACGAGGCCATTGGCCTTAGCTGCCGTCGCAGCTGCTTTCAGAACCGTGTTGTATGCTGGCAATCCGAACCCATAGGTATCCCAGTCCGTCGCAACACCAAACGCACCGCCATTCTAAAGATTTGTTAGTCATCCTGATTGCACTCAGTTCTAAAGTCGCGGTCCCTGGGATATTTACCGAATAGTCGTTGTTGAACTGGATACCACCGGCACCCAATGCACCAATGCTTTGGATGTCGGTAGCTACAAGGGCGGGATCAACGCTAGCATCTGGAAGCCTGCTTTTCGTAAGTATTTAAGCCAGCTTCGTAGACCACGACTAACCAGTATCTGAATTTTGGCCGCACTTTCGCAGCCGGGCTGCTGAATGTGCCAGGACTCGCAGTCGTTGCTCCAACAAGGCTGTCAATTAGGATGGTGGCGGCGAGAAAAATGCCGGCAGCACCAAAGTTCTACCAGAGTCAGTAAAATACCGCTGATACTATTGGCTCAATCAGAAAACCTGCGTCAGGCTCAAGCCCAATCCACGGCTTGGAGGCGGAGAATTACTCTCAAGCCCAATCAAAGGACGGTGCCGCTCCGCCTTACGCAAGCATGCACAGGGCAAGGAACGAGTGGACGGGACAAAAATAGACGTACATTGAGGAGGACCATTATACCGGCTCTTGAGAAATGACTGGAACAGAAAAGACTGGTTGAAAGAGAGGAGGTGCTTCAACAAATTTGAAGCTCCTGCGATCTACCTTATAACAATGAGCGAGATTTCTTCTGGGCAGGCTGCCGCGCGATGAATCCAGGGCATAACAACTGCAACAGGGAATATTGACATTAGCAATGTGGACATATTGGGTGGACATATGAAGCGCAGCGGAGGATTCCCAATCTCATTCCGCCAGCATCAGTTGAGCAGATGCGGTATTCCGAGACCCGAGTGGGGTGAATCAATTCTTCTTCTTCTAGAACTCCATAGACCTTGTATTCATGTCTTCCATTGCGAACGCATTAAGAACGTGCCTTTCAATGTCCACTGTCCATCTGAGCGACTCTCTTGTCAAAGTTCGATTACAAATGAAAGTCCACATGTGCAGGTTGTCCTAGGCAAAGGTACCAACAGGAGAGCTCAGATTACGCCAACATGTCACAAGAAGAAGACTAGGAATTCTAGTAAATATCAGCCTACTTCTCATTGGTGCGTCTACCAATATCATCTTCAGCGGATGTCGCCCTTTGAGGTTCCGGAGATCCTACGCTGCACGGAGGCAAGTTCTGAACAGAGCTGCGAGTCGGACAGGGAAGGAAGCAGCCTTCCCTGGGTGATGTTGGATTTGCACCTATCAATATCAATTCTCGGATGCTCGTGAGTTTCATGCCCTGTAAGCTAGCCCTGTCCGCATGTTGGAACGGCTAAACCGGGTAATCGCACCATTTCAACGGCCCAGTATCTTGCAAGGCTTCCAGAATCCTAGCATCTGCACTGATGGTCAATTATCGAAGTCTGGAAGCGCATTGAGACATTGGAGGACATTGTGGGTGACTGTTGCGTCTATAAGTATCACAAGTCCGCAAGCTTTGCACTAGAAGGATGCCAATAAATTATGCTAATGGGGTATTTAAACTTTCGGCGAGTGCAAATCATGGGGACTGTGGAATTTTGTGGGAACTTTTTGGAGAAATAATGGAGACAGTGGAAAATGGGGCGCGGAAAATGGAGCCCGTTACGCATGGTGGGAGGAAAATGACGCCTGTCAAAGTGGTCTGTTTGCGTTCGTGTTGACAGGGTATGGACCCCCTGTAACGAACGTCAAGCGGGGACAGCGTGCAAGCGCAGTGCGGTAAAACTCGACATGGTACTTCGGCACCGCGCAGGGTCGGGGGGGGGAGTGTGATGAAGTACTCAGTATGATCGTTGCAAATATTGGATTGTCACTGAGCACAAGGGGAGCTGCCCTGTTGACACTCAGCGCCGAGCGAAAGGATCAATTGGCCTGTGGATTGTGCCCAGGGCTCGAATTCAAGCTGTGCAAATAGTACGCGGCCCGGAGATTCATTAATTCTCACATGGCACCGGTTCACTAGCCTTCCAGAGATAGCTAGGGCGATACGGTACATCTTTCCGTATGGCTCATTCTTCGGGAAACCGATATTCTGGGAATTGGGCGAGACGCCACCAACAACCCACCCTGCCTCGCCGAATCTCTCCACTACCCAGCAAGATGAGGAGTATGCAGAGAAGAACTTTCTTTCCTTGCCACGATATCTACAGATTCTGTTGCTTCCAAGTTCCAGCTAATGGCCTCTGCCTTCAAAGGAAGGATATACAAGCACAGTAAAGAAGTGCCTGGGCAAGACCTTTGCCGAAGTTCCAGTTGCGGATACATTATTTTCCATGCACACACGTGTGACATCGCTGTAGACTTACCAAGATCGCTCGAGAGGCTGTGCCGCTGCCCCTGATATGCAGTGACAAGGTCTGAAGCAAGTCCTGTACTGTTCGTAGCTTTAAACTCTACCGAGTAAGCGAGATGCCTCTCCTGGGCAGTGCATCAGATTCTGTTCCTGCATTCTCCTGGGATTAATTGCTGGAATAGGAAGGTCCACTGTTTTCTCCTGAATATCTCGGTCTGTCTCGCCAGCATATGTTCCGTTCGTTCGGAATTGTGCCAGCCATGTTAGGTGGGGAGTTTGGTGAGGGTACGTACCGTAATATCCGTGACCAGGTTCGATTCTGGATGTTCTCAATACACTAACTTACTCTAGACCTTATCCAAGTAACTAGTTTTTCGAATGATCAACTTTCTTTTATAAACCCGCTTTCTGGAAAACAAAAATATGGCTATGGTAGTGATGAAAATACCATTCCAAAACGAGTATTTTCCTGATGTATTTCTCAGATTTTTGAAGTCAAAATCGAACAAATGATCGCTAGCGTGAATTTTGCAATCTAACTTTCGATCGATCCTAGTCGAAACTAGGGGCAAAGTGTATTCCCTGGAAACTTTCTTCGGCAGGCACCTCCGCATTGGATGAAGATTGGAAGCGAGGTGCTCACGGATAAAGTTTAACAGGTCGACCGTCTCACTGTCTTGGTGCCCACGGTTTTGGACGTGAAGGTATATAGAGGAAGAGGACACCGTTTATCAGTACAAAATCAAGGATGGCGACGTCGACACCAAGCCCTGAGTACTTGGCAGAGTCTCGAGTTCCCCAAATTCTGTTTGGCAGTATATTCCCTGCCGTAGTAGCAACCATCGCTGTTCTCGGCCGTTTCTATTCTCGAGCCGTTATTTTGCATGTTTGGGGTCTCGATGACACCTTGATTCTGATATCATGGGTATATTCCACTTCGCCGTGAATCTGCCATTGACTAATGCCCGTTACAGCTTGGTGGTTGTGTTGTTATTCTTGTCCTCAACATGCTCTTGGTTTATTATGGCGCAGGTAGACATATCGAGCTCTTCACCCTGGAGGATGCTGCCCAAGCGATGAAGTTGGGATTTGTTTGCAAGATGCTCTACACATTCAGTCTGGGGACTACCAAGCTAGGAATCTGTGCTTTTTACGCTCACATTTTTACCGATCGGACGAGCAAGATGGTGGCGTACGCCATAGCAAGCTTCATTGCTCTATCTACAGTTCCTATCATGGTAGCACACTGCACAAGGTGTAGCCCTTCATCAGGTATGTGCTTAGTCGTTCTTCTTCTCCCACTGAATAGCACTTATAAGAACTAGGGGCTTGGACACTTATCCAAACAAACTGTCGCTTCGAACCTCCTATCGTAATTTCCTCGGCAGTTTTCAATATATTGGGGGACGTTGCATTACTCGCGTTTGTACTTCCGAAAATCGGTAGGCGAACAGATCCAGCTGTTAAAAGGCAACACTAACATTCACAGCCAAACTGCAGATTGCACGAAGACAAAAGATGAGTCTTATGGCCGTTCTAGCTATCAGTATCCTCGTCATTATCGCAGCAATCGTACGCGTGGTACGCGTTACCTTCGAAATCGAGTCCCAAGTAGATATTCCATACGTTAGCTACGACGTGACGATTTGGACCTCGGTCGAGATCAACACCGGCCTGTTCTGTGCATCAGCGCCGAGTCTTAAACCACTCTTGCAGAAATTGGCACCTGGGATACTCACCTCCGTTCGATCTTCTAAGACGGGAAGTAAATGGGGTACTCACGCTGGTGGCACGACGCAGTCTCGCAGAAGAGCTCCAGGTGCTTTTGAGCTTAGCAGTCAGACAAACTTCGGGGCACCGGCCGAGAGGGATGGGCATGTGTGGAATGGAGTTAAGGAAAGTGAAGGGCACAAGACTAGCTTTAGCGATGTGGAAAGTGACAAAGTCGAGGACGAAGAGGAGCAACGAATTCGGAAGGCTGGTGGTAGTATACGAAAGACGGTCAATGTGTCGATTTCGAGTAGCCCTGCCTATGATTTCGACGCCGAGCGAAATGCTACGAACAAGAGGTTTTCGCGGCAGTAGTTTTATCACGACAGATGAATAACGATGTAAAACAAGAGCTTGAACATTCCGAGGGGCTAAAACAGAACAACTCGAGAGAATTGAAATCTATATTGCACAATGAATGATCGTTTAAATAAGCAAAATAGAGGAATAGCCACCGGATATGGCACAAGGACACTACTCAAAAGGCTGTTTAGAAAGTGCCCAAATAGTTCTAGATCGTCCTGACGCGTGACTTAAAAGGGGCCCGTTGGCACGAGACCCGTAGGGCATTTTGGTTAGTCCAAAGACAACCGAGGTCCTAATCAGCACAGGTGAATACTCGAAATATCGTATAGACCGTAAAAGTAAGCATTGTTGACAATGTTTCTAAGAATCCGTAATGCCGCGAACGGGATGTCGCAATTAGCATTCCCTAAGGTAGTTATTGTGCCAAAAAGTTATGGACCCTCCTATACGTTATTGAGAAGCGAGTATCTATATTCATATCTATGTATTTATTTACTCGTTGTGCCCCACCAACCACAACTCTCTAAACCGCCCCCCTTCTCTCTCTGACAACTCCTTCGGCGGGCCCGTCTCAACAACCTCACCTTTCTCCATGACAACTACAGTATCAAATCCCATGACCATCTCGAGCCGGTGACTAACCATCACAATTGTATAGCCTTCAAACTCTGCGTGGATGATGCCCTGCATCGCCCGGTCTGTGTCTTGGTCTACACTCGAACTAACCTCGTCTAACAACAAGATTCCGCTCGGCGCAGCTCCGGGACCTTTCTCCCCGAAAACAGCAACTCGTTCCCGTGCCCGGATGCGGGCCCGGAGAACGGCCCGTGCGAGACTGAAGAGCTGTCTCTGGCCCGCGGACAGCGTGTCGGATGACAAACCGGCTGCGAGCCCGCCGCGCTCCTCGACAAAGGGCCAGAGGCCCACGGTTTCAAGAACATCGCGGCATTCGACTTCAGTGGACGCTGTAAACGGGTCGAGGTTGACTTGAACAGATGTCCCATCCGGGAGGAAGACAGCTTCTTGTGGTACGGAGATTATGCGCTGTCGCAAGGTCTGACGGTCGATTTTGTGGAGCGGAATGGCGTCGATGGTGATATTCTGCGAAGTTGAGACAAGAGGGTCGAGTATTTTGAGGAGGAGGAGGATCGTAGATGATTTGCCGCTGGTGAGAAGATTAGTAAGTGTTCTGTAGAATGGAATTGGAAGAACAAAGGGCTCTAGTTTAGCACTTACCTTCCACTGCTGCCACATATAGCGACTTTCTCGCCAGGTGCAATGGAGAGAGTCATATTATTTATTGCGAGGTGTGTAGAACTTGTACTACTATGGTCACTGCCGTCAGTACGGTCCTCAGACGATTCATCTCTATTGACACTGCAGAATATTATTTAGCATGGTGTTAAATCCCGTATTTGATGCGTGATTTGTCTACACTTACTCGTAAGATGCCGAAACACCATTGATTTCGATACTGCCCCTAAGGGGCCACTCGCGGGGTGGAACCACATCCTCTTCCGCCAGGTTCTCTGAAATGACCTTTTCGCTGAACGTCTTCAGCCGGCTGACGGCGCCAATCGACGTCTCGAGCATCGTGTACTGCTCTACGAGCAGTGAAAGATGGTTTCCGAATGACATTAGAGTTACCAGACTGGCGCCAGTAAACGCAGAATTCGATCGCAGCTGCGTAGCTAGCGTGACAAAAACCACTGCCAGACCTGCGACAACGAGTTGTAGTGTGAGACCTAGCCACCGCTGGATCATGGCTAGAAGGTATGCGGGTCTCTGTGAAGTATCGAGAAGGGTATCGTTTAGCGCAATTCCGTCCTCAATCCAGCCGAAGGCTCTGAAAGTAGCGAGCCCTTTCATAGTATCGATGAAGTGGGTGCTATTGTTGATTTGTTAGTATTTGGAGCAAAACATCAAACATTGTACACCAAAATGGCGACTTACTATAGTGGACTTTTCGCCTCGAGATCTAGAAGTCGAATCTGTCGAGATGTGCGGAGATAGAACCTCTGTACTCCCCAAAGAATTGCGGCCAAAAACGGGTATGTGATAATGAGAAATTGAGACGACGTGGCAAGGACAGCAGCCACTCCAACACAGCTAGAGAGAATTACAGAGGTGTTGAGCAAGGACATAGGTAGCGGTCCATCGAGTAATGTCATGTCCTGTGAGAAGTGGTTTATCACGACCCCAGTGTCGGTGGTGGTAAAGAATTTGAGCGGCGCATTGATGACAGTGGCCAGCGCTTCTTTGTGTATTCTCGAACCCGCGACTTGAATAGTGCCCACAAATACAGTTATGCAGATGGTGAAGAGGCATATGAGTGTCGATATTTGAAACAAAGTATATAGCCCTATATAAAATGGACTAGAGTGTTTTGGGTTGGCGGATTCGACGTCCTGGGACCAGAACTTGAGCCATATGACGTTGAAGTTGGTGAGGAAACCCCAGCCGATAGAGAAAACAATCAAACTTGCAACATTCCACTTCTTAACACGGGCAAAATAATGACGGAACACCGTGCTGTCACCCAAAATCCGTTCCTGTTCCTGGTGGGGACTTGAGACGGTCGTTTTAACCGGGACAAGATGAGGCTTGTGAGAAATTGTGGGCGAGTTGGAACTAGCAAGACTAATAGCATCATTCGACCTTTTGCTGCCATGTTCCTTGACTCCGAGACTGTAAACGTAACCAGTTGTATTGGTCATGAGGTCTTGGAATGTCCCTTGCTCTACAATCTTACCATTCGTGCCGAGAGCAATGATATAATCTGCAGATGGCAAATGTCTGACAGAGTGGGTACAAAGTATTGTTGTCGCTTTTCTGCGTCGGAGAAGCCCTGTCGGGGAATAAATTGCGTGAAAAGCTTGTTCCTCAGTGTCGGCGTCGAGTCCACTCAAGATGTCATCAAATACGAGAAAGCTGGAATCAAGATATAAAGCCCTCGCGATGCACACTCGGCTCTTTTGGCCACCACTCAGTGTGATGCCTTTGCTTCCTACTTTTGTTTGGTCTCCATCTGGTAAGAGAGCGAAGTCTGAAAGTAGCATAGAGGCCTCAATAACCTCGTGATATCGTGCTTCGTCGAACACAGAGAAACCCACGATGTTTTGTCGAATCGTGGTATTTGACAAATATGGAGTTTGGTCACAAAACCCTACCTTCCCTGGGAGCCAACCAGCAGGACCCATAGTCACCTCTCCCTGGGCAAAAGGAACTTCACCCAGGATAACTTTGCATAGAGTTGATTTGCCAGACGCGACAGGGCCGATGACAATCGTCAGACGTGAAGCTGCAATCTCAAGGTTGATGTCTTGGAGGATCAAATTATCCTCCTCCCACCCAAAATTACCTCCAGAAATGCTCATCGCTAAGCCTGATTGGACGCTTCTATCTCGATCTGCCGAGTTTTCGGCCGCTATATTCTCTCTTGAGCGCCCGAATGTCGATTTGCGGAAATCAGCTCTTGGATCCTTTTCCAAAAACAGCTGGATGCGGGTGAGGCAGGTGAGAGCGGCGCTAAACCCGGGGATCAGCTGGAAAAGAGTGGCCAGCGGACTTGACAGCAGGAGAAGATACGACATTGATGTGAAGATGGTGGTAATATCGAGCGTCCGCGCAGCGAAGGCAAAGGTCACCACGGGAGAGATGCACATGGGAGTATATCCAATAACAACAGCACAGGTAAGAATCATTCGGAACCGGGCGCCGGCCCTGAGTTCCTCGACACGCAATTGCTGGATTGATTTTTCGACAGGGCTCACCAGACCAGAAATCTTGAGATACTTCATTTGCCCAATAATATTCGATGTGAGCCCAACTCTTTTCTGGATCTTCTCCATCCACACTTTCTGTCGCGGACCAGCAAATCTTGTGATGAAGGCCGTGATGGCCACGCAGCAGATGATAACAATCAAAGGTGCAACAAAAGATGCACCGATCTGGCGGGAAAGTAGCCAAGAAGCGAGCGCAACCTCGAGTATGTTGGCCCAGAGTTCATGGATATTCAAGAGGCCTTGAATGATGCGCTCGATATCAGCGCTCATCAGAGTCAGAGCAGCAGAATCGTCTGCTGTGGACAGCTTAACCTTTAACGTCTTTCGATATACGGCTCCAGCCAACATCCCTCGAGCCATGTAAATCGCACGTTCTTGTAGGTACCAATAAATAGCGCCTGATATTGCGATGCCTGTATAAATCAACGCTGCGGCGCCTATGAGTCCGTATCCATCATTTCGTGAGGACTGCTCCGGTGGCGTTTGAAGATATCCCAACAACGAGTTGAGAAGGAAGGGCTGACAGAACTGGAAGGCGGTCATGACAACTCGTGGGGCGACGGGGAGGAGGAGCGGGATGGCTAAGGTTTTTGCGGTGGCTATTGCAAGGCCATTTTTGTGATTTCGGGATCCTTCAATAATGAATTTGGCGAGTTTGGGCTGTAAGACGTTCGCGGCCATAGCTTGATCAAGAGGGTAGAGATCATCAAGCGTCAAAACCCGCCTATATCCCATCAAGAACAGTTTGTTGAGCCATGCGAAAACCCCCAAACTGTACAAGCCGCTGGTCTCCTCAGGACTGTGCTCTTTTTTATCCCAGCGGAGCCATCGTGTCTTGTCTTGAGACTCAAGGAGTATCAGGAGAGCTTTGACGATTACAGTCGTAGTAAATAAGCGCGAGAAAATAACCTCGTCGAAGCTTACTGATGCCAACCACAAGGTACGTGTCTGAGTGATATCCAGGAGGATGGTCAGTAATAGATAAGCGTTGAGGACAACGGCGGGCCTGGGTGATCTCGAATGCTCCAAGTATGATAGGGCAAAAGTGCAGAAGACGGACGCAAATGTCAGTACAGAAGATGAGATAAAATAAGCCTCAAACTTCCGAGATCTGACAATGCTGAGTACCGACAACGCAAGCTGAACAACACCATAGATACCAATTGTAGTCTGCATACGGTAATAATTTGATTATTAGCAACAAGCTCAATCTTTATTCAATTTCCTGTCACAACACAATTCGGAAACTGGGGACGCACGAGTTTAGCAGCTTGCAAGAGTCTACCGCCGCCATCAACAACGACGGGACGGCGAATTAGATAGAGAATTCGCGGAAGGCAGATGGCGATAAAGACCGTTGTTGGAATTAGCATGAAAAATATCTTCTCAAACTTGATGGTGAAGTCAAAATCGCCCCTGCACCCCGCAACTGTCGGTCCAAATGACTCGTCGCTAACGCATCCTGAGAATTCCATGGCAATTATGGAAGGCTGGTAGGCCACCTGTTGTTGAGATTAGGCGGCTCAAAATCTCATAAAAAGGAAGGTACGATTTCTTTGCAATTGTAAATAATCGGCGGAAGAATAATACAATAAAACAAGCAAGTGAGGGAGTTCACATCCGAAAGTAGTTATAAGTGAGTTGATCAGGCAGACGTCAAACAACAAACTTGCTTAGCTGCACAGATACAGCTGCGAGCCAATCAGCTCCTGTGTCTCTGTCAGTAGGCATGGTTCTTTTAGTGCTTATGAGGAATTTCTGGGGAATTTTATGTTATCGTTACCTACCTGCCTTTCTGGACATCTCCGACCGGCTTTAAGATAGTTAGCGAGATCGCCACGCATTTACTGTCCGTAGTTTTCGCTGGATAAGCATCATTATGTTGTCATTTGGAGCAATTCAAATTGAATTGCAACTATTTACTACAAATAGAAATGTAGTGTGCCGTAAGTCAATATGGAACGTAAAATGGACCTTGTCATTCGGTTAAGAAAGTATCGTGTGGAGCTTGTGTCTTGCTGCAAGCGCTAGGCAACGGCCTAAAATCATGCCGTGCCGCGACATGTAGCACGCCGATCATTTCTCCTTAGACAATATAAACCCTTACCAAAATGAAACGAAGTCAGCGGCAATCAAAAGTGGGTGTGCGAAACAAGTTCGTAGATCACGTGGTCATCGTTGGCTCGGGATACAACAATAATGGTTTGATTGGTAAGGTAATCACCTGAACATAACCTTACTATAGACGCTGTGCAGAGATAGTGAGTTTGCTAACTAACACGAATGTATTTGTTGCACAGTTACGGGGTTAATCCTTCTATATCGTAGAGCACCGTCTCGAGAGAGAAGAGAAGATGGGAAGGCGGTAGGAAGAATTAAGGCTTTCTGGACAGGAAATAGAGTGCTAACTCGATAGCTTAAGGAACTAATTTTGGAATTTATACTCCACATTTCAATGTGTACAAAAGCTCATTAAGCTAAACGAAAACAAACATTTTCCAACTGCAAATTGATTTCAAATCTATCCTAATATTATAGACTTTGATAAACGCAGTTGACTTCCGCATTAACAGCGTGCTATTTTATTACTGTAATAGATCTAATCGGTGACAGCAAATCATCCTTCCTAGTCGTAGACATTGCTTCATTCAACGCTTTCAAATTTCTCGCTAATGAGCAATACCCTTGTTATTATCTCCTTAAACTTGAACTATCAAAGCAAGTTGAACAAGCAGACAATGTCATTGTAATGGCCATAAGCTGGTAATTTTACTCGGTATTATTGGAGCTAGCTGCGCTGTCGCTATAATAGTACTCCTGTGGCGGTTTGCAGATGTCTACACGGGACAAGGATGGTATACGCCTTTCGCCCCTTTGCTATAGAACCGCAACTAGGACAAGAAAATAATGCCAAGTACTTTTATTCATATTTTCATGAACCAGGACGGTAAGTTTTTCGAATCTTAACTTCTGCTAAGAATTCATTCTCATAGCACGAGTTTGTTATCTAAGATCGCATACGCTGAGCCAATTGTTATAATCCTTAATGCAGCTTAGAGTATGAAGCATCACCACTCTCCTCAATCTGCAGTTTTGTGACCAAGTTGAAGTGTTGATCTTGCTTATATAGAGTATAAGTATGCGGCAAACCGAGAGGCATACTGAAATCTCCTCAAACTCGGCTTTAGAGTTGGAAATTTTGTTACGGGTGTGTATTTACTTCTTTAGTATTGATAGAGCAGGGAGGTATTGGCAGCAGTGGGATCTGTACGAATGAGTTTGTCGGAATATCCGATGCCAGACATCGGACAATTTTCCAGCGTTCCGGGTTAACAATCAGGCATGGACACCCAAATTTCGGGCCTGAAGAAACCAGAGGTGTTGATCTGAGCCCTAGCCAAGGCCCTAATAGAGTTTTTTCTTTAAGCCTTTACTCTTTCTATGATAGTGTAAGTCGGACAAGATGTTATACTAGCATCGGATTTACTGTCACTCCGCAATGAGGTCGCCGGAATATTTATTCCGGCGTCGCTAGAATATATTTGGGCCCCGCATATCGCCAAGTCATACCCCGCATGTTATCCGAATTGAACCCCATCATTTCCGGTCGCTATGCGGGATGAAGAAAATTCATTCTTTAGAGTTCTTGAATTTCTTCATCTTTTCCGGCTAGTCATATGACTACGCAAGTCATGAAATTGCATTGTCATGAACGGAACTAAATCCATGCTAGTGTATCCCTATCCCAAGATGTATGGAACTATAAATGCACTTAGTTTGTCTTATCATTCAAATTGTTCTTATTTTCTGCATCATTTTTCAGAATGGTTTCGTCAACTCTGCTCTTGTTGTTGTTGATTACAGCTCCATTTTGGACCAATGCATCTAGCATTTCTCAAGTACCTGTATTCAAAAATCTCAGGTCACCTCGTCCCATCACTGCTCAGAACTCGCCGGCAAGAAACAAGACCTGCCTCGTCAATACTCATAATGACCTAGTCACTGATGACTCCGCATTCATTCTCGAGGCCATCAATGAATGTAATAATGGTGGCCATGTCATATTTTTACAAAAGTCTTCATATGTCATTGGGAAGCCGCTCAATCTCACACACCTCTCAGCTGTCGATTTGGATATTCAAGGTAGCATTCACTTCACTAACGATACCGACTACTGGCAAAAGAACTCTTTCCGGCTTGTTTTCCAAAATGCAACCAGTTACTTTCTCCTCGGCGGGAAAGATGTCAATGTTTATGGGGGTGGTACCATAAACGGTAATGGTCAAACATGGTGGGATGCCTTTGCAGCAAAATCGAGTACCAATCGACCAGTCTTGTTCGCAACCGTTGGCCTCAATGGTGGCTCTATTTCCGACCTCAGTCTCACCGCGTCACCGTTTTGGCATAATATCATCGCAAATTCTAGCGACGTTGTGTACACCGACATGCGACTCTACTCAGTGAGCAACAACCAGAACTTTGAGAAAAACACAGATGGATGGGATACATATCGATCAACGCGCATCATCATTCAAAATTCTACCATTACCAATGGCGATGGTATGTTTATGCTCTACGACCAATCATCCCCAATCTTTCCTGTGACTCCGCTGATTGATCAATACTAGATTGCGTGAGCTTCAAGCCCAACAGCACTAATATTATCGTCCGAAATCTGAGCTGTAATGGTACACATGGAGTTTCAGTTGGCAGTTTGGGCCAATACCCCGATCGTGTCGAGTAAGTCAATTTGATCCCACCAAATCTTCGCCCAGCTCCCGCAGTTTTTGGCCACCCGCCTTGTAAATTTCATTCCGAAGAGCTGATCTTTCTTAACTTGACTCTGATTTCATGAAAGCTAAGAAACACCTGTACTGACTTAAATTATAGCTACGTCGAAAACATCCTCGTAACCAATATTAACATGTACAACTCGTCCGAAGGCGCTCGTATCAAAGTCTGGCCAAACTCCTTTTCGGAAAAGTCTGCTTCTCTAACTGGAGGTGGTGGTCGTGGGCTTGTACGCAACGTCACGTATGACGGGATGTGGCTCGACAACGTCGACTACGGCTTGACAATCACTCAGTGCTACGGCCAGTCAAACGAGACACTCTGTTTCGAGCATCCTGTAAGCTAAATTTTCTTCCTGTTCACCCACATATTCTAAATTAACCATCATAGTCGAAATTGCAAATTACGGACATCACATTTAAAAACATCAGGGGCCGCACGAACAGGGTATTTGCTCCTATCGTAGCCCATCTGGTCTGCTCGAGTAATACTACATGTTCAAACATAAGAGCTGAGAACGTGGATATCAGGACCATCAGGTACGTTATAGAAGAGAAAATCTCCTGATTTCATATCCAAAGCCCATTCCATTGTCGGCAATAAGTTTCACTTGATTGGAAATACTGACTCTTTGATTATCGATAGTGGTGCAAATTTAGTCACGTGCAGAAATGTAGATCGCACGCTGCTGGGTGGTTTGAATTGTACCGACACCAGTAAAGGTTATAATACGGCGTGAAAAGCCAAAAGATCTAAACTCACGAGTTACATAAATAATAAAGTAATTGAATATTTACGAGAGGCCTAATTAATAACCGAGGTTGCTAGTGAGAGCCAAAAACATGGGAAATTCAACATACCGAAAAAAAAAGGTTGGTATTAACTGCTCATTCGCACGATCCCCTTATTGTGTTGACTACTTATCTTGAAGCTGGATTATAGTTAGTAGACTATAACTTATATAAAGCGATACAGATGCTACGGTCTTTTGGACTCTTCAATCCGCATCTTTTAACCTCTCATCTACATCTTTAACAGGTGATACAGAGCAATAATTTGGCTTTTGCGCTGAGAAAGCGTGAGCTGTCTAGTACTGTGGTTAAAATTTGGCACCAACCGACGCCACCATACCATTTTATTTTGAACTGCCACACTCATTTCCGAATAGCTCAACAAAGCGATGATCTTTCGGACATTCATAATTAGATGTATTTTCAGACGATCATGATCAAATACCCTTATAAGCTAGACTGTGCCTGGCAAATATGAGTAGAAGAAGAAGAAGAAGAAGAGCAAACTCATTCCGTTCCTGTCTGAATTAACAGAACTACTATCTCATCAGACAGTTGTTCTACACCAATTAGTGCTTTTGAGAGATGCTCAGGGCAAGGTTTACAGATCTGATAGTAATTTCAGAATATCTAAATTACAAAATGTTGTCATAACTCCACCACATCCAGCAATGTTTGTCTTCCATAATCACGTGCCCATATAAATACAGTTTTATGGCCGAGTCCATTACACTCCCATACTCAGGAAAGTCGCAAGGGTGTGTTCCAGCTTAGCCATGCCCAGTGGCTTACTTAAGAATTCATCCGCTCCGGCACTCCGAAAATTCGCCATGCTCTCACTATCCACCACAGCCGTCACGGCGATGATTGTATGCTTTCTCACTAATTTGCCTTCTGCTTCCAGCTGACGGATCTCCCGCGTTGCTGTGACACCGTCTTTATTAGGCATAGACTGGTCCATTAAGACCAGGTCAACTATAATGTCGTGGGTAAGGAGGAGAGATATTGCTTCGTTACCGTCCGAGGCGACCATCACCGAGTGACCGATCGAAGTCAGCATTCTGATGGCTAATTTTTGATTGATCTGAATAGTCAAGATTAGTTGACGAGGGAAACTATCCATAGGCAAAACGTGACGCACCGGGTTATCCTCGACCAGGAGAATGGTACCCTCAATCTGAGTCGCATTGCTCAGGCTCGCCTTCACGTCCGGCACGTTCAGTAAGTTAAGCTGAGAGGAGCTTTTCGAAGTATTAATAAGGTCCGATGAGGAGCGACTTGCTAATGCAATACGAGCGGGAAATGTGTGCCACATCAACGGCTTCTGAAGTAAGACGACGCGAGACGTCAACATGACGCCTGGTAAGCAGCGTAGGATCTCTTGATTGCTGTATGGTATTAACAGAGTCCAAGTCTCTTGCAGTAGTAGAGATTGAAGAACGCCAAGATTGTGCTGCAGATATTCTGCATCAGCCCAGATATACTTGACTTCTGGAAAGTTGACAAGGTCAGACAAACACTCCGCCTCAAACACATTGCTCCCAAAATGCTTCCATGCCGCCTTCTGCCCTTCCTGGCTGATCGGATGCTTCCGAGGGAAAATTGCCACACTACTTGTATCTATTGGGAAATCGTGAACACTGTCTCCGGCAGGTGACATCTGGGCTGGAAATGTGATAGTGAAGGTGCTTCCGGTTTGAAGATCTGGTCTCGAAGTCTCAGCGAAGTGACTTTCGACGGTGATTTTGCCGTCCATCTTCTGTAGTAGTTGTTTAATGATACTCAAACCTAGTCCAGTTCCTCGCTGAGACCCTTGGTTTTGAGCTTGAGAGAAGGGTTCGAAGAGACGAGGAAGGAAGGCTTTTGGTATCCCAGTGCCCGTATCCGTAACCTGTGCTATCAACTCATTTCCAATGTATTCCATGGTGAGCATGACGTAACCAGACGTGGTAAATTTGAGCGCGTTAGAGAGTAGGTTCATTAATATCCTGTGAATATAGGTCTCGTCGAGAAGGAGAGCCTTTGGCACGCTTGGCGCTACCACAACCATGAAGTCCACATCTACATCATCCTCTTTTGAGGGCAGAATGTGAACTATAGAATCACAGACAGCTCTGAGGTCCAGGGGAGTGGGGTGCGAGATGGTATCCATGGCGCTCTCAAGTTTTGACCAATCCAAAACATTATTGGTAACTACAGAGAATATCAGCACGCTAGCAAAGAATGGGATATCAGCTTCCTTACTCAATGACAGTGTTCTCGTCGCGCTCTGAATACCATGCAGCAATTGACGATCTGAGGTATTCAGTTCGGAGCGAGCCAATAAGTCCGCGTAGCCTTGTAAATGGTGGAGTGGTGTTCTAATCTCATGAGAAGCCTAGGGGTGGGAGGGTCAGCAATTTCTTCACTGGGGATATCTGGGATCAGTGCTTTTAAACCAGATCTCAAGGGCCAATGCCGTTCCCTAGACCCCCAATACCTACCGATGCAATGAAACGACTTCGCGCTGCTGCCGTTGCCTCGGCGAGCTCTTTTTCTGCCATTGTTCTCCAAAGCGTCCTTCGCGTCCATACAATCTCCGCAAGCTTGTTACGGGACAGAATTGCACTGTGCGCAAGCAGACCATTGGCTAGCATACAAGTCAAAAAGGCGATGGAGCAGATGGCTATGGGCAATGTAGCCGGCCATGTATCACCATCAGATGGTGGGAGTCGTGAATAGAAATTTGCCGCATACAAACCTGCTCATTTTAGTATTTCAAACATAGCAGAAGAATGATGAGTTAAAAGTAGTTCATCTGAGACAGGAGGCCTTCTCACCTGTGAAGTGCATGGAAGCAATGCCAATCGCTGCGACTAATGAGAATAATATTTGCTGGCTCAAAAATGGCTCAACATTTATCATATAGATATAACCGGCGATACAAACAACCCAAGAAATGATTGCGGAGATTGCCACAGGAATGGGACTTAGGGTCATATAACCCTCCGGTATTTGCATCGCATAAAGCCCACCATAGTGCATACATGTAATAGACAAAGACCACAATAGGCCCATCAAGACCGTCTCCTGGGAAAATCCGGCTACGAGCCCGTCGAATGTTGCAATGAAGGCGTTTTTGTGTGGTTTGTGTCCTTGCGTGGCCATGCCTATAAGACCATCAACCCTAGAAGAGCCAAAACTCCAACTATGGTCAGAATTTGACCTATAACCTTCTCCCAATGCAGATCCAGATGAATTAGATAACACGTCTTGATTCAGCTGATCGAATCCTTCCTCGTTGTCCGCTACGGACGGAGGGATCAAGCGACTCTCAAACATGCCATCTGAGCATATTCTGCCTGCCGGCACTCCAGCTGGCAGAGAAGCTAATGTTCCTGAAGGGACACTATCGTCGTCGAAGCTGAACCCGTTTTCAAGTAGCAGGGGAACAGCAGCGTTCGTGTCATGGGCGGCCGCTTTGGAGGAGCGCAAGGTTTCCCGTTGGGGCCTACTGGTGTGACTTTTTTGCAAAAGGTCTTTTCCCAGCGAGACGAATGTGAACCCCACGGCAAGTGCCCCCGTAAACAAAGTCAAGCCGATATCGAGTCCTACAGGCACGTCTAATTTACAAGCGAGCATGCTGATGAAATGCAGGCTCCACGTCGAGCAAAAGCCGAATATTAAGCTTACACTCAGAATCCACGTGAGGACATGAGCAAACTTTGTGGACATCCGCGCTTGTATCATCCTATCTTCTCAGCGGTCCTCGTTAATGCTGCTGGAGAATTTACTTACAGCTGTGTGGCGATGAATGTGCCCAGGAATGATACCACCATGGCAGCGGCAATCATCCAAAGATTCCATCCCTTCTCAAGCCGGCGAAACTCATCTTCAGACGCCATATTGCGTCGGGGATGGATCCGTAAAGTCGTCAGTCAAACTTGCAATGCTGGCTGGTGTTGGCATTCATCGTCAGCCGTCACGTATCCATCACGGGATGCGCCTATGACGCAATCATCAAGCCCAGGGGCGAAGTGCTTGGAGTTCCGAGGCAGAGAAGAAATGAGCAGCTGCGCGAATGGAAAACACTGATCCGATGTATCTCACAGGCGATGGTATATCTGTTCCTGGGGCGATTCCTGCAGCTTGGTTCCTGAGAAGAGTCGCTATCAACCAGACAGGGGCTGGGACGTGTGAGAGATCAGGATTTGGAACTAGCAAGCGCGTTTAGTAGCGACCCGATCTGTCTTAGTGCGGCTAGTAGCATGGATCTAGTGATTGGGCGCACGGAGTCTGGACTCAAGCAAAATGTGATAGTGGAGGCATTCTCCGGATAGTTGGGTGCGGAATTCCTGTGTAGTGGAAGGCAAGGGAGTAACCAAGTAAGCCACATCAAAACCCGAGTTTTCCACTTTCAATATCAAAACAACCACAGGTTCAGAATATCTCCAAAAGGTCTATATCTTCCCGTGAAGATTAGTAATTGAATCCGATGAAATGTGTGCCTCGAGAGGTCCGATGGCAGATTATCATTTAAATTTGTAGGCATTTTCTTGCAGTTGAGAAATCACGTGGATTTAGGCTGTTTCAGCTCCGTTTATGTATATAGGTATACATAAGGCTTCAGCAAGCCACCAGAACCCTCCTTTCTCTTCAATCAAAGACCCGACCCTCAATTCTCCATGAAATAATAAATTTTTGGAGACGTCCAAATTTGCCATGCAGGAATTCCCACACCTACTAATACTCCGCCTAATAACTACCAACGTCACTATTCACGTGATCTTCATGCGTGATCTAAGACGACGTGGTCAGGTCCGGGTTGTTGAAAGCCCGTGAAAAATAGTAAAGCGCTCGAAATTATATATGTCATTCAGTCTAGTGTGATCAGGCCATCGAGACCCTGGGTAACAATACCTCTTGGAAGGCGATATAATTTAACACGTATACCTGGTTCAATTAGTAACAAGGAACTCCAGTGAGAATCAGAACTACGAAATTTGATCTACTGAAATAGGCAATTCTTGTAGGAGTGTGTGCACAGTGGAGTGACACGCGAGGGCGTTTTCGCGGGTGTAGGTAGCGGTATCTGGATTGACATTTCACCTATTACAATTACAGCAAAGACGTGCTTGATGAATGAATTAATCAACCAATTTTAATCTCACTCGTCGAGTCAATCAGCACAAGCAAATAACCTGATCGATTTTACAACAACTAAAGGAATTAATTCGACTAGCTCGCATGGCTAGAGAAACCAGCTCATCTGAAGACGATGTGATTGGTTTGATGTTGGAAGGAAACGAGAATTCGACTCCGGGCATTTCTAAAGCTGAAGGGATGGGGGGGTTTAATGAAATTACTACCTTAAGCTCTTCTTATCTACCATTAACATCCCTATACCAGTAGTCCATAATACTTCTGCCCAGCGGATCGCTACACTACATCTTCTTAATAGGTAACTCGGCCACTCTACGTTGCGCCTCCATCTCTACCAATCCAGCCCCGCCGACTTCGTGATAGCGATAGGAAGGACTCATCGCATTCCCTGGATCTCCACTCAATTCTCCACCAAATTGGGTGGGAACAAACCGCCCTTGCCCGTCATAAGTGTAAGTTTGACCTGCTACCGCGTTTCCAATATTATCCCTATGAATGGGCTGCGTATGCTGCACGTAAGGACCCGGTGTATTAGGCATCTCAGCACGCTGCCATTGCTGAATAGGATTTACTTGTGGATACTGCTGCGAAGTTGCACCAAGCGTGGGGTCGACATCCGCGGTATATTTCTCTCTGTTCCAGACTACAACTGTCCAGACGATATAGAGAATGGAGATGCTTCTATAGGAGATATTACATAAGGGCTTGCGTCTTGATTTCGGCGTTCGTAGGCCTAAGGAAATGAAGTTTCGAGGGCGGGGGGCAAAAGACAGGGATATTACGTACATGCAGGTCGCAGTTTGTGCGGCCATAGCCATAAACACCTCCTGCCCTCTCAGTTCCCTTCCGTCAAGACCAAGGGTTGCCCACAGCTTGCCAGTTGCAAGCGCTACAGATGCCACCGCAATGATAAGAGTATGCGCAGCCATCATCTCAATCGGATCTAGTTTACGTGTTCTATGAAAGTGGAATTGAACGCAGGACTGGATGAGTGTGGCGAGCGCAGCAGTGAGCGCGAACCAATGGCTAGGAAGGTGACCTTTCCAAGTGCCGATTAAGGCTACCATCATGCAAACCCATCCTAAGTAGAAAATGGCAAGCAAGAAGTACGTGATGAAGAGGCCGAGGGTGAATGCAGGAAAGCGGCGAATGAATGTTCGTTTCATAGCAGGCTAGATGAGTGTTATCGAACACAGGATCGAAGCGCAAGATCGATGAGACGATAAATTCTAGAGGGGGGTTTTAGATAAGAGAGTCGCGTGTAATTTTAATATGATCAATCCTTGTCCAAAATATGGCTTGGCTAACTGCAAGGCTTCTTGCTGCTTACCTCGGTTCTGCGTGCTGGCCGTTTTTTTGAGAAGCCCTGTCCACATGTGCAGTACTATATTCTATATTTAAACAAGGCTGGCTCAAAGAGGCTATACTGCCGTAAGTCGCAACTAGATATTCCACCAGTCTCACAAACTCTCGAGTATTAGATTCGATGGGGATCTTCTTATGCCGTTCAAAGGAAGTATACTCGTAGCTACATGAGCCATTCCTGCCAGGGTCGAGAGCTCTTTCTATTATGTTCGAATTATGAGCTCTTCTTGTCAAGTTAGAAAGCCGGTCAATTAGCGCGATATAAAATGTCAACATCCGCTCTACCTAGCTTCCTCTCCTTCCACTTCTTATTTACGATATCGTCTTTATATAATGTAGCAATAGCAGCTCGATTTAACGCCTAAATATTTTTGGCAACAGATCTTCCAAAGAGGTGATGAAAGTCAAGTGCCACATCAAACAGGATAGAATCAGGACCCTGGATCCATAGTATCTCGTGCAAGTTCTAACTCTTTCAACGCTAACAAGATTCGCGGTAGTAATCTGATCCTGCGATACGTCGCAGTCATCAAAATTGCTGGGGTAGTTTTATATGTCTGTATCCGTCCTGCTGCATCGCGCTAATCTGGTACGTCGTTAGGAAGTCATCCAACCCTCGAGGGTGACCTGATCACCGTAAAAGCGGAACATATGTCATAACAACATGCGCTTTGGAAGCGCCGCGTATCCAGAATCACCTGTTTGTAGGCGCTTCCAACTTTCATTAAGATATATAAATACGTATATGTTTGGATGCTTCCTATACTAAACACATTTATCTCCATCGATTTTTTGTACCTAAGTCCCACTTCGTTTTGGCTGCAATTTCAACTGTCAAATACACTATCAACCCTTCGTCCCCTCGCATGCCGTTACTCAGCAAATTAAATAAACATCTGCCACTGATTTCGCCAACACTAGCAGCAATGCGAAACTATCAATCTCTCAACCCTGCGACTGGCAAGTTGGTAAAAGAATTTCTCGAAATCTCCGCGGCGGAAGTTCGAGAGGCATTGGAGAAGGCCCATAATCGATATCAGAGCGATTGGCGTTTCCGTCCTGTCTCAGAGAGGGCTCATGTGGTCGCAAAGGCAGCTATGATCATGAGAGAGAAAGCCGAAGAATTGGCTGGGTATATCACCCTCGAGATGGGAAAGCTCATCGATCAGTCTCGGTCTGAAGTCGAGCTCTCAGCCGCCATTCTCGAATACTATGCCACACACGCCGAGAAACTCTTAGCAACCCGGCCGATTCTCGATGCACCAGGCTCTGTCATTGCTTTGGAACCCATTGGCGTTATTATGGCTATCGAGCCTTGGAATTTCCCCTACTATCAGCTCGCTCGTGTAGCAGGACCCCAGCTGGTTGTTGGCAATGTTGTGATGATCAAACACGCTCGAAATGTTCCCCAATGCGCCATGGCATTTGCACGAATTTTGGAAGAAGCCGGCGCACCAGAAGGGGTCTATACCAATCTCTTCTGTAGCTTCCAAGGAGTGAATGCAATCATCGATGACGTTCGGGTCCGAGGTGTCACGTTGACAGGCAGCGAAAAGGCCGGCGCAGCAGTGTAAGTTCTCATCCCAAATTGCGTTCCTTTCCGAGCTGTTCCCAAAATCGAGGGGTACAGGAATACTTCCCATAAATCCATGCTTTCTCATCTTTAAACTGACCCTCATCGAATGAAACCCCTTAAATAATATATGCTGACGCTGGGTGCTTGTGATGTAGTGCTGGGCGTGCAGGTAGCCTAATGAAAAAGGTAGTCTTGGAACTTGGCGGAAGTGATCCTTTTATCGTCCTCGAAGATGCCAAGCTTGATCAAGCCATTATTCAAGGTGCCGAGGGCCGTTTGAGGGTCACGGGTCAGGAATGTACTTCATCCAAGCGCTTTATTGTTGTGGGCCAGGAGCGTGGTCGCATTTTTCTCGACGGCCTGGCGCAAGTTATGGGTAACTTGAAGGTCGGCGATCCAGCTGACAGTTCGACCACTTTGGGGCCGTTGTCATCAGAGCAAGCCCTAAATGATCTACTTAAACAAGTTTCATCTGCAAAAGCTCATGGAGCTCGCATTGTTCTGGGAGGAAAACGCATCGATCGCCCCGGCTTTTACATTGAGCCTACCATAATAACCGACATTGCTCAGGACAACCCATTGTACCAAGAAGAGGCCTTTGGACCCGTTGCTTCTGTCTATGTTGTTGACAACGAAGACCAGGCAATTAAACTGGCCAATGCAACCAGGTACGGGCTTGGTGCGTCTATATTCAGTACCAATATTGCCCATGCTCAAGCTTTGGCGAAGAGAATCGATAGCGGCATGGTGTTTATCAACTCCCCTGCGTACTTTGCTCCAGAGCTCCCCTTTGGAGGCGTCAAAAACTCGGGCTTCGGTCGTGAGACAGGTGAGCTAGGCATTGGGGAATTTATCAATTACAAATTGATCCGCGTTGCTTAAATAAAGTGTAACATATGTGCCACAAATGGGGTTCTAAGTGTACATTCGTGCTGTTTAAAAACTTTGAGTGGGCTAGAATTTACTTGTGGGACATGTCTAATAGGTTGTATTTAGCGGTCTGATTTTGGAGCAATCTATAAAAATTTGAATGTCGAATATCTTCATCGTGAATTGTAATTTCCTGTTTGTTGTAGATCTATCGATCACATTAGTCAGCTGTGGTGAAGGTTGGGGCTCATCTAAATGTGAAAAATAGTCCCCATGCATGTGTTTTGAGATGCACGGCTCTGTTCTTGGTCCATACCCATCCAAATCCAACTAAATGTTAACCTTTTCCCGGGGCAAAGTTGAGAACTCTTCTGCTGTTTCTGTAAAATATATATGGCGACGTATGAGGAAGAAACATCGGGCCTTGTAAAATGGATTGCGCAAGGCTGCACGCTTCTGGCGAGGCGACAAGCCGGGGACTCTACTCGCCGACGACGTTGTGGCTGGCTGTTGCCGGCAAAATAGAACGGGCCGCAAATAAAAAGCAATCAACGCACAGAGCCTCAAGTTCAGATGTGACGACCGCTGAAGATGTCAAATCAGAAACAGCCCACGCGTTTCCCGGCACGACGAATGCTCGAGTCCCAGACTAAATCAACGCATGGACACTCAGTGCTCGACGTTTGGATCACCTCCTCAGATGTTCTGGAAGTGCGCTATGCACATACGGATGTTTGGAACTGAATCAAAGAACTTGACTTGTCTATAACATTACCTAGCCCTTCGTGCTTAGGCCAAGTAGCTGCTTGGGACGTCAAGACCATAGAAAATACCAGACAGGAGACGGAATCACATCTGGAATCCCTGTTGCTCAGCCCATCTCCGAGAACCAAGACCAGATAGATATTATGAGCCTGGAGAATCCTAGAAGCAGTGGGAATGAAAAGAAGAAGAAAAAAAAGGAGAGAATGGAGACGGAGAAGTTGCAAATCTAGCTTCGAGTCGATCAAACTTTATTCACGGGAGCGAATAAGATGGGGATGTGCCGGCGCTGGCCCACCCTTTGCCGATTCGAAGCCCGCCCTCTTTTGCCCCTTTGCCCCTATGCAGTAGCCGGTTTACATCGTGCAAGGGGGATTCGGGACAGAAATTCACACAAAGTCGCAAGCTGCCTACAAAGCCGTCGTCAGACCTTGTATTCAATATTCCTCATAGAGTAATATACATCCGTACGAGGCGGATTGCATAGTTAGTCCTCTACCTCATATCACGTGATTCATCCCGTCCCTGATTATTCGTCCGACCTGCTCCATAAATTGTTGGGCAAATTGCAAGGTTGGCCCCAGTCCGTGTCATCAGGCAAATGCACACGATGCACAACAAACCAAATCTCTTGGAGATCCACATCGGGAGCGATCGACGTTCCACTTAAATTGCAGAGAAGTTGAGCTAATCTCATGCGAGATATCAAGATCATGGCCGGCCCCCTCCTGATCACGACGCCGTCACTATCACCATCAACATCACCACTGGCGACCACTTGAAGAGCCGCATCATACTGACATCCGCAGCCAGAATCATGGAAGAAGCCCCCGTGCCTGAGAGATGGCTCTCGAGGACTGCCAGTCGGGCCAAGCGGTCATTCTCGGTGAAGAAATCCATCAGGCGAATCGTCAAGCGCGAGGAGGAACCCATGCCAACTGGCCTAGACTCAGGGGAATACGAATATCTCTGCACCGCTTGTACCCAGCTTCTCACCGTCCCGGCTTCTCAGAAGAAGCTCTTCTCCAAGGGTGGATTCTCGCGCGGTTGCAAGCTCTATCACGATGAAGGATGCAGATTGTGCATGCAGGTCGTCGAAGTGCTTCGCGCACGTGGTTTCTCAGTCTCAGGGGAGTTACCCACCTGCACGCTTCATGCTCTTGATAAGTATCGGAAGTACATCTACGAGTTTGAGAAGCATGGACATGGCTACGGAGGATTGCATGAGGATGAGCGTACGTCAGGGCCTAGTGAACTCACCCAGTTGGCCTTTTTGCACGTTCGATCGGGACCCGGAGACCTAGCGGATATCAGCTCGGAATCGGTGCTGACCGTTTCTCCCTCGTTCAGTAAGTGGCCACCGTCCAGCTGCGTCGTGGAGGTTGCTAATTCAGCTCAGATGATGTCTCAGAGAAAATGTTTGTTAGCCCAAACCCGCCGATTCACGATTTCGACTTGTCAGGTGATTTCTTGATTCGGCGAGCAAGAGCTCAACTTCGAGAGTGCCGGAAGAATCACATCCAATGCAAGGGTGCTTCCGGTCGTCTTCCCAAACGGGTAATCGATGTGCACCCATCGGGAGATGACTCGACTGTCAGACTTCATCTTACCGGCAGGCATGAAAATATGACATATGTTGCCCTCAGCTACTGTTGGGGAGGCGAGCAAAAAGTCACAACTACAACTAGCACCCAAGGAGCAAATGTTGTGGGCATCAAGAAAGCTGACCTGGACCAAACAATACAAGACGCCATTCTCATGACACGAAAGCTAGGCCACCATTATCTATGGGTTGATTCATTATGTATCATTCAAGATGACGAAGCTGATAAGGAGAGGGAAATCCAGGCAATGGATTCGATCTACGGAAACGCAACGCTTACCATTGCCGCGGCTGGTTCAAAGTCTGTCAGCGAGGGCTTCCTTGGGTCTTCGAAAGCTTCGAGCTTGGCAACGAGACACAAGTTGCCACTGAGATTGCCAGACGGCGAAATGGGTTTCATAACTGTAATTGCAGAGAGGACTGTTCGAGGTCAGACGGGATGGCCACTAGACTCGAGAGCTTGGGCTTTACCAGAGTTCATCCTGTCACGCCGAATTCTGATGTTCAGTGATGGAGATGTGAGATATCAGTGCCGGAAGGTGGATTTCGACGCGGTGGTACCGAGCCCCGTTAAATACGAAGTTCGCATCCCGCAACTGCCAAAACGACATGATGAGCTTAAAGCATTTTTGAAAGTCAAGTGGTATGACTTGATCGAAGATTACACACGCCGTGCACTCACACACGAGAGCGACAGGCTGGTAGCCATTTCCCCCATAGTGAAGCAAATCCAAGGTCGGATGGCGCACGGCCTGGATAAAGAGGTTGATGAGTACTTCATGGGCATATGGAAAAGTGGATTGGCGGGAAACCTTTTGTGGTCAGCACGTAAGCCGATCTCACTGGAGACTAGTCTCAGTCGTGGTTCACACATACCTTCAACTACCCCAAGCTTCTCATGGGCGTCCCTGGGTTCAGCCGTCCGTTTTCTTGGAGTACTCACAACGAGCCTTGAGTTCATCAAATGGGGTGTTCGAGCCGACGGATCTCGGCCTGCCGAAGGAAATGTTTATGGCCACCAATTCAGTACACTCACTGTGAAGTGTAAAGTGTATCCGCTCTCCGAGCTGCTGTTGACCCAGCTGCCCAGGCTGTGTAAATGTGACGCTATCACTTTGGATGACCTCAAAAGTGTGCTGCATATTTGGGAGGACTATGAGGGCAAGGAGGGCTTTGAGCTCTCGGACAACAGCGTTCTCATGCGCGTTGATGATGGAGCGAACTCAAAAGACAATCGTGGACTGATCCTCAACCGAGCAGAGGGAGGATACTTCAGACGTATAGGGGTTTACAGTGAGCTGGATTGGAATTCCAGGCCCAAGTCTGCTCGAGTCGAACCGTCCAAAACCTCATTGATCACACGTCTCCAGAAAGTCGTATCTACCCCAGCAGCGTGGGAAGGCTATAGGCAAGTGGAAATTACGCTCGTTTAATACTGAGGTGTTTATGGAAATTATATGTGGTTTTGGGTTTAGATACAGGCTGCAATGCTTAGAATTTTCGAGTTCGGGGTCAAAGGTTGATTCCATAGGACACCAATATCACGATGACGAACTTTATGAGCTCTCTGTTTGGCGTTTCACATGTACGGGTAGAACTTTAGCGCCACCCTCGGGGAGAATTGAACAGGTCGAGAAATAAGGTTGGCATGTCTTCACCGGGATTTATCTTCTCAAACCAATTTTCTTTTGCTCTTTGTCTTACGGAGGACCGTGGGGAAGGCTGAGCCGACGCTACACAATAGTTTCACGATGGTGAGACAGCGCTCACGTGACATGAAACACTATCCAGTGCAACGTCGTGTCTTCATACCGACCCTGACCTCACCGTCAACTTGTTGAAAACAAGAATTCTATTCCTAGATTCAGGCAATCGGTATGCTTTCTTGACATCGGCCTAACCTAGCATTGCCAGGCGTCCGAGACCCCTATTTCAGAAGCGACGGCATGATGCAACCAACCAGTACCCGCTCGAGCGAGGATGAGAAGCTCATAGAACAAGAGAAAACCATTGACATTGAAGCCAATATCCCGATCAATCACGGTCTCCTACCAACACCTACCTTCGATGATGCATCACACTCTTTTCCTAACCAGCCAAAAAGGCGTTCAGTATTCCACGTACTTCTCAGCTACCCGACCTCTGGCTCTCTTGAACTAAACCCCACATCATGGCTCGACGGCGTCAGAGGCGTTGCTGCTTTGGGGGTATACCTCTTTCACATAACCGGCTGCTGGGCTGCTCTTGTACCCGCTTGGCATTCGGACCCAAACCAGAATAACATCCTCCAAATACCACTCCTCCGATCATTCTTCGCCTCAGGACCAGCAGCCGTGTCAGTTTTCTTCGTCCTGTCAGGCTATGTACTGACACATAAGTCGCTCCGATGGATAAGAGGAGGAAAAGCCCATCTCGTCTACCCTTCCGTCGCATCCTCCATGTTCCGTCGTGGATTCAGGTTATACCTACCACCTATCTTCCTAACTTTTTGCGAGATGCTGGCTACTCGATTTGGCCTCTCACCACCGCTCAATTTCACTTTCGTCCCTGAAGTCCGCCTCGCAGCTCAGATTAGAGACTGGTTCATGGAAACCAATTATCTGTTGAATCCGGCTTATAATTTCAATTTAGCCATTCACGGACAGCACACTCGCCCCAAATACGATCCTGTAGTCTGGACCATCCCACTGGAATTCTACGGCTCCTTCTTATGTTACTTCTTACTGCTCCTAATAGCTCGCATACGAAACAACAAACTGAGAATGGGGCTGGTAGCCGGGTTGTCCGTCGTCTCTATGATGCGGGGTAGTTGGAATTTCTTCTGCTTCCTAGCCGGCATGTTGATAGCAGACTTCAACCTGGGCCAAGAACAGACGGAGACTGTTCCACCAACAATGTCACGCTCAAAACGACTCACCTGGATGGCTAGCTTTTTGGCAGCATTCTATTTAGCCGGTTTCCCATCCCTCGAGGCCCCAGAAACAAGCCTCACTCCCATGCTGGGCTTCGAAACTCTTCGCAGTCTCATCCCCACAGCTCTAAATCTAGACGACCCGTCCCGCTTCTGGTGGTCGGCCTCGGGCGTCCTATTCTTACTCTCCATCTCGCAACTTCCGTCGCTAAAGCGCGTCTTCGAAACGAATCTCTGCCAGTACCTTGGCAAGATCTCGTTCTCCCTATACCTCATCCACATGTTCTGTATTGTGATTTTTGGACTCAATCTACAGAAGTTTTTGTTGGGCATCGCTGGGTTACAACCACATGCTGGGACGGTGCTGTATTTGGTCATGTGTGGAATTTGGTATTTAGTGTTCACGCTGCTGGTTTTTGGGTTGGCGGGTGTGTTTGAGAGGGTGATCGATCGGCCGAGCGTTGCTTTTGCGAGGTGGGTGGAGGGGAGATGTTTGAGGTGTTGTGGTTATTTGAAGTGCGTGCAAACGAAAAGCATGTGAGATGCAAATTTTGGAGCCTGGAGCTTTACAAATTGGTCTCCGTGCCAGCAATAGGATATAAATCAAGGAACTAAATATTCTCAGCGTGGTTATCGAGCTGCAGGAAAAGGCGCATGTCACGAGTAGCAATCTGTATAGCTATATAATCTGCAAACCCAAAGCGAAAAAAGTATATGTTATAACAACATCCTTGCTCTTAACTTGGGTTGAGTTTCTCCTTATCGTCGAGACGTCAGATGAATATTCCAAATTATCTACTAAGGATCTTTAAACTTCAGAATCGTCCTATTCCTATACCTTCACGCACTTCCAAATTCTCATTTTTGCCCACACCTAGCCTGAAGTCCAAATTAAGAGCTCCTTTACGAATTTGAACTATCTTGGGCCTTAATTGTCTGTTAGTAACTTTGATCTGCCCATTGGTTTATTGTTTTTGTACCACTTCTCTTCCTGCAAGCACAGATTCCATTGAGCTCAATGCTAAACACTGAAGCAGAAACCGTGTCCGGGAAACTTTTTGAGCGCCATTTGGGCCGGGAGGTTCGAAATTCGGCAGTAAAGCGCTGAGTTGTCCCTCGTTCGATGGGTATTGGTTGTGCGGCCTTTTATTCTGTATAGCCGTCTCAAGACTTTCCCGGGGTGAAAGAAATGTCCCAATGAGCCGAGTTGATCGCTTCGAGATAGCAACACTCTTTTATTCACATCCCTAAGGCATCCAACAGGATCATCAAACCCCAAATCTCTGGCTGCGAACCCCAGCTCCAGTGCTGCGCGGGGCCCAGATCGACGAGCCCAACCCAGCATTGGAGAACACTGCCGCGGAGATGGCGGCGAGAATTACCCAGCACACTTTTGAGGTTCTGTGAGCTTGAGACACCTTGGAAGATACGGGAAGAGCGGCCAAAGTGCTTTTCATTGGGCGAGACATTTTTGTTGCCGTTGAGTGCGTCTGACTGTTCGTTTGTGCTGGTGTTACCGAGGTGTTACCGAGGTGTTTGTAAGATTGGGGCTGAGATTGACGGCGAGTGCACCGTGTGCGAATGTGCTGGTATCGTAGTTGCGATAAGCTGTGATGGAAATCGTGAAGACCTTGTTTGTGAATTGTGATTTTGTGACTTTACTGTGTTGAGTTGCGGTGTTGGGCGCGCACCCCTTTTCGTTTTCGAGGTGTAGCGAAATGCTTATGTGGAGTTCAACTGAACCAAACCAAATTGTCGCCGATATCGTGAAGTGAGAAATTTTTGCAGCGTAAAAGGGCGTGGTGAACTTCAACACCCAGTGCTGCCATATATATGTGAATAGCTTTAAACTAAACCCGTAGTCCATATTCAAATAGTGACGTGGTACGGTTGATTTGTACCAAAGTTTTTATGAATTAAGCTAGGACACACTCACCAGTATGCGTAGGGAGAAGATAAATAGACGAAAAAACGATTTTTAATGAGTAAACATCATTCAGAAAAGAATATAATCCGTAATTAGGATATTTAGTTTTCCTTGGAGGCTCTCAGGATATAGAGATGTGAGATAGCTCGTAAAAGTCGCAGGCAAAGGCCTGACACACTACTAACGGATGCAGTACAGCACTTCTTGAGACGTTTATAAAAAACAATTGTAGAAAGGGCCAGATCTTCCAGTAGAGAAGGTTGCCGATCACTGCAAAATAGGTGGATAATAGAGGAGAGTGCGAATTACCGAATGCGGCAACGTGTACCTCGCCAAAAGACCTACGGTTTCCGGCTAGCAGCGAGGGAATAACTAAGGTAATAATCAAAGTAGAAACAAGCTCTTGGGAAATATCAGATCCAACTCCATAAAATCGCCTAATTGTGTAAATCGAAGTGAAGGCAAGAAATATAATAATAACTTTATTGTGAGACTCAATTACAACTTAGATTAATGCTAGTAATCAAATTGTCATAGAATTTGCTACGGGAGGCTATGATAGCTGCTCAGCGTAGCCTATTGGTGCTCTGCATACCTGAGTGGTAGGGAAACTAGCCAATAAGCCATTCGCGTCAGCCTTACTGAATTGACTACCGTTAGGCGTCATACATGCATGCATGTGTCTACTCCGCCACATCTGCTCTTCAACTTGTTGTTATCCAGCCAAATTCAGACATGTCAATCTGTTAATTAAATCGATTCTACCTGCGTACTGCAGTCTTTGTGCTAGCTTACTATCATAACTTGAAATTCTGTTCCATCGTCTTTTTAATTTGTGCCTAGCCTCATCGCGATTTGTTGCGTAAAAATGGCGGATCAAACTGCCTCAGGCGCTTCGGGGCCCAGCTTTGCTCAACAAGGCTCTGTAGATTGGGTCGCTTTATCTGGGTCTACTATGAGCTTCTCAATTGAAGTCTTGTCCAGATTTTCCAGAGCTGGTGTTGAGATGATAACTATCGCTATCGGTCAAGCTATGTGCTTGCCCTTTAACATACCAGCTGCAGGCCAACAGCGACTGTCGGACGCTTTAGCTCGGCTCAAAGCATTTTCATCTTATGGTAAAGTGTTGTGGTTTGGATTCGGAGTCAAAAGTGTCGTTCGGACGCTCTGTGAGACAGAGCAAGGGGCTGCATTGACTGCGATCTGTGCATGTCTTTCCGTATCATACGATACCTTGTTTGCCAGTCAGGTTCTGAGAGCACTTGCACAAGCTTCTTCGGCGCCAGAGCAACTGAAGCCTTCTCTATCGCAATGGGGAGCGCTCATAAATGTTTGTGCTGGCTCTGTCACGGGCTCCAAATTTCCTATTCTTGTTCAGGGGTTTGCCTCCATTTTCGATGTTAAGGATCGAAATTCACGACCGCTAGCATTACATGAAGCAACAGATGTGTTGACCTTGGCAACTGCACTTCTGGAAATAGCGAGAGTGTCAAGTGGCCATATTCACAGTATAACTATTGAAGGGGCGTCGACTGTGGCTGGTTAGCTGCGATTGCTGAGTGGCTCCTTGATCTTCGAGTGTCTATATCAGACTGCAACGGTTCTCTTCTATATCTCACCACTAGCAGTGGAACTGAGTCTCCGCCGCAAATCATCTTCATACGACCTTCAACTCAGCAGAGAGGTCACCAGATCAGATTGCGCTCGCGCGCGTATCATATCCCACAAGGTGCCTTATGCTTCCAAGTCAACCGGGATGATGGCTCAGGAAGCTCAATGAGCCAACACTTCTTCTCCAAGGGCCGGTCTGAGTGGGCGACTATCCTACATGACACATTCGGATCGTCTCTGGATCCTCTCATCAACCCCCAGAATATCCCTCGTCTTGGACGCTTCTTGTGCTCAGGGCTTCCCCGATTAAGCGACGACAGTCTGGACTGTTTGAATCCTTGGGGTGAAACAAATTTCGCTGACGATATCGAAATACGACGCGATTTTTTATCATTCGCTGCCGAACGTCTACCTGAGCTCCAAGGCCTGCATCTTCTTCTACAGGATCAAAGTTACAAGGCGTTTGGTCTACCAGAAGGTCATTGGTTCTCCCCACACATCAAACCACTCTGCCCCTGCAAAACTTGTCGTGAAAACAGCCAGCCTGAGGCCGGGGATCCAGCCATCTGTCTCGAGAAAATTGCAATAACAATATTTGAATTTCTCTGGGTTCTCTCGCGACTTGACATTGCCGAGGGGCTAAATCCTTCCTCTAGTGGTTTGGCGATGCTATATCACAATCCTGAAAATTCGTTCAACGGAAACCGAATCGCACCATTTATGATTCGCCACGACGTTAGACAAAGAGGCATGAATAAGATGCTTTTCTCGCTTTTCAGTGGGCTATCCTACGCGGGACAGGAGAACTCCACTGGTATTTCGGCCATCTGTGGAGGTGGTATCTGTATGTACCTTCCAGTTCTTCAACACCCGGCTCTGCCACCTAATCGCCAGTTCCGTATTCGAATCCTACCAGGTATCATTGAACGACAAGGGACCATATATCAACAAGTCTCCGATATGCCTCAAGATCGTGGGCAGAAATTCGTTCCTTTGCCCGCTGCGCCTTCAACATTTGTGGGAAAGTTCGGCCCGAAACCAGAGTTGCAACTTGTAGTTGAGGAGACTCTAAATTCGAACTTACTCTATGCTAAGTTTCTTGCATTTTCCACGGAATCCCAATCACGGCAGCTGAGCCTTTCACGGCCAGAGGATGTGCGTCGAAATGGGTCGTCAACTGCAGATTCCGCAGTAGTCACGAGTATCGGCCCTTACAGTATGATCCAAAAGTTGCAGAAGAGAATCAAGTTCTGTAGATGTACCGGCAAGCAGGTCGGGATATTCTCAGACCATAACCCAGAAGTAACTCCACAATCTTTCTGGAATGGGACATGCAGAGATGCAGAACAAGGTTTGCAAACCACTTTCGGATTACAAGCAAGCATCTTCCCATCCAAGCAAGAATGGATCCTCGTCCAAGTACGAGACAAAGAAGTGGAAATCCTCCGCGGGGATATTTCGCTCCTGCACTTCGTCATCTGGTTCGCGGAACGTGCTACAAGCGACGCCAAAGAAATCTTCCTGACTCGACGGCAAGACTGCTTCTTATGCACGGGTATAGAAGGTGCTCTTGTCCATAAGGAGAAGGGTCTTGGTCTTTTTAGAAAAACTTCCGTTAAAATGACGGTGGCAACGCAGCTGCGGAAGATGGCCTACGTTGTGCATAACTTCCTTCTTGAGAGGGAGGAGATATCTAGACTGTTTGATGTTCTACAGGTTCAAGATGAGGGGCCTTTCGTGGAAGATGAGATGCGTGCTGTACCGCACATCCGGCCGGCGCAAGATATGAGGTGAGAAGAGGAGAGGAGAGGAGAGGAGAGGAGAGGAGAGGAGAGGAGAGGAGAGGAGAGGAGAGGAGAGGAGAGGAGAGGAGAGGAGAGGAGAGGAGAAGGACTGTGGTAGTTTGCAGTAACTTTTAGCCAGCTGCTTAGATAAATGGAAGATCGCGCAACTATTCAATGGCAAAAACACGAATTAGGCTAGACGCCCATAAGACTAAAGTGCTATTTCATCTCTTGCAAAGTTCCATACTTCAACAGGCCGACGACCCCTTCACCGATATTCAACTCAAGCGAAAGGCCCAACTTTACACACACACACCGAGAAAATCGAATATACCTGTTGAGTCGTAGCCAAGAGGGTGAGTAAAGATTAGGTGTTTTGGTTAAGCAGATACTAAAGTTAAAAACAAGGCACTGGTATGGATGATGAGAGGTGATTGTATGTATACATTCTGCTACGAGGATGTATGTTTCCTGGTTGTAAGGACTTTTACCAGTGGAGAGTGAGGCGTGCCCGCGATGCAAATTAACTGAACCAGATCGACAGATACAGGATTATTTATGCGATAGGGTGCTGGAATATATTTATACATAAAATGGAGTGTGAATAGTGATATTATTTTGAGAGTCACTGACATAGTCTAGCTCAGCTATTTGCATTTTACTTGGACTACACGGACACCACATCCTCGCTCTTTTCGAGGTAGCTCATTAAAATTCAGTCTACGACTTCTGAATCGCAAATAGTCCTTTCTCAACACGTCGAAACTCAAACTGCCTCCTACGTTCATAGCCCTCCGCCAGCATTTTGTTCCACAAAGCCCTGCGATCCTCAGGTCTCTCCCTCCTAAAATCGCCTACTTCGATCGATATCGACTGGAGTTGTTCACTATGTGTGTTGGCAACGATGTCGTCGACTAGCTCACTGACGAAGTGGAGATCGATGTCGTGGCTGGGCATTATGACAGACTCGGAGGTTATGAGTTGGGTTTGAAGGCGAAGGAAGAGGGAACGTAGGTTACGAAAGCACGAAAGACGTCTGACACAGCGGTTTATCTGAGAATGATGGAAATAAAGTTAGCAGGACCAAATGCTAATGTCAGTTTGTACTAACTTTCTTCCGCCTCGAAAACATGTCCAATGAAAGCTCTGATATTACAGGACACGTCTCAGGGATGGCTTTGATTCCGGTCTTCCAAAATTCATGATGTTGTAGTGTGTCGTAGGTGTATAGCCGAGCGGTGTTGATGCCTAACTTCAGGATACGGAGACCTGCATGCTTCGCTGGCATCGTGAAGCCGAGATATCTTCCTGGGGACATAACGTCCAAATGCTCAAGTGGACGGATAAGCCCAAGAAGTTGTGACAGACAGTGCTTTGCTATATCAGGCGAAGGCAAATTCCACAATGTCATCTTGAGACGCTTGAGTTTCGGAAACGGATCTGGTTGTAGTGCCGATATTACATGGCGAAGATCACATTTATACAAGTGCAGGGACTCGAGGCCTGAAAACCCTCCGACAGATAAAAATTTCTCATACTGATAACCAGAATACTCGAGTGACTTCAAACAACCAGGTGCTATCGCACACCCAAGATCATTGCCCTCAGGAATCTGTTCCAAATTATTTCCGGGATACCAGTTGCTGCCCGAGATGTGGAGTTCGATGCTGGGTGATTTAGCAGCAATAAAGTTTAAAATGGATCCAGGTATGGCCCCCGCAAGTTGATAGGAAGACACCCAACTGGAGAAAGTTAGCAAAGAAACCCAGAAGTGTGTTGACAAACCTGATCTTCCGAAGCCTTTTGCAGCGCATCAGAAGTTCAGCAGCTGAAGTCCAGTCCACTTTGTATTTAAAGCTTATATGCCTAGTGGTTTCGTAAATCCTTTCGAGAATAAACACCCGGCACTCTTGGTCCTGGGCTGCCTTCTTAATGCCATTCTCACTGGATGGAGAATCGACGATAGTTTGCGTAGGTTCATTATGTGTTTGTGTCTCGACAGTCCACAGCCAACCAGTCACTTCTTCCCCCGCGCCGATGATCTCGGGCTTCTCAGAGCCCAGGTGTTTAGGCAGCAAGACCACTTCACGGTATTGGATCTCTAGGGCCACGGATCGAGCACGCCGACAGACTTGTGTGAGCGATTGGATTGACGTTGGGTCAGTGTGATGAATCTAAGAATGTTCAGCGCGAACACGAGGCTCCCGGGTCCGACACACTGACTAACTCGAAGATCATCCATAGCAAGTCGTCACTCAGCCATCCGCTGAAGCCATCGGGACGTGGCGTCACTTGTGTATCATCGACGCTCGAAGACATGATTCAAATCACCTCATCATTTCATGCAAGAGTTTTTCTGGCCCAGGATTGAGTCAACGTCGATGTTCGAGCCTCGTGCGAGAGATGATGCGGCTGTCAGGCACCAACCAGCTGTGTAGGCGAGAGGCACCAGTCACGGTCACGAGCAGAATCACAGCCACAGCACTCACACTTCAACCTCAACCACAATTGTGGCGTGAGCATGCATCCCACAGCCATCATCAGCCATCAGCCATCAGCCAACAACTGCCAGTTGTCACCCCCACGTCAACATCGCCAACTCCATGCTCCCGGCATGAAATCTCAATGCACCCGGCCCAACTCACTCGGTGCGGCAAGGCTGCCCTGATCCCAGCCAGCAAGCAGCACCAGCAGCACCAGCAGCAGCACGCCACCCCCACGAACACAGGCTGCTGCTCTCTGCAGAACACTCCAGCCAGCACACCTCCCCCTCTCTTGTCCCCTTCGAAGTTCTACTGTACAGAAGAGGCTCCATCAGCTGTTGATGCACCGCCGTTTGACCACGCGGACTGATGGGGTGTCCAGCACACGATGACGGAAGGGATCAGCACCAAGTCCTGGCTCCGCCGCAGCCGCTCCACTCCCAGCAACGCGGATCTCAGCAGCGAGGGGTCTCGGAGTTCTAGAATGTGGGCGCACAGACACGGAAATGCCGGTTAAAGTCAGGGGAGCGTGTGGATGTGGGCAAATGGAACGGCAGCATGGGCAGCACGAAGATTGGCCGGTGTCGGTGTGCAGGTGGGTGTGGGTGTGATGGTGATAGGGTTGTCGGTGTCGGTGGGTGACGGCGGTGATGGTGATGGTGGAGGTGGAGTGTGCACATATAGCCGGGAGGAGGAAGATGGAGGTACGGTACGGTACATACGGAGGTGCAGGAAGAGGAGCGCCATCATGACGGTGAGGGTTGATTGTAAGCCCAGGCCGACAGCTCACTCTCAACTGCACTGGGGTAGCCAGTCGGGCATGGCAGTCAGTCTCTTGGGTCAATTGGCCCCAGGACGCACAAAAGAGCGGATGTTCGTGTGCATCTACATCATTGAAAGAACACTGTGACAGGACATGCATCTTAGCTGCCTCGACGCGCAATTCACTGCCTCCGTCCTCGTACAAACTGTGGTTCTCTCTTCTCCCATCTCCATCAGATCGACAGATCGATCACTTCTTCCATCACTTCATCATTCTAGTTCGGCGTCGGTGGGTCGTGGTCGAGGTCTAGGTCTAGCTTACCGCTCCGCAAGTAGCCGGCGGAAAATTGAACTTTGAATCTGAATCCGAATCTGAATCTCAACTTCACCTTCACCTTCACCCTTGACCCAACACCACTTCGCCGCCCTCAGAACCCCGTCGCCGCTCTCCTGACATGCGCCGACCGTGATCCGCTCTCCTCCTGCCACCCGGGCAAGTCAATCACCAGGCCGCACACGCCATGGACGAAGCCAGCCAGCTGGTATCGGAGCTGCAGTTCAAGCTCTGCGAGCTGGACCACAAGGTTTGGAAGTACCGGCGAGACATGGCGTCAGAGTTTGACAAGTACGCGGAAGGACTGCTGCGCGACGTCCCCGAGGCTGTCGCCGAGACAGTCTCGAGGGCTATTACAGAGTCAAAGAAGATCTATCAATCGCTCTATCCCGAGGCAGACACGCCCATTGAGTCATGCGCGACAGGCTCCAGCAGCACTACCACAACCAATACCAGCCTTGCGCGCAATGGCATTGACCCAAACCGATCGACACAACATACCACTCTTGCCATGCCGACTCCCTTTCAGCGACCCGAAGAAGAGAAGGAGAGCCTCCCCAGAAGTCCGCACGAACGCGAGAAGGAGTTCCAGGGCCTCTTCACCCCGAGATACCTCCCGCTCCTCGACGATTCCAGCCGCCAGGAGCGCAGATCGAGCGCGACTCTCACCACGCCTGTCGCTCCGCAGATTGAGATAAAGAGCAAGCAGAAGGAAGCGGACACTATGCAGGTCGATGCCAGTACGGACACGCGGTCATTGCAAAATTCACCCCAGGTTACACGACCCCCCACTCCCAAACGCAGAAACACCGATGAGGTCTCAATCAAGTCAGATTGGAGTGATGGCCCAATTCGCCGTAGCGCGCTACGAAGATCCTCCAGCTCGTCCAAAGGACAAAGTCCGCGTCGAGTGCGGTTCGAGGTGGAAGGTGAAGAGGTCCTGCCGACATCCTCGCCATCGACTCTGAGGTCGCCGATAGGAGATATCCCGGGAATGTCATTTGCCGAAGAGACAGAAGAGGAGGCGGGATCCGAACAAATTGAGGATGTGGACGAGAAACCCGCACCCAAAAGAATCTCATCGTCTCAGGCATTGCGAGCGTTGTCAAGGTCTCCCTTGGATGACGATGGCACACAATGGACAACTGTCACCGCACCTCCAGATGGTTCTGCGTCAGTAGCCGCGACGAATGGCTCTGCTCATTCATCCAGTGATGACTTGCATAATAGCATGTCAGGATTGAGCTTCGTGGCAGCAGCAAAGGCAGTCTCAAGTCAGGTCGGCGGTGTTCGTGCTGCAGGTAACAGTCCTCGTACAGAAGCCACTGCAGATGAAGCGGACACCCCAAGCGATGACGAAATGCTCGAGAATATGACCCCGCTGAGACGACAGAGTCAATCGCCTGCCAGCATGCTGTCACCTGCCATCCCGGCCAACATTGAGAGTAACAGAACACCAACTTCTGCCACACGATCAACAGGTACAGCATGGAAGGATCTACAAAGCTTTGGCGGTCAACAAAATGCTGTCAACGACAATGACCTGATGTTTGATGATGACCAGGAGGAGATGTTCAACTTTGACGAGAACGTTCCTCCTACACAAAGGCCTGAACCCCAACAAGAAGAGGAGAGTTCAGAATCCGAACCAGAACTTGTCATCAAGAGTAGAAAGCCAAGCTCTCAGCAGAACTCGTATTCCCGCTCACCTGCTCGTGAGATCGTTCGACCCAATCCTCCACAAAGCGTCGCCCCAGCCACAACTGGTATCGTTGGATCCTACAAAGGTCGCCCATTCAGCATGGGTGTTGTCAACAAGGAGGTTCATGACCAAGCAGCTTCTATGGGTACCATGACCTCCTTTGTCGGCAGTCTGGATGGGCGGAGTGGAATGGATGCTGGTGATGCACTCAGCTTCAGTCGCAGTGGTGCTTTCGGCAGCTTCTCAGGCACGCCAAAGAGTATGCTCGAGCGGATGATGTTGGATGACATTATGGAAGCTGAGGAGAACAAGAGATCAGTGAACGGCAGTAAAGATGCTTGATCGAGAGCATATTTTCTTTTTGTGGTCGAATTTGGGGATTGGCTGCATTGCGTACCTGAGCGTCTGGGGTTCTGAGAGGCAAATTTGAGCTCTCGTGTGATAGCAAGCGGAGTGGTGCGGCATATTGATGCATTGTTTGACGTAGCTTGCATGGTTTCGGCGTTTGGGATTTGATCATTGGAGGCGAGCAGCCCCGGCGGGTCGACTCGCACGTGGCATACAGCGGATGGGAGAGCAACGGACATGGGAGATCTGTGAATATGGGCTAGGGCATTAACATAATGGAGCATGGTGGAAGGCCATGCATGGATTGTACTTGAGGAGCACTACATAGTGAAATCGAAGAGTTGAAGACTACTTAAATTTGACTGCTTGAAGGGTGAAACATTAGATGTCTTTCTTAAGGTCGACCTTCATTAGTCGCTAATTTTCTTAACATCATCCTTCAGAGTGTCTCCTATCAATTCCTTGGCCTTATTCTGTGGCTCCCATACGGGTGATGAAGCAAAGCCGTAGAACGACTTCAGCTGCAATCCAAGCTGGATATAGTGTCAAGGAGAGACGTGATATGTAACAAGACAGAAACTGAATCTGAGTCCTACACCCAAAGGCCTCTTATCCAGGTAGAATCACGAAATCAATAAAAGATTTCCATTGTATGCAGGTTCCACCTAATAACTAGTTAACAACCGACCCAGAGTCGATGACGGAAAGTCACAGGCCAGCGTTCACTGTTTGACATCCACGAGCCAGTGGGGTCGTTCGGCAAGCGGCTCGGAAGACGTGCAACAAACAATCTTTACGAGAATAAAACCGAGATCAGGTGATTCAAAGTGAGAAGTGTCTTAGGTGAGTTGTTTTTGCTCGTTGATGGGTGTCTAACTGCTAACCTGTGCCCCCACGGCGGGAATAGGATCCATCGGCGCTGTGGGAGACTGTCCATTGCTAATTTCCATGTCAATGAGATCCTCCTCTTCCTGCCTCAGTCTTCTCTCCTCTTCCTCATCACCTGGAATTCTAGGTAAAGGGCGTTCCTCTTGCCTCAGTGTCCTCCTAGCCTCCACTCTCTCCGTCTCTTCCTCATCAGCAGGAATCCTAGGCAAAGGGTGCTCCTCCTGCCCAACTGTCCTCCTAGCCTCCACTCCATCCGTCTCTTCCTCATCAGCAGGAATCCTAGGCAAAGGGCGTTCTTCTCGCCCTGCTATCCTCCTAGCCTCGATCCCCTCCGTCTCTTCCTCCAGTCGCTTCCGCCTCTCCACCAGCAACATTAGCACCTCCTCTTCTTGCCGGATGCGTCTCTGTAGGTACAGAGCTCGCTGCCGGTAGTTGCGGCTGCCGCAAGTGCAGCAGCGCCCGATCAGCAGGATGAAGTGTGACACGCTGTTTAGCACGTTAGTTATAGGTAAGGAAGCTTTGCATCTAGTGCTAGTGAGAAGTATGGGAGGGTATTCAGAGCAAAGAAGAGGCACTAAACAGGAGGAATGAAGAGGGATAGCAACTTACGCAGCCAGTACCCCTAAGTTGACAGCCACCAACTCAACTACTAAAAGCTTTAACATCGCTACATCGCACTTCTTATACATCTCATCGTCGCTCCAGCCATCACACAACCGGCGATCCCAGAGCATGAAAACCATATTCTCTACACCAAACGCAATTAGAGCTGCCCAGATTAAGAAATCGTAGACCGTGTTAAATAGCCACAGCAATTCATGAACATCCTGGCGTCCTCTGAGCGCGAGTCTTAAATTCAACGCTGTGGTAAGGACGTTGATTGCTAGCTGGTTTGGTATTGGGCGTCAGATGGTTTCCAAATTGCAGGTCATGCGCGATGTGGAATGGGGAATGAAGGATGAAACGCACCAGAACGACGATACTCTGCATCTCCCAGAAATTCTCCTCGTAGGCCATCCGCTGCCATTTCTTACTGCGCTCATCGAACGGCGCCGTGCGCACAATTCCGTACCCCGCCAGCGCGACACCGAGACCGCCGAGTGATACGATGAATGAGATGCCGTACAGGATCAGGATGTGCATGGGATCGCGTTTGCGGGGCGTGTTCATCTCATGGAATTCGGCTGAGATGTCGTCGGCTGAGACGTGATCGGCTAACGGTAAGGGGTTGAACTCAGGGTCAGAGCCGTTGGAATCAGGATCCAGGTTCGCGGCATCGTTGGTGCTGTGTGTGGTGATGGCCGAGGGGTTGAGAGGCGCACTCTCAGAGTCCGACTCATCATCTGAGTCTATAGGTGGCATCTTGGTGGTGAGTTGCGTGAGTGTGCTGTATAAGGTAGTGAAGTTGGATGTTGAGGTGGAGAGATCTGCATCAGCTAATTTACCCCTAGTCAGGAACTAACCACCTCGCCTGGGATTCTATTTATAAAAGAGGCACCGTTTTGCCACTTGACCAATTAAAAAATCGACGAGTTTTTCTACGGTTCCTGAATTACTGGTCTTCGCATTGTGCTGAAGGTAGTCGATGTACAAATGAAAGGGGAGGGGCCAAAGTTGAGTAGTGGACGTTAAGTCATGTGACATTGTACCACCCTCTTCCCTCACCACTCTTTCCAATGCATATCTCGTTAAGAATTCTACAGAGTTGACAGTTCATCGGCCCTAGAGTTTAGTTTCGACGTTTTATGATGTTGATGATTTTCTTTTCCTGCTAGCCCCTCTATAGAAGTTCATGCTTGTTAGTTTTGGTGAGTAATTGTTGTACTCTGATTTGGGGTATATATCGCAACCGCCGTCCTGTTAGAGATCGGTATCAGCAATTCGGCAGAACTAGAAACTTGAGCTCTCACACAAGAACTACTAAGACTGAACATTGTTTGATACACATACACAGTAGATTTACAGGTGCCAACTTCCTATAGGAGGTCGGCTAAATAAAAGCCACCGAAATCAACGGCTCACTGAAATCTACTCCGGGGCTGACGCGTAAAATGAATCAAATACGGACGAATGACATTGACGTTAGAAGCCATAGGGCAAGGAGTCCCTGCTCTTGTGGCTTTAGGTTACCAGAAAAAGGTATAAGAGAGCGCCGACCCTACCTCTGTTCTTGCCTACTTTTCTTACTGCTTTGCACGAAAGAATAAAGAACGCAAATACTTTGATTACGTTCATCCTCATACTCAATATTTGATCAATCTACCACCCCGTAGTGACTTTGGCAGCCTCCTAATCACTCAAATTCCTCTCCCCATTCAGTTTCTGAATTCCATAATGCCACCACCACCTTCTCCCGCGTTTATACGCAGTCAACTGTTGGCGAAGCTACCATATCCTACCGCTTCTTACACCGGCCAGACGATCATCATCACGGGAAGCAACACCGGTCTTGGCAAGGAAGCTGCACGTCATTACGCACGCCTTGGTGCAAGCAAGGTCATTCTCGCTGTTCGCAGTGTGGAGAAAGGATTAGCTGCGAAGAAAGATATTGCTACTACGGCAGCCAAAGGGACCGTGATTGAAGTTTGGCAAATCGACATGGCAAGTTACGCAAGCGTGAAAGCTTTTGCTGCTTCTGTTGAAGCTAAGTTGGAGCGCGTCGACATTTTCCACGCCAATGCTGGCCTGGTGTCGTCTAAGTTTGCGTTGGCCGAAGACAACGAGACCATGATCACCGTTAACGTCGTCTCAACATTCCTGCTTGTCGCTCTCATCTTGCCGAAGTTGAAGGCCTCAGCTGCAAAATTTCACATCCGTCCCAAACTCGTCATCACAAGCTCGGGAGCTCACGAACACACCTCGTTCCCGCAGAAAACAGAGGAAAGCATCTTCGGCGCACTCAATGACGAAAATTACGCCCAAGGAAAGTTCTGGTCAGAGCAATATCCTATCTCGAAGCTGCTACAGATCTTCATCGTCCGCAGCATCGTGGAAGAGCATCCTGTAGACACTTATCCAGTCACCATCAACCTCCCAAATCCAGGGCTCTGCCATTCCGAGCTTGCTCGCGAAGCGGCCGGGATACAGAAGATTGCTTTCTCCGTGGTGAAGGGAGTTCTTGCCAGGCCAACGGAGAAGGGTAGCAGGACCTTGGTCAATGCAGGCATTCAAAGCCCAGAGTCGCACGGCAAATACCTGAGCGACTGCAAGCTTGATGAGCCAGGCGCGATTGTGTTGGAAAACAAGGACACCCAAGACCGCATCTGGGAGGAGCTGAAGGCAAAACTGGAATTCATCCAGCCAGGAGTGACTGCAAACTTCTAAGTCACATTGCGGCAGCCTTCGCCAGTGCTTACTGGCTTGGCATTTTGGCAATTATCTCCAGGTTCAAAGGTTGCAGCAATGCCTGCATCACCAGACTGAACGTTTATTTATTCCTCATTGTCGCAAGCCATGTTTTAAATACCTCACTCAATTGATGATATTCTCAATAAACCATATGCTCGTGAGGCGAGGGTGACCAATCATGCGAGTTCGTGTGTTCTGACCCGGACTTCGTTGATATGCTCGGAGTCCGACCCTCGTTTTTAAATCGGCGATGATTTGGTTTACCAGCCGTATGCACGCAAGGCGACGTAAGACTTGACAGTTACGGGGTTAGTAAGTTAACTCCATAAGTGAAGGCCAATTTTGAGTTGTTGTAGGCATAGAGCTCCATCTCGATCTTGGACCGGGTGTGCGTGCAGTAGTCGCAATAAACTTGCACCTGATCCGGTCTAATAGATGAGATAAGGCATGATACTGTATGATGTGGTTACCCCTGAGTGAAGGTACCTATCAAAGTTCACCGTTACATACCTTCGCTTAGCCTCAATCGTAGGGCAAGAGACACAGGGGGAAGTGAGCGGGATGATTATGCAATAAGTACCCGAGATAGGGTATACGGCTACTTATGCAAATTAGGTAGATATGTGCAATAATGATAGGATGAGCTTGAACCACGGTATGAGCACACTTACTACACTAGGGAATAGCCAGGACTCGCGCCCCTTTCCAGCGGGCCCTTTGTTTTATGAATAATCGCCTGCAACGGTGAAGCATAAAGGTTTCATTCAAGGAGAGATGTTTCCAGCAATTTTTTCTATCTGAAATCTAAAAATCTAATATTCCAACGTCTTTACATTCCTTTGACATTCCAACCCTTGAGGAAATCTATCGGTCTAAGTGCCCTCTAGTAAAAGCCCGTATCAGATCAAACGACTCATGGGAGGCCCTAAGTAACTCTCCCTTACGCCCCCAACATCAACGACAAGCTTTTCTAATATTATTCCCTTGCCTAAGGAGCGGAACTTCACGCAATGAGGCCCAACTTTATCACATGAAAATGAGTGGTTTTTCTTCCACACTCCATCTTCGGTCGCAATGGGCCATCCAGGTGGCAAGTCTCCCAGAAGTGGAGGGTCGTTTAGAAGCCGCACGGAATTTTCAGACTCATCATCGAAGGCGATGTCATACTTAAGTAAGTTCTCGGGATCTGAGTCCAGTACCATTGTGAATTCCAAATGCACGGTTACCGTTTTGGTTGTGGAGAATAGGAACACAGGATACTCAAGGAAGGTAATATCAGTCGCGGTGTCGAGTCCCAAAGCTTTGTCAGCACGAAGGGATACTGCTCCACTACTCGTACGACCCACAAATGGAAGGTGTTCGTAACTTGACTCCTGTGCTGAGCTCAGTGGTACCGCACCTGGTTCGATGGAAACATAGCCATCGGATTCAAGAAACCCATGATAATCTCCTGGGACCTGTCGATTTGAGACTGGAAGGTGAACTTGTTCATAGTCACCTCTGGTAGACCGAACGTGGATATGTATTACGTCGTCAAAGCCAATCGGTACTTGAGTCCAGTCGATGCTGACCTTGACTCTTTGATCTGAGCTTTTGGTGAACAAGGTTCCGGCTGACTTAGATAGATGGATCCATTCTTCGGCAACAGATGCTGTCCAGTGCAAAGACTTTGAACCGCGAGAGTAGACTTCGAAGTAGCGACTTGGTGATCCATATGGGCAGAGCATGGGTAGAGTCAATCCTGGTAGCAGTTCCCCTCGAGACGGCTGCAGCTTATCGGATTCTTCATTGATAAGCCCAGGACGAATGCCTGTATGTCCCTCAATTGCCAATCCCATGTAGCCAGCAAGAGGATTCGAGTCTTGTCGAGGTTGAATGAAGCTAAGACCAGTGATCAAATTGCGCGACGGATCGTGCCATGTCTCGCCGTAACCGTAGTGTGGTTGACGCACGATATGATTCCATTTATTCCCTGTCCAAGGTGAGTCGTGGTACTCTTCTGACAGTGTGAAATCATCGTCGAAGAGGTCAAGTACTCTTTGTGCCAGCACGTTTGTGCTGTTTCGTCGCTGGAGACCGTAGAGCCGATTCTTTTCCTGCGAAACTCGTAACTCGATGTTGATCCGCGACGCTTTGATCGGATGCAGAACGATCTGGAAAAACGCCCCTTTGTACTCGTCTCCGATAATGTCCAAAAGAACGGATGCATCATTCTCGAGGCTCTTGTATCTGGCGACAATATTATCTGCTTCCTGATAATGAAGAATTGAGAATGTGTCTGGTTCGATATGCTCATGCCGACGCACAGCATTCAAACGGTCATGGCCTAAGAGGAGGTTGGCAATCTGATCTGCATGTTCTGGACCAAATTCGCGAGAGGCGTAGGCTTCGAAGAAATTCTTGATCGATGTCGGCGTAATCTTATTGATGTCCCATGCCATGGCCATGGCAAATGTTAGGGGTAGTTCTTGGGGTTTGATATCGCCACAATTGATAACCCAAATCTTTTTCGCATCGCGATCGTATGCGGTACGCAATTGCTGATATATCTTGCCCTAAATATCCAGTTGTAAATAAACTTAAACTCGACCTAGAATCGATGAGGGAGAGGAGTCTTACACAAGAACTGCTATTTAGCCACTTGTAGCCACGAGGAAATCCAACATATTCTAAATGGTAATAAACCTGCAAAATTAGCTCTTGACTCAACATACCCCCATAGCAGTGAAATAAAATGTAGAGTTACCCCTGCGCCACCGCCTCTTTTCCTCTCTTTTTGAGTGGGTAATCGCCGAATGTTTCCGAAATTGTCGTCTGTGAACAGTAAAGTCACATCATCGGGAATGTCCAACCCCTGCTCATAGTACTCTAGCACCTCTTTGTATAGAGCAATAAGTTCTGGATGCAATAGTCAGTGTTATCCACGGAAAATTATATAATCTCGCATATTTCTTACGTCTCTCGCCGTCTTCCTTGCCATATGTCTTCCCAATGATCTTCCTCTGTGTGTCAAGCACGCTCTGTATTATCTCTCGAGGATTGTCTCCCTCAACTCCAGTATCACCAGCCCCTCGCATTCCAATTGTGATGAAAGACTCTTGACCAACAGCTCTCTCTGCTCCTTCTTCGAAGTATTTGACAATCGCTTCTTTGTTGTCGACCCATGACCATTCACCAGCGCCCCGTGTCTTCCATTCTGTCATTCCTCGCTGCATTGGCTCATGATGAGACGTCGACATAACAATGCCATAAGCATCAGCCAATTTCTGGTTTAATGGGTCATCAGTGAAGAAGGAAGATCCAGGGTTGCCGGACCACATAGCAGGCCAGAGGAAATTTGCCTGAAACGAAGTGAGCAGTTACCCTCGCATATTACAGCTCGAGACCACTCCCAGACGCCTACCTTCATTCGCAAAAGGAGCTCAAAAACTTTCTTGTAAAACTCGGAGTTATACACAGGACCAAACTTCTCCCGGACCCAGCTGGTCAATGAAGGCGCCTCATCGTTGATAAAAATCCCACGGTACTCAATACTCGGCTCTCCTTGGTAGGTTGTAACGGGCAGGGCAAAGACATGTACGTGCTTCTTGACTGGAACATCGGCCCACCAATACCATCTATCTGAGGTGAGTAACAAGAAAACAACAGGGCAGCTGGCACAATTACGGTGATACGCCTATCTGTTCCGAGAGCGTGTAAATTCCAAAGATAGCGCCTCTCTTATCACTCCCTGCAATCACCACCACCTTTTTCACGAAGGCAAATGGTGAGTCTTGTACAGTCATAGTGAAAGCTTCCCATTTGCCTTCAATCTTCTTGATATCAAGAGTACCTCCGGAAATTAACTCACGAATGAAGCGTGATTTTTCCAAGCTGCCCACGAGGATAAGTGCATCTCGAGGGTCATGGTTAATGTCTGTCCAAAGACATGACTTCTGACCCGTCACCTTCTCCAGATCAGTGGTTAGATTAAGGGCAGCAATCCGGACCCCTTCAAAGTCCTCCGAATCAACGAGAACTGGCAACCCGCCAAGCTCTACAGCGCCTGGGCTGGGTTGAAAATCAACAATAGCGGCTTCAAACATCACGAAGTCGTTTCCCCCTTTTAGAAACAATGTCTACCGCAGCTATCATATGATCACTGTTGCTGTCGAAGGCGAGGAGCTGAATCAGTAGTCAGAGCGTAAAACTAGCTCGTATTTGCATTCCTAATTCTAATCAACTCCAAACTCCAAACACTCATCTCTACTGGTGGCTATTCTCTGGCGAGATGCTTAAATTTCGGCCTTCTTTCTCCCGCAGGACTCGCCGGCCCCAGGGAATAACTGGACGCGCGATTCGTGGCGACTCATGGCGATTCATGATGGCGTTGCGGCGTGGTCAGCCAAGCTCTGGGCTGTGGCGTTGTTGCTCCCAATAGGGCTCAAGATCCGTCTAAGTATTGGCTTGGCCGCCGCCAAAGGCTGCAGCCGGGACCGAAATTGGGTAGCAGCTGAACCCCATGGAGAGAAACCCCATGGAGAGAACGCGGGGAAGCGCGCCATGCGTGTGACTGACAGTTCGTGGTGGCCACATGTTGACTCGAAATCTCGGTGCTAAATAGGCCGCATGTATACTCGTCGGCAAATGACCCACTCCATCGGGCCCAGCAGTTTGGGCAGCATGCATGCAGTACATATAGATATCCAGTAGATCTCCTGCACGCTCTCCTCGCTCTTTACCCATCTTCCCTCTCACTACTTCATCCTTACCTCTCTCCTTCTCATCACCTTCTTCGACTTTACCATCGAAAACATGGCCGGCGACGCCGAGGCCAAGAGCGCTTCGCGCAAGGCCCAAGATGAGGTCTACACCGGTTCAGCCGATCTCATCGACGCTGCGGTCGCCGCCAGCGCGGAAGAAGCCATGATCTCTCGCAAGATACTCTTTTCGCGGTACAAGCCAGCCGTGATCTACAGTATGCTTTTGAGTATGGCGTTGATCATGGAGGGCATGGATGTTGGCCTGATCAACAACTTCTTCGGACAACCAGCCTACCTCAAGAGATTTGGCTGGCCTGATGCCAAGGGCAAGCAGCATATCCCGACGTCGTGGCAGTCAGCCATCAGCAACGGCAACAGTCTTGGCAGCATCATCGGCTTGTTGTTGAACGGGTTCCTGCAGTCCCGATACGGTTCACGAAGAGTGTATATGGGTGCTATGGTGCTGATGGGTTGCACTATCTTCACCCTCTTCTTCGCCGTCAATGTTCAGATGCTCTTTGTCGGCAACATTCTATGTGGTATCCCGTGGGGTATTTTCCAGACGCTCACCACCGCCTATGCTGCCGAGATCTGTCCTGCAGCTATGCGTGGATACCTCACTGCCTGGGTGTCCATGTGCTGGGGTGCTGGTTCATTCTTGGCCGCTGGTGTCCTACGTGGATCCCTGAATCTTTCCGGAGACCTCTCATGGAAGATCCCATACGCCCTGCAATGGATTTGGGTTGTCCCTCTTTTCTTTGTGGCCTTCCTCGCACCTGAGAGTCCCTGGTACCTCATTCGTCGCGGCCGTATTGAGGACGCCGAGAAGTCTCTACGCCGTCTCGCAACAAAGGGGTATTACACCGAGGAGTCGATGGCCCAAACAATGGCTCTCATGAGGCACACCAACGAAATGGAAAGGATCGAAGCTGCAAATTCCAGCTACCGCGATTGTTTCCGTGGCACCAACTTGCGCCGTACTGGCATTGTCTGCATGGCCTGGATCATTCAGATTCTTAACGGCCAGTCTGTTACCTCTTATGCCGTTATCTTTTTGCGATCAGCTGGCATGCCTGCAGTCCAGTCATTCAACTTCAACATGGGCATCCAGTCGGTTAACATCTTCTGCACAGGCCTTGCTATTGTGCTGATGGGAAATATTGGACGTCGGGTTTTCTTCTTCTGGGGATCCACGATTATCGGTCTTGCCATGTTGTTGATCGGCATTCTGGGCTTCGTCCCTGGGGCCGCCAATATCTCTATCGCCGTGGCAGTCGTCATGATCATTGTCCAAATCACCTTCAAGACATCGTTGGGTCCCACGACCTATGTCATCGTTGGTGAGACGCCATCTTCTCGAATCCGAGCCCAGACGATTGTGCTTGGTCGTGCCATCTATGTCTGTGGTCAAATCATCGTATCGCAGCTCAACCCGCGTATGTTGAACTCGAGCAGTGACGCCTGGAACTGGGGTGCTAAGGCTGGCTTGTTCTATTTCGGATTGTGTGTCATCTGGGCCGTGTGGATTTTCTTCTTCTTGCCTGAGATGAGGAACCGAAGCTTTGCTGAAATCGACTACCTATTTCAAACCAAGGCCCCATCTCGCAAATTTCCTACCACTCCTATCGATCGTAAGTCACTACCCTTATCAGTTCCAACGCACAATATCTTCATAATTTTATCATTCACCCAACGAGAACAATTTTTGCTAACTCTCGGCGCAACACAGTGTTTGAAATTACGCCTGCCCAAAAGAGCGTTGACCACACCAACGATCACGCATCTGAGAAGGAGGTTACTGACGTTCAGGTAGAGAGGCGCGACTAGATAGTAACTCTACAAAGCCCATAAAAAGCTGTAGCGGAATCATCTGAGTAATGAATTTAATTTCGAAGTAGACCTGTCTTTGTTGCATTCACCTGTGATTGATACTTTCGTGTAGCGAGTCCCATAATCCTCCAGGAGCGATGAGTTCTTAGATCGATAAGATAACTCAGTAATAACGTTACGAGTAAAGATGCCTTACCTTAACACATACCGTAACCCCACTCGAGATATGATTAATAAAAACCTTTTGATTTTCCCAGCGGACATCCCGAGAAGTGCCAGTAGAAACTTCAGTGAATTCCTGTACTCTTTTCAGTTTTAACTTTTCTTGCGTTTTTGATCTCATCAAAGCGCTGGCCCTTCCGCCTCTTAATAATCTCCTGGATTCAGTTCTGCTTCTACTTCATGCATATCTCCTACCAATCACTACTCGCGTTCTAGACTTGTGGGAGTCTGCTCTACTAGGTCACTATGAGCCGAAGTCGGGTTTTCTTGTCTCTGGGCTTGCGTATGCGCTGTCTATTTGGTTAATCGTTATAGACAGGAGGTCAACACTGGCAGCCTTTAAAGCAACCTAGAATTCTACCTCTGAAGTTGAACAATTCTGCTACTCAATTAGTTCCAAATGATAGAGATATTTTTTGTCATCTGTTAGCTCTGGAGAGTATACTGTCCTTACTAAGTATTGCAAGGGGAATTGAGGAAAGCTCCAAGTTGAGAATTGGGTATTGTAGCCAAAGTCGTGTGACAACCCCACCCCCTTTTCCCCTCGCCTCTGCTCCCAATTGTAGGTGTTTCACGATATGATCACTAGTCCTAGACGTAACTCCCGTCGCATCTCATTGATAGCCCATGCCTAAACACTCGGCTCCAACGTGCTTCAAGAACCTGTCTTCATTCGCGGGCTCTCGACCCTAAAACAGGCAGTCTCCACAAATCAACAGCATCATCCCGTAGCGTCCGCACCAGGACAGAAGCTTGTTTTCCTTACTATTATTTCCAGACCGGTGAGCCAATTAGGTCTCCACAGAGCCCGGATTGCACTCCGCTTTCTCGACTGAAAGCATGGAATTTGTGCAGGTCGGCAATGCATCATGATGATCGGCGTCGTCGTCAGCTTGGCGGAGCAGGATTGACCGTGGGGCAACGGAGGGGTAAGTGGGCTTTAACGATCGTGAAATAGAAGGTAGTCTGTCGTTCTGTTTGCTCAAATCAAAACAATTTGCTCTTTTGTGTTTACTCATCTCATCTATACCATTCTTCAGATCACAATGGCGACTATCTGTAAGTCTTGATTCATGATGTCTTGTATGGACGTCGAGCTCTGAAGATCCATCCAGCTAACACCTTTTCCAAGACTACGAACCCAGCGGCTGCAACTGCGATAACAAAACCTCGTACGACCGCGCTCAAATCAATGCTTCCTGCACACAAGCTTTGAACCTCGCCAAAGAAGGCAAAACCTTGGGCAAAGACAAGTACCCGCATGCTTACAACGGTATTACCACGTCCCACCCACTTACCTACCACGATATATAAGTACTCATGAGATCCAGACTATGAACATTTCTCCTTCGCCCATGCCAGCAAACCGTATTTGGAATTCCCCATCCTAGCTTCGGGCTCGTACACAACCGACGAGTCACCAGGCGCAGATAGAGTGGTTATCGGTAGCATCAGCACGGATTATGCATCGGCTATCTACTGTGCGACCATCACTCACGATGGGAGCACAAAGAACGGTTTTACCGAGTGCAAAGATGACACTGTGAATACAGATGGGAAGGGCACTTTTGGGGAGAATAAGGGAGACCGTAAACACGGTCGCCACGGACGTGGAAGAGAGCCAGAGGAGGGTAGGAAGCTATTGGAGCGCATTGACTTGTAGCTCTCAATTCATGAAGAGCAACTAGTGGGCTTAGGAAAAATATCTACGCCTCACTTTCTCATGGAGTTCCGTAAAATATTCCCCTCCCGTTTGTACCCACAAAAACTCTGCCGTCGGTCTCCCAGCTGGCAGCCAATGGATTGGCTCCTGCAGCACCAAATCCATGAGCCGCATCACTGATGACTTTCCAAGTCAGCCCATCATCATTGGTGACCCTTAGAGCCGCCACTCCCCCAATGGTATTGAAACAATACACATTCGTGCCCTTGCCCTCTCCCTTGCCAATCGCAATTGCATTGCCCAGTTGTACGCCTGAACTTTGCGTAAATGTCATTCCATAATCAGTCGAATGGTACACGCCCTGGTTGGTTGAGAGCCAGATGACTCCTGCCTTAGCCGGGTGAGCAGCAAGCTTGACGCCAGCCGAGGAGACGACTGCGGCGCTGAAGTTGAAAGTGTTGCCACCGTCGCTGGAGACGTACACACCGGATGCGTCGCCAGCGTAGAAGTATTTTGGCTTCACTTTGTCCGCTACAACTGTAATGCCTGAGGGAAGGGTAGCGATAACGGAGCTGGTGTTGGCTGTTACGAGCAGAGAGCCGGCGGAGCTTGTCCAAACTAGAACACTGGCATCCGCAGCGTATGCAATTGAGCCGCCAGAAGCACCGCTCGGGACAGCTGTGTTAAGCGTCCAGGTCACGCCAATGTCTGAGCTAGTAGCAAGATTTCCGCCGCCGATACGGACAATGTTCTTGGGTTTGAGACCTGCATAGTCAATGCCAGTCGTGGTTGACCAGTAGGGATTGTTGAAGGAGGTTGTAGGGACTTTGTCAAGATTGTAATGCACGAACCCTGCATCGTCACTAACTCCACTGATGAGAGGGACGCCAATTCCTGGTGGTGACATGAGAGCCTGGACGGCTTCTTCTTCTATTCCGTCTGCAAGAGAGCTGATATGAACTTGGGGGAAGCTCTTCAGATTGTGTGAACCATAGATCGTCAAGCCAGTTCCATACAAGAAGTGATTCGAGTCAAATGGATCGATCTCAAGCGCTTCGACCATCCAGCCTAGAATCTTGGAATCACCAGCTTGTCTTTGGTTATTGATCCAAGGGGCCTTATCCGTATCGTACGTGTAGTAGTTGGTTTGTGTTCCATCTATCCAGTCCCAAATTTGCGTCCAAGTGGCACCAGAATCTGTGCTTCGGAAGATTTGAACATCGGGCCACCACAGATTCATTGCAGAGACCATGAGAGTTCCAGGGCTTTGGGCGTCAAGTGCTAATCCGCCATATCCTATGGTAGTATAGTGTGCTGCCGCCCAGGGAGGTGTGATGTCCGTAAACGTGCCATTCTGAGCGACCTTGTAGACATATCCAAAACCAGCGCTGTAAGGTCCAGATTCGCTATTATAAGTGATGTATAGCATCTTCTCTGCTTTGGAGAACTTCATTTTATGTGGGAAGACCCCTACAGGTTGACCGGCCATGGCAGTCCAAGTAGCTCCGGCATCACGGGACACCCACGTTGAAGCATTTTTATCAGCTGTTCCAACATAGATCACCGAACTCGCTCCGTTCTTGAGCGAGGATGTAGAGTCAAAAGTGATGGTAGTCAAGCCATTGATATCGTTGCTATATCCGTAAATGTCTGTCGGGTCTGCTTCGTACGTTCCTACAGCTGTGAAGCTGGCAACTTTCTGGAACGTGACTCCTTGGTCAACGCTTTTCCAAAGTCCGTTTCCACTGCGTGCGCCAAAGTAAATGATTTTGCTATTCCTAGGGTCGATAGCCAGACGTTCACCCATTCCTCGGCCTGGCATGTTTCCTCCGACTTTGAAAGGTAGAGGTGTTCGGGCCCATGTTTTGCCATAATCTGCGCTTCGCAAGATTGCACCATTGTTTGGGTCCCAGCTGTTGGTGTACATACCCACTGCAATGTATACTTTGTGCGGGTCAATTGCATCTGTAGCAAGAGCGTCCACGCCCCATTCATGCCTAAATATGTCAGAAGTCCTCGCAGAACAATGAAGATTAAAATCTACCATAATGTGTCATTGACATAGTCTTGAAGTGGGGTCCAGGAGTCGTCGGCGTTGAGTCTGTAGAGGCCACCAATATCCGTCCTGGCATACGCAAGACCTTTCTGCGTAGGATTGAACACTATTCCAGGAGTGAAACCACCGCCTAGAGAGACATTAGTCTCGTTTTTACTTGAATGAAAGTTGATGCGAACCTCCTCCTATCTTGACATTTTTCCAAACATATGCAGACGCGGACGAGCAGAGCAAGCCACCCAGAAACAGTAAGGAACGCATGATGAGCTATGTATCAGGATGTTCGAGAAGCATGAAGGAATTCCCTACTGGGGAGCCCATCGACCTACATATCTTTTCTAGTTAATTCCCAAGAAATTGAATCTCAAACTATATCCTAGAAAGACAGCCTTTAAGGTTATTCTCTTTGAGCCTATATACATGGCCCCACCTCGATGATCATGGTTTCCACAAAACTGTATTCAGCCGCCGCTTGGCACTCAGGTACATCATCAAGATCGTCAAAGTGGATACAGAAAATGAGGAGAAGGTTCGGCGTCTTTTGCCTAAATGCCTTACGTATGCAAGGATTCGAGTCAATTCAGACAACTATTCGCGGAACATCCTCGAGATATGTACAATAATATGTACAAGACAGGGGTACGAAGGAAAATATATGACCCGGCTGATCATGAAGGGACGAACTTCCGGCGAGGGGAAATCCTTGGGAGGTAGGGGGGTGGTCGTCCTGAACGAATCCTGTGGCTGTTGTGGCGCAATATTTCCGTGCTCGCAATCTACACACAAACACATTTTGAATGGATGATTTTCAACCTCCGCGAAACTTCTCTCCCTTGAATTCAGCAATATTTGTTTAATTATGAGAGTTGTGAATCAGCACATTGTTTCAATTTGTCACTCGGAACTAGTACTTTTCCCCTCAGCCATATTTATGCCGCATCACGAGCGGCGGAATGAGAAGTCATCATTCAGCTTGGAGAAATCCGCAGAGTCGGGCAATAGATCAGCTCGAGTTTGAACAGGCTGACCGTTGTGCTTCATGAAAAAGTTGCCTTGGCTGAGAGGAAGCTTTGTTCGAAGGGTGTGGTTTGGCCACCATTGGGCCTGTGAAGTCAGTGACGGATCTTACCCAGTCCTCGAATTCTCAATCACAGGAGGGAGTCAGTGCAAATGCCATGACATACCTGATATCCCAACGCAAGCATGATTCTATACTCTTCACTCTCGTTGGGCATTCCCGCGTGCCAGGTTCTCAAGTCTCTCAACATGATGTCACCCTTTTGGCAGACCGGTTGAATGGGAGGTCTGATCGCTCTTCTCTCCTCAATTTTAGACGGAAGAACAAAAGTTTCAGGCTCTCCTTCAATCAATCTGGCATTTGCTAAGGTGGATTCCGAGGTTGCAATGGACTGATCGTGTCCCGTAGTATGGGCGTGAGAGCCGAGCCAGAATTCCGTCGATCCATTGCTCGGTCCAAAGTCACACAAAGGGATATTGGCGATCACAAAGAACGGACACTTGGGAAGGTGAGTTATCATCAAAGTATAGAAGTTAGAAGACATACTTGGGGGTGGAAGAAGGTGATATCCTTGTGTACAGGCTGTCTGAGTCCATTGGTACGCGGTAATGCATTATTCGCGGTCAGAAAGTTCCAAAAAGGGTTGCCTCCGAGATATCTGGAGAGCTATGAGCATTGGACCAGAGAATAAGTCAAGGGACGCACATATTCATGAGCTGAATTACGAAGGGATTAAAGAACACATCATTATACAAAAGATCTGGCTCTTTCAAAGGCGGGCATTGCAGGAAGTTTGCTACACATATTTCAGCTTGGACGGAGTGATCAAAGACCGACAAGCGTACAATTGACACCTTGATTGAAGGACTTCGCTTTGGTCCTAACCAATTCGTCGGCTTCTTTGCTCATAAAGGCGTTTATATTCTCAACATGCTCTACATCAACAACTGATTTGAGAACCACAAATCCATCCTGATGTAGAGCCTCGAGAGCAGCCTCAATATTCTGGGTATCGTATGCTAGAGCCTTCAATTCGTTCTGGGTTGGTGTGATAGCCCTCGGGCCGGATTTGGCTTCTCCTTCCGGAATCTGCGAAACGGTAACCATGGCTTGTATCTTGCAGCTCAAAACGTCTTTTCAGTTGTGTTTAAGGAGGAGAGTCAGAGTTGATTTGGTCTTGAGATAAGACGTTGCATCTCCTTCCACCAAGAGTGGGGTATCAAAAGAGGGCCCAATCGTTCACTGCAGGCAGCTTCCCCAGTCTTGGAGGTTCAACGTCCTCGGAACTGACCGTCGTCGTCTCACCCATGATTGGTAAAAGAAACGAAACCGTCAACTCCGTTGTCAGCACATCTCGCATCGCACGGCAGTGCTCATGAAGTCGGAGCAACTTTTTCTGGATTATTCCATTTTAGGAAGCTGTTCGCATGATCGACTGCTAGACGTGCTAGGACCTTTCTATGAGCCCTGCAGAACGGACACTAGCTGTATCTTCTCTAGCAGTCGCCCTTAACTTTCGACCGGAATGCCACCGTTATCTGGTTTGCGGTATCTAAGTGGATACTTTGACGGTAAGCTTTTGATCATAAAAATATTGCGTCGCCCAAAAATCCCTTCTCTTTTGCAATGTCAAGGTCTCTCGACTCTCGCTCTCGATCTACTTCAATGGCTGTTGCATAGGCTGCAGATCTGAGTGTGTCCTTGCATCTCCTCTCGATCCCATTCCGGCTTCCAACCGCATTTAGGGATATTTTCCCCGCATTTCTTACGCCAAGAGTACCAAGGCAAGCCTCTGCCGCAGCCATGGGCGCCACCGATTTCAAAGCAACCACAGCGACAAAGCTGACGGTCCTCAAGAATGCCTTTCGCAGTCGCGCAGGTTTCAAATACTTCATCGAGACCCACGATACCTCTCTAGATCAGCATGGCCATCCGGACTCTGAGCAGACATGGAGCAATGAGGATCTTGATCCCACTCCACCAGAGAAGAGGACCTGTAGGTCAACACACAATCTGCAAATGAGGCTCGCTGACACCGCCAAGGGAGATGGTGGAATTATGTGACCTTCTACATGGGCTTGTCGTTTGGCAATTGGACATTGGGCAGCACCATGGTTGGGCTTGGGCTGAGTTGGTGGGAGAGTATCCTCGTCATCTTTGCAAGTCAAACAATTTCGTCCATTGCCATGTTCTTCAACTCCAGGTGCGCAAGCGTCTACCACATTGGATACCCAGTCGTGGCACGCTCTGTGTTCGGGATGTGGGGAAGCTACTACTTCGTCGGAGCTCGAGCAGCTCTCGCGATCATCTGGTACGGTGTACAACGTAAGTTTCTCCGCGCTCAACTCCTCATATGCATCTAATGCAATTAGTCTACTCGGGCGCAAGTTTCATGAGCGCAATCCTGCGCTGCATATTCGGTCACAGTTTCACCGACATTCCCAACCATATACCAGAGTCAGTGGGCATCTCCACGCAAGGCATGCTCGCCTTCTTCCTCTTCTGGCTTGTCCACTTCCCATTTTGCGCCTTCAGACCATACCAACTTCGAGCATTCTTTTGGTTCAAATCAATCATTGTGCTTCCAGCTGTTTGGGGTCTTTTCATCTTCTGCATGGCGAATACCAAGGGTAATATTGGAAAACTCTACAGCAACACCATCACCGGAAACAAAGGGTGGTTTATCATGTATGCCATCAACTCAGGAATGGGTAACACGGCTACTCTTATCACAAATCAGCCGGATATTGCTCGCTGGAGCAAAACCAAATCAGGTGCTCAGTGGTCGCAGCTCATCACCAACCCCATCGCTGTCACCCTTTCTGCCTCACTCGGCATATTAGCTACCTCGGCAATCAACAACTCCTGGGATCTTGATCTGTGGAATCCGTGGGACTTGCTTGGAGCGATCCTTGACCGCTATTGGTCTGGAACTACTCGCTTTGCCGTGTTCCTCTCAGCTTTCACCTGGATGGTATCAATCTTGGGAACCAATATCGCAGCAAACATGATTCCCTTTGGATCAGATTCTTCCATGCTCTTCCCGCGGTACATCACTATTCCTCGTGGACAGTTCCTCGTCGAATTCCTCGGCTTTGCCATCTGTCCTTGGAAGATTTTGGCATCTGCAAGTGTCTTCACAACCTTCTTATCGGGGTACGGACTTTTCATGGCAAGTGTCGTAGCCATCATGGTTGCGGACTACTTTCTGCTCACCAAAGGAAATGTCTTCATCGGACATCTCTACAACGGCTCAAAATCAAACAAGCACTACTATTACAACTTCGGCTGGAATATCCAGGCTGTCATCGCGTACCTATGTGGCATCATTCCTCCTTTCCCGGGCTTTGTTGGTACACTAGGACCCAAAGTCCCTGCTGCAGCTACCGATCTCGGACGCTTGGGCTGGCTGATGTCATTCTTCGTCAGCTTCTTCGTGTATTATGTGATCTGCCTGGTGTGGCCAACGCAGAATCAGAAACTGATCAAGGAGATGGGCTTGAAGTGGGAAGAACAGAGCTTTGAGAGCATTGTAGCTGAGGATGGCACGGAGATCGTGCAAACGGGTGTTGCAGCCGAGGGAAGCGGAAGTGATTTTGGACGAGAGGAATATAGGGGAGCCGAGAAGTACTAGGAATGGAAAGAGGCGGCGTTGACGATCTATAATGCCAGGGATAATAGATGAAGTCAGATAATAAAGAAATGTTTCACACGAAGGGAAACTATCATTGCGTGACACTGAAAACGCATGCAACCATTGTCCACCGCTCTTCCAAGAGGACACCTCCAAAACGCCGTGGTACCCCTAACTTTGCTCGGTTCCGATTTCCATCCTCCTCAAGTAATTACCTCTCACCTACGCCTGCGGTCTCCAATCCACCGAGCACTCAAAACAACAACTGTCAGCGTCCAAAGGTATCTCGCCGCAGAATTGAAGCGTTTTGGAATGTCGGTTTGCGGCGCAAAGTGGGTGATACTCGTCCCACAGAAATGGGTCTCGGAGACTCCGTGAGAACTTCCGAGAAAGTCCTAGCAGTAGACCACGGCTGTGCTTGTGGTCTTGAACCAGGGTTGTAGTGAGGGTGTGTCGATCTGCCAATGAGTTTCCCCTTGTCGGGTGCTTCGTCTAACTGCTGGATCAGAGTGCTCTCATTCGTACTCGGAATATTTCGTTGATGACCTTTACAATCATTGTGAGGAAGTGTTTTTGGAACCAAGCTCCAAGAATTTGGGGAAGTCGTCGATCGTGACACGTTTCGAGCATCAAGCAATGGGTTCTGTACTTGTTGCATTTGCAAGCTTCCGAAATATAAAGGATTAGCCGGTCGTTCTGCACGTTTCCCTCTATACATCGCTTCATCTGGTGACGATTTTCCTGTTTCAGTATGTTCGACTTGGCAATCTCGTTGAAGAGGGGGTCGGGTAAACTTCAGGTGCGCAAGTCTGTCAAGGCTTTGACCTGGATCCACTGCCATACTAGATCTTGGGTTTTCGTAGATAGTATTTTCGTACTGACGGCTTCGGCGTGGAATGCTTCTATAGTCTCGTTGTGAAACCCTCGATACTGCGGGCCTTGTGGTATCAACCACATCAGAATTGATGGTGGTGGCCATATGTTTCAACGCGTCACTGTACAGCTTACGGCTATTATCACGATTTGTGAAATCTAAATATATATCAGTAAGTTATAGTCGTTCCTCGTACTTAACCTTACCTGAAATCGAACTGGGCTTTATATGCTCATCTTCAGACCTGGCATCGTGCGAACTTACTGGTGTAAGGTATTCCAAATCTGCCGAGGTCACATTTGAGCTCCTTCCAGTACTTGAGGTTGAATTAATCGTGCTGGAAGTCTGGCTTTTATATCCAAATGCTAGATGAGATGGGTGTAGATCCAAGCCTGGCCTGCTGGAGTTGCTCAGTGTCTTGTCCTGGTAGTTGAACTCGGATGTCGTGGTTGAGTCGCTGTCATCCTGTTCGTGGTGATACCTCAATTGACTCGACGACTCGGCAACAATATCCTGAAGTTCAACAAGAGCAGAACTTGATGCTCGGTCTTGCAAAACCTCCTTCTGATGCTCTCTTTTCTGTGAATTTAAAGTACCCAGCAACTTCTTAGGTGGATCTTTGTGTAAGCGAGAGAGGGCTTGACCAAATATCACAGCACCAGAATCCCCGAGAGGACTGGGTCCTTTGGAGCTCCCTAAGATAGACTTTGACCCAAATTTTTGGATTCGCTCGCAGTGACACAGGCCATTGTCCGCCAGCGTTCCTGCAGGGCAAGGCTCGAACACATGGGTAGAACGGAGCCATTGTGTACCGTTGGGGGTAATCCGGTCTTGAGTTTTCTCACAGCCATTCTCGGTGTACAACAACTTGAGCGTCGCAACTTCGACGCTGAGAAAGTCGTTATCTTTTGGGACCGACTTAAAACTGGAGCAAAGTGAAGCCGACTCGAATGGTTGAAATGCTTCTCCAAAATTGGTTCCAAATAAGAGAAGTGCACCAACGTCCCGCGCATAATCAGGCCAATCACCACAAGTTTTTCTTAGTTCGGCGGTCCTGATAATCATCTTGCGCTTCCTGCGAATCAGATCCATGTACTCGTACCCAAGAACTCGTTTTTTCCAATGTCGTGTCAATTCAATTCCGTCAGTTGACTCTTCTTGAATAGTATCTTGCATTCCTTCCAGTCTGGCATAAAGATCCCCAACAAGATTCTTAAAGGACTGACTTGCAAGCTCGTTGCTGTTCATCAGATGATCTAACATGACGACAGTATCAGCGTTTGCAATCATGGCCAAACGAACTGATGAAGGTGTCTTGCAATCTGCAACCTGGAATTGAACCGCTTTCCCGTTCATTTTGTACTCATCCAGGGCTTGACGATGCAATATCATATGGAGTATTGCTCTCTCGCCGTCTGTTTGCCAGCCTCGTCGCTGTTCCATGTCGTGTAAGATTACATGGAACTCTTTTGCGTCGTTGAGGATTTGCGAGTAGTACATCGATTGCTCCGCTGTGTACGACCCATTATGTTTGCCGAATTTGAAGCCGGCCTCTCCTGTAGCTGTTTCCGAAAACCCAAGAGTGAAGCTACTCAAGGCAAGAAATCTTTTCGATCTGGGTTTTGTATTCGAAATTCCGATTCCCTTGTAGTTTGCAAATTCCGTGCCTTCAATGGCGCACATTGAGTTAGTAGCCATAAACAAGTCCACTCGCTCATCGACAATCTCATGCTCAGGTTATCTAACATACCTAGAAGATTTATTGTATTTGAACACCATCCAAGAAACGTTTTAGTCTTCGGCAGATCGTCTTGGCTAAGGATATCAACACCTAGGCGGGTCGGACACAACTGTGCAACATCGCTATATTTAATTCGAGCCCCCAACTTTTGGACAACATGCCATTGGACCGAACTTCCACTTCGCTCCACTGGTACGAATGCTATCGAACGACCCTTCAGTAAGATGCCACCGGAGTATTCTGTTATGAGAGCTACTCCACCAAGACCGGCCATAACCTCAAGTGGAAGCTCAAGCCCCTTTCATTATTATGGCGCTTGGGAATTGGAAATCCATTTGAAATAATGGTATTGCCGACAACTTCGTTCCAACAGCTTCCAGGCTCGTTCAGAGGGCTGGGCGATACCTCGCTTGAGATTCGAAAAGCTGTCAAAGGAAGGTGACAATTCAACGCTTCTGCATGACAAGACACAGCTGAGTATTCAACGCCGAGCGGAGAGACGCGACAAACAGAGACAAGCCAGGCTGCTTGTTGAGCAATTCTAACAATGAAATCTTCAGACCCTGTCACCAACAAGGTATTCTCTAAGAGGTTTACAATGATACCTCTGCCAGCAGCACAAGAAAGAACAACTAAAATTGGCATTAACATACTTTGTAGAATTGACGCTACTGGGTACAAGTAGACTTACTTCCAGATGTCTCATCTTGAGGGTAGTTCAGCAGAGCTTCTTGAAGCGCCTCGAGCAGCGTGAGCGGATGTGTGGGCCATGTTTCCTGCAGGTAATCGCGCACCGTTGACATGTAAGCATCAGTCACGCGACCAGTGATGGTCAGAATGGCACCGAGATCTTGTGCAAGACCATGTTTGTACTGCCCACGAAGAAACGAGACAAGATCCCAATCAAGGCTGAGCGCTATCGTCTGAATTACTGATTTTGAAGTTGCAGTTGCGGTGTCATCAGGCCGTCTGAGGCCCAACAAAATACGGTGCTTGATAACTTCCATCGAGTTGCTATAATGGTGGTCAATGAGCTCCTGAATATCCCCAACGAGGTCCTTGAATGCATTATGAGAGGTGAGGAAGTCATAAATTTTCTTATCTTCCCCTGGAGTGGTGTGTATTATTTCCGCGGTCTCACTCTCAGTGCCAGAATCTGCACGGTCAAAGTCAGACCATGAAGCTGGTTGAGAAGTTGGCTCGGACGGAATTTTCAACTCAAGAAGGGTTTCAAGTTCCGGCTGGTGATCATCGTCGAGTTGGTTTTCCCAGAGAGTTTCGTTCAGTAGGGGCTCCATTTTCCAGTCTGCCACCTTCTCTGCCCAGTTCTGCTGCGGAGGAGTGACCTTAATCGCATCTTCGACAATTTTTGGATATACACGCTTTTCCTTTGATATAGGCCCATGACCCACGAGCTCGTCTTCGAACTGTTCTGATATTCTGAAGCGTAGAGACCGAATCTGTTTAGCAGCCTGTCTTCGTGGACCAGGACCGGTGTCGGCGGTAATTCTTTTGGAGTAATTCTTCAGCAAGGCAGGAAAGTGTTCCTGCAAGGCAAGCGTCACCCGATCGTACTGGCGAGATCCCGCGGAAGGCAGAGCCTTACAAACAGCATCGACGAACCTTCTGGTTATGTCATTTCTTTGTTTTGAATCTAGGAAGGTCAATCTTGAAATACTTGAGTGACCGTCCGAAAGAGATTGGGTGTACTGATTTGGAGCATCTGGCTCTTCTTCGATGGACAGCAAATGATTTCTTTCTGTAGCAATTTCCTGAGACAAGCGTTCTTTGACCTTGCTACTCTTTAGTGGAGACTGGGAGTCTGGGATAGAAGTTGCGGCCGTGGATAATGGTCCCAAAGAGGTTTTTGTTCTGAAGGTACTGGCCCTGGTCGGAGCTGAAGATCCCGTTCCAAATATGCTGGGAGTAACATTCCGCGCTGGATGAGGACTTTCAGCCACAGGTTGGGCCATTGGAAGAGGAACTGCAACTTGAGTGATTGTTTCTGTCTCAACATGTGATTTTGTGATTGGAGACTCAGCTGTCTTATCGATCAGTAGTTTGGTGTAGTCAAGCGGTTGCTGGTCTTGGGGGGCTTTCTTCTCTTTTCCGGAGCTCAAACTAGGGAAATCATCGTCCCATTCCTGGAGCTTATTCTTCCTCTTCTCGTCGTCTTTAAAGATGATCTGGGCAAGGTCTTCGGGCATGGGAGTTTGAAGCTTAAACGTCTTCGCAAATTCTATCAGCTCGGCCTCCTGTTCCGAATTCCGTACTCGTCTGCTTTTCCAATCTTTCTTTGCAATTTGTGGAAGTTTCTGGATATTATTGCTTATCTCTGTCCGTGATTGGAGATTCCCTGTGGACTCCTGCAATGCCCCTAACTCAAGGTCGTTCTCAAGGCCCGAATGAATTGGGTGAGATGAAGATTCAGTGCGTGTTGGTATCGAAACGTCCAAAGCTACACTCTGACTTGATTCTACCCTCCCTGGAAACCGAGAGTTCTTCCACTTATTAGGTTTAGCCCCCGTATTATTCGCTCTCTGGGTCTCTTCCTCAGATGGACGACGGAGACTCTCTTCTTCCGGAAGGATTTTATATGTGCCGCCTGCACCATTGATACGACTTGCCTCCCGAATCTGAGGCTCGGCTGATCGAAAATTGGGCAATATAGGACCTGGATACTGTTTCACGTACGCAGCATAATAAGAACTGGAGTAGTACGGGTGACCAGGTGAATAATAGCCACCTGGTCGCCCGAGTGGGGTGCTAGGTTTGAGCTGATCGGCCAATCCTTTGGGAGGAAGAGCTGGGGTCATATACGGATTGTAATACGGGTTGGAGTAATACGGATTACTGTAAGGGTAGGAGCCATATAGAGGCTGTTGTGGTCCATTTTGTAAAGGCACATTCTTCCCTAGTTTGTCGATCGACTCATCGGAAGTGCGCTGATTGGCATATCCTGGGGCTGGATACTGGTTCATAAATGAAGCATAATAAGGGCTGGAGTAATACGGATGACCATAAGGGTATGAAACATCTGGTGGCTTTGGTAGACCGTCTTTTGAAGGCGGATTATTCCTCGGTCTGTCGATCGGCTCATCGGATTTCTGCTGATCGGCGAATCTAGTGGCTGAATATTGGCTCCCATATGGAGGATAATAACTGTTTGGGTAATAAGGGCTGGAATAATAGGGATGGCCATAAGGGTAAGGATTGTTTAATGTCTTTTGCTGGTCATCTTGTGAAGGCTGAAGAGGCTTGTTGTTTTGAGGGTTCTGTATCTCGCTAAGCGGTCGGAGAGCAGTCATCCCAGGGGTTGAATTTTGGTTCATATATGCAGTATAATAAGGGCTGGAGAGATAGGACTTTGGTGGTGACTGCTTTTGAATACCCTGCCCAGGGTGACGAGGCTCCTTACTTTTAGTGTCCTGTAGGCCGCTAAATGGTCGTGGATCAAAAGATCCGGAGGGTGTATTTTGGTTCATGTGTGAAATATCATAAGGGCTAGAAGGATACACATTTGGTTGCTGTTGCTGGCCATATTGCGCTGGTGGTTGGCTCTTCAGGGTATCGGGCAGGTCGTTTGAATTGCCTCGGTCAGCCGCGTTAGACATCGTTGGCAGCGTCTCGCTCTGCGAGGCTGCTTAAGCGGGCGGAGAGGAGGCGAATCGACAGTGAAAGAGCAAAAAACAGCAATGATTAAAAGCAGGCAGGAGAAATCAGATGCTAGAATGCGTAGCGTGGATTTTAATCAAGGTTGAGGAAGTTCTCAGGACACGGAGCTGTGTTCTCACAACACAGCCTCACTCACACCCGACTCGGTCGTGTTTCCATCCTTGCAGGCGTGCCGCCGTGGCTGCATGGCGTCTTCCTAGGACCCTTTCCGACCTATGAGATACTCGCCTCTTCAATTCGCAGAATTTTCGACTTGCGATGAAACGTAGGATCAAAAGCGTTTATGTTGGAAAATTAAGACTCGTTTGCTTCAACAAAGTCGCCTATTTAGCTTTGCAAAATAGGGGGGTTTAGTGGATCCGTTAGTTGTATGCGCGCATTGCAGTATTGCTATCTTCTCATTTTATCCAACTTGAGACACCGCATCTCCTAGATCAAAATCAGCATTCACCCTACAGTCAGAAAAGGCACGAAGCGAAGTCGATGAAGAAAGTGGCGTAAACAAGGCAAAGTGTAGGAAATTGACCACGTGGTTGTCCCCCAGCCGCACCATAACACAGCCTCACTTCTTTTCAGAGCCTGATCCCCTACAGACCGATATTCTCTTGAAGCAAGAATTCAATAATATAATTGAAAATCCTAATGAGTTGCAACTCGTTGCTACCACGCGGCAGCCCTCATAGTATGAAATATTCAACAATACAATGTCCTACGCTCCTGACGTGCTCAACTCTGATCAAGCAAAACATTCCTTATATAGGCGACAGCCTTGCTTGTAGATATACAATACTTACGGCCAATATCACCATCTGATTCGACGGCCCTAGTTCTCTTTCCATTTTCCCTTTAATACAACGACACCAATCATACGAGCAGGGTATCACAACATCTACCGGTTTCGCATGCTCGGCGGCACAAGGCCCGGAGGTAATTTTGATGGTAGCGGTGGAATCGGCCTCTCCATGCGCTGCTGACGGATAAAATACATTGCCACTGCAAACTCGTCCTTCGTCAGCCTTCCAAGACGACGTGTATCAGCCAGATCCCATATCTTAGCCAAGATACCATTGGAGAGGCCGGATTTTTCAAAGAATAGCATGGCTTGGTCTCCAGTGATATAGCCCTTAGCCTCATTACCGACCGTAGCAAATACATCATCGAAGCTTTTCTTGTCTGCTGGAGTTAAATGCCAGTCTGATGTACTTCGAGTCGCAGAGGTCAACCCTTGTTCTTTCCTCTTCTGACCAATAAGTGACATTGCGACTCCGAATTCTTCCCTCGTTAGTCTTCCATCATTGTTGATATCAGCAATGTCCCAGATCTGTTCTAAGGTGTCTTCGGAGAGCTGACATGCGCGAAAGAGCGTTACAGCCTGATCGCCAGATATGTAGCCCCGGGCCTCAACGTCCGCTGTATCGTACAAATCATCGAAGCTCTTCTTGAATTCCGGGGCTATGCTCTGGCTTATAAATTTGAAGTATTGATGCTGTTTGAACACACTATGAGACGGTGATCGACTTTCTTCGATATGTGAATACCGGTGAAGAGGATCTGATTAAGCATCATCGAAAAATGGATTTTGAGCGAGAGGAGATTGGTGACTATCGTGACCGATATTTCCTCTTAAATCTTCTGCATCAACAGCGGACGCTGCATACCCGGATTCCGCATAGGTAATACTTTCCGCAAGAAATCTCCGCATAGTCTCTCCACGACCTTCCTGGACATCGAGTCCAGCAACTTGAGTCTGTAGAACTTGTATCTCCTTGATGATATAGTCCGTGCCTTTCTTTAGATACTCAGTATCATCTTTGATGATGACAGTATCATTTTTTAGTACAGTAGTATCTTGTTTGATATCGGCTGTAATCGAACTAGGCCGTATCAGCATTGCGCTTGGTATTTCAATTTGTAAGTGCGATGTTAATATTGAAAATCAACTCACATAGCAATTAAATCAAGCGCAATATCCAAAGCCGTCTTATGTGCCTCCAAGCTACGTTTCAGCTCTATCATTTTGCTCTTTCCCGTTGCCGCCCACTTGACCTTCTTCAAGACACCCCCGCTCTCCATATCATCCAGCGACTTCGTAATGTCGTCCACAATAGCACCGCAATTGATCACAATACCAAACAAGTTCTCTTTCAACGCCGGATGCTGGTTGAAGCCAAATCGAGTATCTTCACCTGACAGCGCTGACAGGCAAAGCTGGAGCGAGCCCAGCTCTCGCCGGACGCCGTCCATGTCCTTCCGCGCCTCACGCACATCGCCTACAAAGGTGACTATTCTCACTGTCACTGCTGTGATTCCCGAAATGACGCCTACGCAAGCAGACGCGATTGAGAGAGGATCCATGGATTGGGTTCACGGAAGCACAGGCTTGGGGATGAGGCTGAGGGGACGTCCATCAAATGGCCAGGGTAGTGATCTAGTGACAGTACTGTGATTTACCAATGCTAACTCGGAATCAAGATATGATCAGGAGGCCAGATGGAAGTTAAGGCTTGCAAGGCTGCGCACAGTACAGAGATGCGAATGACATTTCCGATGTACGTTGCGAGGCCTGACTTGTAATTCAGCCGCAGAGGCATTCAGCCCCCCCTGCGCCCTCGTTAGCGCAAACACCACAAGGAGTCATATCATCTCAATCCAATCCCATCACCTCTCATCCTTCATCACCTCTCACATACATCCCAGCTCGTCCCATAACCACACACCAGCATGACGATCTTCGACGGCCACGGGCGTGAGCCCCACGACGCGCTGGAGCAATTCCAAGCAGGCGCCGCGATGATCTGTTGCATGCCTTGTCTCTTTGTCGTTTTTGTTATTAGGAGAATCACCGCGATGACTCGGAAGAAAGAGACAGGTGATGAAAGGGAGGAAGAGGGGAGTGGGGTTGAGAAGGAGCTGGAAATGAATGAGAAGAAAACGAGTGTTGGGGAAATGGAGAAATGAGTGTGTTGAAATATCAGATGACTGCATCGGAGCGATTTGGATCGAAAAGATAGAAAGACTCAGCTCAATGGCAAGTAAACAGACTATTACTAAACTTGAGGACCACTTCGGTTTTGATGCTAACAACCTACCTTAGTTAACACTACGAGACGAGATATAAGTTCTGTGCCTCGGACACACAACCAGCTCAGCTAAGCAAGTGTGATAAACACCGGAAGGATGTCTTTACCTACTCACTAAATCTACGAGTATGACATTCTACACCAAGTGAGTTTCGATACCACTTCAGAACACAGATTTTGAAGAGCTAACCATTAGATAGATATAAATCTGACCTCGCACCAAGGCATCCATCCATCTGCTGCAATTATTTACACCGGCGGGATTCAGACTCAAACATAGTTTATAGGTACTGTATTTATGATTCAGAACATCTATCCAGAAGACCTCCTGGGTAAGGTTAGGTACCTAAGGTAGTCACCACAATGCCATATCTAAAACGCATGAATGTCCCTAGCTAGCCCAATGCTGCATGTATCTCTTGTCGTTGTACATTCTTGTACAGATTCTTTCCATAATCACACACATGCTACATGTCATAACGCATTAAAAGCATACTCCAACTATTTCCCGCCGTCTAACAACACATCCTACAGCTTCGCCTTGGCTTGCAACTCACCCTTCTTCCACTCCCCGTTGATCCTCTGATTCCTCAGGTACGTCCACAACCCCGCCATCCCCGCCAGCGGCGGACACAGCAGGAGCAACCAACCCCACCACCTAGGACTGCTGCTTCTCACCCGGGCCATAACCTTCCCCAGCTCACCCCTCAAAGCCTCCTTATCACCATCATTCCAAACCACCACTCCCCTGCCCTCGCCCCTCTTCTCGCAGCGCTTCGCCTTCTCCCTCACATCCCCCTGACTACGGACTCGGTTCTCCGCGTCCTCGGCCGTGAGATGCGAGTCCCTGTCCCGCAGCCGCTGCATCTGGATCGCCGGGTCCGTAACAGCAACCACCATGACCGTCCCGCACAGCACGTCCAGCCCGCTCTCGAACAGTAGCGGTACGTCCAGAACCACCGCCCAGCAGCCCCGCAGGTAGCAGCGCAGCAGCGCCTTGTACATCCCCATGCGCACCGCCGGGTGCACAATCCCATTCAGCACGGCTCGGTCCCGCTTCCTCTCTTCGCTGTCGCCAAATACCCGTCGTCCCAGCGCAGGCCGGTTCAGCGGCCTGCCTTTGCCTTCCGCATCATTGTCTGCTGACGAGGGCAGGAGCAGGTCCGGTGTGCTGGGCGAGAAGTACTTCACGATTGCTTCGTAGCCCGGTGTCCCTGGCTCGACAACCTCGCGCGCGAGCACATCCGCGTCGATTATGGGGAGCGAGTATGGCGGGGACGAGAGGATGGAGGAGACGGTCGATTTTCCCGTCGCGATGGAGCCTGTGAGGCCAAGTAACAGCATTCTGGAGTTTGGATCGCAGCCTTTCAATTGCGCTTTTTCGGAGACTGATTGAGGTTGGTTTCTCGCAGATTCGAATAGGTATGTGAATATAATTGGCTCGAGGAGTACTGAGATGTAGAAAGAGAGGACGTGGGAATTGAATGAGTGTGGTAGTCGAGTGAGGTGAGATGACGCGATGCGCAAGTGGGATGTTTTCTGCGGGGAAGATGCCGAGCTTCAGGCTTTGACTGGGGTCCTGGGCTATCTTCGGCTCGCTGCATGCAGCAGTGGACCGGCCAGGTTTAAGCTTGTGACAGCAATCGGATCTACTGAATTAAAGGGGATTTAAAGTATTTTATTGGTATAAAGTCATAACCATCGTTTCCCATTGATATATCTCTATGATAAATCCTCGTCGTAAAACGTCATGATGTCTGGTATGAATGAGTAGGATATCAACCGCCCCAAACGCCTCTCGTACATTCATTTACCCAGCACCTAATAGTGCAAATTACTTGGATTCTTTAATCTCTGCAGTGGCCGGCTCTTGTTCGATTGATTTACCTTTGAGATCTTCACCAGGATCGGCTTTTACGCAGTCAACTCCACTCGCCTCTGCTCCAACTGCTAACGTCTCCTTCTCTTTATCGGCTAGAACCAATTCTGCTTCCCCCGTTGATTGAATGCTGGAGTCGATTGTTTCCTCTTTCTTGATCTCGTCCTCAGAGGGCTTCTTGCTCTTGCGTCCTTGTTTATCGTCGTCACCGGCATCCTCGATGTCAGCATCGGTCCCATCATCTTCTTTATCTACAAGCTCCTTCTCGATCTCTTCAACCTGACCTTCCTCGAAGATTGTAAGCTGCAGTCCCTCATCCTGACTATAAACACGCAGCCCAACAATACAAACTGCATTCCACGGCTCAGGCGCATCTTCATCATCACTTTCACCGCCTTTCTTTGTCTTACTCTCAACCGGTGGAGCTCCAGTTGATTGCAGTGGTCTGGGTTTCAGTGTTGGATCGTCGTCACTGTACATATCATCAAAGTCCGATATGGGACTTGCACTGGATTCACCCTCGGATGTGATGTACTGCTGCTGGCGGTGACGAGGGCGTCGATCTACCGACTCCCTACGATACCCGTCTCGGTCCCGCTGGCGCATATGGTGTGGCGGCGGCGGCGGCGAAAGTGGCCTGTCATATCGCATCGAAGATACGCGGCTCAGATCAGGACGAGGTGAGTTCGCCCTGGAGCTACCTTTAGGAGTTACTGGTGTGCATTGAGATCCAATTGTTGAGGTATCGTCAGTCTGTACACCTTTGTCCAGGTCGGAGGCTTGAGGCTCTGGAGGAGGTGGTATAATGGTCTTCTCAGACTCGGCACTGGACGTATTTCTATCCTCGGTCTGTATACCCTTATCTTCGCTCACAATCAATACCTCTAGTTCTTCTGTCTGAACCGATTTATCTTTGGGTGCTTTCTCTTCTTTCTCCTTCGCTTCGGCGGCGACTCTAGCCTCCTTGCGCTCTCTCTTCTCCCTGTTCTTCTTGTCCTGTTTTCGGATGATTTCACGGCTGAGCTGCCTCTTTTCCCAATTCTTCTTACGAGTGGCAATACGAGCTTCGCGGGCCTTGGCTTTGTCCTGGCTTTTTTGCGCCGCGGTTTTACCTTCTCTGTACCTTGCATCTTTGCTGTGAGCAAGGTCATAAGACATTCCAACCTGAGCTAGCTTGTCATTGTCTTCTCGTCGTCGGCACTGTGATTTGATGACCTGCTCTACCGATAAGGCATGGGTATCTCGGTCAGCAACGACCATGACGAAAACCGTGTAAGTTCCAGCTGGCAAGCCTTTCAGCTCCGTAACTACACTTCGTTCCATAAGATAATTCCCATGACTGCGGACTATGTAGTCATTTTCTTCAGGGGAATCCACTTCATGAAGGCGGAACTGTAGCCTGAAATTGTATTGTCCTTGAAGACCATCGAAATAGCGATCATCAAGCTGGCTTAGTACAATTACGATCGGCGATTCTTTCTTCAAGACGATCTTGAACTTCTGATGAAAGTCTGATTTCCAGGGGACATCCATGCTGATCCATTTTTGTGTGATTCTCCAATCCGGAGAATCCATAAACAATCTCGTTCGATCAAAGTGTTGATACTTGCGAAGGAGATCCTCGAAAGAGATCCAAAAGACGCTATCGTTGCCGAATTTATGATTGAGCTCCTGCTGGATCTCTGGCGTGAATTCCTTACTGCCGTCAGACCAGGCGCCTTCCCAGTTACCTTTCTTGCCTTTGCCCCAAGGGTTTCTAAACATTGTCAACAAAGCCCATCATCAACCTTCATATATATCTTACCTGAGCTTTACCAGACGTTGACCGGTCGATATTTCACGGGCTTCCATGAGCACATAAGCATGGCCTTCTGATATTCCATCTCGACTTCCATAACCTCCATCCAGGAGCCCAGTGGAACAGCCAAATAAGAATTCCTTGTTGACCTTCAGAATCTCGTTGTGCCAGAACTCTTCTATGTCAAGTATGTCGGATGTGAGCAGCTCTGTGGTGACTCCACCGGTTAGATCTTCGACACCCTCACTGTGAATAAATGAGCTTGACACAACATGAGGCAAAATCGTGGTACTCACCCAATCCAACCGCCTGCCAACGCAGCAAAATCTCCGTGGGCTTTGGCGTATGCCTTCTCAAGAAGTGGTAGCCAAGTCTCATTCTGGTTTTTATTCTGGGCGAAAAAGAGAGCTTGTGATCCGGTTTGGTAAGTCTTTCGGTACTCTTTCTCAACATCTTCCCTGTCAATTTGTTCTAAAAGATGGCGGAGAACGGATGGCGAATCCCAGTCAGGGGACTTGAGATACAGCTTGTCGTCGATGATGGAGATTATCCATTCGCCGTCTGCAGATTCGTCAGCACTAATGCAGAATCGTCTATGCGATTTATTTTGGGAGCTATGTTCTTACCTCGATGGAAAACAAATCCATATATTCCGATTTCTGTAAAAGCATTAATAATCGACTTTGAGCATTCGCAAGGGTACTAACTGGTATCATATTCAACACAAATCCGCTGTATACCAAATTCCATATTTGCGAGAGCAGTCAAGCTAGCCATCAACCAGCAATCCCCCACACTTCCTTGCTTCACATCTGCCGGGGATGGTTTTTCTGTCAAAAATGTTGGCTTTTCGAAGATTTCGTGGACTCTCTTGACGGCCTTTGGCACCACCGACGTAGGATTAGCAAGCGACCGACCGGTCAACTCAAACTTCCTGCTCCCGAGCCCATTGAGGCAGTACCCTTTCTCCCATTTTAAATCCCAATCAATATCAAACTCCGGGTCCCGATACCGCATATTGACCCTCCGGCACTCCTTTATCAGCTTTCTTACCCGTGTCCGACATTCCTCTACGGCTCTCTCGTAGTCTTCAGACACTAGCAGATTCTCCTGCTTTGGCTTGAGCACTGGCATAGGCTTCGCAGGATCGAAGGAGGTTCGGGTCGGCACCGAGGCGAAAGGGAGGATAGCGGTCGCCTTGCTGAACTTCGGAGCAGAGAAGCGCGACCATAGCTTGTCGATAAACTCTTGAGGTGGTACAGGCTTCTTCTTCTTCTTGGGCTTCTCCTTGAAAGGCGGAGGAGGAGGCGGAGGCCTATTGTCTGAATCGCTGGACTCGGGGGACGACATGATGGATGTGATAGTTTGCTATTCTAAGGGCCAGAGGCAAGATGATTGAAACGATGATATGTTATGCGCGAGCAGGAGCAACGCTTAAAAAAATGAGTGCGCCAGACTTGCGCATGCTCCGCGACACAGCATGAGCTTATAGTGTCCAATGCGCGCGACACGCAGGTGAACAGGCAGCCTTGCGACTCAACAAGTGATCAGCGGGCGCGACAAACATCAGCGAAGCAGTTGACACTTTCCAGGCAGGACAGGCATGAGGCAGGCATGCGGCAGCCAGCACGATTATGAGCCTCCAGCTCCAGCTCCACCTCCAACAAGTCCAAGCCCAAGCCCAAGTCCACTATATTCGTTTTGCCTCTCACACCGTGTGCCTCTGACCTCCGGCGTGCGATTGCGAGGCTCAGTGGCCCTGGTCCCTTCCGCCTCTGTTGGGGGAATGACCACACGCGACGGCTTGCATGGGTGCTGCACCATCCCGGCCCAAGGAACGCAGTGCCTCAACTGGATTGTGCGGTCTGGGCTGCACGAGAGGGGCAAGATGGATGACTCGAGCTGCTGCTGATGCCACTGCTTCTTCAGCCGCAATCGTAAGAAACCGCTCCAAACACCCGCCGACCGTGCATGCTCACCGAATTGCGGGACGGTCGGGGTGTGTTCTCTGCCTTGTGGCCTCGATTGGTATGCATCTGACGTGTTCGGCGCGGTGGTAGCCTGGGGATGGTGGGGTTGGTCGTTGGCACTGCCCGAGCCACAGCCTGTGAACGACGTCAGGCTTTTGACATAAAGACGAGCAGGGAATTGGGGAGCCAGCAGTGAACCTGATCGGCGCTCCTTGTCGGAGAAAACCCTCTTGATCCTGCGACTGGCAGCCGAGCGAATCATGCATCAAACATTGCCGACGCTGAGATGTTTTCATGTTGTAGTGTGCTCCGAAGGATGGCGATGGAGATGCAGATGCAGATGGTCCCGTCGCTCAGGGTAAGACCACGACCCTAACCTGGCGAGCCCCGCTACGCTAGAGCCAGAACTAGGGCCAGAGCGAGAACCAGAGCTGGAGTTGGAGCTGGAACTTGCAGCTGCTGCAGTCAAGTGGGCCGTCCAGGCAGAGGCAGAGGCAGAGGCAGGACCAAGAACGCCTCACGACATCCCGCCTCTAGTATCCTGATACCACAGCTATGGTAGTGCGACCGCCCGAGCAAACAAGAGGTCAGGTACCGTAGGCAAGTTACAACTCCGCCTCACACAGGAACACATATTTACAGCAGGGTACAGTAGAACCATGTGTTCAAACTTTGATTGCATCGGATGTAACTGGAACCACAACACCAGTGTCACTATAGCCAACTCACTTTGTCACTTGGGCCCCTCAGTGCAGTTTGTTTGAACTACATAATTAAGTTCGGGCCCTTGGTAGGATTTTGAATTGAATGGTTGGTTTATATCAAGGGCGTACGAGACTCAGTACGTACCTTATCAATGCGTATAGGACAAGATGCGCCACATAGATTGCCAACACTAACGTGCGAGGAAGGACATGCTCAACGTCACAAACTAGATGAAATGTAACGTCTCCCTTGCCTCATCAGCTCATCAACTCATCAGACCTTGCCATTTTATCCAAAGTGATCAATCAGGATCTTGAAGATCGATCGACTTCGCCAAGACCGACATGCACTATTTTGATGTCCCCTACTCACTCACAAGCAAAGTACCTGCATTTCGGAATGATAAACACATGCCATTGAGCTAAATAAATCAAGTATGCAGCAGCAAATAACCAAGGAGACCAATCCTCACTCACATCTCCGATACATAGACCCGTAAACCATTAAACAAAGTACACAAACCCCCAATTCCCAATCTCTGCAGCCACAGAATGTAGAATCACATTGTCCGTCACCCATTTTGCGTATCCTGAAACATCCATCCTCCCCTCTCTGCCAGAAATACTAGACTGCGCCAGTCCTACTCTACCAAATGGCCATTGCCAGAACATATTCCACCACTACAAACACGCTACTAAACCCTAAGAAATCACTCCGCTGCTACAAGTCAGCATTTCGTGACCTTGGTTGTTTGTTGCAGAAAAGAAGGAGTGAAGCGTGAAGCCGTTGGGTAGCTCCAAAGCAAAAAGCAGGGTTTGGCAATAGTCTAAACCCCCAATCGCAGCTGCAGGAGGGACGCTGTCATACCTCTAGAATTCTACACCATTGCATCGTGGACAGCTAGCTATAAGCATCTCAGTGTTAAACCCGTCGCGCAAGGATTCCTCCCAGGCCACCCCCGAGCCGCCGCCCAAGCCACCCCCACTTGTAAGCGCACCCCCGATACCCCCTATACCGGCACTCACGAGGATCCCAGCGACTTTGGTGGCAAGATCGGTGACGAGCCCGCTCACGGGATCTTGTGGGTGAGCTTCTCTTGCGATGAGGCTGGTGACTCCTCCCCCTCCTCCTCCTATTCCAGCACCACCTGTGACGCCAGAGAGAAGACCGCTGACAGTGCCGAAGAGGCCGCCCAGGGAACCAGCAAGGAGACCTCGTGGATGCGTGTCTCTGGCGAGGATTCCACCCAACCCACCGCCTCCGAGCCCTGAAAGGAGACCGGGCAACGCACCGAGGAGACCTAGGAGGCTGCTGAGGTCTTGTCGACGAACGGGAGTGTCTCGGGCGAGTATGCTTCCAAATGGGTCGCCGGGGAGGAGAAGAGTCACGCCGTCTAAAATGCCGGTGACTGCGACGCTGCCTCCACCAGCCACGAGCGAGCTGACTTGCGCACATCCCACTGGGAGGCCCGCCTGTGGCAGCGCAGCGCACACTGGGGCCAGGAGAGCAAGAACTTCGGCGGGTGATGTGCTACCTGCCCCAGGACATGGGAGTGGGAGCATGGCGCTGGCAGCAGCTGCGCAGATTGGGCCCGCCAATTCAGTAACCTGACCTAGACTTTGTCGAGCCTGTGGGAAGAGTGGTTAGTGTGTATAGCAAGTGGGATTTAGCTTGACTAACATTTAAGACTACCGGTCGGCCCAAAGTAAGTGGCAGAACCACTACGACTACGGCTTTGCTGAGACGCATGGTGGTGGTTGTATCTTGGTCAAGAGGATAAGTGCAGAGAGTTAAGTTGAAAAGAACGCGTGTATCAATTAGATGATCGAGGAAGTGACTAGAAATAATCCATAGACTTATATATAGGAGAAAGCAAACATTAGATGCAACGTTCGATTAGCTAATTTTAATTTCAGGTGATGGTCCCGCAATTGTCACCTTTGCTCTCAGAGTGGAGTGAGGCTTTTGACATTGTTGCTTCCAGCTGGCAGGTTTAATCCAATAGCGTACATGATAAATAGAAAGAATCCCACACTGGGTGAAGTAACAATAAGTCAAGTCTCTACGCTTGTGCAGCCGCTCACGATAACAAACTACCTCAAGCACAGGGTCTCACGTCGAGAAGAGCCCATAAAAGATTATCGCTTTGAATATTAATTGTTACCGATCGACAGCGCGTGTCTCCAGACTGAGAGTTTTAAACAGGTCCCGTCTGCTTTAGGTGCTACAGGTTGATTTGAATTGTGCAACCAGAGCTATCGAAAAGCTTTCGCGTGTGCTCCAGTACCTTGGTACGGGGATTCCGGTCTCAATTTTGTGAGAAGCGAATGCCCCAATATCAGCTCCTTCTCAGTCGTGACAGAACGAGTGCGTTGACATCTTGTACCAAATAGAAGATGAACCAGGAATCGACTCGCAAAGAAATGGGCCAAAACCTTGACGATATGGACAGGCACAGCAAGCCAAGAACTTTGCGTACACTAAGAATCGCAACTGCCTCAAGATCTGGTTATGTCGGCGTTTGTGCCGAGGAGCACCTTTCGGATGATTCAGAAACCATTCCGGATCTCGAAACAAGCCTGAAGAGACTCAAGCTATACGCAATAGTCATCACGATTGCCTCTTTTGTGTTCGGAGTTCAATCTCTGTTTCTATGGGCTCGCCCATCAGCTCCTTGCGTCTCCAAACCCCTAGAAAATGGCTACGAGACCGAGTGGGGTCAGGGAACTTTCTCCGAAAACCACAATCAACTAACTCGACTTTAGGGCCAGCAAAAGCAGCCATCAAGCAAGAAGAGGTAATATTTACGAGCGCATTCAAGTATAATGCAACTGCAAAAGCATATTATAGAGATTTCAGCCTCGGTCAACCACAGTATGTTGGATCGCCAAGACCAGAGCTCGATCAAGCATGGGAGGAACTTTTAGCAGGTAATGAAAGTAGTTTCGGCTAAGAGAGCAAGCTGATCGGAATTCTCAGGCCAATACCTTGTTTTGAGTAAGAATGAAGCAAAACAACTCGACGATCCTGTTCCAATCAAAGGAATATACTTAGCAGAGTATGTGTCTAGCAACTAAAATATTCCTGTCCACAAAACTCACCAGTCTCAGGGTTGAGGTAATGCATTCTTTGCATTGCGTGAACGCCATTCGAAAAGCTCTCTATCAAGATTACTATCTCCAGCACGACATGCATGCGTTGCCCGGAGATTTGCAGCAAATCCATATTGGTGAGCAGATGGGCAGAAAATTCACCGTGGTAGGCATACAGCTCACTCTTCAGCAGAGCATTGTTTGGACCAACTTCGGCAAACTGTTCAATGTGCAGGAGATCTTACACCCGTTCCATTGCGTCCATATGGCGACGATCCGAATATCAACCTCATAGGAACGCCTCAAGCACATACATGTCGCAATTGGCAGACTTTGCGCAAATGGTACACGGAGAGAGGAGACATGTACGGCAAGCTGAATGGCGGTGGGACGTAAGTGGTGGATCTGGCGTTGGATGCGGCTCATAGATGTGACTCCTCGTCTTATTCAGAGTAACGATCCATGGTGGTATTGTGAGCTTGAGGTATTGGATTCAGCTATACTTTGAGAAGGCCAGTGAAGCATTTGTTCCGCCAAACCCAAAGCTATTTGACATAGATACATTGACAGTTTTGTCCTGAGCGGAAAGCGGTATATAATTAGAGTTGAACTCTGGATCTGTTTTTCGCAAGTTCAGCGTGGGCGGCATCACATTCTGCATGATCAGTCAGCTTCCTAGATATGGTATAAATAAAATGGATGGATGAATCGCCACATACTTCTTGGACCGCGAGTATGGAAAAGATCGCCTCGACTGCACCAGCAGCGCCGAGAAGATGGCCGATAGCTCCTTTCGTACTGCTCAACGTGATATTGCTTTCAGATTGAAGGCCATTCTCGCCCATCATTAAGCTCTTGATAGCTGCGTTCTCGGCAGCGTCTCCAAGCGGCGTGCTGGTAGCGTGTGCATTTATATAGTCGACCTCCCGAGGCTGAATGCCAGCATGCTTCAGCGCTCTCTTCATTGCCAGAAGAGCGCCGGATCCATCCTCTCTTGGAGCGGTCATATGGTATGCATCACCACTACATCCGTAACCTCTGAGTTCAGCATATATGTGTGCACCGCGAGCTTTCGCGTGTTCGAGTTCCTCGAGAATCACAACACCCGCACCCTCTGCGATCACAAATCCACATCTATCCTGGTCGAAAGGTCGGGAAGCTGAGGAAGGGTCATCATTGAATTCGGTGGCAAGTGAGCGCGACCTTGCAAATCCAGCTAGTGCTAGTGGGTGTATGCAAGACTCTGACCCTCCGGCAATCATCACATCGGCATCTCCAAAAGCAATGAATCTCGACGCGTCTCCAATTGCATGCGCTCCGGTGGTACATGCAGTAGTCACGGCATGGTTTGGTCCCTGCAGGCCATACTTCATCGATATATGACCTGCCCCGAGGTTGATCAGAAGTTTAGGCACGAACAATGGGGAAACTTTCTTGTAGCCCTAACGCCGCCAGTTAGTGATGCTCTATTGTAAGTATCTTGAGGGAGCTCACATCTCTCTCGTACACCACACTGGTGTTGTAGAGCTCTTCTAGATTTCCAATTCCGCTACCCAAGCAGACGCCTGTAGCTTCCTTCTCTCCCTGTGTGTGTGGTCTCCATGCCGCGTCTTCGAGTGCCATTTCAGTAGCAGCGATGGCAAATTGAGTGAATCTAGCCATGCGACGTTCTTCTCCCTTCGCCAACCAGTCCGAGGCCTGCCATTTGCCTTCGTCTTTGCTGCCAGATGGCACGATTCCAGCAACAGTGCTAGGAAGTTCGCGCCACCTCTGGGTAGGTTCGAGATCTGCGGTACTGACAATGCCACATTCGCTGGCAAGAAGTCGTTTCCATGTTTGCCGAACGCCCACACCTAGGGGTGTAATAGCACCTAGTCCGGTCACTACCACTCGTCGCATCGCTGAGCCATGATGAATACTTTAATCTGAAGAAGCCGTGCAGGTGAGAGCTTCAAGGTTGTTTTGTGCCAAGTGAGACCGCCTTTGTCCTTCCTGTCTTCGGCCTAGTGGATCATTCCCCTGTCCTGCGGCTCGATCTCTCCTCCAGCACCCAAACTGATGAACAACCTTAAAATCACGTCGAGTGAGCTTATCATGGAACTATTTCCACGTCCAATATAGACTTGTAATCATAATGTCCAGTGACATGTGGGGAGAGAAGTGAAGATGCCATCTTATCTCACTTCACCTCACTCTTGCCTCAGATCACATTTCACTTCCACTCTACAAATGCAGCTATGCTCTTCGCACCTTATGGTCATTGACCCAATGATTCTCTTTGCGAAAGGCCCATCTGCAGACTGTCTGTTCAGGCCTTGCCCTTGCTTGTTAAAGCCCTAAGCGTCCGAGATAAGCTCAAAGATCAAGGCCCGAGAGCTGCACATGCTTCAAATCGTTCCTCGTTTCGTCGACGCAGGCAATGCGACAGCACCATGCCACGGCCGCCACCTGATGTCTCCCAAGTTGCAAGGTTAAGAGGCCCGTTCAATCACGCGAAGGAAGGCAATTTAGCACCAGGAAGGCGTCTTGTTTCGTTTCCAGCACCGCTGATGTCGCCACAAGTCAGTGCATAAAAACCACGTCCCTCAAGTTGGCCGCAGATTTGTTTCAAGCCACACCGTGCATACACAACATCCTGCTTGTATTCTTATCTTTGGTGTGTTTCTAAAATCAACTCATCATGTTGTCCAATCGTTGGGAGACGATATGAATTTGTCCTAGCGAAGCTCCCAGCCTTCCACTTTGCTGGGCTCGGGTAGATCTATTCCACGGATGCCGATGCTTTCCCTGCTGTTTGGATATTGTCTAGATTCCTTTTATCTTCAGAGGCAATCCATGACCATGTCTATTACCCACCCAATCCAAAGCTTAGTTGTCGAATTGGGCGAATCTGAGTGATGCATCTTATCTGAATTCCACCCTCCCCCACATCATTTCTGCTTCACGTAAGTTAGAGAATCTCCCGTGTTGTACGCCTCCATTCGTAGCACGATGTAGCACCAGTCAGAGGTTTTGGGTTCACCTTATTTGTCTTATATACCGCCCATGCCCTAGGAAAGTGGTTCGTCAGACCGTTGATCGATCTCCGTGTCGCCAACCTCATTTAATGGCGTTCCAATTCGATGGAGTGGGGAAACCGCCAGGTGCGGTCTCTTCAGAGACACGAGCAGCTTATGGAAAATATGAAGATGAGAAGGACTGGAATCCTAAGATGGATGATGTCGAAGTTTCCAGCCGTGAGCTTAATATGGGTACAGCAATGTCGAGGTATGATGGTCGAAGGTCAGATCCTGTCACTGACTTGAAGGCTCGGCTTTCAACATGGGGTATGCTCTCTCGTCCTGTTCTTCTCCAATTTGTTCTAATACTTTGAAGATCCCAATTTTCCCCTGGATAAGAGGGAATCTTCGATTCTCGACAACTCGTCCTTCGACGATGAGGACAAAATGTCGCTCAAAGAGGTTGAGGACTCTCCCTACCCAGAAGTTCGTGCGGCTGTCCGCAATTACGATGAAGATATTCCTGCCAATACCATTCGTGCTTGGACCATTGGGATGTTGCTAGTCATCGTTGGAGCAAGCATGAACACTCTTTTCTCACTCAGAGCTCCATCAATTGGTCTTGGTGCGCTTGTGGCGCAAATCATCGCATGGCCCATGGGTCACGGCTGGGCGAAGGTTATGCCAACAAAACAGTTCAATACCTTTGGTCTCAAGTGGTCTCTCAATCCAGGTCCGTTCAATATCAAGGAACATTCGATTATCGTTGTGATGGCGAGTGTGAGCTTTAGCGCAGCATATGCTACCGATATTCTTCTCGCTCAAATCTCGTTTTACAAGCAGGATTTCGGTCTTCTTTTCCAGCTCCTATTGGTCATCTCTACCCAATCCATTGGATATGGTATTGCCGGCATGATGCGAAAGTTCTTGGTGTGAGTCTTCAAGAGTACCGTCATACCATAACTGTTTTCTAACGTTAAAGCAGTTACCCCGCCGCCATGATCTGGCCAGGCAATCTTGTCTCTGTCACACTCATGAATGCTATGTACGAGACGGCACCAAAGCCAGACCCTACCATTATTGGAGGTTCGATGCCGCGTTACAGATGGTTCGCCTACATTTGCCTGGCATCTTTCGTCTATTACTTCATTCCTGGCTTCCTGATGCAGTTCCTGAGTGTCTTTGCATTTGCTACCTGGATTAAACCCAACAACGTGATTGTCAATCAACTTTTCGGCGGTTCAACTGGACTTTCACTGCTTCCTATCACTTTCGATTGGACTCAGATTTCTGGTTTCGTTGGAAGCCCTCTCATTCCACCGTGGTTCGCCATTGCCAACACACTGATTGGTCTCGTAACGTTCTACATCATTGGCGCGTCCGCTGTCCATTATAGTGGTGCTTGGAGTGCAGAATATCTTCCAATGAGCGACAGCATAACTTACGACAACACTGGTTCATCATACAATGTGTCTCGAATTTTGACACCACAATTCACACTTGATGTAGAAGCTTACAAAGCGTACTCGCCTCTGTTCTTGTCAACGACATTCGCTCTGTCATACGGTCTCTCTTTCGCTGCTATTGCATCTCTGATTGTTCACACGTACTTGAACCATGGCAAACAGATTTGGCAACAATTCCGCAACAGCACCAACGAGGAGGAGGATGTCCACATGAAGATGATGAGAAAATACAAAGAAGCCCCCACTTGGTGGTACATGAGTCTCTTTGTTCTCATGGTTGCATTGAGTCTTATCACTGTCCTTGCTTTCCCAACAAACATGAGTAAGTGATTCTAATCATACATGCCGTCAAGTTTGCTGACAATACGACGTAGCTTGGTGGGGTTTCTTCCTTGCCCTTGGCATTTCATTGCTATTCACGCTACCAATTGGAATTATTCAAGCAATCACCAACACTCAAATTGGACTCAATGTGCTTACTGAATTCATCTTCGGCTACATCCAACCAGGACGTCCCTTGGCGCTGATGATCTTCAAGACATATGGATACATCACCATGTAAGCTTTATTCCGGAGTCAGAAATAGCTTATACTGACGTTATATGATAGGTCTCAAGCACTCGGGTTCGTTGGAGATCTGAAGTTCGGCCACTACATGAAGGTACGTTTACTCATTCTATCCTGCAAACCATTACTAACATATCCTAGATTCCTCCTCGAACAATGTTCATGGCTCAGGTTGTTGCTACCACCTTCTCGTGCTTTATCCAAGTTGCAGTCATCAACTTCGCGCTCAATAATATTGAAGGTGTTTGCACTCCCCACCAGCCCCAACACTTCACCTGCCCTGCGGGTCGCGTGTTCTTCTCCGCATCCGTGATCTGGGGTCTCATCGGCCCTGCGCGCATTTTCTCCCCTGGTCAGATCTATTCTGCCCTCTTTTGGTTCTTCCTTGTCGGGACTATTGTGCCTATCGTCTTCTACTTCGGTGCTCGCCGATACCCCAAGTCCCCTCTGAAGTACCTCATGGCGCCTCTCATCTTCGGTGGTGCAGCTAGCATCCCACCAGCCACGCCGCTCAACTACCTGTCTTGGGGTATCGTTGGATTCATCTTCCAGAAGGTTATCCGTCAACGCTACTTCGGATGGTGGTCGCGTCTCAATTACCTGACGAGCAGTGGATTGGACTTAGGTCTTGCTCTCAGCACTCTCTTCATCTTCTTCGCCTTCACCCTAAATAATATCGAGGCGCCTGTGTGGTGGGGTAACACCATTGTTTCATCGACTATGGATGCCCAGGATACCGCGGTGCAAAAGATCGTGGCTGAGGGTCAGCACTTTGGTCCTAAAGTGTGGTAGACGACCGTGCTATTGGGAGATATAGGGGCACGATTGTCTTGGTTTCAATAGTACTTATCGTGTATTGTTATTTGTATTGTCAGATGGATTTTGTGTGACTTTCATATCCTTTGTAATTGTAAGATTACGTTATGTGTTCATGGTCTACCTACAGTCTCCTGGAGAAACTATTATAAACTTATATTTTGACTTGAAAGCCCCTCATTTGAATCTATTCAATTCACTACGACCTAAGGCAGCATCATGAACTATTTTGTAGCGTGTTATCTTCTGCTGAAATTTAGACTTACCCATTTGCAAATATTCCAGCGTCACTTTCATGAGCACGCTGTTGTAGAAATTTGTTTTGACTTGCTACTCTTAAATCATACAACTCGTTCATACAATATGCTGCTAATGACACTTTCCACTTACTTCTGCGATGTTGCCAACAATCAAGGACCTCCTGTCTCAATTATGAAAGCATCGCATGCCGTTCTCTCCCATTTGAGCGGTTTTATTGGTCGATTAGGAGCTCGTGGAAATTGAATATAAGGACACTAGATAGGTGCGATTTGTCTAGTCATAAGATAAAATACCTGGTAATTTCTCAGTTAACACCCGCTGCCTAGCACAAATTTTAGTCTCGTGAAAAGGGCGACACAAAATGACGCATGTATAGGCTAGAGGAAAGTGGCGACTTTCCGGATAGTTCTTCGTGCCGTGTTACTCAACCTAGCAGTCTTCAAACGAGGACCCCTCAACCAATATGGTAATGAAGTTTGAGGCACAGTCTTTTCCGCTCAGTTGATTAATTGAGATTCTTCTTCACAATTAAAAATAGATCCTGATTTGAAAGCAGCCCATTAGATATCGACACCGAGCTCTCGGAGACTTTTCAAGTCAAACAAGTCTCCGAGGTACGAGTACCCTTGGATATATCACAGTGTAGATCATAATTTTCAACTAGAGCCTTGTCTCGAATACATAAATAAACTTGGAGTCCCACCTATATTTCCATTTCATCTTCATCCTCTCTTCATTCATGAATTCCACAATTTCATATCTGCCTCGCCTCTCAAGCGTCCTTGGAATCATGTCAGCCAGACAACCATCTCTCTACAGCTCGCACTACGAGCGAATGTCGGGAAACTGCACTCGAATGGTTGCATCGCAAATTATTGCCCAGATGTTTCCTCCCATCACTACATCATCCTACATCTTGGACAATGCGTGCGGGCCGGGAATTGTGACCGAGCAAATCAAGCTTTTGCATTCTGATGCTAAAGTGATGGCGGCTGATATCTCGCCTGGAATGCTCAACGAAGTCAAAGAAAGAAGCAAAGCGGAAGGCTGGAACAATATTGAGACTGCTTTGCTTGATGCTCGACAACTTACGGTCTTCACAGATAAAAGCTTCTCCCATGTTATCACAAATTTCGGAATGCCAGTACCCGGTGATTCTGAGGGAGCCTTGAAAATAGTCAAAGAATCATTTAGAGTATTGCAAACAGGTGGGGTGGCTATATTTTCGACTTGGGCGGGTTCGTACACCGAGAAACACTTCTTTGGGCCAGACTGACTGAAATCCTAGATCGGGTCTGGCTCAATGCATTTTACGAGGCGGGGCGCGAAGTCAGGCCCAATGAAGCCCCCCAGACCATAATGGCTCTCAAGCCAGAAGAAATGCGAGGCTCATGGCTCGCTGCACAACTCGAGGAAGGAGGGTTTGGTAACAACGTCGAGGTTAGGCCATGTATTACATACACAACCGCCACAAGTTTGGAAGAATTGGTCGATAATATGATGCTTGCTAGCACGATGTTCTTCAAGGGATATGACGAATATGAGCTTATTAAAGCTAAGATGGCGTTCAAAGAAGCATTGCAGAAGCTCAGGACGTTTGAAGTAGTGGATGGGGGAGTGAGAATTGGGATGAAAGCTTGGCTCGGAATCGGGAGGAAAATTGGAGACGAAACGGAAGTTCCGGTATAGATAAAGCTTTCCGACCGATTCATATAATAGATTCAGACATGGAAATTACACATCGAATTAAAAAAAACTGAGTCGCATACCTTGGTAGTCAAAAACCAAACCGAGGGTTTGGTTGGAATGATATAAATGGGAAATTGTTCTCCCGTCCCGAAAGGCTAGCGTGGACCCCTGCTAAAATATCATGACATCGTCTATTCCTCAACTGGACAATACCACTTGTGCCTTCTGTTTCCTCATATTTCTCTTCTGGGTGTATTATCATTTCATCAATGGCTTCGAAAACTTGCACATCGTGTCTGCGGACATTGAGAACTCAATCGCGATCCCTACCTCAAGTACGCAGATGATCAGCCATTATTCCAGACCCTTTATCTAATTTCTGCTAGAGTCGGAAATCAGTTCCAAACTTCAGTCCTTTCCGCGCATTCTCCATAAGCTCAGCCAAACTCGCCGAACTTCCGAAACCTAATGCGACTCCTGCCAGCTCAATACCACCAGTTACTCCTGTACGCGCTGAAGGAGGATCCAAACGGCAGTCTACCCCTGTGAGCTTGAAGGCCGCACAAGAACTGAAGAAGGTGGCAGGCAAGTCAACAGAGACTTATACTGCCTATGGAGCCACCGAGGTCTTATACAAGGAGTGTGCACGACAAGCCACCTATACAATAAATCGGGCCCAGGATGAGGATGCGGATCCGCCCAAGACCGAAGACGGGGAAGACTTGGGTGTGGGAGAAGGATGGTGGCACACGGGTCCGTGGAGCAGCAGATGCCCTTCATTCAAATGCTGACCGTATAACAGAGTTGGGATTGAACCCGACATTCAGCACTTGGTCGCAAGTGACAATGCTTCACATGTACCTTCTCTCCGCACGATTTCGTGCTTTCGAACCTTACGCTTCGGCGCCATGGCAACAACATCTTCTCGACCATTTTTTCTATGATGCAGAGAATCGAATGACTATCAACCATAACATGCATGCGCGTGGAACTCGCAACAGATACCTGAAGGACATGTTCATCCAATGGAGAGGATTGCTTGCAGCATATGATGAAGGACTTGCCAAGGGAGACGCTGTTCTTGCAGCAGCTGTGTGGAGAAATGTTTTCAAAGCAAGCGAAGATGTCGATGCGCGAGCTCTTGCACAGATTGTCAGCTATATGCGACGAGCTCTCAAGGGGTTGGATTCGATGCCGGATCAGAAAGTCCAGCAAGCGGGTTTGCAGTTTGGCAGCCCTAAGGATGAGGCTGTGGTGGTCGCCTTGAGGAGCAAAATGTTGGATTTGCCATTTGAGAAGGCGCCGGGCAAGGATTTGCCAAGCTCGAAACAAGTGTAGTCCTGCTGCAATAAGCGCAATGTACAATAACGATGTTTGTATCACATGTATAATCATGACTGGTTCGGACGGGTGGTGATTGTTCGAAACTGGACAATTGCAGCATGAAATGACTCTGCTCAAATGTAATCACTTTGTATTATAAGAAGAAGCATAGCAGCACCCATAACGGATTTCTTTTGCTGTGTTCATACCTGAGCAAGCTATTTTCACGCTGAAAGCAAATATCCGATTACCAGCTCGGTGACACCAGTCTTGATGTCACATTTTATTTCAAGTGCGGGGCGCGTAGAGAAACTTCATTCTTCCTTCTGGCTGCTTACAAAACGCCTTTCGGTCACTGGCGGGTGGACTGGAATCCTACCGCGAGAGCATGGCATTTCTTCCATGTCTCATCGAGCTTGCCATAAACAATGAAATGGGCGCGACATCGTATATCCTTCTAACATCTTTCATTTTAATATAGTTAGGATATCTTATATGAAGTAATTATATTTCATTCTTCGTGGTGGTGACCAGACACACCGTAGATATCCAACCGAAAGGTGATTGGGAGAATAATCGCTATGCATGGAAGTGAAGCCATATGGTCTTCTAGTCACTTTGAGACTCTGTATTTGTACAGGGCAAGTACTCCAACTGCCCAAATTCCACGCGCCTCAACTCCACCGCCAATGTACCCATTGATGACCGCTCTTACCAAATAACAAACTTACACCGTCGAGTTCTTTTACAGTTCATCAAACGTGTCTTTCAGTCCCTACTCTTTGAGTTTCTTGACCTTCGTTATGTACGTCCTCAATATGGACATCATAATCACTCCGCTTGCGGATAGATTCTGGCTCGGAACCGAGGCTACCCATCTCCAGGTCACTGGTAGTCAATGAACGTACGATTCCTCGTTGGCTATCGCTGCAAAGACTGCAGTCAGTAGTTGATCTTGGTATTAAGATAGATTAGTGTTCTTACTGATCCACGTCAACACCACTGCCGTTACGCACATATCCTTTTGTTCGAAAGACAGTATTGACCCAAGTCTTTGAACTCCCAGGGGTCTTTAGTTGGTCTAACTTCTTGAGCGAAGAACTATCGTCGCTTTGGTGGCTATTGTTTTTGGTATAAAAGCCAAGCGCGTGCGTCATTTTATGTAACAATGGCTGTAACGCGGGAAACGAAGCAACCCAGAGGCCGGTATGGCCTTCCAGGTCCGTCCACGGACCAAGGGTTGACATCGAATAAGTTCTTCGAAGTATGGTTAGTTCTAGCATTTCTCTTAGAGCATTGCTTGAACTTACGGATCATCTAAGAATAACAGTGTGTTCATGAATACCAGGCGCACAATTCCAGCGACTACAACAAACAACCCAACAGAAAAGACGAATATCAATTGAAGTCTCTTTGCTGACTTCATCATATGGGTACGTATCACCCATACTGGTAATGCAAACAAGATGAGGTCGAGAACAACACCAATTGATTGATGTACGATCAGGTTGTTTTGTTCTTCATGCGCCGTTACGCAGTGTAGCTTTGGATTCGGCACGAGCCAGATATGACTGCAAGAATTGCGAGTCAGCAGAAGTCTACACTTGAAGATGATTAAAGGAGTCTCACGATATAGGTGTGCACTCCGTCAAGCGGTAGAAGAAACAGCCCAGAGTCTGGCCAATCACTACTAAGCCAACCATATATACTGCCCTGGTGAATATCAGAGAGTTCACTAGCACGCAATTAATGAGAGCTAATTTGTGAAAACACTTCTTCACTCACGGTCTTTTGCCAGCCGCCGCAAGAAAGCAACGATTGATAGTCGCATAAGGCCAACGCCAATGAAACAGATCAACGTGTTGTTGACCAAAGACTGATTGATTCATTAGCTCTTTTCCAACCCTCAAAGTTTGGTGCTTACTGAAAAGAATTTCGGTATCAATTCTTGTGGAACATACTGGATATGCGCCCCACTGCCATAGTTGACGGCTTAAACAAACTATCAGCAAATCTTCGACCTGATCCACGGGCGTCATAAATGAACTTACATCTAATGTCAAAAGCAGATTGAACAGTAAGGAAAACCTGGATCTATCATCAGCCCTTGTCATCAACAACTGGTAGGTTGAAGGTGTCATACAAACGCTAAAGACGCAAGTAGGTCATCGAGTCCCAGTGCCTTCGATATAAAAGTTCTGACGTAAAGTCTGAGGCCGACTATTATCGTCGAACACCCTATCAGGGCAGCGTTGAGAGCAAGTACTGAATCGCCCTTGTATCCTGGAGAGCTTCGAAAGGCCGTAGTGGCCAAGTCTGTAGTTGAGCTCATTATGGAGGATGGTCGCCTACACCTGCAAAGCGGAGCAGAATGACTGAGAACTTGGTTCGGAGTTGTGTCCGTCGTTTAGGTGGGGAAAGACCCACCACCTTATATGTGCTCCTTACTTACGCCGCGTGCTTCCAACAAAGCAATTAGCATCCGGCAATCTGGTTGACACACAAGATGCTTTGCACGAGAGTCGGGGAATGGCACTGCTTTACGCCAATAGGTCTGCTTCTCGGGCCTGGTCTTAACTAGTTGAATGCCGGTTTTGTTCACCTGCGTCAGCCCTCATGGCTTTCCCGAATTATCCAGAACCCCCTAATTCAGCAACCTGTGGTTCGCTTTGTCTTAGCCGGGCATAAGAGAGGTGAGATTGATCCCGATCCTTCGGACCCAAGTAGCCGAATCTTGCCGCCATCACCCAAACGCATTTGGTGGCGAGGAAGAATCAGCGAATTGCAGTGATGGTGGAGAGACATATTTAAGGGCCCGAGCCACGGCGGTGCTTCCGCGGTCCGTTCGCATGCTTTCCAGTAAGACCTTGCCACCCGGAATGTCCGCCATCTTGGAGCAGGTCATGGAAATAGAGCATCGATGTCGAGATATTGATGCTCTCGATCTATGGAAAAATGAACGTACTGACGATTGCGTCTTTGTATCCATTTGAAACAACTAAACTGAGGACAACATGGCGGGGAAAGAGGATCGGAAGCGACACTGGAGTCAGTGCGGTAGTGGCGTCAATCAACCCTCAGGGGTTCAGCCGGGGACCAAATCAGACGATATCCCAGCGAATGCACTACACCGGCTGAGGAGCTAGGGAACCAAGGCCTGATGTGCAGAGCGGGAGAACGGGTATGCCCTCCCTTTGGGATACATCCCCGAGGTTTAGTTGGCCGGCACAGCTCCCAAGCGATCCCGAGAGAAATTCCTTCTTCGTTAAAACTCCCTGCAGCAAGGGATGTAATCAAGCCGAAGAAATGCTCCCCAGCCCGTGGTCTGGCTGCTGTCGAACCACGTTGTCTGATGCCAGCAGTATACAAGGGTGCTGCAGCTGGAACCGGCTGATCGGCCAGTTGAATGTCGAGGAACTCCACAACTGAGTATACAATATTGCTTTTCTGCATGTCTTTCAGTCGAGCCTGCGATATCAATGGGGTACGACAAGCTCCCCGAAGAATCTTGCCCGGGGACGAAGTACCAGTAAGTACCTATATATGTCTGGCTTGACCTGTCAGCCACCTGGTGATACCCTCCTTCTCTCATTCTTCCTTCGTATCTCTAACCGAGGTCTCACGCAAGAAATCAGGCGAAATGCATATTGCCACTATCCTTTCGTCGCTGGTGATCCTAGCGGGGCTTACAAGTGCGACTTGCACGAGCAAGAACATGCGCGTGAGGAAAGAATGGTGTGATAGTTTAAATTATATTTCTTTTTGAATGCTCCATTTGCTAACTCAGTACACAGGAGAACACTAAAGAAAGCAGAAAAGCTCAACTACATCAGTGCTGTAAAATGTCTCATGGCAAAGCCCGCCCAGACTGGGACCCTCTTTGCTGGTGCGAAGACGAGATATGATGACTTCTTGGCTCTTCACATCAATAGTACCAACTAGTACGTACTCAGGAGCTAATCCCGGTTTGTTAGAATTCCGTTGGATTTCTTCAGACTTAACTTAGTGCCGTATTCTTTGACAGAGAAAACTGATGCTTTACAGTGTGCACTTCAATGTTCGTCCGTGATAATTTTACCTGCTAGTATCTACTAACGCAGGAAAACAGGGTCCTTTCCTGCCGTTAGTTTACGTCATGCGAGTTTTGACTTGATGGAATCATCTAACTCAAATTCAGATGGCATCGTTGGCTCCTGTACCTCTGGGAGTCAGAATTGATCTCCACGTGTGGATATAAAGGCACCCAACCGTAAGCCTCGGTCCAAGATTCCACGAGTAAGATGGCTAAACCCGTTAGCTACTGGGATTTCTCACTCGACAATACGGCAGAAAGCTTCCCTAAATCTCCACTTTTTGGTGCGTCTCGCCTGAGTCACTGAGTATAAACTGAGACCAAAGCTGACATAACCACAGACACTGTCTATGGATTTGGTGGTGAGGGACCTCAAGCTTTCAACAAGAACTCTAATTGAACATTCTAGGCAATGGCCCATATATCGCAGATGTCAGCTCTGATGTCATTTTCCCCGTGAAAACCCCAACAGTCATCCCCGGTAGAACAGGTGGTGGATGCCTCAACAATGGCCCATTCGCAAACTTGACTGGAAATATGGGAATGGGTAACTTTTTCAAATAACGCATGGTTTATATGGTACTGAATACTGTAGGTTTCAATCTGAGCTACAACCCACATTGTGTCAGACGCGATTTCAGCCCTACCCTTGTCTCCACGGCATTGAGTGACGAAAACATCGCACTAGCTTTAAACGCTGCAAACTTCAATGACCTTAACACCGCCATTCAAGGACACAGCTTTGCTGTTCCAGACATCACACTCCATGGCGGGTTGCATATCGGTATCGGTGGCCAAGTTGGCGATAATGCCGATATGTATTCGTCCCCGACTGATCCACTCTTCTACTTTATCCATGCAGCCCTGGACAAGATGTGGAACCAGTGGCAGCGGTCGTGCTGGCAGGAGCGTAAATCTGAGATTTCGGGGCCGATTGAGATGTTTGCATATCCGTTCAACTATTTTGGTGATATCCCGTATACCAATGTCACTCTGGACTATTCGATGGAGTATAGACACTTTGGGAGCAATGTTCTGATCCGTGATGTCATGGATATCCAGGCAGCGAACTTATGCTATACGTACGTTTAGTACAACAGAAGTAGATAGTTGGGCAAAGTTTATGGAGGGCGAGTATGACAGAATGTTCTCCAATGTTCTATCTATCCTATCCTCGTTCTTTTCCCTTCTTGGGTGAAAGAGGCGTGCAGCAACTGCAGGTACACCTGTTTCCGGAATGTGTAGTTGACAAGGTTCCATATGAAACGACAGCAACATTATATATGATGGAATGATCTACTATGATTTATGATTCGCTAGTTTTATATTTTGGTGTCGCATACATTACTACCAGAAGGAGGGCGGGTGTCGATTCACGCGTAAATCATGAAATCCGGTGTACTTAAATCATACGCTGCATTCTCCTTCAACCCCTCTGTCCATTACAATACCGCAATCCGTTCCGACCCTAGAATTCTCTAACCTCACAGCTTCGAAGTCATACTCATTCTACAGTCTCCAGGATTTTAGGTAAGTTATTTACCGTCTCTTCAAGCTTCTGAAATCTCTTTGCCTGTACATCTTTGACGAGCTCTCTAGTTCACGAATCTAATCAATCTTCTCCACTTCTAGTTACACGATTTGTCAAGGAAATAACACAGAAACGAGGATCTACGTTATGAATTCTCAAAACTCCAACCAACCGTCAATCTCGGGAACAATCTCGACTACAACTCAAACAAACCAAGCACCCCAAGCTGAAGATGGCACATCTGAACAAGCTGCTACCACGTCAAATGACACTTCTACAATAACCATCACCGGGAACCACACTCAAACTCTCGGTAACATCAGCATCACCGTCACAGGTTCATCCAACGCTGCGACGGCTACTCCAGCTCAGCTCGAGCAAGTCCATCTATGGCAAGAATTCGCTGCCGACAGCTACCATCGGGCTAGACGAAACGAGCTAACTCACCGGCTAGCTGGGCTGTATGATTCTGGCATTCGAAAGTAATTGCGCTCGGGATTAAGTATGAAATTGATGTGGCTCTGGTAATATTACTTGAGACCTGGAGCACAGTTGGTGGTGAACCTCACTACTTTGGGTTTGGGCACATTAAGGGAGCTCCTGGCCAGGGATACCGTTCCTAGGATATTGCGAGACACTATCTGCATAAAGCGATCAACTTAGGTCAAAATTCTATTCGCTTTCCACAAGTAGCTTCCGCGAGACAAACTACCTAAATGATCAATACATGAAAATATCAGGACGAGTTGTGATAAACACGATGGGATGAATTATTCGATTTCATAGCCTAATATGTAAAAGCCAACGATAGTATTGCCACAAAGCAATTTGAGACCGGTAAGCATCACGACGGACACTAGTATTAGGAAGCACAGAGGTTATGGGACCGTTCTCTTGGCTGCCGAGATTGTAAAGGACTTGCTAAGGTTGCTGTACTGCCTTCTTCTGATGGTGGTCAAATGATCACGGTCCACTGGATAATTGGACCTTGTGATCAAGATGGCAGTGTGTTATAGTGATGGGGTCTTTGAATAATGGTTTCTGAAGCGAGACTCTGGGTTTGTACTTGAAAGGGTAAAGGTGGTTTTGACAGGGTCAGGAAATCTCATATGAACTTATTCATGAAATTGCTGTCCATGATATGGGTTGATTTGATTGCCCAAAAAACAAAAGGGAATTGAATGCGGAGCATGATAAAATAACTGTTCAAAAATGATCCTGCAATATTCGGCCTTGTTATACTCGTGCCGCAAAGTTTACTTTGAGACCTCGCTACTTTATAGGGCAAGTAAGGGAAAAAGATCAATGTTAAAACTTGATCCGCTGTTGGAGCCCGCATCTCTTGATGCGGGTTGATCGCGTTTCTGGCCCATTTCATGGCAGGATTCCCCAAGTATCCGCCATAATATCACGGGGGAAACGAGGAGAAGTGTGGCAAAGTTTGTCCAGGATGTTGCTATTCTCTCCTCTCCCACATCTCAAAAACGTACCTCGTACCATTCTCCTCCTGCACACCCTCAGGGACGCTCTCCCCCGTCCACACATCCAGATCCTCCTTACTCCTCCTGACCCAGCCTTCGCCTTCTCCACTCTCGCCCAGCTCCACCGGGAAGATTGTGTCACACTCAAAATCCGACAGAACTCTTGTCAACAGTATTCGCTTCGTTTCCTTCACCTCCAAGGCAGCTTTGTATATCTGACCACCACCAATGACGAATGCCCTTCCTGCGCTCTCTGTTGTGTGCAAAGCTTCAATTGATGATTCGAGTGATTCGACTACAGTACAATTCTCACCGGTGATTGAAGAGGGCGTACGTGTAACGACTATGTTGGTGCGGTCTTTGAGCGGGCGGAAGCGGGGTGGTATGCTGTCCCAGGTCTTCCGGCCCATGATTACTGAATTCGAGACCTGTTTTTCTTCAGCGCAGGCTCTTTCTTTCATACTTGCAGATCTTACACCCGGACTTGCGCGTTTGGTGACTCTCGCAAAGTATGCCATTTCCTTCCTCAGTCCCGTCCATGGCAATGTGCCCGCTTTGCCAATGCCCATTTTATTTGTCGCAGCGACAATCAGAGTCAATTCCCGGGGCAGCATAGCTTCTTCTGGTGTGGTTTCTGTAGTCATGATCTTTCTGGTTGGGTATTGAAAAGGGAACAATACTTAGGGCCGTCGTAGATGCTGGGGCCAATATTCAATTCGCGGTCCTTCGAGAGCGGGGAGGTTCAAAGTGAAGTCGCGTTTGGGTGACGCGAAGGAAGTGGGGTTTAGTGGCGCATTTCGCCCCAACCCCTGAAGACTCGTCAGACCCTTTCGGTCATCAATTGAGACAAGCCCGCAGCAAGAGATATCAGAAAGTGAGGGGATATGTGTAGCGTGTTCTTTTCAAGTCAATTTCTAGATTTTCAACTCCATAGTTATAAACCGTATGTATGGTAACAGATCTCTCAGTGAACAAGGTGGTAGAGGTAGCGCATATTATGTAGCCATAGGTACCAGACATCCGTTCCGTATTTCATGAGTGTCAACCACCGTTCCTGGTTTCCCTTCCCTGGTATCAGTTCTCTCCGTCCTCCCTTGGTTCCAACACTTTCCAGTCTCTCTCCATCCCTGCCACCCACTCATACAGAAATACAAAGTATAATGTTAGTGTAGCCGCACCACACCAAGCTGTGCCTGATATTTTGGGGAAAAGGGGTAAACAACAAATTACCGCAAGAGCAGGGACTCTTGCGGCGAGACGTATCAACCTTGAATTTATTACCAAAGTTTTGGGCTTGTCCAACGAGCGGTTGAGCAGAGCAAGGGCAGTCATAGTGAGAAGTGCGATTGCAAGCGATCCTGAAGAAGACCAAAGAGCACGTCTGAGGTAGTAATTGTCCTCTTCTGGATTTTGGATTTCACCGTCCGTGCTTACTGCTTTTGAATCAATATCAGAGCTTGCTATCGTATCATGCTCGACAATGAACAACACTGAAGCTGCCAGAAGAAGGAGAACTGCGAAGAGGATGAGATGGAAGCTGCTTGTGAATTAGTACGCGATACCAAAGCAGTAAATGGGTCAAATCCGGGCCAAAGAGAATAGACCTACAATTTCCAGAGAAAAGACCTCCACCACCTGCGTCTTAAAGCATGTATAAACTCCTTGCTTTGATCGCCATTGAAGTATATCCAGTGCAACACATAGTAAAGTAACAGCGCTGTGATCACAGTGCCAGTGCGATGATTGAGCCCAATTCCCGAAGGACTCCCTTCAATGAGTCGGAAAACCCCCTCTCCAAGAATAATGATGAAGAATCCTTCGACCCGTTCAATATAGTGCTCATAGTCTGTCCGTTTCTCCCATCCACCGGTGAGAAGTCTGTCTGCTGATGGTGACGCCATGAATACGGCAATCGGGTGCTCGATTCCGTTTGCGACGACAAGAAGGGCAATCTTCGTGGGATACTCAACAAACATAGCAGCAACAAATAAAGATCCCCCAACTAGTGTAAAGACAGTGGCGAATAGAGTTATACGCCGAAGGAACGGGAGAAATGCCGCTTGATACATATAAGCCACCATAAACGAAGCCCTTGCAACGAGATATGTACTAATGAGTATCTTGAAGGAGTTTTTTCCTTCTGGCACAAATGCGTAGGGAGCATTTACTCCGTACAAAACCGAGAGGGTCAATATCCAGATCATGAAGAATCGTTGTACGATATCATCTTTGTAGAAATTGCTGCCGTACTCGCGAAGGTTGTCCCACAGACGCCACACTGGCATGAACAGGAGAATATATTCCCCAATTGCTTCGCCGCTGGACACGCCACTGTTGGTGAAAGATTGTTCCCCAAAAGTGGCCGACAAGTTTGCAACGATGCCGACCCAGACCAGGTCTGTGAAGAGGTCGATACGTGCGAGCTGAACCAAGAGGTTGTCGGTTTTTCTTCCATCTCGCCCTTCTTTGCTGTTGTTGCTCTCAGTCCTGAAGAAGGGGGAGCCTGACAAAGGGCTGGCATCGCTGGAATTGTAGTGCTGCATAGCATGGGGTCGTCGGAGTACGTGAGCATGTCGAAATGGCCTTGATTCGACGAAAACATCGTCAAGGTTCGTGCGATTGCGATTCGCTTTTGACAGCCATTGTGAGCTTGCAACGTGAGATTTGGGAGCTGGCTGGGCTGCCTCTTCGTCGAATGTGGCGCTCTTCTGGATGAAGTGATTGTCCTGAGCCATATTGGCTTCTCTGCATTGAAAATTCAAGCGTGGACCCCTTCCATAGCTTGAAATAAATCGATACTGATCTAGAGAGTCTCACAATGCACGATGGATCAGACTGCTTGAAGCCTGAATCGATCTTGATAAATGGCGATAAGTGGTGATTGGACGCTGAGGTTGGGGGAGTAAGCGCTAACCGCCAACCATGTTCGCAGATTAACACCTCCATAGTTGCCTCCTGAAGTCTTTCGAAATATCGTAAGAACAAATCAGAGCAAAAGAAATATTCCTTGGAGATAGGAAGTTTCTTGTTCTTCGACTTGTGAGCAGCTTCCAGTAGCAGCTCCGACATCCCATAAATTAACCCTCAGGCACTAACGTTAAGGATAAGGCATCAATATTTGGGCGCAAGCTTCTGTTCACGTGCCAATGAGTACGGCGGGGCAGGTCTAGCCCTTTTCACAATCATCCCCACTCAAAATTTTCTAGTCATAATTCGTGCATTACTTTGGAATCACATTGACTCGTCTTCTCCGTCATATTTTAACCACCCACGCTTCTCGTCTTTGCATCTCCGCTAGTATCTCTCCGTTCTTTACGCTTTTTGCTCCAAACCGTCAAGATGTCGGGTTTTGATACTTACAAGGTACGCCTTAATCACCCCATATCAATATCATGTCATTAATTCCTAACCACCTGAAGACACCCTTAGATTCTCGCTACAGCAGCGATGAAATGAAGAAGCTGTTCAGCGCCAGATCGCGCCATTCAGTGTGGCGCAAGCTTTGGCTGTTGCTGGCTGAAGCTGAGAAGGAGGTCGGCCTGGAGGGTATCAGCGATGAGGCGCTGGCTCAGATGGCGGATCATCTTACTCTGACCGATGAGGATTTTGCCGTTGCTGCAGTGGAAGAGAAGAAGCGCCGACATGACGTGGTGAGTTTTTCCGCTGCATCACCGTGCAGTAATAGCCAGCTGATGGAGCCGCGAGTAGATGGCTCGTAAGTGAATTTAAAGTATTTTTAGGGATTGAGTCTTGTATACAGTTCAGTTGATAGACCAGTGCTGTCATGAACGGCAATACAGCTTTGGGAGCATTTCGTGGTTTTGTATGAAGACCAACACTGATTGCTGGATTTTAGATGTGCACGCATTCGGAAATGTTGCGCCAGCTGCTGCTCCCATCATTCATCTTGGGGCTACTTCCTGCTAGTAAAAACCCCAGAACTCTTGAAATCGTTGCAATTACTGACTCGATCCTGTAGTGTGACTGTAGGTGCCATCCGATTTGCCGAGCTCGAAGATATTCTTGTTGCTCGGTCTTGATCCCACAAGAACAGCTCTCATCCTACCAATCTTTTCAGTCAATGTTCAGATACTGACTTTTAACTCCCACAGGACAACTGTGAATTGATTCTCATGAGGTCAGATTTTAGATGGAAGCTCCAAATAATTTTCTCGCTTGCTAACTTTCGTAGGGACGCGATGGATCTCCTTTTGCCCAAACTCGCCAAAGTTATCCACAATTTTTCCCAGTTCGCCCTTCAGACTAAGGAGTAAGTCAGCTGTCTGAAAGTCATCTTAAGCACTCCTCCATTTTTTTTTTTGCTTAGATGCAGATATTGTATCTCCACCTGCTAGACAGCCTTCCCTCCACGTCATGAACTTCCGTGCTATAGAAACTAGAAGCAGCTTACTAACTCCGTCGCAGTGTTCCCACCTTGGCTTTCACGCACTTTCAAGCAGCCCAGCTTATCACTGTTGGCCGGCGTACGGCTCAATGGCTGCAAGACTTGGTAAGTGCCGGATCACTCAAGAGTAATTTTCTTTTGGCATCTTGTGACAGACGGTCTTGAAAATATTCGCCTAAAATATCCGCTGACTAGAAACAACAAAGATGATGGATCTCAAGAACATCGAGACTCAGCGCAAAGATCTGCTCTTCCGTGGTGCTATGGGAACTACAGGAAGTAAGTTAATTCAAAAATTATGTGCTAATTCTGTCCAAACGAAACTTTGTCTGGACGTAATTCTTTCTTTCAGCTGGAGTTCAATGTCAGAATTTTCAAAATAGCCTCTAACACAAGTTCATTTTAGCTCAAGCCTCATTCTTGGAGCTTTTCAATGGAGACGGTTCAAAGATTGACAAGCTCAATGAAATACTCTGCAAAAAGGCCGGTTTCCCTAAGACTTACGATATCTCTGTTCAAACCTATTCTCGAAAGGTGGACCTCGATATCGCAAATGCAATCTGTGGTCTTGGAGCTACAGCAATGCACATTGCGGGTGATATACGACATCTTGCCCACATGAAGGAGCTCGAGGAGCCCTTCGAGAAGGATCAGATTGGATCAAGTGCAATGGCATACAAGCGCAATCCCATGCGATCCGAGAGAATCTCTTCCCTTGGCCGAAAGCTGCGCTCACTTCCCTTGAACTTCGCCGATACATATTCAGACCAGTGGTTCGAAAGAACCCTTGATGACAGTGCAATTCGCCGCATCGATATTCCTGAGATGATGCTCTTGGCGGATGCAATTCTGATTGGTCTGGATAATGTCAGCTCAGGCCTAGTAAGTATCCCTACAATCACCAGCTACTTCTGCCGTGCGTTTGAGCTTCAGATTTCAAGAGGTTCAGCCTGGTGGACTCTACTGCGGGTATATTACTAATACAGAGCAGGTTATGTATCCCCAAAGAATCCAGGCACACATCATGGAGGAGCTTCCATTTATGGCTTCAGAAAACATCATCATGAAGATGGTTGCGAGTGGCGCCTCTCGACAGGATGCTCATGAGGAAATCCGCGTGCTTTCCCACCAAGCTAGCGACGTCGTCAAGAACAAAGGTGGTAAAAATGACCTGATCGAGCGCATCAAGAATACCGAGTACTTCAAGCCAGTTTGGGGAGAAATTGATGGTCTCCTCGACCCAAAACTCTTTGTCGGCCGCTCTGGTGAGATTGTCGAGAAGTATTGTGGAAAGGGCGGCCCTGTGGAGGAGAAGCTAGCGCCCTACATGGACTATATCACCAAGTCTGACACTGCAGAGCTTAACCTTTAAGACAAGTACATGACATGGCGGTCACCGAGACAGTCGTTGGTTTTGCATTGTACGCATGGCTAAGCTGATCGTTCATTCCAACATGTGTGGTGTACGGGTCGGTCCGCTGACACAAGACTGCGGGATCTCAATGAGAGCGCCATTTGGCAGAATGATGCTGGTTACATTTGCATTGATGCTACATGTCTCTTGAAATGAGCCTGGCAGACCGGGTCAACTAGCTATTCTCGTACGACTACTTGCATCATAAAACTCCATGGCCTTTGGTCTAGTATGGCGCACAATTTCTTGAAAGCGCTGACCTCAATGCAATACATCAGTTCTTGATCCCGTATTGAATATTCAAACTTCAGGAAACTAACGTATTATTCTAACCTTATGGGATGTCATCAGCCAATCAGCACGTTAAAATATTGGCCCTGCCGTTTGGGCTCACTCAGCAAACCTAGAACATCGCGTCAGCAAGTGCCGAACCCCTTCCAAAGACTCAATCTGCCGCTGCAAGGGCAAGACACACAAGTTCAGTCATGCGAATTTTTTTTATTTTTTTCATTATTAATGAGCGAGAAGTTTTTCAGAATCAAGATCAGTAGGGATCACAGATCACAGGTACGAAACAGCAAGATTATACGATCTTGGATCCGATGACCTCAAATGGCGACAATTTTTTTTATGTCAAAAGCGCGCCAGTCGCATCTTAACTAGCCTCAATAATTCAGAAACAGTGAATTCGAAAGCGGCTGGCAAGGCTCCAGTCCTTCGTGACTGGAATATGTTCTGCATGCGAACTACCCCGCCCCTTTCGCCTCTCGCTTATGCGGGAAGCCAAACTCTACTGCAAAAGACAAAACACGCCATTTAGCAGGCCGTGGATAAGGAATGAGTCTTCTCAAAACATTTCATAGCTTAAAATTATTGATGTTCCATCATATCAGTTTTTATCTCTACCTGCAACAGGATTCTGACACACGTGACGTCTTTTCTATGTGAATAATTCACGAAGTGCATGTTTTGGAAACAATTACGATTACATCACATATCCACATTACATAATGTTTGAATCCCGCCCTTCGACAATCCCTACCTTCCACATTTTTGTAGTTTTAAGTAGTAAGACTCTATAGCAAACTCTCGTAAGCTCACGATAAGAGAAGCGAGGTTAAAATTCATTTGCCAAGTGTTACCAAGACCTCAAACTCTCTTGGCAATGCCAAGCCCGATCAACGTCCTTCCTAATTCGATTTTTTGGCTTTTTCTCTGCCAGCTAACTTGATCGTTATCTGCACAAAACTCGTACCTGTACGTAGAGCTTTATTCAAAGACCCAATAAGGTCCTGCTGTCGGTGGTTCCGCACCTGCCTCAAGATGAGCTCCGACGATCTTTGAAAGTTGCCGCTTTCGATTGGTCAGTGTCATCGAATACGGTAAGTAGCTACTAACGGAGCGGGATGGACTGGCTGGTGAAGGCAGGCCAAAATGCCTGCCAAGTTCGTTGAACTTCCCGGCAGCTTTTAGAGGATAAGGCTGTTATAAGCTCCTTCCAGAATGTTGTGCATCTCTTCTCTGCATAGCCTGTTTGCGGGAGAAAGTGCCTATATAGTCTACCCGGCCTGTTTGTTTTCTGTTTGGACCGTGAGCTTCTTCAGATACCTCCAAGTGATTTGTTTTTGCACTCTTCACATCAGCCATCATGCGTTTCACCTCTCTTGTTGGCCTTTTGTCTGTAGCCAGCACGGTAGTCTCGGTAGAATTAGCAAAGGATGAAGCTCGTGCAGCTGGTACGAGTGACCCTGTGGAAACCCTAGATCATCATACTGATGCCTGTATAGAACTCTACGACAATGGTCTCGTTCATTCCAAAATCTTCAACAAGAAATTGGTAGGTTCCCAACCCAATAGCTGCTTTCAATCTCTAAATACCAGCAGGCATTTTACGAAGCCGAGCTTGCGGCCGGGTCATTAGACTCCTCGGCTTACCCAGACTGAACTATACAAAATGTGTCGATGGTGTTGCTGTTGCCATCAAAGGTGACAAAACTCATACCTTCAAATGCAAGAATGTGAGTCTGCAAATCTACTCGACAAATAATGACTGACATGTCCAGATGGATCTCTACGACTTCATTAACCACGCCACCCTCGGATCTCCACACGCTGACCCTGTTTGGAATCAAACTGGTAGCTCATGCTGGGGTTGGACTGATCCTGCTTCTAAACGAGAATTCATTGGTGGGTCCAAAGCATATCGTGATTTCCCGAAACTATGTTAACTTTTTAGCTTCGGGAATGTTTGATGGAACGGCATTGATTGAAATCCTTCCAACTGGAAGAATGAAACAACTTGGTTTCTTGTAAGACTTGACGGGCTTCTGATAACAGCTGCCTTTGCTGACGGACTTCGTCCAGACCATCATTTGCTCCTACAGCAGCAAACTCTCTTTGGCATGAGATTCGTGCCTACAAGAACTACATGCTTATCGGTAGTGAACTTGCCGGTCACGGTATTCAAATTTTTGACATGAGCAAAGTGAGTCTCGAAGTAAAGGAGAACGCAGAACTTTTATTAATATCGGAGTAGCTTCTCCATCTTGATCTGTCCAAGGGCCCTGTCGTGTTTGACAACAAAGTTGGCTCAGGCTTGACTGGTCACTTTGCTGACCTTCCAACTGGACGCACTCATAACGTTGTCATTAACGAAGAGCTCCAGTATGGTGTTTCAGTCGGAGCAGCCCCTCGCACAGGGCCATGCAAAGCTGGCCTTATCTTCTTCGATCTTAAGGACCCCTCCAAGCCTATCTCTCTTGGTTGTGACCCTCAAGATGGATATGTGCATGACGCACAATGTCTAGTATACCACGGTCCAGACAGAAAATACGAGGGTCGTGATATTTGCTACGGATACAATGAGGACACCCTAACAATGTCAGGATTTATTTCCCCTCCCGGCAAATAGCCCTACTGACGTAAAGCAGCTATGACGTAACCTATAAAAACGCCTCCAAAGTCATTTCCCGCACCTCCTACGAAGGTGCCTCCTACACCCATCAAGGCTGGGTGCTCGACACGAAATGGCAAGAGTACCTTCTCCTCGACGACGAAGTCGATGAAGAAGATCTCGCTGGCCCAGCTGCGGACGGCTACCCTGTAACCTATATCTGGGACATCCGATCCTTGGAAGCACCAAAGCAAACGGGTATCTATAAAGCTACCAACAAAGGTATTGATCATAATCAATATGTTATTAATGGTTTGAGTTATCAGAGTAACTACGGTGCTGGACTGAGGGTTTACGACGTTTCTTCCATCCCTGCAGACCCAACCGGCTCCTCCGTCTGCGAAATTGCCTATTTTGATATTTATCCCGAGGACGACGACCTCGAAGGAGGCGGCGTGATCGACTATTTCGGCACTTGGGCATCATATGCCTATTTCAAATCTGGTTTCATATTCATTAACTCTCTGGAACGAGGCGCGTTCTTGGTTAAGATGACGAAGAGAGCTACCTGTAAGCAGACTTGTAATGCGGACAATTGCTTGAGGGCAATGCGGTCAACGCTTGTTCCCGGACGATTGGCGGAAAGCAAGGACTTTTGTGGAACATTCACGAAGACTTTTGTGGCAAATGTGACAGTTGTGAAGGATTATGCCGCGAAGGCATGTGCGGGTAATGTTATCAGTAGAGTTAGCTCAGCTTGCCGTTGTTTGGCAACTATGTGAAGGGATTGGTGATATGTTAATGATAATAATATGTCTTGATACCAAATTATTGTAGCTTTCTATTATCGGATTATTCTAATGCGTAAGCACAAAAGAGTATGCGAAATAAATAGAATATAATAGAATAATACAATGTTATTCTATTCCATTTTATAAAATTTAAATAACTTGAACGATTTTTCTCACACTATATCCATTATTGAGCAGCTGGCATCTCGATTATTGAGACTCTGGTACATTCAGTTATTGCCGTCATTTTAGATATGGGGAAGGCGGATGTTGTTTCTCAGATAACAACTTGGACGGTCGGTCTCGCCCCCCCCCCCTGCCGCAAATGTAGTCTGATCAGCACCATAGCCATTCTCAACAATCATTATTGTGCTCTTGTCAACGTTTGCCATTCCTTCTGGTCGTTATTACGAGGTCTTTGCAGTTACTCATCAGTTCTCAGCAGCGGTAATTCTAGCAACAATTTGGATCTACGCAGGAACAGGAAGGTGGAATACAGTTCCCACGATATACCTGCTAGGCGCCTCCGGTATTTTGACAATCACGCAGTGTTTTTGGCTCTTTAGAATCACATACCGGAATCTGAGGATTGGAAGCAAGCTTGCACGAACAACAGTGGAAAGGGATAATAAGATTATGATTGCGTCTGTTACGCTCCCAAGGCCTTGGGATTTCAAGCCCGGCCAGTATATCAAAATATGTATACCGTGTCTAAGTTGAAGTTCTTGTTTGCAGTGACCCCCTTTTGCCCTCTCATTTTACGAGCTCGCTAACGGTAACATGGCTATCCGCCTGATGATCAGGGAGAGGGAAGGGTACACGGCGCTACTCGCGAGCAAAGGAAGCTCAGAGATGCTCACCTTGGTCGATGGTCCTTATGGCAGAGAAATCCAACTTAGAACTTACAGCACAATCTTGCTCTTTGCCTGCGGGATCGGGATTGCTGGAGTATTGCTATATGCTCAGGGGATTTTTGGAGACGAGAGGTTAAACGTTGAAGTAGAGTGTTCTACTCTATAACCGAGTATAGGCGTAGCATAGGTATCTATTGGTCTTAAGAAGTTAAAGTAGAGTATTCCACTTTTAGGCGACCTAACCATTGGCGTAAAGAGCAAATGCCTAGCATATACTCTACACGTACTTAATAACTTTCCTACTCACATTAGCTAGGGGTTAGTGGCTATTTTTGACGAGCCGGCCTGAAGTTCCCATCAGACACGGGATATGCACTATCCCACGAGCCGAACATCAGAATTCAGTGCTCCACAACATACAGCGATCAGTTGTCTTCAACATATCACCTCAGCTGATTTCTCCGGCTAATGTCCCTCTTAGCTCCCATCATAATCACAAGGCTACCATCCTCCTTATCGTTATCACTCCCTACCTATACCCCTCCTCTACACAGCCACCCGCCTCTGGCACGGCGAGAGATTTGGAGTGGTAAACATGCATACCAAGTTCAGTGGCGTCGAGAAGGCACCCACAGAGAAATATATGCTAGGGTCAAACAAGGCAGAAGCGTTTGTGATATAGAGCGGGAGAGTGCTATTACCCGTACACGGCGTGAAAGGCTAACCCTAAGTAGTAATAGTAGGCAGATGAAAACAGGCGAAAGGTATGTTGTGGCTTGATGGGAGGGGTTTTTTGGTCCTGGAGTGCAGGGATGGTCGTGCACAGCCTCGATAGTCACATAGTCAGTAATTTCGAAGTACGAAACAATATATCTACACATTTGGCATTATACTACAACCGTGAAACTAGGGAAGTAGCGTGTCCTCTCGAAAGATGTCTTGTTCAACGTGTATTACAACATTTTCGGGCAATAGCAGAAAAATTGGAAAATGGATTCACTACATGCACCAAGCTAGTTTGCAATCCTTATGGGCTGCGAAACGTCAAGGTTGCCCTCTTTGCAGGATGCTCTGGGACCACTTCGTCGGAGCAGACATTGAGGGCCCTCCAACTAAACTACGAAGTCTTTCTCCAGCTGAAATCAATACGATGTTCTTCACATCCGTTGCAGCACCAGCGCCGAAGGGAGCAAAGACAGTGAATATTCTGCAGCTACAATGCTGGTTCAAGGCAAATTACTCGACTGATAGTCAAGTGATGGTCATTAAGAACGACCTCACCATTACTCGGCCCATTTATTTGGTAGGAGAGAGAGGAACCTACAGCGACTGGCTCGAACCTTTGCTATTTGAAATGCTCCATACCAGTAAGTACAATGACGCATCAGTTTGATACAATTCCATGAATAACACCCAATGTCTAGAGGAGCTCGACCGTCGTTTATTACGTGAACTTGGGGACGACTCGGGCTCTACACAGAGCCTGGAAAAAGCGACAAAATGGCTTGACACTTGCTTAAACACACACACCTGTCAGCAATGTTCAGAGGCGACCGAGATAAATGATTGTTACCCTTACTGCGCCTTCTTTCCCGATCGTGTCCTTGATGTTGGACAACCTGGGGACCAAACGATTAGATTACAGTCACAGTTGCGCTTCACCGGCGGCGATCCAAAACCTTACGCCACACTAAGCTATGCTTGGGGAAATGGGGCGCATAAAAAGCTTAATAAGGACACTTTGGAACAATTCAGTAAGGGAATCGATATCTCAGCTCTCCCAAAAACCATGAGAGAAGCTATCGAAGTAACTCGGCAGTTGGGCATACAATACCTGTGGATTGATTCTCTCTGCATACTTCAAGATTCCAAGGATGATTGGCGACAACAGAGTAGTCAAATGGCAAGGATATACCACATGTCTCGGGTGAACATTGCAGCAACATCCTCAGCTGACAGTGAAGGGGGCCTGTTCTATAAACGGTCCCCCGAATCGATCAGACCTATACAGGTGCAGTGCCATTTCCCGTTCTATGATCGAACCAAGCCTCGGCAATGGTATAGCATCCTGCTACAGAAACCTTGGTATATCTCCCTAGATAAAGCTCATCTCAACTCTCGTGGATGGGTTGTACAGGAGCGACTCCTGCCACCTCGCACTTTACACTTTTCTAAGGACCAGATATACTGGGAGTGTATAACCATGTACGCCAGCGAGTCCTACCCTGAAGGCATCAAAACTTCTGTCGAAAATGATCCCGCTCACTTTCATCGACGCCTGACCGAGATCGGTTACGCCAAGCAGAACGGACAGAGCATTCCCACGGAGGTTTATAGGTTCTGGCTAGGTGTGGTGGAGCAATATTCTGCCTGTAAGCTCACCATGGATGGCGACATCTTAATTGCGCTCTCCGGGCTTGCTTTGATGTGGAAACGCGTGCTCGGCCACGAATATTTGGCTGGGCTATGGAAAGAATCACTGCCATACACGCTGGCATGGAAAGCTGTAACCACATTGAGCATAGGAAACTCTCGATCTACCGTATGGCGGGCTCCTTCCTGGTCATGGGCGTCTTTAAAAGGCGCAGTGAAATGGGGTGAGCACGTTACTGGTCCGCATCCGCAGACGCCGCATTCCATTGAAGCAACATTGGTTGAGGTGCTAGATTCCCAGATACAAGGTGTGACTGGAGATAAAACGGGTCAACTCGTCTCTGGGTCAATCCTGCTAAGAGGTGCTCTTGTGACAGGAACCGCAATTTATGACGGCACCAAGGAACTTCCAGGCAATAGTGCTGCCAAGAAACAGCCATCAGACATTCAACTCTCTTTGAGTGAAGGTACCATGGTCAAGAAATTCTCACTCAATACCGGAAATCTGAAGTTTACGGGTATATCCGTGTTTGACGATCTCGAAAAGGCGAATGCGAGAATGAAAGAGCGCGGATTTATGTCCCTGTTTGGGGTGCCAACATTGCTGCTCCGTTCAGATTACCTGGCACACGAGCAGATCCCAGCATCGGCAGACATTGAGTTGGAAGGCATACTGGTGGAGAAAAGCGATGAACCTGGGGCACGAGATGCGGATTGGAAACGCGTTGGGTACTTTCGTGTGTGGGCCAGCCAAACCAATGTTGTGGAACGGGACGAGATACTTGCAGCTCTTAAAGGACTCACTGTCACTGCGAGGATTGACAAACTCAAGTTAGGTGGCGTGAAGAGCATTCGTGTTATCTGACAGTGATGCTGGCATGCATGGAGAAGACGGAGCAGAGATTACGCCACTCTATTTTTAATATCTTCTAGTTTAAGTTCAAACCTTTGGTTGTTGAATTAATGATTTTTTTTGCAAGATAGCTAGTTTTGGTAAGGAAAGGATGTCCTCAGGCCCATGGTATGGAATCCGTGCACTGACTATTGGGAGCTGTTGGGAGCTCAGCAAATGATTGTATAAGTGAAACTACTTCGCACCAGTAGTGATTATTTATGGATCGTGCGAGGTCTGTATAGTGGGGTGCCAAAAGTTTACACCTATATCGACTTTTGCTAAGTTTTATTTACTCGTTTAGGACGTATGTTGTTCCTTTTCCAGTACAATTCAACCCCCTAAGTGGCACACTCTCATTTGCCCAAAAAGCATTGCTAAGTCGGTAAAACACAGTACATTTGCATGGTGGCTGGAGAAGTGTGCAACCCTCTCCCGGTGCTCAAAAAAGCGTGCAAACCATTTTATATTCGATTTGCTCTCTTCTTCATTGGAAGCGCCTTGTTCGTGGGAATCATTCTTCCTCCTAACGACCCAACACTTAATCGAATTTTGTCTGGCGGTGGGGGCGCTGGCACTGGAGCTGCCTCTCCATATGTGATTGCCATGCAGAACTTGGGTGTTTCTGGACTTCCCCATCTGGTGAATGCTCTGCTCGTCACCAGCATTTTTTCCGCAGGAAACACTTATGTTTACTGTGCGACGAGAACGCTACATGGCTTAGCGCTAGATGGACATGCACATCACTGATTACGCAAAACAACCAAGAATGGAGTACCCATCTACTGTTTTGCCATCACCATAATTTTCCCATTCATATCTCTTCTTCAAGTCTCCAACAATTCTGCCATCGTCCTAACATGGTATATTTTCCTGATATCTTTCCCCAGGAAATAATGAAATTCTTTACTAACATACCATTCATTAGACTTAGCAATCTAGTCACAGCTGGGGGACTTATCAACTTCCTCGTCATGTCATTAACGTACATTTTCTTCTACCGAGTTTGTCAAGCGCAAGGTCTAGACCGCAGAACTCTCCCATATCGAGGCTGGTTCCAGCCCTATAGTGCCTATATATCTGCCTCGGCTCTCTTCATAATAGTCTGTTGCTACGGCTATTCCGTCTATCGGCCAGGTGGATGGACACAGGAACTTTCTTCAGCTACTACACCATGCTGATTCTTGCACCTATCAACTTTGGCATGTGGAAATTGCTGAAACGCACCAAACTAGTCAAGCCAACAGAGTGTGATTTGGTGTGGGACTTGCCAGCTATTCTCAGGCATGAGGAGGATTGTGCGGGTGATAAGCCGCTGTTTTCTGCTCGGAATTGGTTCCGAAAATCTATTCTTAGGCGCGGCTGATCTATTCATTGACTTCTTGCTGGGGCAAAGCCAAAGCGCTAAAGCATAAGCTGACACTAAATCCAACGCAACAAAACTATAAAACTGGGGGAAACGGAAGCCTCTTATGGAATGTGTGAAAAGTAGTAACCAAACTACAGTCTGTCTGCCTTCTTCGTCAGTTACCTCAGTTGCCATAGAGTACACATCATTATGACAGTGAACCTACACGGCGGTTAATTTGAAATGGGAACTAATGGTAGATTCCTACAGGACACTAAGTAGATGGATATAAATTGTGCCAAGCTTTTTTTTTTTTTAGCTCACCGTAATGGAACGCACCGCTTGTCTTGTGGTAACATGGGTGATAAATAGAACACATAATTAGGGTAGGATTTGGTTTTACCGGCGACGAAAGTGAGATAAGCATCAACGGAGATCTTTTCGAAAACAAATACGACAAGATTCTCGGGGACTTCCGAAATCTAGTTCCAGTCACTGACTTCGACGAGTAGATCGATAGGAGCTTTTAAACCCTTCATTGATAGAGATCTATGCAAAAATATACAAGCTCCATACAGAGTAGTCTTGCCTATCTCCTTCGCCATCCACTCTGTGGATATTGATCAAATGAAGGAGTCCCTGAGTTAAAGTACTGCTGCCCATCGTTTTGGTTATCAAAAAACGTTTCAGAAGTCGAACCCGCATATGCGCGGGAAGCAGCTTCTTGATCGAGAGGATCATTCGGAGAGTAATAGGGCCGAGCTTGTAGATCGAAGACGTCGGACATCTGCTGAGTATTTTGAACTCTTGAATTCCGCTTGTTTTTGCCTCTCCGATCGTTTGAGTCCCGAAAATCGACCACACTACTGTTCCCCTTGTAGCCTGATAGTATCCGCTTGTACTTGTCTAATTCCTCTTCACCCTTTTCGATTTCCTTGAGTATTTCGTCAGCTTCAAAATCCAATCCATCATCATCGTCTATTTCTCGCTTCATATCTTTTTTTTCTTGCACTTTTCTTTCGTAAATCTGAACTTTCTCACGAAGCTTCTCTAGTGCAAATTGACCAGCATCCGTTTCCTGAAGAAGTCGACCATCTTCTACCACTTGCTGTTCAATTTTGGACTTGCCCACAGATCCTGCAGGGCTTTGCGTAAGGTATGTATCAATGACATGATTTGCAGTCCCTCGAGTCCCATTATGTTGCCTGTATATGGCACCATGATTGAGAAGATCGGCCCAGAAACTGGTTTTCAACTCTGTCTCTCGATCTATCCCCGAACGATCTTGAATATTATCCCACATGGTGGTAACTAAAGTGACATTGGGAAGGAAATGATCGCCGCAGAGCACTCGGAGCAACTGCATGTTCTTCATAGCTGACCCACTCATTCTGACATCCGTGATTCTATGTAGATATATGATGCCAGAGAGGTAAACTTTCTCCGAGGCTTTCTCACGGAGATACTGGACAAATTCTTCCAAGACAGTAATATCGGGTTTGGTGGAGCTATCAAATCCTGGAATATCAACCAAGGTGATTTTACAGCCATGCCGCTCGTAGGGTTCATGTTCCTGGACCTTTGACATACCTGCAACAGTGTTTGTCAGAGCAATAAACAAACCTTAGGCGAATTCAAACTTACTTGGCTCAAGAGAGAACTCACTGCTTCTAACTCCTCCAGTTGCCACGTTGATAAAAGATGTTTTTCCTACACCAGTGACACCCATCACAGCAAGTAAAATGTGTGAAGGGTTCTGACCTTCCACCTGACTTGACCTAAGCACAGTAGTCAGATTCATTCCGAGATTTTCATGGGCTTGAAACCACGGATAATCTCGCGGCCTACCATCCATTGTCGTTACCACCATCATAGCCTGGAAGCTTGCCTCCACTTCCCCCACAAACTCCAGACTATTTTCAGTCCCAAAACGAGGATATCCGGACATCAAGTGAATCAAATGCTGATTCCAATGCTTAGAGTGTGTGGGCTTTGAGGGCGATGTTCTCGATATGGATTTTTGCTGTTTAATCTGAAGCCTTTGTAATCAGACTGAGAATATTTACATCAACGGAAAATTGAATACCTGTCAGGAATCGATAGGCAGCACATGCAAGCCCTACTTTTGAGCTTGACCTTACTTTGCAGACCAGCTCTTTCCACGGGGGTGGTGCACCCATGGTCTGTGGAATCTTACAGCTTGCGTGGCAGGTTGCGGGTGGGTAGTCCAGCCGTGTCCTGCCACTTTAAGAACGCCATCGACGAGAGATGCGTATTGTGTCTGGATCTGATTCGCAGATTTAAGCCTCGAAATGCTTACCCCTCACGAGAATGCACCTTTTGAGCACCACATCTACATTTTGCACTCGGAACACTCCAATGAATCCGAAAGCTGAAATTACGAATGAGATGTGAGTGTGAAGGCTGTAAAACAATAATTAGATACCCTTGCTAAGTGAAGGGCCTCTGACTGTCAAGTCTCTTAACCTAAGCCTCGGACTTACGAGCTCCCTTTGATCTTCCTTGATGTTTCGCAAGAGGAGTGACACAAAATGAGTGCAACTAAATCGAATTTGCCGCAAGAACGCACCGTCTCTGACAGCCATCCAGAGAAACAAGTCCCTGATCCTCCTGCTAGCAAGATGCCCATTGTCAGTTTCTCGACAAGTTAACCCCAAAATTCAGTCAGATGCTGACTTATCAAGGCTACACCTTTGACTGCAAAGAAATCTTCTTCCCCAACGCCCATTGTCACCAAAAATATAGCTAGAGTGTTTCCGTCCGAGCCGGTCAAGTCAATACATCAAACAGTACAGGAAAAGCCGGAAACAAAAACAATCGAACCTGCATCACCACAACAGCAGGATGTCTATATTGCGGTAATGGGCCAGACAGGGACAGGAAAGAGCACTTTCATAAATCAGGTTACGGGTGCGAAATTAGGAGTTGGTCATAGCCTAGAATCGTGTAGGTGATGCTGAGATCTCGTATGTTTCCTACAACGTACTGAACTTCGCTCTAGGCACCGAGAATATACAATTTGCCACTACCATTATCAACGGAACTCGCGTGACGCTTATAGATACTCCGGGTTTCGATGAACACGGCAGGGACGACGCCGAGATCCTCACCCTCATTAGCCTCTGGTTGAGGAAAGCTCATAGCCAATCAAAATTGCTCAGCGGGGTCATATATCTGCACAGGATAATGGATCCTAGAATGACAGGCGCAAGCATAAGGAGCTTGACGATGATGCGGAAAATGTGCGGCACAAGAACATATGACAAGATTGCGTTGGGAACAACAATGTGGGACAAATTGGGACCTTCTGAACCGGAAGTGGGGGAAAGTCGAGAAAAGGAATTGAAAGAAAAGTGGTGGGAACATATCATTGCAGGAGGGGGGAAAGTATACCGCCATACCAACAGCGAGACAAGCGCCAGAAACATCGTGATGGACTTGCTCCCTAATCGCTCCGCCCTGCTTGGCATTCAGAGTGAACTAGAGCAGAATAACATTATGTCGACGACATCTGCCGGGGCCTACGCCAAGGAGGAACTCGAAAAGTTACAAGCCTTGCAGACAGGCAAGATATTTCATCTTCAGGCTTGTATTGAGCAGCTCCAAGAAGAACAAGTCCAAAGTGAAGCAACAAAAAAGGAGTTGACAGCAGATTTAGAAACTGCAAACAAGTTTATCGAAAAATTGAAGACAGATATGGAAACTTTGAATATGAAAATTGAGGTGCTGCAGGAATCAATGGTACCAAACGTGCCAGAGGTGCAGCAGAGACACACGTTTCTGGGAAGGGTGTGGGGCATGCTTGCGGGATGGGAGGCAGCAACTAGATAATGTAGTGTAGATAATATCATGTAAAGTTAAACTGATCTCGACTTTTCAGCTGCAATCAGCATCTTGACCACCTCTTGATGCCCATGCTTCTCCGCCCACGATAGTGGTGTTTCTGCCCAAGAGTCTTTACATCTTATATCGATGTCATCATTTGCCAAGAGTAGTGCAACCAACTCTTCATATCCTTCCTGGGCTGCCCACGAGAGCGGTGTTTGTCCGAGATAGTCTTTTGAGTTCTTGTTGACTCCTTCAGCAGCAAGTAAGAGGCTCATTATTGCTTTGTGCCTTTTCCTTGCTGCCCACAATAGGGCAGTGTGTCCCGAACGGTCTCTAGAGTTCAAGTCAACTCCCGTCACTGTTAGAAGAAGCTCCACCACAGCTTTTTGTCCTTTTCGCGAGGCCCATGACAGCGGTGTTTGTCTGTCTTCTGAGTCTGTGGAGTTAACATTAGCTCCAGCCGCAAGCAGTAGCTTGATAATATCTTGGTGGCCATTTTCTGCTGCCCACCACAAAGGGGTACGCCCATATTCGTCCTTGGAGTCGACATCAGATGATGTCGCTAGCAAGAGCTTGACCACTTCGATATGCCCATTCTCTGATGCTAAAGATAACGGTGTGTGCCCATATTCATCTTTCGAGTTGAAATCTGCACCTTTGGAGAGTAGAAATCGCACTGCTCTTTCGTGGCCTTTGTGTGCAGCCAAAGAAAGTGCTGTTTGTCCATCCTTGTCTTTCGATCCTATATCAGCATTATTTGAGATCAACGAGCTGATAATGGTACAGTGCCCATTTTGTGTTGCTCTTAACAGTGCTGTCTGCCCACTCGAGTCTTTCGAGTCAATTTTGACTCCGTCTTGTGCAACTAATATAACAACAGCATCGTGTTGCCCGGTCTCTGCAGCCCACCATAGAGGAGATCTCCCGAGGACATCGTAAGTATCAACGCTATATCCAGTCTTGAGGAGAGTGAGAATTGTATCAATTAATCCAAAATATGCAGCAATGTGCATCGCAGTCAACTTTGTTGGCTTTCTACTGTCGTAACCCATGAACGTTCTGGACCGTGTCATGGCTTGAACAGAAGCAGAAAACCTAGCATTATCCAGCATGAACTGCAAAATTAAACGCGACAACTCAGTCGAAGAAGCACGAGCATGATAACCCCAGTTCATAGCAGCGTAGCTATAAAAAGGATTCTGCCGTAGGCGCTCTTGAAATTCGTCCTCGTTCGAACAATTTCCCGCAACAAAGGAGTCAGAGAGGAGGTAGTTGATACAAGTAGCAGCAAGACTGCCCTCCACATTTGGCGAGGACTCTGTCATTGTCCTCAATAGGTATTCCTGAGTGGTAGAGTGAACAAATGCAAAATACGGACCGTCATTTCGGTCCGCACTCTGAACAACCTTCACAAGACCTACACAAACATCGAGAATTGTGCCAAGATCTGTAAGATCGTTCTCTTGAACGACACTTAAACGAGAGTGACCCTTCATATTGGTGATGACGTGTTGCATCTCTTTCACCTTGAGAGGTCGCAAGGCAAAAGCGATCCAGAGGAGAACCTTCAGCGATAACTCTTTATCGTCCGAGGATTGAGACTGTATTCTATCCATCACTTTGTGGTAGGTCAAAGTTAGGGTTGCGGGCAGCTCTTTGAGTACTTTGCGCACATCTGTTGGGTTGCTCTTAGTCGCAAGAGCCTCAATGTGAAACTTGGCCAGAAGAAACCTGTCTCTCTAGTCAAACCAATATCTAGAAGTAAATACAGCTATGACTTACATGCCGCTCGCTTTAGTGATTACTCCTTCCACAATTTCGTCAGCCAATGATGGCTCTCTTTGGACCTGGCCTCTCAATCTAGTCCGGAGCTGAATCTGTGCCTTGACATAAGCCGCTATGTCTTCCTGTTTCGCAGTGATCTCGATAGATTTTTCTGCCTCGAAGATTAATCGAATTCTTGGAAGCGATCTTGAGGTACAGAAGAGGCGTAGGTCTTTGAAGGGCAGTGCCAGTAGCTTCTCAATTACCGTTGCTTGTAGATCATCTTCGCATTCATCCAAACCATCTACTACAATGAAAATAGTATTGAACAAGGAAGCAAGCTCTTCCAATATGAGTGGAATCATTTCCAAGTACCCTCGAGTCAAAGAATTTGCATCAGGTTTACAAACAGCTTTTAAGCAGGCTGGCAAGGTTTTCGTCGTCATGATGTGATATTCAAGTAGCTGTTGAATCAACGATAAGATGATGTCATCCAGGGTCGGAGATTGGGTCTTGTAATGGAAGATGATGATGCAAATACCAATTTGAGGATCGCGGTACCTGGTCTGGAGGTGAGATATGACACTTGATCTGTTTGACGGTCATTAGCTGTTGACTCAAGACGGCAGAAAATGTTAACTTACGCAATAATGCTCTTGCCGGCGCCAGCTGTCATTGAGAATTAGATTTGCAATTATATGAATGCTGTTCTGATTGTGGGAGCCTCACGAATTCCATGGCACCAAAGAGTCTTGATGCTGCCCTCCGCCCAATCCTTGAACTGAGGATGTTCGAGGAACCATTCGTTCGTACCTTCTTGTCGCAATTTCAAATTTTGTTTATGAACTGCCCAATAATTTGAAGCAGACAGATTGGAAATGAAGCTCCGAGCATCATCTTCGACATGACTTCGATCAGACGCTGCCATCTAACTTAGAGACTGGTCAGAGAAGCTAGACTGCTGGACACTGTACCTGCTTGCAAGTTTTGCATCTTCTCTATCAAATCCTTGAATTCTTTCATTTGCCTTTGGCTCTCTTCTGAACCCTTCTTGACTTCCTGAATTAATTTGCTTTTAAATGTGAGTTGTGTTTAGTATGCAGTGCTTGGAGGGTGCATATCAAAGTAATGCCTTGACAAGCAGACAGAGTTCAAACCTGTACAAAATAGGGATTACCTACCGGCAATCATCCGACAATACCAAACCTAGCAGCATCTTTTGTCTCTCAATAACACCAAGAATTTTCTCAACTTCCTTCACATCAAATGGCCATTTTAGTGCTCCTACGACTTTTTTAAATCCTCGTTTCGGCTCAAGCTTTGCCTTTATGACCGTCAACGCAGCTTTCAACTGCTGAAGGGGTCCTCCCTCGCCATCAAGGGCTTTGATGGTTTCAGCCCACATTTTGCCTTCGTCTACATCATTGATCCCATCTTTAAGTCGTCGCAAGAAAAATTCACATCCGCGAATCTCACAACCAAGACGCTGTCTCTCTGATGCTGAGCCTGCGGCACTTGTCACATAGTCAACAACATCAGACGAGAGCTGGAGGAGTGCGACTATACTCGCTGCTATGCTCAGTGGATCTCCCATTGTATTTCCATTCCTTTCTGATTTGAATGCTCTTCGAATTTGAAAGTCGGATTTAATGTATTAGGTGAGGCTCCGACGGCTCAGCTGGATAATGTTTCCTTACCTTAGGTACGCTTAAATGCCACATGTCTGCTCCCTGCCGGCAACTTAGCGCGGTGGGCATTCTTTGGGACTAGGTCGCAGGTGAGCAAGCCTCACCCGCGTAAATATCATCCAGCTGCTTTCAGGTTCTCGCTGCTTTAAACTGGGAGGGTTGCAAACCTGAGGATCTTATTAAATCAAGGCTGTTCCATCGAGCCAATCAGTTGAGATCAGAGAGTCTACTGGGACAATGAAGCTCCGCAGATTGCCACGGCCATTTGCTTGTCAGCGCTCGTAAGCCAACCCAGTTTCATAGCAAGAGTATCTTGATTAGTGCAATCTGTATAATACTCTGAAATTAGCTAACTGATCTACCATGATTGTCAAAAACCTCCATTTCAAATTCATGTGCTAATCAATATTTAATCCGTATCATCCAACACTGAGTGATCTAATTGGCTCTGGTAGGATGTTGAAAATTGGGCTTTTTGGTATAGAGCTTTATTAGGACACATAAGGAGATAAACAGAGATTTCTTTTGGGGTTTTGAATTACTCTGCTCATCGCTGTAATAGTTATATAATTATGAGAAAACAAACACTCAATTGACACCCAAGAAACAACTCTTCCAATACCGTCCTTTCCATTCAATTCTTTCCACTCCATCCCTTCCACTCCATCCCTTTCATTTCTCTCAGTCTGACCAATCATCCGGGCTGATCTCTTACAATCTCATCATCCTCTCAAGAGACGGTAGAGCCTTTCAAAACACACCATAAATTAGCCATGTATAAAATCGGACATACGACTAGCAGTGAGGAGGCTGGAACTCACAGCATTAAACCCCCTGATAAATGTCTGAGTCTCATTGATAAAGTCTTCAGAGAACAGCACCGCTGCACCCGAAATAACCGTCTTAACTTGAACAGTCGTCGAATTGTCCAGTAGAGTAGCAATATTTGCTACAATTGGCGCGACATCTGTGTCGCTGCGCGCGATTAGCTTGCCAAATGCTGAAAGGCCTGCGACGATTTCGCGTGCTTCGATGATGGGATTGGCAAGCACAGCTGCAGGAAGCAGGCTCATGAGGAGGATTGAAACACGCATTTTCGTGGGTGAACAAGTAGGTTTGGTTGGATGTAGGTGTATGAACGGTTATGCTGAACAAAATGTACGGAGTCTGAGATGAAGAATGGAGGATTGTGATGTGAAGATAAAAAATGTAGAGGGGTAACAGGACTTATTTATGTACCACCAAGAGTTGTCAAGATGGTCCTTTGTAACAGCCTGCCCTTTCTATCCATGGAACAGTACCTTATTTTGTCAAAGTATTACATGGTTCAATATTGAAAGACTGCAGTAATGTGTGACAATATGATAGACTTGCATCAATAAATGTCCAACATGCAAGTCGAGACACAAAATCATAGGTCTCCAGTGAAAGCAATCTTCCTCACCGAGGTTGATCCTCCAAAATCTCTCTTTCTAGCGCCAACAAGAAGTATGAATGGGACCATTATATTGTTGGCTCTGTGATCCTTGCCGCTTAGAACGGAGATGTTTCTTCTTCTCTCAGTATTTGCCTCAAAACTGTCCTGGCTGTCGTCTTAATCTCTTTATTCCTAGGGATGTAATAGCAGTATCCTCCGCCGACCCTGACTTCACCCCATGTTGCAAGAGCGGCTAGTCCGCGCCTCTTTACAACTTTGGCCGAGATAATTACCTTTCAACTATGCAGAATGAAACAAGTCTTCACTGATGTACAGCGCCTCATGACTGCATGTCAAATTTACATGTGGGGTTCTGATGAGCATGTGAGGATTCTAGACTTCACCCGCACATTGAGGAGTTCAGATGACTGGACTTTCAACTCACTTAGTCTTTGTATTTGCCCAGAGTTTGGTTCTGCTGACGAGTAGTATAAGCAATTTAGGCAAGGACATCCGTTGCAGTTAAGAGTAGAAGCATTGAAGCAACACGAACCAGGTCAATCGAGATTAGCAACGGAGGTGCAACGATCTAGCTAAGCGCCCGAAATTTCGCGGGAACACTGTGGGGTTCCCCGGGTGTGGCTGCCGATTATGCGAGGTTCTCAGACCATGTTTTGTATTTGTGTCACTATTTGGCGAGAGAAATTGTGTGATGTTGGTGGCGTCGCCAATTGTAGCTATACGCCCGCTGAGCTAGCATCGTTGTTATTTGATGTTATGCATTCGCAATTGGGGCAGCACTGAAAGCGCGTCAAGAAGAAGATGTTGGTTCTGGTATCTGGAAAGTCAACCATTGGATCTCTGACTCGACTATGCTGTACAGAAAATTTGGGAGGCATTGGGCGTTCCGCTCAGTGTGGCCCTTACTTCAATTCTACATATATATGCATAGCATCAGGACCTCCACATATGACCACAGACTAGGGAGAATTGGGCTATCTCTTAACTCGCAAGCATCTAACCATCAAAATAATTCAAACTCTGAGAAAATCTTGTTCCTCTTGAAGTATAAAATTTGACTCCTAAACTAAGGGGTTCAAGAGATAGATGAGAACCATAATAGGACATGTCCACCACGTCTTTGTCATGCGATACATGCACCAGCCCAACTCAAGCCGACGTGAACCTGTTGCATTCTTTGCATTCGTATGAACTGTGACCAATATCACATAGTCAGAATAGCGCTCGAGCGATGAGACTACTCTCTATTATACCAATGTCAGCTTCTCAAAGGATTCAAGATAACCAGCGGCCATCCACGCTCTGATTAACCACGAACTCAAATCGCAGATGCTTGCTCCTCGGGATCGCAAAATATAACTGACCCCATATTGGCGACCCATAACCTCCAAGTGTTTGAACAAGTGACACAATGAGTAGGTTTATGCAAATATAATGCAACGAATTCTCTCTAATTAGCTCTACACTGCATAATGAACCCGTTCCTTACAATTTGATCTCAAGAAAGTAGAATCTCTGAAATCTCTTCTACTTCAATAATGCTTGCCACACATTCAGCAATTTGAATATGTGAGAAGGGTCGATAGTTTTATGGTTTGCTTCTTTTCTGACTATGCGAAGGCGTTGACATAAGAATCGAGTAGAACAGCGGAACTGGGACCGATATTTAGTCTTATTACCGGCCCCTTTTAAAGTAAGGAGACATAAGACGTCCATCCTTCAGAAAGTCACGTGTCTTAGCTGCCAGTACCCTCAATCTACTGTACTAGAATATTACCATAAACTTACTTTCAAGAAACAATAGTGGCAGCGAAGCTAATGGAATGCAATTAGTTCATTCTTCAAGATAAGAACAGTCCCTGAAAAGGCTTCTAAACAAGATTCTAGATATAATATCTTAGTTTTTTATAATGATCGCTTTTCCCGAGCACAATTGAACCATCGTGTATGAGAGACTAAGTATCAATGTGCTATTTTATTTCAATATTTTTGACTACAAAGGCAGTACCACTTAAGGCCTCTTTGTTATCCAAGTCCTGGTCAAAATCCCGTGTTCTCTGACTTTGCCGGGGGAGGTGGTCATGGAGTGGGTTCCAAGGAAATTTCGTTCTCAACCACTAACATAGGAGATTGTGCGTCTTCATCTCAATGACGGGGAATGGTTCAATGATGCAAAATTTGGGTATAATATTTTGCCTCCTAAGTTTCTTCTATACGGCCTCCCTTTGCATATCCCAAGTTACATACGGTTCAAAATCTCCGAACTCCTTCAGATCAACTGCTACCATCCCCAACATCTTAAAGCCAAATCTCTCGTACACGGGTTTCCCAGCCCTTGACGAATGCACGTAGCACTTTGCGTGATCAGCATCCACCGTCTCAAGGAATTTCTTGATCAACATCGAACCAACCCCTTTCCGCTGCCAACCTGGATGAACCGCAAAACCTTCCAGATCTATCGCTGCCATTAGTATCTTTCCTAAACAAACTACCCTTCAAACAAAAACGATTCAAATGTGTACGCACCCCAGCAGTCTTTTACATTATACTGCTTCTTAGCTTCTTTTATCTCCCCAAAGACCTTTTCGAAAAACCGCAGGTTCGTTCCTTCAAGAAATTGAGGATTCCATTCCTCCGGCTCGTCTTCCCCAATGGGTTTTCGATATAACAGATAGCCAACAATTTCATCCCCCGCTATTGCGAGTAGGAAAATGGATTCAGGATAGCGACTGTGGTAGAGGTTCTTGTAACGGTCCAAAACCAGGGATTTACATCCCTCGGGACCTGTAGCTTTCCATGGGATGTTGTACACCGGATGGCTGGCATTCGCTGCCAAGTCCATCTTGAACATAGCTTCAAAGTCCGCTTCGAGAGCGGTTCGGATTGTTACAGACATATCGGCTGGTGAATCTTGCTGCTTCTTTTGGGAATTAAATAATGATATACGTAACGACTAGTAGTAGTGCGCAAGTATCAGTACTAGTTGCACTTGGATAATTCTCGTTCCAGTGCACGCATTCTAGCACCTTTTGGTACTGAAAGTGGGGTGACATCCATATCGTTGCCTCGAGCTAAATTGTGCCTAACATACTTGAACAATTGGTCATCAATTGCTTAGTAATATATTCTGTTGTCAAGATAACTGAGGTTTTGGTCAGCACGAGCCTTCGAAAAGTCAGCCACTGACCAAGTTTTTTATATCACGGCCCAGAAGTGCCCAACACTCCCGAGACACGTCTTGAGTAGATGACCACCATTTATGTTACATCAGGGAGAATCAAAGATATGTAATAAATCTTTAAGTTTCGACTTCTGTAAAAGTAAAACGCACCAGAGCCTTTGCAACACTTGGGCTCGCAATTATTGCGTTATTATTGTTCGATACTTTCTTGAACACTTTCTAACTCTTGGCAATTATCAGCGGTGTGATCGAAAAGCATTGTGGAACAGATGCCCGAATTTGAAAGCAAGAATTCTAAATATCAGGCCCTACACTTATCAACCTACAAATTCTCGCCTCACTACCAAACGAATTGAACTTGTGACTTACACGAGGAGAGTTTCAACAAAGCACTAAAAGACGTCTTTAAAGTATATCTCACTGGCAAAGAGCTTAGCCCGTTGATATTACGTTGGGCAGGGTCACGGGATCATATCATTCAAGTGTCTGTTCAACGTATCCACATATGAACCTCTCCAAATCATTATTCCTAATCTTCCAATTCTTGTTTTTCCAATTCAAAGCATCTGATGCCTTTATGGATTTCTAAAATTTTCGACAATGCTCGAATAATGATGGAGTAGCGTGTTTTCACGAGCTCACAAACGGCTCTTCGACGTATGCAATCCAAACATTATCTTCGTCAACATAAGACTTCGTGTATAGGGTCTGGGTATCATTCCACAGCACAGCCGTCATGTGGGTGTTACCTGCACCGGTATCGATATCACCTGGAACAATACACTTGCCACCCACATAACAAGCTCGAGCATCTACGAATGAAGCGTTCCCCCAATCAGGAAATACGTACTGCGTCCCATTTAAATACGTGCCTCCTTCGATGATCCTGTGATTTTTAGTTCAGCATCACGAGTAACTTTCTGAATATTCTCAGACGACAGAGAGAACCGGAAGTCTTACCATTCAGCTGAAGATCCGGGAGAAGGGAACGTAGGACCACGCCATGCCACAGGGGCGTCCTGACTGTAAGAGAATGTTTGGCTGGTATTGAGGTTGGTGAGTGTTGTTGTGCCGTGATAACCAGCATCGGTGGTGTTCATTATCACGTAAATATGATCGCCCTCCGATACTGAGAGCTGTGACGTGGTAAGAGAAATAGGGTCATTCGGGACCCTCAAATGAAGTTAGTATACGTCCATAACACCGACACATTGCCGATCTCATAGTGCAAGCATGGGGATGGCTCACCACTCATAAAACCCATTATATTCGGTCGTGCCATTCGCAAATACAGACATTATGACACCGGCCTGCCACAACCCACGAACTGTAGAAACCGTTGACGTTGACGTCGATGATAGGAACCCATCCAGTCCTATCCAGAAGGAGGCCGTGTACTGATCCACTTGACGGTGCGGTTCTTGCGGAATAGCAAGACGCGGCATCACGAGAGTGGCCTCCACCAATTCAAATCCGGTGGAGTTAGAAGACGAATTGAAGCCTTCAGCCAGCTGTACTGGTCCGGCCCAGGTCGTGTCGTAGTACGGTTGGTACGGGGTGTCTTCGGCGGCACACATGCAGCATAATGGCAATGCTGCCACCAACGTGCTTATTTTCATCGTGACAAGATGTAAGCTACAACTTGGAATGAGATTTGGATCGTGAGGTCCTCATCCCTTTATATAAAGTTTGTTGATCGACATCGAATTGAATACGAGATCCCCACTTTACTTACAGGGTCTTTGTCGGTAGATACGAATTATGGGTCGCTTAAGCTAGGGGCCGCCGGGATCACACTGTGAAGTCGCAAGGAATGGTATTCATAGCCCAAAGCCTTTCTCTAAGGATATTAGTGGCTCCGACATCAGACAAAGAGAGTTGCTGTATTATTCTAGGAGCAGTTCGTGTGGAACTAAGTTTGTCCCTGAGAGTGCCTTCCCCTTTCATCTCTCTTCAGCGGACTGATAATGATCCACTTATTGTTAGGTTCTGCGGTACGAAGATTGTTAATTCTTTACGATGCGGTTGTGAGGAAGAATTCAAGATTTGTGGAATCAATCAAAACGCAAACTCCAAACTTATATTTTCATGACAGGGGAGATCCTGCGATATTGTTTAATCTGCCCCAACGCCGTTACTCGACTCTAGCTTCGTATTTGATTCATCTGCTGGTATCCTTCGCCTCTTGCACCAACCAGGTCTACTGCTTTCACACTCACTCTTCTACATTCAGGTAGTCGGATTTTCCTGCCCCATCAGCAGAACACGTCAAATATCTTGGAAACATCAGCCAACGCCTGCTTGTCAAGCTATCTGACATTAAGTTTCTGCCACAGCTCTGAGTAGTTAATTTTTTAATTAAAGCATCCAATGTTCTCCTTGGGACAGAATCCGATCCGATGTCATGCCTAAGTTGAACAGTTCCCATAAGGATACTGAGATTTCAAGTACGAGCAATGGTACTGTATATAGTCTGTCTGCTGCAAGTCTTAAAAACCGATGCCTCAGAACAAACTTACTTAATTAAGTTTTTGCTGCTTTGAAATGTAGTCACCTAGGAGCTTTTCGGAAGAAAGTCTGACTTCGAATGGTTCATGTAAGAGAACTTGTACAGAGATATTCTTCTATAGCACACCACTTTCATTTGTTCTCGTAGCCGCCTGCCTTGAGTTGAACAGTTTGAAAGAAGATGCATGTCAAGTCTCTATAATGACTTGCTGTTAATTACTAAAGAATCGCCTCAAAGAGACGAAAGTCCCAGCGGTCGTCCGAATAAGGGCTACACGTGACCCTTGCTGCTGGACCTCGGCATGGAGAAATGCGCCGACATGACCCGACCCCCTTCCCCGGACGCTTGTAACCCCACATTATCACAAGCTCGAAAGCGAAACTCACCTCACCTCATGCACACTTGGGCTGGCCACTCGGCAACAGAGCTGCGTCATGGCACGAGCTGAGCAGAAACCCGACCGCAGGAGTCACAAAGGCAGCGGATGATCACAGATGCGAGGGAAGACAAACTCAACAGCGATGCTACCTTGGGTCCTACGAGATGATATGTCTGGTCCTGCATCCGGACTGCAATGAGTTCAATACGTCTTGCATCAGGGTCGATCCAGATCTACATGCACCCGGCCAGCCTCGCAGCCGCCAGCAGCAGCACGGCTAGCCACCCCTCTGCCGTACCTTTTCCTGGCCTGCCCTGCGCTTCCCTTTCGCCGAGCTAAGCAAAAGTATTTGATGGCCACGCGCTGCGCTGCCCTTGGTTCCAGCTCCAGCGTGCCCTGCTCCAGCACCCGGATCCACACATGGCTCTGCCTTTTCCACCCTTTCCACCCGTTAACCGTGGTCTGGTCTGCATGCGGACAAGGCTTGAAATGACTCTGCCTTGTGAACCGCGGGCCAAATGTCTAGGGGACTAATAACTACTCCGAGCTCCAACTTTTCTCTCGTCTCTCCCACCTGCCTCTCCTCTCCGTTGTTTTTGTCTACCAAAGCCATTGTCATCTCTCAGTTTGACTGAAGCTTCCTTCGCGTCATCTCTATTAGAAAGCATATTGGTTGGTAGTTTGGAGGGGCAAAGTGTCTCGTGCTTCAGCCATTGACCCGGATCGAAAGCGTCACAGGCGCAAACACTCTCCACTCCCTCCGAGGCATTCAAGATGTCTGCAAAGAGCACCAACGGCAATGGCAAGAAGCCAGCCTCTGCAGCGACCAATTTGATCGGTACGTCAAATCTCCATGCTAATTATGCTGTTATGGGTGAGCACACGCTAATAACTTATCACAGCGGGAGGAACTGCTGGTATGATGGAGGCCCTTGTATGCCACCCTCTTGGTATGTCTCCCAAATATAAAACCTGAAATTGAATCAAGTGCTAATAACGGCCCCAGACACGATCAAAGTCCGCATGCAACTCTCCCGCCGTGCTCGCGCCCCAGGCGCAAAGAAGCGCGGCTTCCTCAAGACCGGTTCCGAAATCGTCAAGCGAGAGACCCCCTTGGGATTGTACAAAGGTCTCGGAGCAGTTGTGACGGGTATCGTGCCCAAAATGGCAATCCGATTTACAAGTTTCGAGGCATACAAGAAGATGCTCGCGAACAAGGAGACGGGGAATGTCAGTGGACAAGCGGTATTTTTAGGTACGTCCCATGCATATTTCTTGCTCTACTTCGGAATATGTTGCAATTCCAAGATCTAGCCAGAATAAATGCTAAAATCGCCCCCAGCTGGTCTAGCAGCCGGTGTCACCGAAGCCGTCGCCGTCGTCACGCCCATGGAGGTGATCAAGATCCGCCTGCAAGCGCAGCACCACAGCATGGCCGACCCGCTCGACATCCCAAAATACCGCAACGCTGCCCACGCTCTGTACACGGTTCTCAAGGAAGAGGGTGCTGGCGCTCTGTACCGCGGCGTGTCACTGACCGCGCTGCGACAGGGCTCCAACCAAGCCGTCAATTTCACAGCTTACACCGAGTTCAAGGAAATTCTGCAAAAGTGGCAGCCAGAGTATGCTGACGTGCCACTGCCGAGCTACCAGACGACGTTGATCGGACTGGTGTCTGGCGCTATGGGCCCGCTGTCCAATGCTCCCATTGATACCATCAAGACGCGGTTGCAGAAGACGCCTGGCAAGCCAGGCGAGACAGCCATGAGCCGAATCACGGCGATTGCGAAGGATATGTTCAGGTATGTTAACAATTTCGAACTTTTCGAACTTTCCCAAACCTTTCCCCACCTTTTACCCCCAACCCAAAATCTCCTCAATCCCAAAAGCTCCAGTCCCAAAATCCACTCCATTCGTCGAAGGAATTCGAACAGAAGCTAACCGAATCCCCTCGAAAACAGACAAGAAGGTTTCCACGCCTTCTACAAGGGTATCACGCCCCGCATAATGCGAGTTGCGCCCGGCCAGGCCGTTACGTTCACCGTCTACGAGTTCCTAAAGGAGAAGTTGGAGAACAGCACTGTGCCCATCGTGGGCGGCAAGTACGAAGAGTAAAGCTATTCAGCTTCCGAGCGGTCTAGCTTTGTTCTTCTCTTTCTCCTGCTAGACCTGCTCGCGCGGTTCCTTCTCATCCTCCACTTCGCTCGTATCTTCCCACGCTGCCCACATCCTGGATGGCGGTGCTCTCTCATATTAGGGGTGCATATATTTCACCAATATTTCACATACATTTAACTCATATACCTACACAATCAAACCTTTCCTACCATCTACCTCCTCGAGATTCTCGAACTCATCATCGAGATCTCTAGACGAAGGAGAAGTGGTATACGAATAAAAGTTGTTACTACTCCATTACACTGGGAGGTTTCGTGTTTGAAAGGGGCTTGGATTGCGTGCATATATCATTATCATGTTAGATGGATTACAGAAAGAGTAGCAGGTACTGGATTGAGGTTGTTAGAGCAGATGGTTGTCCCCGCTGGACAAGGGGAGGAGTTGTCATCTCTATATTTTTGAAGCGATTTTGCTTTTTGAGAACGGGGAAGCATAGGCCAGCCAGCATAGCGTCCTCCTTTTATGAATGAAAATCTGAAAGTATCTATCTGGCGCTTTTCTCAACCCTTTTCCCTTTCAAACGCTCGTCAATTTCATATCCTGAATGCTATACACTCATACTGCTGTTCCATTTAATCTGTCTTCATCATCGTTGTTATTTCATCACCATATTCACTTACGCCCTGGCCTTTTGGGCCTCTCAAACGCCTTCTTTGTCTCAACCTTTGGGTGTAAATCACCCAGCACACTCTCTTCTGTGACATCACTTGGATCACTGGCTTCAATTCTCTTTGCGATAGTCAAACCGGCGTCTGTCTCTGCTATGGTAACGGCTGAGCGAGATGACGAGGCATACATCATGCGTTCCTTTATTTTGGAAGCGGATGGACAGGTGTAGATGAACAAGATAGGAGAAGACTCTGCCCCCTGGTGGGTATGTGTGAAACGATAGAACGAGTACCGTGGTTCTGTCTGCGAAATTTCCGTTGCGACAGAATCGATTGAGATGGATGAAGAGGACGCTAGGACGAGGGTTTCGGTTGGGATGTTTATTTTCTATGCGAGTATTAATTGGTGGTGTTTGAAAAGGGGAGAGAGTAAAACATACCAGAGACACAAAGTTCGCACCACTCTCCGAGCCTAATCCCTTCAATGCCGCCAGGGCATCCGCATCAACAGGCATGCTAACACCACTGCTTACATGACTTTTCCTCTCTGCCATGCCCCTCCCTTCCTCCGCCTCCTTTCTCTTGACCTCACCTAGAGTCTGCTCCTCCTCTGTCAACGGAGCGTCCAATCCCACATGCTTATCATGTTTCTCGAATCCCTCAGCCGTAAGCTCTGCTGCAGTGGTAGCGAATATGGTTTCGCGGAAACGCTCAATACCGAGCTCACGAGTTAAGGTGATGCGCGTGGATGCGAAAAGCATCTTTTGGCGGACAGGAGCGGCATCTGGGACGTAGGTGACAGCGACGAAGGGCGCAGGCTCGGTAGAGGGGTAGCGACGAAGGATGATGTAGAGTGCTTCTTTTGGTTGGAGATGCGGGGCCAGGAGGGTCAGGTCGGCGGAGAAGGATGGTGTGGAAGGAGAAAGGGGAGTCAGAGGAACGAGTGATTCCTTTTGAATTGTGCAGAGTAGGCCGCGCTGCGATGGCGTATCGACGAGCTTTTGGAAGGCTGCGTGAAGCTCTTGGGAAGCTTGAGGCGCGTTAGCGGGGCAGATTGGCTTGGGAAGAAGCATGCGTACCTGATATTCCGGACTGCATCTTGCCGGTGATGTAATTTCTTTGGTCTCGAGTCTAATGATCTTGGTGATTCTGCGATCTGTTGTATAGAGGGTCAGGATATGATGATGCTGGGCTGGTTCCTGAGGGGATGGTGGGGCAGGGCTGTCGGAAACGTCCGTGCGGAGGGGTCAACCTCAAGCTTCGAGCTTCGCAGCTTGTTACTTCCCTCTCTACATATATATCACTTTATCCAACCTCACAATGGAAGGAGGGCAGCGCACAACCAGCAGTCTTATCGGTAAGTCTTCAACCCAATCCCAAGCTCCATGTGAAATCCAACCACAAAACAACACAACACTCCTCGTCACAACCACCCGCACGACAACACCAATCCCTCCCAACCACGAAGTCACATAGATACGATCGCAATGGGCGAAATCCAAACCATTTCCCCACCCACACCAACCGCAAGAGAGAACAAATCACTCACTCAGAAACTTGTAGACCGCGAGGAGCGCGCCGTCGCGAATCTGCTGACGCGTTTCCGGAACCTGGTTACGTTGGCTGTCATGCCCGTCTCGGAGGACGCGACCAAGGAATTGGCTGCCTCGCAAGCTTTTCAGATGGAGGTTGAGAGCTCGGCTTTGGTATGTCGGTTCTTACAGATCTAGGCCCCAGCGTTTAATTGGACTCGATAGGTTCGGGCAACTGAGGATCTGCTGCAGCTTACGCGGGAACTGAAGGAACTGTGGCTGTTCGGAACTCTTAGAGGCATTGGAGCTGGTGTCGAGGAGGGCAATATGGATGAAGATTCTACGAAGGTTGGAGAGATGGTGGAGGCATTGTTGAAGGAGCAGGCCGAAGGCACTGCTGGTTCGACATGAGTTTGGATATTTCCTGGGCATTTTATGGAGTCAAAAACTATGGACTGGAGTTTAGAACTCGTATGGAGTTCATTCGGAGTTGGAGCTAGATACCAGACCTATTTCTACACAGGTCAATTCATCAATCCCATGGCCATAGTAGGTTGATTGCCATGTCACCAAACGTCAAGTAAGCCATAGCAATCTTACTATCATTGTCAAACAGTGAGTTGTAAGACTATAATTGCTCGATTTGGCTACACACCAGCGCAGATTCACGTATTGAATCGCGATGACGAAGCACGCACGATATATACATCCGCTGGCCATACCCATTCGCAGTTTATACATACCCCTCAACCTTCTTCCCCATTGGCATCAGCTTCATCGTCACTGGCATCAGTACGCGCTGGAGCTTTGCTTTGTCTGGCAGCCCCAATTCCCCCAGCAGTGACCCATAAAAAGAAATCGGTCTTGTAATGATCGATATGATGGAAGAATGCATGGAACTGGTGATCTCGCTCTTCCTCCCTGAAGATACGGTCATATATCTCCCTCTGCTTGAACTCGTCCATTTCCGTCTGGTATTTGTCAAAGTCAAGCTTTTGTCTGCCGTACTCTTTGACGGCCTTCTCGTTGTAGCTGTCAAACACAGGCCTCTCAAGCAGTAAACCTAAGCCTGGAGCTTTTGGTATACTTATATTCGCAGGGCCGTAGCTTTCCTTGATAATGTCGGTCTTAGAGCCACAGCGGACTACTAAAGCAACCATTGCCACCATTTTCCGGATCTGATGCATCATGAAAGATTGTCCGTGAACCTTCAGCGACAACCATTCCGTATCGTTGATGATGATTGGATTTGGTCCTACCTTGAATGAGCGGATGACTCGCTTCGCAGAAGGGTCTGAAAATGTCTTCTGGATTGTGTAGTTGTGGAAGTTGCAAGTTCCAAGATAGGAATTTAAGGCTTCTTGAACTCTTGCCCGACGAACATCAGATACTCGGTAGGCTTTCTTTGCAACGATGTATGCTGCCTTGATGTCTTTGACAGCCTGTTCTAGCGGAGTCAGAAGTGGTTTTGGAATTTCGCCTCTGCCATCGGCTTCTGGTTCTTTTTCTTCGGACGCTTGTTTCTTCCTCGCTGGTCCTTCGTCATCCGGAGAACGAGATCTTTTTTGAGCAGAAGATCCTGTAGCTTCCACAGCTTTCTCAGTAGATTGCTCCTCCTTGCTAGGCTCTATCACAGCCGGCGATTCATTGGCCTTGTTGTCCTCAACTGAGTCTGCCTTTGGGACTTCGTTTGACGCTGAAACCTCCTCTTCCGAGCTATAGATTATTGCCTCGACACTTTTCCTCAATTCTGGATCAAGCTTCTCAAGAATAGGCTTCACGTATTTCTCGTCCGTATCTAACCAGAAAGAGGCAGCATCAAGTTGAAGTGACTGATAAGTCTCAAAAATGCCTTCTTGTTCTGCAGATTCCACAAGCTTTTTGCCCAAAAAGCTTGCAGGGTGTGGAGGCAGAAACGAGTAAGTCGGAATTAGATACTCATACCATCTTGAATCGCATGTCTGGTAACAGCTGAAAGACCCATTAGTCCTCTCAATCCCCCATACCCGAATCTGGGGCGGAAGATTTTCGTTGATAGTTTGGACGATATTCGGTTCCTCGACAATGAGCTTCAGTGAGATGACATTGCCCGCGGCATGTACACCTTTATCTGTACGCGCGCATCGAACAAGTGAAGACTTTTTGGGGTCATCCGCATTGGCCTTGGATATTGCACCTGCTGCGACAAAAGCCTTGAAGAGATCCCCTTCTATGGTCTTTTCTTGTGCATTGATCTGCATTCCTTTGTATCCAGAACCAGCATAACCAATCATAACAGCCACCTTATGCTTCGGCTTTCTCGTTTCTGCTGCAATTTCTTCCTTTGAGAATGGCGAATCCTGTACAGCACCTCCCTCTTCTGCTTTGCGCTTCTTTGCATCTTGTGCTTCTTGATTTCGTTGCCTCTTGTCTACATCATTGCGGCTGTTAAATTAGTCAAGAAAGTTAGAAGATAAATGATTATACTTACTTCCATTCCCCCCGACCCATATCTCTCTGGCGCTTGCCACCGCCATCTTTAGATCCAAAACCCCCTCTGCCTCTGCCCCGACCTCGACCCCCGCGACCACCTCTCTGGTTTTTCTCCCTATTCCTGCCCCCATTGTTGCGATCTGACGATTGGCCCTCGCCGGGGCCTGACGTAGAAGTTGTAGTATTGTCGGCCATTTTCGCAAGCTTTGAGGTCTCATAGCCTCAATTGGTTTGGGTATGTTGAACTTATTGATCCAGCCTTTTGGATAGCCTCGACGAAAAAGTTAGTCTACTATACCTAATAGAGACTAGCTCAGCCGCAGCCTCGTCGCAACGAAACAAGCCAAAGGGAAGCTTCACCAGGCAGGTTAAGAATATTCATACTTAAATCATATTTAAAGCCATCTTTTTGTGTCCATTCACTCACTCGACGAGGTCGGACGTGGATATAATGGGCGCCCTTGACTCTCAATGAACTATTTTCTGTGCCACTTTTTTATTTTTGTTTGACTGACGTCCACTCGTCAAACCCACCCTCCATCCTCGCCATCGAAGGCAACGCCTTCGTCCCAGTACTCGAACTGCATATCCTGAGCCTACGACCATGGATCTTGCACAGAGTCTCGTGCGCTCATGCGTTCGCGCATTCTACGAAACCAAAATGGTTCTCGTTATTGATGCGCTGATTCTTCACTCGGCGTATGTCACATTGCCTTGAATATAATCTTGAACGGGTGTTGACCAGGCCACAGCCTTCGCGATGACGATTTGGCATACTTGATGGGCTTGAATTCGAAGGAGGTTCATAAGTTATGTGGCGCGCTGAGAGAGGCTCGGCTTTTGGCAGTGTAAGAAGTACAGCTTGCTTTCCTTTGCTCTGGTTAATTCGTTGCCAGACATACTCGTGCAGAACAAAAGGAAGGCCAACAGCGGCCAATGAACCGTACATATTACTATATCGACTACAGGGCAAGCATCGATGCAATCAAGTGGAAAGTTTTCCAGTTGAATTTGAAAGTTCAAGGTAATACTGTACCGGCAGCGGAAATAAAGGAATACTTCTGCAACAGGTGCAAATCGGAATGGACGCAAATGGAAGTGCTCGATGGATGGTGTTCTGAGGGCTTTAAGTGTCACAAGTGTGGTTGGATTCTGACTGTGAACACGGAAAACAACCATGGTGGCCACGAACAATCTACCAAGTACCATGCTCAATTTCGATTCATCACTGACCTGCTACCGAAAATTGACGACGTTATCATTCCGGAAAATACGTTCGATAAAGCCTTAGCGAATCAAAAGAAGGTTGTTCGAGACGAGACCAATCCTGCGAACGAAACCGCTCCTATCGACTTGTCTTCTGCCAAGCCAACGGCTGTCAGAGGTATGAGCAATGTTGGCCCAACGTCTATTGCTATCACTCTCACAACATCAGAGGGCCCGACCGAAGCAGAAGCATTGGCTGAGCAGGCCAGGAAGGAGAGAGTGGCAGCACAAAACGCTATGCCTGTTCACTTCACTCACAGTACAATTACTGGTGAGCAGGTGAGGGGTCTGAATCAACCGACTGGTCTTCCTGTACGATCTTCCGACTTGGACAACAAGAAATCCGGCATCGACACATCGATGAATGATGACGACGAGTTTGACGGTGCAGACTATTTCCAACGACTCAAGGCGGAGACGGCAAGAGAAGCTGCGAGAGAGCAAGAAGAAGAATACGAGACAGATGATGAAGAAGAGGATGAGGACGGTTTTGAAGATGTACCAACGAATGTTGGCACGCCTGCCAGTTCCTCTGCCTTGCCAAATGGTCTTACTGGAGTCCTGAAGAAGGGGACCAGCGCATCGGGCAGTGGGACAAGCACGGGTGTAAATAGTCCGGTGACAGGACCTGGAACACCAGCTGAGGATGGACGACCGGCCAAGAAGCTCAGGATCGAAGAGCCTGTTGCGAAGGAGGAAGACGAAAGTGAGGAAGACATGGCATTTGAGGATGTCTGAGTGTGGTCGGGTGGGAAACATATCGCATGGTCTACGGATACTCAAAAATACTGGCGTTGGTGTAGGGTTGCAGAGCTCATCGCTCATGGCAATCTGGTGGCGGTGTCTCAAATATAAAACGGCCGTTTAGCCTTAGAATGCTCTTGCCGCAATGTAGGCAGCAAGACTGTATACCATACCTGTAATGCGATCAAAGAAAAGAAGGGCCCTAGATTCCATGCGAAAAACTTGTGACCTAGGAAATAAAAGTATTCTTAAGTACTTAAGCAATGATTGCATTAGAAGCTCTACTTCAGTACCACCAACAGAAGCACTACCTTATCATCTTGGTTCTTTCAAGCAATCCGTAAGTTATGTACCTGTTTAGGCTGGCATTCATTTACAGTCGTTTACAGGGGTAGCTTCGCTAGGCAGTCATGACCTCACCTAACATTGCTTTTGAACCCCGCCATGAGCATTTGCAAAGTCGGATCTTCACCTTCTTAATCCCGGGTTCCCTGGTGGAAAAGGACTCGAAAAGTGAAATTTTGATGTGGAAAATGAAATCGGCTAAAGGGATCTTGGTCGAACGTCCGCCTTTCTTCTTCAATAACGATTCCATAAATGTCGCGCCAAGATCAACCCCACCATAGACGAAAGCTATTATGGCTCTTGAATTCCCACCTATCTACCTGTTAAAATGTGGCTTCGAGAAAGCTCCTCACGACCTCCATCAGCTTGAAAGACAGATAGGCGTTGTTTGGGACATCAAGGAAGCCAGTTTGGTCCTCGGCCGCCTCTCGCACAAAACGAGAGCGGAGCATGAACTAAGGAAGTTAGGTCTTTTCACCGAGGATGTCGATATCAATATCGCGGGTGATGAGCATGGATCTGATTTAAAGACACCAGCAAGGAAAAAACGCAAGGTAGATGTCATGAATGTGGATGGAAAGGAAGTCGTCCGCATTGGTTCCGATACGGAATCGGGGACAGATGATGATACCTCTGAGAAGGTCAACTTGCCCACCACGCCCAATGGATCGTTTCGTGATCAAGGAAGACCTCTGATTCAACCCGGTGTTGTTAAAGTCCTAAAGCTTGCTTGGTATACGAACTCTTTAGAAGCAGGAAACCTACTTCCAGCAGACAAGTACATTGTCTACGAAGGCCGTATTATCGACGCCCCAACAGAAGTTCCCAGTGGGAGGAAATCTACCAATTTACCTAGTCCAAAGAGCTTCAAATATCGCCCACCACCTGACACACCTCCAAGATCAAGCCCAAGATCATTCAAAAGGCATGGAAACCGAGGATCACAAGGACATGGTCACACTTCAAGTCAGCCTACACTCCTTCACGAGACTACGGAAGATCACGATGCGGTTTTCCCGCCAATACCAGAATACCTTCATACGAGGTTTTGTTGCGAGAGACCTACTCCACTGCATTGCCCCAATGAGGATTTTCTTGCACAACTTCGAATCATGAAGAAAGGTCGTATGCTGGAAGGGGAAATTATGCGAGAACGTGCTTACAATAGTGCCATAGCTACTGTGGCTTCTTATCCTTATATCATTACCTCCGCGTTTGAAATCAAACGCCTCCCGAATTGTGGAGAAAAGATAGCCAGCGCCTGGCAAGATTGGAGGGACAACGGTCATATTCAAGAGGCTGAAGAATTTCTCAATAATGAGAAATTCAAGGCCTTGTCTATTTTTTATGATATTCATGATGTTGGATATAAGAATGCTTTGAAATTCTGGGATGAAGGCTGGAGAGACCTGGATGATGTGGTTGAACATGGTGTAAGTGAAGCATTCCTTTAAGTCGACTACAGTTCCAACCTCTGTGTCTTTGACCATCACTTGTTTCGCCCACCTCCAAAGAAGAGCAGAAGAGCCGGCTCATTGCTAACTTGGCAGTGGGACTCTCTGAGTAGAACGCAACAAATTGGAGTAAAATACTGCTCTGAATTCCGACAACGCATTTCCCGTACCGAGGTTGAATCTATCGCGGCCACAGTCCTCAAGTACGCCAACCGTATCCACAATGGTTTCCAAATGGTAATCTGTGGCGGCTACAGACGAGGCAAACCCGATTCGGGTGACGTCGATGTAATACTCAGCCATCCCGACGAAGAAGCAACAGACTTCGTTCTTGGCGAACTCCTTGAGGTACTAGAAGAAAATGGTTACATCACCCATCGCCTTGAATACGCCATGACGAACAGCAAACGTGGCCAGAATCCATTGAAGTGGAAAGGCCTCGCTCCTAAAGCTAAGACTGGCTTTGATACACTCGATCACGCTTTTGTTGTTTGGCAAGAGCCTTCGTGGCCGGGTGAGGAAGAAGACTTGTTAGCAAATCCCAGTGCGTCGAATCCGAATGTGCATAGGAGAGTAGACATTATCATAAGTCCGTGGAAAACGGCTGGGTGCGCAGTGCTAGGCTGGACTGGGGGAACCATGTTCGAAAGGGACTTGAGAAGTTATAGCCGTAATACGTTAGGGTGGAAATTTGACAGTAGTGGGGTTAGGGATGTGGCTACGGGGCAGTGGGTGGACCTAGAGGAGGGGCGGAGAATATGTTGGAGAAAGAGCGGAAGGTGTTCGAAGGATTGAAACTAGAGTGGAGGGAGCCGACAGAGAGGTGCACTGACTGAGTGTTGGAAATCGAACTGGCAAGATTGTATACTTGTATGGAAGAGTGGTTGTTAAATATCGGGCGGGGATTTAACAATCGCAGCCACCAATTCGCCAATGAAAGTGTTGTATTCATATATAATCATCCCAGTAAGCTTAAACCAAGTCGGCTTTAATATTCTTCTACCACATAGATCTCCTGGATGCATGGTTCCTTACCGCCCCAATGCGACGCTTATTCCCCACCCCACTCTCGGGGTTGTCGCCGCATATACCACCGCAGATCGCATATCACACGCCGTCAGCACGCAGCAACGTGCGAATAGAACCATGCTCGTCTTCAGAAAGATGGGGAAACCTGTCGGGCCGATGGGAACTGCTCAACCCCGCGTTCTCTGGGGATCCGATCCCAGACTTAGGCATTTCCCCCGAAATGTGGGTTAGATTTGTTGAGGAAATAAAATATCACCTGTTTTCCCTCCCTCTCCCTATTCTCTAAACCTTCTTTACTTTTTCGAGCCTGGATCTGAATACTCTGCCTACAGGGAAGAGTGAAGAGTTTGGTGCAAAGACAACAAGATGAGCCATGCTGCGGAGCTAGATGGCGAGGTGAAGGTCGCGAGGCGTTCAAGTGACTTTGATCAAGTCGAGGTTAACAAAGAGGAAGTAAGTGGCGCCGAATTCTGGGCTCCCTTTGGTGTACTGACTTGATGGCGGTAGGCTGGCTTGGGGTTTGACGGAACTTCCACAGAACAGACACCAGAAGACAAAGCACTTGTATGGAAGCAGGACTTGAGAATCGTGCCTCTGTGCGCTGCAATTTACTTGCTCTGCTATCTCGACCGTTCGAACATCGGTAAGATCTCGCCCTAATGAAAGTTATCAGTGAAATAGAAAACTGATCCAAGAAGGCAATGCGAAAACTCTCAACGCATCCACCCACAATGATCTCCTAACCACCACGCACATGACCAACTTTCAATACATTATAGCTTTGATGGTCTTTCTCATCGCCTACGCGATCTTCGAAGTGCCATCCAACTACTTCCTCAAGAAGTTTAGCCCAAGTAAATGGATCGCCTTCCTGATGTTCTCCTGGGGAGCCGTAACTATGTGCCTTGGCGCAACGCAAAACTTCGCTGGTGTAACTGTTGTCCGCTTCATTTTAGGCATGTTTGAAGCAGGGTTGTTCCCAGGACTTGTGTACTACCTGACCTTCTGGTACCGAACTGAGGAGCGTTCTATTCGCGTGGCGTTTATCCTGGCTTCTGCAACTTTGGCTGGTGCCTTTGGTGGCGCAATCGCGTTCGGTGTTGGCCATATGAACGGAGCGCATGGGATGCCGGCGTGGCGGTGGTTGTTCATTCTTGAAGGGATCCCGTCGTGCTTGTCTTCAATCGCAGTATATTTTCTCTTGCCTGATTATCCAGAGACGGTGAAGTGGTTAAATCCTGAAGAGAAGAAACTTGCAATTGCAAGGTTGAAGTTTGAGGCTAGCCATGGCCACGACGAGAGTTTGACATGGGAGCAAGCGAAGGCTACTCTGATGGACTGGAGGCTTTATGGCCATTATGCTGTAAGTTGCCCCCTGTAAAATTTGGTGGATATTGCTGATGGGATAGATATACTTTGGTATCTCCACCCCGTTTTCCAGCTTGTCATTATTCACGCCAAGTCTTACGGCTGGGTTGGGATATAAGGACCTCACAGCTCAGGTAAGTGGAATTGCTTTATATTGTGCAGTTCTGGAAAGCTTTTCCTCTGCCTCTATGCAGTAAAAATAAGGAATGGTAGCTGACTGACAGTAATAGCTTATGACTGTTCCGCCATATGCCGTTGCCTGTAAGTCTATCATGCAGATAAATGGGATTGAGACTGACCAATTCAGATGTCGTTACAATTCTAGTCTCCTATTCAGCTGATCATTTCAACGCGTAAGTAACATCGTTATTTCACTGCGAACACGTGCTCATGAAGAACACAGTCGAAGTCTGCATGCTGCAATGTTTGCATCAATCGGTGCGGCTGGTTTCCTAGCATCAGCAGTGCTACCTCCACAAGCCTACCACGTAAGTATTCCCCTCTCCTCCAAGCTCTAAGCTAATCTTGAAATTCAGTCTCGCTATGGCTGTCTCATTGTAGCAGCATCCGGAGCATTTTCATGGTAATTAGAAACACCTAGGACTTTCCAGATCTTCACTGACGAACTGCAGCATTCCACCTCTTCTCGGCTGGCTGTCATCCAATCTACACACCACAGGCGCAGTCGGCCTTGCAATTGCCATCAATATTTCCGTTGGTGCCCCAGGTCAAATTGCAGGTGTCTGGATCTACAAGGCCAATGAGGCAAAGAAAGGATATCCAACAGGGCACTGGACAAATGCTGCCCTTCTATTTTTTGTGGCAGCGGGATGTTTGTGCTTGAGGATGTATTACGGGATGCTGAACCGAAGGATTGCGAAAGGACTCGGGGGTGGTGAAGTGAAGAGGCTGTACAGGTACTAGGAATGGACATCGCCCTTGGTACAGGTGTATCCCAGCCACGGAAGAAGTGGACAGGGACGGGAGGCCTACAGTAGTAATCATAGCTGCAGCAGAGATAATTGAAGCAATCACTAATCGGTTTGATGACGTGCTTCAACCCTGGAGACTCCTCATCTACGGCTGACCTGACGCGCATTCATAACGAAGGTACAAATAGAACAACAGGCCCATCTCCATCTCTCCCTCTATGTTCTGTTTCCGCTACACCCAAGTGAGCAAAAACATTGAATCTGGTGTCACTGGAGACGAGATTCCAACGCCATGGCATGGGAAGACAAGGCACCGAAGCACATCCTCCAATCAACGTCAGGGCGTCGGAGAAATACGTCAGGGCCACGATACAGTGCTGACTGTACCTGCACAACATCTTGGCTGGGCTAGCAATCTGAAATCTCGACAACCAGCTTCCTAAGATTCATTACATTATTTCCCTCGTGGTCGCGGTTGCGAAACAATGAAACATTAAATGAAGCTGATGATACAAGTCCGTGGCTTCGCGTTCGGCGCAACCACGCCATCGGTCGGAGAGTTTCTTCTCGCAAGGCAAGGAGGTCCGGCACAACCTTCGCACCGAGGCACGCATTCGTCAGTCCGAAGAGCCTGGAGCTGGACTGAGAAGGAAAGTTTCGAGACAACGGACTCTTTGACGCAACCAATTGACGAGGAACCAATTTCCTATTCTGCTCCTTTCTATCTGATTCTGTGCTACTAGTGTTGTGCTATTCTTCAAACCCAATTCCTTATAGTTCACAGCTTCTCTTTGTTCCACTATTTCTTTGACAGACTGGAGATCTAAATAACCGAAGAAACCAAGCTTCATAGTCAAGAAAAGACACATACACTCCTACAGCAGATCACAAGAGAACGCATATACAATCGCAGCAATGGTTTCTATCACTCTCGACGCGAATTATGGGTAGGACCACCTCCTTCCGTCTCCTCTACCGTCCCTGTTCATTATCAAGCCCCTCAAACTAACCCGCTTGTTCTACAGCTACGTCCTCCTCGCCGCAGCTTCCACCTTTATCCTCAACACCGTTCACGGAGTCAACACAGGCAAATACCGTAAGGTCGCCAAAATCGCATATCCAGCCTGTTATGCGCCCTCATCCCGGACTGACATCGAGGCGGAGCGTTTCAACTGCGCGCAACGTGCTCACGCCAACTTCACCGAGAACCATGTATCAGCAGTGGTTCCTCTTCTGCTCGCGGGCGTCCAATATCCTATTACCGCCGCTGTGATGGGCGCGGGATGGACTGTCAGCCGTTATCTCTACATGACCGGATACAGCAAAGGAAATGGAGGGAAGGGGAGATATAATGGCGCTACATTTTGGCTATTTCAGTTCGGTTTGATCGGTCTGACGATGTGGAGTGGACTTGGAATGGTTTTGGGGTGGTAGAGAGCTGCCACGAGCTAGGACAGCCTTGGAACTGATAGATGGGTTGGATCGAAGTTGGGTCTGTACAGTGGCGCATACCATATAATTCACACATGAAGAGAATCTCTATTGAACCCTGAGAATGGCGTCTTTATGGCATCATTATAAGAATAAACTTCAATTATCGTGACTAAGAAAATTCTAACAAGCATGCCATTATACCAAATAGATTATGTACTAACAGCCAGTTCGCAAGTAGACAGGCCTGCTTTTACAGTACGAAGTATAATACTCAATATTGTTTCATTGGCTCATGTCTTCTTGTGACATAGGAGTTAGCAAAGAGAAAATAATGTGATTTAAAACACAAACAGGTAGCGTAAACTCCGGATGCTTGTTACTGCTCGAAATGCGATGTGCACAAGGAATTGGAATGCTTACTCGTCATTTACTGTCACGTGAGTGTCCCCTCCCTGTCCCGCTTGCGAAGCCTTGTGCAGCCTTGTGCCTTCCAAAATACCACACCAGGTCGAGACCATGCTGCAAACGGGCCAGTTACTATGGATAATGGGACTCGTTCTGCGAGAAACGAGCTCTTCCAGGAGGTGAAATTCTCCGTCTATATCGACTTATTCAGTGCAGAAACTGACTGCCGCATAGCTCAAGCCCAGCTGCATCGAGCTGAGCCAGCTAGCCCTCCGAGATGATGGCAGCGTAGGCCACTCTAAAGCCATCCTAAACTCCACGACTGAGCTTCTTAAGCTACTCGAAACAAAATGTCGAAGGACTGATGGCGTGTTTGACGATAAGTTGGCAGATTACGTCTTCTTCCCGCTCTCCCAGATTCTGCGAAAAAAGCAGAAATACACAGATCGACTTTCGGAAGTATCGATAAAATGCCTCCGAATACTACTCGAATATGGATGGAGGAAAACGATTGCGCTCGATCTTGCTAAACAACTTCTGATACTGCTCACTTTCGTAGCTGGCGGGGTTCCTGGAAAGGAGAAAACTGCCGCACCGGAAGAGCTGGTGATTGAAGCATTAGCAGCGCTTGCAGCTCTCTTTCAAGACTTAACCGCTACACCGGGAGGCGCGGCTTCACTCGTTGAGTCTGGAACTATTCCAGCGCTGGGGCACACTGTCACTGTCGTTTTGGATACTGTGATAAATGGGCCATCAGCTGAAGCTCAAATGCGGGCGCTGGAGGCGCTAGATGCTATTTGGCATTGTATCAAGGAGCCAAATGCTCTTGCAAGTTTTCTGCCAGGGACTGTTTCGGGCCTAACAAAGTGTCTCATGCCACAAACTGGCTCTCGTCGGACACGGAAAACTTTGGTGAAAGCTTTGGAGATCTTGACCTATGTTCTTGTCTCGGTGCTCAGTGACATTCAGACTCGAAGAATCCGAAATAGTGCAAAATCAACAGATGATGTCTCGGATACATCCGCAGCTCAGAAGCCACTCACAAAATCGTGGCTCAATGCTACAGTTAGTCAAATCAAGCTTGCGCTATCTAACGTAGTTCGTCTTCGGAGTCATGAGTCTACAGAGGTAAAGAAGGCCCTCAATCGGTTATGCGTTACAATTTTAGACGAGTGCCATGATACTATGCCGGAGTCTGCCTCGATGTTGGTGGAGACGTGTATGGCTCTGACGGGAGTCGATGAGGATGACAGTCTAAGTATACGGGCTACGAGTCTTGTTGACTTAGCATCTATCCACCCCAAGCTGAGCGACTTGATTAAAGACAACGTCTACAATTGGATAACTAGTCTCCCAAGACTTATGCAAGCCAACGACGAAAATGTGAAGCTCGCCGCTTTGGGACAATTATCCAGAGCTCATGAACTTCTTGTTGGTCTCAACTTAGAGTCGTCGATCCTTGGCGATGCCTTGGGGAATTCACTTAGAGATAGCATCACTGTTATGCTCAGGTCTTCAAGTAATGCTCATACATTTGAAGAAGCAGACTTTGATCTCAACAGTCAATCTGCCCTAACACTAACTACAGATGGCGCCCTGTCTCTCCAGTTCGAGCCTCTCATAATGGCTGAACAGAGTCAGGGCAAAATTCGCAACCAGTTTATCAGCTTAGTGTCCAATCTTGGAACAAGGCATTCACAGCTGAATATGGCCAGCGATATGTTAGAGTATGCCCGTGATGCCTCCGGACCAAGTCTTCTGTCTGCGTACTGGTTGGCGGCACAGATCTCGAGATCTTCAGCCTCGAGCAATAAAGATTTGGACGAGTTCTTTGAAACTTCGCTCACCCTCTCTGATGAGCAGGAAGAAGTAAATCAAGAACTCTTTCTGTTCTCACAATCGCTCCTCACAGAGACAGACGACCGTACTTCAGACTGGCACTTGCAAGCCATAGCACTGGAGGTTGTAGCTGATGCTGCTCAGCGCATGAAGCTGGAGTTTCGAGCCGAGCTGGTCGATACGCTATATCCTGTTGCGCAATTACTTGGTTCTCCAAACTCAAGGCTAAGAGAGCATGCGATCACATGTCTCAACATCATTTCAAGATCCTGCGGTTATAAGAATGCAAGTGAGCTGATTGTGGATAACGTGGATTACATGGTCAATGCAATCTCGCTGCGGCTCAATACCTTCGATATCTCTCCTCAGGCGCCACAAGTCCTGGTCATGATGATACGCCTTACAGGACCTTCTTTGCTTCTCTACCTTGACGATGTGGTGGGATCCATATTCGCCGCACTAGATAACTTCCATGGCTATCACCGTTTGGTTGATGTCTTATTTTCAGTCCTCGGTGAGATCGTTACAACGGGTTCCACGTCCAATCAACTACAAATTGAAAATACACCATCGATCTCCCACCAAAAGAAGCCTCTCCCGACACTCACAATCATCGATATCCTAGCTCTGATATCACCCCATCCAGAAAAGGTTGAAAAGTTAGATCCGCATGAGGAATTTCCCCGTGCCCCATGGAAATCCGCCAAAACACTTCTCGACGAAGCAGAAGCAGCCTCAAATCCCCTCGACCCTGACTCCGACACGGAGCCATCAGAGCCTGAGCCATCTACAGAAATCACAAAGCCTCCACTCACCAAAACCTACAACATGCTGACCTCCATCGCCCGTCTCTCTCAGCACTACCTCACATCACCCTCACCTATACTCCGCTCCAAGCTCCTTTCACTCATCCGCACTTCCTCGCTTGCCCTCCACGCTGACGAAGACTCGTTCCTCCCACTCGTCAACGACGTCTGGCCTGTGCTGATAGCGCGTCTATACGATACCGAAAGCTATGTGCAGATTGCCGCATGTGAGGCAGTAGCAGAGATCTGTAGGTGTGCTGGGGACTTTTTGACGACGAGGGTTAGTGAAGAATGGAGTGGCATTATGAAGCTAGCTAAGAAAGCAAGGGTGGAAATGGAGAGTGCGAAGAAAGGGGGTGCGGGCAGGGGGGTATTCGCGCAGAGTAGGAAGGTTTGGGAGGGAGTGGTAGGTTTACTAGTTGCTATTGTGGGGAATGTGAGGATTGAGGAGGAAATGTTTGAAGATGTTATATTTGTGTTGGGGGAGTTGGTATGGGATCGAGAGGAGGTGAAGCAGGCTCTAGAAGTGGTAAACAGAGATGCTGTCTGGCTGGCTCTGGAGGTCGCAGGTAAAAACAAAAGGGTAGATACACCTGTCATAGAGGGGTATTCGTTTGTAACCTTAGGCAAATCTGTCACAGCATAGACAAAACGTAAACACTCCACAAAGTCCTACACTGTTTTCTCGTTCGGTTTCATCATGGTCACATTGAAGCATGCATTTGTGACAAGGATATGTTCCATTACTATGTGCAAGTATGAAACTTAGTCAACATTTTTAGAGGGCGCAAGCCAAAAAGAGTGAGTAGAGTAGAACAACAACTTGAGCAGCGCAGACCGACGAGCACAGTTAGACTCAAACAAATGCAACTTTGCCAGCCCAGACCAACCAACGAGCCACACCCAAGACATAGCCACGAGAACCAAGTAGTGCAATGGATCTCTTCCTGAGAAAATTAGGCGATTTCAGGGTCTTCCGTAGGCTGGTCTGATCTTCAAGAGCTATTGAGAAGATTACTCGGAATCTTCATCATCATCATCACTCTCAGCTTCGGCGAGCCAAGTAAGGAAAGTCTCTGCAGACTTGCGAACCTTCTTGCTGGTGGAGAGGTCGATATACTTCTTGCTGGCCTTCGTGCCCCATTTGGTGATGACTTCTTCTGGAAGAAGCTCTTCGTTGTACAGAACCAAAAGAATCTTGGAGGTCTGGTCGTAGAACTCGGCTTTCTCTTGACCACGAAGACCGATGAAACGCTCTACGCCTCCCAGAAGAGCTTTCTGATGCTTCTCGGAATTACCGATCATCTAGAGCGTGTTAGAATATGAATGTAAAATGGAGGCAGCTGAAACTTACATTCTTAAGCATAGGGGCACGCTTTGGAATCTGCTTGACAATATCATCATCAAAGATTGTCTGCACCAGGACAAGGAGGGTGCGGTGCTTGGTCTCGATACCAAGCTCCTTTGCCTTCACGTAAATGGCAATATCATCGACCTTGCTGACTCCACCCTTGGACTCTGCCTCGCTGGTAATCCAATTTCCGAGCTGGTCGTAGGTGGAGTTGCCGCCTCCCTCTCCCTCCTCCTCGTCATCATCTCCACCAAGGACAAGCTTCTGCTTGAGGTCATCGGGGAGTTGCTGCTGTCTAGCCTTGACAGCTTCGGCAGACATGTCGACAGTCCATTCGTCATCCTTGACTTCGGCAACAGGGTCAAGCTCCTCGGCTTCAGCCTTGATGCGGCGGGTGAGTTCGTCGTCACTACCAGCCTCAATAGCCACATCGCCATTCTCGGGAGATCCATTCTCGGAGTTCTCGTCATCTGGGCTATTGCCATTCTCTTCTGCGTCATTTGTGCCATTTTGTTGTCTGGCCTTGCGAGCAGCCTTCTTCTCAGATTTGTCCTTCTTTCCCTTCTTCGGTTGGTTCTTCAGGATGAAACCGCTGAGTTTGAGGCGGAGGTCAACGTCTGTACGCTGACCACAAGCCTTGCAGTCAAGAACGATATGGCCGTCCTTAATGACCACTTCGGTTTCTGGGTTCTTGCACTTCTTGCAGAGAACGAACTTGTTGATGAAGCCGTCAAGGTAATCTTGAAGCTTTGAAGCTTCGTGAGCACCGTTGATGATCCAACGGTCATCGGCAGGGTTTGTGTTCGTTTGAGCTCCGAGCTCGAAACCAAAGTATTTGATAACATAGGCTCCAGGACGAGCAAGGGATGCTGCGACACTGCTGAGATTGACAATCACCGTCTTGATACCATTGCCTTTTCCTTCAATCTTGGACTGAAGCCTTTCCATCTTGTAGCGGTAGAAAGGATCCTTCACATCGCTGCGGATATTGACGGTAGCCATGATTGCGGTTGTACTGGTATAACTTCAGATATGCTTTTGTTTTCGGAGGGACACGAGTTTGAGAATTATGCGACCGTATGATTCGACATAGAACGAGAGGCAGATGCGGCGAGGGAGCGAGAAGAGCACTGAAAGAGATAATAAATTGTAGTTTGCTAAGGCGACATTCGTCAACGAGTATGTGTATTAGCCGTTACTACTGAAGTAGGGGCTACAAGGTTTCCGCGGTATGCGAAATGGTTGCAGCTCGAGAGGCGGCTGGTGTCTGAGGTCGTTGGCGTGAGGTGTGAGATACATATAACGCAGATGTATCAGTTTCCTTGCTGATGGGATATGCTGTTGAATTCGAGGAAGGGGAACTTCCTAGGTGCGGAGACGAAAGATTTCGGATATCGCGCCTTGACAACGAGGGTTAACTTGCTGGCAGTGTAAGAAGGGTTGAGGAGGCGAACTGGTATTCTTGTATGGATGACTGGAGAGGTGTATCGGTCAGGTCTTATTGTGCGAAAGACTCTTGTGGATTACCGTGGTGGAAGAGGTTTGAAGTGGGAGTGGGAGGGCAGGTGGATGGCAAAGAAAGAAAAGAAGCCCAAAGGTCCGAATTACGAATTGGAGCTAAAGGCGGTTGCGGCTAGGCTCGCATGGGTGTGTCATTAGCCGGATTTTGTGTTGTTTCCACGTCTAGCTTTTTCTTGCTTGTCTTCTGTAACAAGAATAGAAATAAACGAGAAGCTTTGATGCAGATTGGTTCTATGTCATCAAAGACCTTCGGATACTGTTGCATTTATTGATCCCTTTGGTGACTGAGTTGCTATTCTTTTGAGTTGCCAGCAGCCGCTGCATGATTCACACACCCCACAGGCCAACCAAGCCCAACCTAAAACACACGTGATTCCGCAAGTCACAGTAGTGTTGTTTGTTTCAGCAGAATTCGAAAATGGCACAAGCTGGTGTGGACTACTCGCTCTATCTGGTGACAGATTCAACCCCTGCCATCTTGGGCGATCGGGACCTGGTGGAAGTTGTCGAAGCAGCACTTGAAGGTGGCGTGACTTTGGTCCAGTATAGAGACAAAGTCAGTGACACTAAGGTGCTTGTTTCTACCGCCAGAAGATTGCATGTCATAACACAGAAGCACAAAGTTCCTCTTCTGATAAATGACCGGCTCGATGTTGCTTTAGCCGTTGGCTGTGAGGGAGTACACATTGGACAAGATGACATTGGTACGTGCCGACATGCTTGCTACAGAAGTCGTTCCTCTGACTTTTCTTAGATTTACCTACAGCCAGGAAGTTGCTTGGGAAATCTGCAATTATTGGAATGACTGTGGCCACATCTGATGAAGCTTTAAAAGCTTGTCGAGAGGGTGCCGATTATCTCGGGATAGGCACCATGTTTGCCACAGCAACCAAAACGAACACAAAGGATATTATCGGAACGTCCGGAACCAAAGAAATTCTGCGTGCTATATCTGAAGAAGGCAAGAATGTTCGAACTGTATCAATCGGCGGAATTAATGCGTCCACCGTCCAGCGTGTCTTGTATCAGTCGACAGATTCAAAGAAGAAACTGGATGGAGTGGCCATCGTCAGTGCCATCATAGCTGCAAAAGATCCTAAGTCAGCAGCTTCAAACCTACTCAAGCTCATAAAAAGTCCACCACCGTTTGCTCTAGACTCGACAGAAACACAGCAGAGTTTACAAGGTCTTCTGCAAAAAGTTCCAGAAGTCATCAAAGCTGTTGGGGAGCAAACACCGCTCTCCCACAACATGACCAATCTTGTTGTTCAGAACTTTGCAGCTAGTGTTGCTTTGGCCGTTGGTGGGTCTCCCATCATGGCAAATTTTGGAGAAGAAGCAGAGGACTTGTGCAAATTAGGAGGTGCTCTTGTTATCAACATGGGGACAGTTACACCCGATGGTTTGAAGAACTATGCTCAAGCTTTGAGGGAGTACAATCTCCATGGTGGTTCCGTGGTATTTGATCCAGTAGGTGCAGGTGCTACCACGGTTCGAAGAAATGCTGTCAAAACTCTGATGGCTGCCGGCTATTTTGATGTCATCAAAGGGAACGAAGGTGAGATAAAAACAGTTTTTGGAACAGCTGTTCAACAAAGAGGAGTTGATAGCGGGGTGAGTACCTCCAGCGACTTGGAAAAAGCGACATTGGTTCGGGATTTAGCAGCAAGAGAGCGAAACATAATCGTCATGACTGGCCCAACCGATTTTATCAGTGATGGGAAGCAGACTTTTGCAATTTCGAACGGTCATGAGCTACTGGGAAGAATTACAGGTAGTGGGTGTGTTCTGGGTACTACTGTCTCCTTGATGCTTGCTGTCTGTCGAGGAGATAAGCTTCTTGCTACTTTGGCTGCCTTGCTGCACTACGAGATTGCAGCTGAATTTGCAGCTACTAGAGCAGACGTCAAGGGACCGGGTACATTTGTGCCAGCTCTGATTGATGAGCTATACAATATTCAGAAGGCAACATTGGGCGGCGATCACCAATGGCTAGAAAAAGCAAAGGTGAAGGCGGTAGCAATTGAGTAGCTTCCTAATTTAAAGATAAAAATACTGGACTTAAGCAATTGAAGTATAAGGTACCTTCATGGAGTTCGTAATATGCAACAGCTTACATTGTGTGATACGTGGCGAAATAACAGATGCATCCCAAAACAAATGTAAATATGTGAAGCGCAATCCAGCCTTATGGGTGTCTAACAATTCAATCTCTATTGGTTCTAGAAATCCAAATCGGGTACATGTGCCTGCATTTATTCTAATTCCCTCACCCCTGGACCCTGGATTCGGCTCGGACTAGGTCGGTAATATGCCGGCTTATCCTGCTCGGCTTTTGTTATCACCCCGCCATGCTTGTTCACCTTTCTGCTACTTTACAACATCTACAACCTCACAGTGTTGGGATTCATTTTGTGGCCGCAGATCTTTCACGATGTCACAGAAACCAAGCAGAAGAATCAGTAGGTACATTGACCCCAACTAGAAGGAAGACTGCTAACAAATGCACAGCAAGGCCCGCCCTTTTGTCCGTATTAGTTACTTGATGCTATAAAGGATTGTGCTGACGAGCATCTCAGTATTTGTGATATACAAGAGAAATTCAGGCCAGCTGTCCATGAGTATCAAAAGATGTGTGTTTGATCTGCAGATTTTTTGCTTCTCCTTTGAGCTTCGACTCACCGCGTTCAGCATCATAACGACCCAAAAGCTTCTTAAAGCTGCCTCTATCCTCGAAATTCCAGTCTATGCCACGACCCAAAATGCTGCCAGGTTGGGCCCTACATGTGCCGAACTCGACCTCTCTAGGGCAGTAGAGCACGCAGACAAAACAGCGTTCTCAATGTGGATTCCCGCAATATCAAAGCACTTCTCGGGAACCACCCCTTCGACCATCGCAATTGTCGGGATCGAATCCCATATCTGCGTCACGCAGACAACTCTAGATCTACTAGCAAATGGACACAAGGTTTACGTCATTGCAGATGGCGTAAGTAGTTGCAACAAGGGCGAAATCTCAATCGCATTACAGAGGCTGAGGAGTGAGGGCGCGACTATCACGACCAGTGAGAGCTTTATGTATGAGGTTATGGGAGACGCCGCGATTCCAGAATTTAGGAGTATGGCAGGCCTGGTCAAGGAGATGAATCATGAGACGAAAGACGTCGTAGGCACTCTACTAAGCAAGATGTAATGAAAGGCCTGCTGCACAGAATGTTATGCGAGCTATTATAAGAATCCCGAACCAGCGGCCCCACATTGTGATATTGTTAGGTCATACCTGCCAGTTATCTGCGGGGTGTTTGGCCGGGTTTGGTGGCTGATGGGAGTGGGCAAGTTTCAAACTACGAAATTGCCCTTTGCGGCTCAGAGCTGATCATTTAAGGGGCCAGCAGAAGCTTGGTATCCGACACAGCATGCTTTTTGCTTTTTCCAGACGCCACTCATCGGATTTGGAACAGGGATGAGTCGATCATTTCTCCTCTCCCGTTAGGCGGGCGGGGATCATTCATCCTTGCAGTTCGACCACACATGCTCCTTACCAGAGAACATGAACGCTATATGTATTCTCTCTTTTTCTAACAAAGATGATCAGCTTGCCCCGCGTCAAGGCTGAAAGCGCTCAGATTTTCGGCTGAACTTCCCAAGTGGGATAGGTGAGCTATTCCAAGATACGTCAAAATACAAAAGTTTATTGGGAAGAAGCAAGTTTAATGTTTGAGTTCCACATGACGAGAGACATTTATGTTTCTTTTGGCCACTACACTTGGGATCATCTACATCATCTCCATCCTCCTCAATTTTTCTCGAGCTCCCTATTCTACTTCCTGTCTCAACTTTTTCTCAGTGCAGAAGCCTTCAGTAATCTGGCACACACATAACGCCCAGGTTTCTCCGTTAATATTCTACGCCTGCACTGCGATTCTTGTTTTATAATGTTATAAATTGACACCTTGTCATACTGTTCATTGCGCTCTTCCACAGCACCTCTTTGTGAACGGAAGAGATGACCGTAATGCGCCAGATGAAGAGTCGAGCTTCGGCCATTCCACGAGCATCGCGTATCATTCTTCTATCTACCATCACAACGTTCTTCCTGCTGTGTTTCTACTCGCAGCGAGAGATCGAAATCATCCCGCCCGAGGTGGTTGAGCAACATGTCGTAAAGGAATCCAACGGCTTATACCGGATACCAAAAGGTGGTGTGGCGCCGAGTGTGAACCTGGTGGTAGCGGCGACCAGCAGAGAGGATTATAGCTGGGTGAAAGATCTCAAAGTTCCTGGAATGAAAGTGATCCCATACATCGCAGACAATACTTCTGCTCCTCACCATGCGCAGAAAAATAAAGGACACGAGGCGATGATGTACCATCAGTACTTCTACGATTTCTATGACGACCTTCCCGATATCTCCATTCTCATCCATTCGCAAGCAAGGTCATGGCATGTAGAGGCTCTGCTTGACCAAAGGTATTTTACTCTGCCAAAACAAGATGGTGATGAAATCTAATTTTTAAACCTTCCAGCATGATATTTTCCCTAAACCGTCTCGATCTCCGAGAGGTTCAACGAAGAGGATTCCTCAACCTCCGCGTTACATGGGGTATAGGCTGCTCAACAGGATCGATCAACACCACACGTGTGAACGAAGAATCCGGCAACATCCCCGAACAAAAGGAGATGCAGGAAGCTTTCCGTGCCAACTTCAACATTTACGAAATCCCAGAGATTCTTGCCACGCCATGCTGCTCCCAAATTGCGGTTACGAAGCAGCTCATCCGCAGTGTGCCGCGGGAGCAGTACCAGCACCACATCAACTGGCTGCTCAACACAAAGCTGGCAGACAACATATCAGGACGAACGTGGGAACACATGTGGCAGTACCTCTTCCTGCAGAAGGCGATCGACTGCCCGCTGGAGCACAAGGCGTACTGCCGCCTGTACCACATCTGCTTCGGCGGGCGCGAGGAGTACGACGAGTGGATCGAGCTGATGCAGGGACGGCAGAAGCTCGAGGACGAGATCAAGAAGATGGAGAAGGACGAGAAGGAGCAGGCGAAGAAGGAGATGGAGCGCAAGAAGGCCATCGAGGACGAGAAGAAGAAGAACGGCGGCAAGCTCTCCGAGGCCAAGGAGAAGGAGCTGCAGGAGAAGCCCAAGAGCGAGAGCGCCGAGAAGGCCAAGGCCAAGATGCGCGCCTGGCTCGAGGAAGAGCTGACGGTCGTGAGAGAGGAGATCCGCGTCCGCAAGGAGATTGCCATTGTCAGGGGCGCTGTCGAGTCGAATCGCCTGGCCGAGGGCGAAAATCTGTACGGTAATGACGAGGAGCCAGGAGTCGAGGCTAGAATCTTGCCGGCTTCGACCAAGGCTCCGTCGGCGACGGCTTTGCCTTGACGGGGAGGACAGGGGATGTACATAAGGTATTTTAAGTAGTTAGCGGCGCCTGGGTCTGGGCTTGGAGTTTTATGGTCTTTATGAACGGATGGACGGAGAGCGACCAATTGTACATGATTAGAAATAAGTATTTCTGTAGCTTGCCAGTCTGCACAATGCTTGTGAGATGTCTGCAGGAAGTGACAGGTTTTTCTGCTCCAATAGTGTTTTCTGTTGTGGATTTATGAAGCTGAGATCTCGCTACTCTCCTCGACCAAGTGGCCAAAGCAAGCCTTGAGTCTCACTTGCTGCCACTTCCCCTCCTCCTCTATCCTCGATGACTTCTCCTGGCTTAACCAACGATTCTCCAAAGAACAATCTCGCCTCGATGTAACCAAGAGCCGGCTGAGCTTATACATAGGAATAACCTAGCATTTGAGCCACAGAGCTTCAAGATATGACTGCAAATTTCGTGCTTGCCATTCATCTATCAAACTCCTGGCGACTTTGTAGAATCATGAAAATCGGCAAAACCCCAGATGAAGGTTACCGTTTGTCATGAAATGGCTGGAAGAAAAAATTCATCCACGTAGCTAAAGGGCGTTCCTTTCCATCTAACAACTACCAGCCGTCTTCTCATGACTCATTTGCTGTTCCGAAACCGAAGCAGTCTTCGTATTCACTTAGGACGTGCAGCCTTGACCACAAAATCTCAATCCCACGCCCTATGCGACTCTTCTCTCACCCTCTCTTCACCCCATAGCGTACTCAGATCCAGCACAAAAGCATCCGCAACGACGAAACTCCTCTGGGAAATCTCCTTCAGCATCGTCATTATGGCAATTCTCTGCTGATGGGTATCTGCTCTTGCACCCGCTACTCTTAGTGGAAAGAAAAACAGAATTCCTGCTAGCCGCGTCGTTTTGAGTGCGTGTTGGGTCTGAGATATGATTTTGTGCGTGTGGTAGAGTATTGTGCTTTGGGGGAGAGAAGGTGGAGAAGGGGAGGTGATGTCGTCGAACTGCGGACGATAGTCGAAAAGCCCTGAGAGGTAGATTGAGGTTGCGTGGTAGTAGATTGATGCGAGGAGAGTCCAGGGGTCTTGAGACTGGGTTTTGGTGGTTAGGAGGCGGATTTGCAGATTTGCATGCCAGGATTCTAGGGAGTTGCGGATGAGGTGACCGGAAGCTGTGAGTTCGGATAGTGTGCTGCGTTGAGGTGGAACGTCATCCGGGTCAACAGCACTCCATACTCTGCAGACAGTCAGCATTAGGAATTGAGAGATCGAGGTGAAAATACCGAGTACTCAACGCCGAGCACGCCAACATGAGATCGAAAAGCTCCTCTTTAGGATGCCACAGCTCAGCTGGATCTCCATCTCGCATTTCGCTCATCAGTGCTGTCCAACTCGGCTCACTAAGAAAGCTAGATTCTGAGTATATGAGCGAGCGACAAATCTCAAATGGTCGTACGGTCAAGAAGAATGCCCGGCCGCGTCCTGAGAGATGTGCAGAGGGACCTCGGAGTTGCAAGATCTGTGAAGTGCCGTAGAGGATATGCTTTACCCAGCCAGCGCCGGAGACATCATACATAAGCTACATTATGTCAATTTCTCCTTCAAGAAAATGGGATAGAGAGCCCAACCTCGAATATCCCAAGGAAGAAAGTCGTCCATAACGCGGCATCGTTTTTGACGAGCTGAGAGTCCTGCATCTCTACCCGAAAATTGCCAATAGAATTCCGGTACGCCTTCAACGCTTCTACCGTCGCGGCTCTCCGCTCCGCCGACGAGGAAAATGCGTTTCTACTCATGTCGAGCGCCGCCACTGCCACCGAGGCATGGAAGAGACTGGGCGATTTCTGGAACGCGGCTGCAATGCCATCCACATCGAGTGAGGCACCTGCAAAGTCATTCTTGACAATGAACTCGGAGAAGAAATACGCAGTGAGTGTATTTGACGCATCGCGTGGCACCTTGCTGCAGATTTTGGAGACGGCGGTGCTAGGTGGGGACTGAGAGGAGGATGCTGAAGAGGACGAGGAGGAGGTTGTGTTCAAGAAAACTACGCCTGCTGGTGGCTTAGGCACCTGTGACACACACGAAATGCTCTTCTTGGTACAATAAACGCAAGGAGTTCCCCCTTCGCACTGGAAAGCGTAAGAATCGAGCGTGCTTGCGGCAGGGGAGGTATACGCACTTTTATCCTCCGCCTCGCGCACGCTTGGCATCGCGTTCGGATGACCCGTCGATCAAGAGGACCTAGTACCATCTCGGACTACCCACAGCGTCACAATACAGACGACAGGACCTTGATGTCAGGATGAGCGGGACTTTCAGCGACGATGAGAGTTCAGACGACACTGCAGGATTTTCTGTCTCAGCAACCAACCCAAAGAAGGAAGAATCTCGCGCGAGGGCGAGAGACGGGGCAGGGAAGCTAATAGACGCACAGTCACTACCTTACGGTTCCATCAGGTACGAAAGCGGATCTTTGCTGCCATGCAGCAACGCCTCGATGCCAATTCTCCGTATGTGCCGAAATATATCTGGCAGATGATGGAGGGGAGGCTAAGGAGAGAGGCAGGGCGTGCCAAGCTCGCCCAGCACCCGAGTCACCCCTGCTAAGCGAGGGAGGGAACCACTCCTCGTCCGAATCGGGAAGTCATTGAACGCACTTTGGGCACGTGACGGTTGATATCTTGTTCGATGGGATGAGATGCTTGTAGGTGGATGGGTATGTGGGTAGGGTAGGAGGGAAGGGGAGAGTGGAGAGTGCGGCTCTCATGTTTGCGTGAGAGAGCAGTGCCGCGAGGGCTAGGCTGCTTAGAGAAGTAAATGTGCGCTCTTTGTCATGCCAATTCATGGAAAGGAAGTAGGCTGCCGCGATGATCACGGATGGCAATCAACTGGGGAGAGTTAGTGGAGAGGTTCTAATTATACCTAGGCCTGCTACTGAATTGCTCTAATAGATTCATCTGCCTCTCTGAGTATATAACAAGTACCAACCTGCAGACTTCTCTCGACATCCCAAGCATCTCTCACACTTCACCATCTCCTCCTCCACTTCGCACTACTCGCCATGTCTCGATATAGCCTCCTCGTCGCTCTGAGCCTCGTCAGCATATTACCATATGCAAAGGCAGTATCTTTCCCTGTCCCAACCGGGCCATACAACACCACGCTCCTCACCACCTCGCTCGTCGACCATGCGCGGCTCGACCCCTTCGCACCCACCAACCAGTCGCGCGCAATCATGATCTCGGTCTTCAACCCCGTTGCCCCCAAGGCGTGCTCGCCATTGTTGTCGCTGTACATGGATCCGACGACAGCAGCGTTCGAAGACGCACGCCTGACGGCCTTCGGCCTCCCAGACGGGTTGTTCGAGACGCTCACTCTACAAACCTGCGTGCAGAAAGCGCAGAGCAATCGAGTGACGACCAGTTTCCCGGTTCTCCTTTTCTCTCCCGCGGCTGGCACCACACGGCTGTTCTACAGCGCTATGGCACAACAAGTCGCAAGCCAGGGCTACCGAGTCATCATGCTCGACCACCCCTACGATGCGGATCTCGTAGTTTTCCCAGACAACTCAACCGTCACCGGGATCGACTTTACAGATGACCAGATCCCTCTACTTGTCGACACGCGCGCGAGAGATATGTCTTTTGTCCTCGACCAGCTAACCCACGCCAATGTAGCGAAAAAGCTCTTCCCTGGCAGCACCTGCGGTGTGGACGTCTCCAAAGCGGGAGTATTTGGACACTCGCTCGGAGGCGCTGCGGCTGCCGAAGCGATGCTTTTCGACAAGCGGCTTAGCGGGGGCATCAACCTGGATGGCTCGATGTTTGGGGATGTGGTGGAGAAGGGCTTGAAGCGTCCTTTCATGTTCTTTGCTCACACTGGGAAGAACATCAGCACCGATCCCACGTGGGAGGCGATCTGGCCAAAGTTGACGGGATGGAAGAGGGAGTTGGTGCTGGCGGAGAGTGCGCATTATACTTTCTCCGACCTGTCGGATGTCTTGGGTGTTTTGGGCTTTGCGGGCATGTTGCCAGCTGAGGCTGGAGAGCTCTTGGGGACGATTGATGGGGGTAGAGCGGTTGAGATTGTGACGGCTTATGTTGTGGCTTTCTTTGATTTTGTCTTGAAGGGAAAGAAAGCGGGGATTTTGAATGCGCCAAGCAAGAGCTTTCCTGAAGTGACGTTTGGATCTTCTTGATCAGGGTGGACAAATTTATATCACTATCAGGAACTGCAGCAGTTCACCAGTGGCTAGGCAGATGAGTAGGAAAGGAGTGTTGTTTAAGACTAGATTCTGGTAGCATTGGAGGTGTAAAAAATTTGGGTTTTCTGCAGTAATTAGATCTTTACCTTCAGTTGGGAACATAATACAAAACTTTTGCCCAATTGCAATCTCCAAAGTGTCAAGAAGACTCCTTTCCTCTGTCATGTCTTGACTTGGTACGTCTAGGCCCTGCACGGATGGACGGGCACTCTCAAACTTCACCTAGATGAGAACATGTATATGAACTGAAATTTTGGAGTTATGAAAAATTGATTTTTGGGAATTGAGAAGGACAGAGCGCGGCGGGGCAGGCTTTCGATCGGGGAAACAGAAGGAAGCGTGGTGTTGAAGCTAATAGGGCTTCGCTTCTCTTCTTGAATTGGATACTTTGGAGTGGAGAAAAGAGACACGGCGTGGAACATGTCACACCTTGGTGGAGTAGAAGTGAAGCTAGATGTTTGCTATTTTCTCTATGCTCATTCATATCCCAGATTTAAACAGATTTGTATCACTATCTCTAAAGTTATGCCGTTATTTTGTGATGCCTAGATCTACTTCTACTTTAGGCTATGCCAATCAGCAGGCTATGATAGGTGCATCATATACCGCGGAACCGGACCGGAGGAAGATATCAATTGCACGATCCGAGAAATTCCACATGCTGCAAACAGCTTGCGTTGACTTACGCCCGGAGCAAGGTAGGAGAGTCGACTTACGCCCGATGGAAGAGAGAGAGAGAAGTGAGCCAATCCAACGACTTGAGCCAGAGGAAAATCTCCGAAGTCTGTTGCACATCGCCATGCATAGTCGTCACACAACAGAGTGTGCAACCCCTCCTCCCTCCCCTTCCCCTCCCCTCCTGCAAGCATGGATGACTCCTGCCCGCAGCTGCGGGGTGCCGGATGCGGCCTCTCAGATCACATGACCGGTGCAACTCACCCGGAACACCTCCGAACCTGAGATATGACACTTCACAACGGCGAAGTGACACGCGTCCTGAGCTGTTGGAAAAGTCGCAGAAAAGGGGCGCAGAAGCCGTGGTGTGCGATCTGAGGAGTGATGAGAGGAGCACTTTCGGTCAATGCATGGAAAGTCTGTTGCACGTCGCTCCCGCACGGAAGACGTCGTGGAACCCGACATGTACCTTGCCCATGAATTGTGGGCGTGGGCGGTACGAAGGGACTTCCAGCCCGTCCTCCGGCGAGAGAAGCCTGGTCCTTGGGAGGGAGGGAGGAAGGCGTGCGCATGATATCACATGATATCGTCTACAGGAGAGTAAGGTGGAAATGGGGATGGAGGGTTCGACTGTATATCGTCGTCGCTGGCTAGCTGTCGGCGTCACTACGACGAAGGAGAGAGCGTGTGAGGATGAGGCTTGTGTCTTGAAGGAGATGCAGCCCAATTCCTTGCACAAATGACATATGCCTTTCGATATTCTGTTGCACGTCGTGCCCCGTGTATCCTTGCGTGACACAGAAGCCAATGCAGGCGATACCGGCGTTGGTGTGATATGTGCTCTGCGCTCTGCATGGTGCATATGCAGCGGGAAATGCTTCTGCCTTGGGAGCGGATATCACATGATTTGAGCAACGATTCTGGCCTCTAAAGTTCCCATACATGCGTCTCCAGACTGGTGGAGGGAATTTGGGGGAGAGTTTGACTCGACGCTGCCGCACGCTTTTCAACCTCAAGATTCTGCTGTACTTTACTATTCTGATGACCTCGCCCCCGTGACAGAATGCCCGCTTGAGACCAGATCTGATGTTTTTGTTGCACGTCGATGCCTCATGGTCTTTTAAACCCCCTTCCTGTTGGCGGATGGCACTTCCGCTGGGAGGCATCTGATAGGATGGATGTTACTTCCAGCAGAGCGTGGATAGTGCACCACCGCAAGAGCAGGTCTCGTTGAGAATCGTTGACTAATTCCACTTGGAAAAGATGAAGATTTTGAAATGAATTTTCGCTTTGGATACCTTTCGCCTCTGGTAACGTTCGCCTTCGCCCAACACCACCAACACTAACCGAAATTCCGGATATGACAAAGATTGGACTGTAGGCCTCACCTCAACCACCTCACCCCACTCCCCTCGTATACTTCCGCCGGTAGGTAATTACTCCTACTCGGCACATGATGCTGATAAATTCTCCAATGACTCGGAGTTCGCGCCAGATATCCCAGCAGCCATCCAGGCAGTCGCGACCAGAGCAAGGACAGTTGACGAGATTCACGTAAATTGAGGGGTGGGAGGGGTTGCAAAACTTGGATGAGCGACAGGCCCTGCCGGCGTTTTTCCCAGCGGTAAGGCTGACTCGGCCGCCAACCGGGGACGAATTTGGCGGACGCTGGGTCTGGGTCTTTTCCAGTCCCTGGTCCCGCCGTCGATTGCCTGAAGGCAGCTAGCTTTGTGCGCAGATGACTGGTTTGGGATGCTGGTGGAGGGCGTTGGAGGTGCCGCTGCCGCTGTCATCCGATACGTTTGCCTGATGTGCCCGTCGCGGAAACATGAGGGGGATGAGAGGGAAGAGGGGAAGAGGACATCATGCGTGAGATGTCATTGAAACATCTCCCTGAGTCACCAGCGAGTCGAGGCAGACTTCTGGCTCGTCGGATTGGTGTTAGTGTCGCAGTATTTGTCCTAGCATTTGTGTTCGTGTTCGAGTATTGGTGCTAGTGTGTGTTCTGAGTGTTGATGCCGCCGTGAGGGGTCGTGATGGATTCGGCGACCGAGAACATCGACTGTCGCGGGACGCCGCCAGGTGTGTTCTGGTCCGGACCTTGATTTGCACGCCGGACGATCGTCGAATCCCTCAATGGTTTGATCCTTCTGCAGGTGTCGCGCTCATCACGGCATCCTGGAGGGGCTGGAAGGGTGGAAGAGTGGAAGAGAGGAAATGGGTACCTGCATCCCAGATGGCGGCGGTCTTGCACACACGGCGAATGAAGTGATGATCTATCTGATGGCGGGCATTGGGGCGTGCATATTCTCCAGTTGCATGTCTCTCGTTCTCGTCTCCGTTGCTGCAGATGAGATAGTGGCATGGCATAGCATGGCATGGGACCGTAGGATGGTACTGTCTGGTATGGAAGAGGACGAGCACTGTGGCTGAATGTTCCTGAGGGCATTCCTACTGGTGCCCATGACGAGCCTGTGGCACGATGGTGAGATATCCACAGGGAGCGGGAGTGCACAGCCTCTCGAGGGCACCAGTGCTGTGTCCTCCAGCCTCCGCAGTGTTTGCATGCTTGTCACGCTTTGCACGCTTTTCCCTCACGCTTTCCCCCTTTTCATCCTGCACAGCCTCTTCCCTCTCCGCATTCCATCCCAAAACATCCCCAGCAGCAGTTCCAGCCGCTGCACATCGACATCCACATCCATATCCACACGGTGTCCGGTGCAGAAGCAGGACAGCCCACTCACCCGCTCTCGCCTTTCAGGGCTGAAGAAGCATGGCCATCCAGTACTATCCCGTTCTGCACTGCACTGCACTGACTCTCCTGCACCATGATGCTTATCCATGATGCCCATCCACGATGTCCATACAGTGCCTTTGCCCATGGCCGTGAACCAAACCCCGAAACCCCCCACCGCCACGACCCTGCATACGGATACCGCCGTGAACTCCCCTCTCTCCCCTCCCCTCCTTCCACCAAATATCCCCCAAAATATCCCAACAGTCGTCGCAAACCCGCCGCGACCAGCCGGATCGATTGGTAAGTATGAGAAAGCCCGCGGTCTCGTGCCGACGCCGCCGGGTACGAAGGGAGGGCGGTCATTGGACGAGGGAGAGGAAACAGGTCGTATTGAGCGTCCCCTCCCTCCCCCAGACCACACCCTCCATCTGCATCGGGCGAAACATGAACAATCATGGTCAGCACCAATACCAACATTTCACGAGTCGGTCTCCTGAGCACGGTAAGAGGTGAGCAGAGCAGAGGAGAGGAGAGGAGAGGAAGCGGATGGAAGCAGTTCGCGCCGTCCCGTCAGCCGGTCCTGGGAAACCAAACAGACGCGAGAGAGAGAGGATGGGCAGAGGCTAGAAGAGGGAAAAGCTGGAATGGGATTGGTGATGTATAATTCTATTTCTATTTCCGTGTCCCTCCCTCTCCAAGAGGCCAAGGCGAAGGCCCAGACAAAGGCAAAGACAGAGAGGGAGGCAAGAGGGAAAAGGTTAGACCGTGTTTCCAAAATCAGAATTGTCGCGATCCTTCGATTCATCATCGCATTCATCATCCCATCCATCACACACCCTTCGGCTTCATCCTCCTCCTCCTGCTCCCCCTGAGCACACCACCGCCGCGCTCGCCGAGAGGTGCTTGATGCTAGGTGCCAGGTGCCAGGTGCCAGGTGCCAGGTGCCCGTCAACTCAACTCCCGTCCGATGTGCCCTGGTGTCCATGTTCCCATATTCCCATGCAGGACTATCCGGGAGTAGTACTATAGTCTGTAGTCGGTCGCACAGTCCTGGATATTTGGTGGTGCCATTGCCATTCCCACAGCCATGTCGCTGCCCATGTCGCGGTGCATCTTCCCCCACCCTCTCGTCCTGGAACTGAACCAGGTCCCTGGTCTGCCGCCTCCGGTCGGTCAGCTTTTGGCGTGTTTGGGCAGTCGACCCTGTGGCTGCACCACCGCTCAGCCTCGTGGGCTGTGAATGGCGTCGAGCGCGAACGAGGGTGTCGAGCGACACCAGGCCCAAATCAGGCGAGTCGAGTCGAGTCGAGTCGAGTCGAGTCGAGTGCAAGTGCAAGTGCAAGTGCAAGTGTTTGCGCGAGGCCCCCAACTTCTCACTCACGCACTCACTCACTCACTCACAGCCAAATCTCAACTTCACACTATTCTTCCCTCCTGCGCCCTCTCCCACCACTCACACCCCCCCTCTCCCTCTCTCCCCCTCTAACCCCTCCTGCACTAGTCCCCAGTCTGCCTAACAGTTGCCGTATGACTGACTGTCTCCCTGATGGCTTCTTCACCAGCTGCTTGTATAAATGCTGCAGTGCCCACCATTCACACGCTGCTTCCCTCCTCCCTCCTATCACACTGAACAATCCCACCCGTCGCCCGTCAACTGTCATCTATTGCGCATCCCGTCGTGCAGGAGGCAAATCGCAAGCAGTCAAGAAATCTCGTCCGTGGCAGCCTTGCATCACCTCAGATTGTCTCACACGAGGCTCATCCACCACCCTTTCTGACATCGCCTTCGATTATCACTAAGTCACCCAGTCAGCTCCACACCACACCACGATCAGTACATCCCCCCTTCGTCAACATAAACCCCACCGACATATATCATATATGTCGTCTTCATGTCTCTAGAGCATTCGATCGAACCCACAGTGCGCCTACTATTCGTTCCTGACTTCGGAGACTGAAGCCAACCCACCACCACCACACGCTTGATTCACTGACTAAGTCCGGCTTTTCACCACAGACTACACTCACACCAGGATTCTGGGAAGACCATCCGTTCTATATAAAGAACAGACTTCACATCTATATAAGAGGAGACACCTCGCCGTCACTTGCGCGACGTCCTCTCCATACCCAAACACTAGGCTGGGACACAGACCGATCACACAACATCGGCGGACCACCCCATCACCAAAACAACACTTATACGTTTCTCCCACCACAACCGTCACCATGTGTCAAACAAACATCTACATCGATCGCTACCCTGACGGGAAAGAGATCTCCTTCCAGCAGACCCAGTACTGCCAGTATGGCGCTCCTGGCCGGTTGTGCCAGAGGCACTCGACTCTCTCGAACCCCGTTCGCAAGATCCAGTTCTCTGAGCCCACCACCGAGTACATGATGACACACCCGCATCAGTCGCATCAACACCACCCGTCGCTCACCCAACAGCCACGCACTCAGTTCCCGGCCACCCCTCCTCGCTCCCGCGGTCGAGACGACTCCCCTCCCCGTCCGATCCTCCGTCGACACTCCAAGAGACAATCCGTGACGGTGCTCCCCCAGCGAGAGATCCTCCCTACCCTCAAACCACACCGCGAGCACCGTAAAGAGCGTATCGTGATCGTCGACTCTCCGCCCACCCCGCGGACACCGCCTATGCACTTCTCCCGGCCCCAGGTCTTCACAGCTCCCTCGTCACCCGCAACACCACCCTACATCATCGACAGTGGGCGACACGACCGTGGCCGTCCCATCATCGTCGACGAGCGCAGCAGCAATAACAACAACAACGGTCCTCGCCGCGAGCGTGACTCCAGCCTGACAGCCAACGTAGGCGACCGCATCCCGATTCCCGAGCCCCGAACCCGCACCACCCGTCGCAACCGATCCCTCGACCGCGGCATCTTCCAGTGGGACTCGCCCTCCTCGTCACACACATCGTTCGACTCGCGCGCACGGCGCGAAGCCGACGAGCTCGAGCGACGAGAGCGCGCCCGCCAGGAGGCCGAAGATCAGGAGCGACGCGAGAAGCGCGACCGGGAGATCGCCAAACTCGAGGCCTCGGCCCGGCTAGAGGCTCGTATCCGCGCGCAAGACGAGGAGATCCGCCGACGCCCCGCCGTCCCGATCCCACGATCGGCACTGAAGCGGCGCGAGTCGATGCGCGAGGGCCCTCCTCCTCCACCAGCGGTTCCCGAGCCGCAACTGCCACCGCGCGTGAACGTTAACGTGACGGTGCGGGAGTCGGCCGCGGTGCGCGACGTCCCGCGCGTCACCATCAACGGGCAGCTGACGGCGGGCGAGCTCGCCCTCGCCGAGGAGGCAGAGATCCGACGGCGCATGGCGGAGCGCGATCGCGAGGCCAAGGTGGCTCGCGAGGAACGCGAGATGAGGGACCGCGAGAGAGAGCGGGAGATGGAGCGCCGTGGGCGGGCCATGGTCGCTGGGGATGAGGAGGACGAGGCCGTCTTGAAGCGCTTACGAGAGAGGCAGATGCCTAAGCGCCGGTTTAGCGTTGGGCCTGGTGGGCGTCGCCATCGGGTGCTGTACGACGATGGGGTGTATCGATGGGAGTAAGCGGTTGGATTAAGCGGTGGGAGTGAAGCATCATGAGGATGGATACACCTGAAAAAGGACGAGCGTCTGCGTTTGTTTTTATTTTGTTTTTTTCGTCCTTGGTTTATCCTTCTCGTTATGTTTCTGTCATCGCACTTCCACTTGTCGTTGTCGTTATCGTTGTTCTTGCTGCTTCCTGTCCTGTTATTTTAGTTCATGTTTTTATATCCAGTCAGTTGGTTACTCAGTCAGTTAAAAGGTGAAGGATACCCAACCTTGCACACACACATACATACATACAGATACATACCTACCTACCTGTACCTACCTACCTTGGATGAGAAGATGCGAGATGAGGTACCTTAGTCTGTTTATTGTATTGGGAAATGTGCATTGTAAGCGAGTGTGCGAGCGAGTGAGTGAGTGAGTGAGTTAGTGAGTGAGTGGGCGGGTCAGCAGCGTCGGGAGTACAGTACCGTACGGCGCTGCATTGTATTGCGTTTTGTTGTATTGTGCGATATAGAGACAGAGAGACACAGAAAGAGAGGGAGAGTGGGGATAGATAGTTAGTCTAGGATAGGATAGGATAGAGATGAGATAGCTTGGAATAGCTTGGATAGACTTGTTTCTTGCTTGTTCTACCTTACCTATCTATAACAATACAAAATTCTTGTACCAATATACGATTTGCCTGGCTGGGTGCTTGTGTGCTTGGGTGCTTGTGTGATTGTGTGATTGTGTGATTGCGTGATTGTGTTGTCTTGTGACTGGGTGTACAGTGTCGTGTAGAGATCGAGGTAGCTGGTTTCTTCTCACTTGAGAATTTTGAGAGCTGTGTATGAGTGAGTGCTGAAACAGACCTTGAAAGGTAGCACCACCCTCTCACTTGAGAGCTTGCATGTCGTACGTGATGTGAGTCGGCATAGAATAGATACCTGGGCACCTAGGAGGTGAAAACGACCATAAACACGCGAGCGAGCGTAAGGCACTTACTTACTCCGAGAGAACGACGAGTGCCAATCGTCCATATTACAACTCAATGCATTCAGCCAGCCATCCATATATACAAAGTAAAGTAGGTACTCATACTATACATGTCGTCCAGTCCCCTCGCTGATATTTTAGGCGCGAGGTCAAAATAAGCATATGTGCATCCGCACCGCAACGCAATGCAGTGCACATGCTTTTTCGTCTGAACATCCCACCACCCACCAGGTCATCCATGCATGCGATCCATGCAAGATCTCATCTCATGTCACACACCCCCTCTACACCCCATCCATCTCACATGCAAGCTCAGATCTGCACCAAGACCTTGACATGGTTCTCCTTGTTGCGGATCAGCTCCAAGAAGCCATCCTCAACCACGCGCTCTAATGGGATTTTGGTCGTGATCATGTCGGCTGGCGTCATTTTGCCTGGCTTGCCATGAGCGGGGTTTTCTTTTTATAAGGCATGTAGAGGAGGCGAAACTTACCGGATGAGATGGCTTGGATCACGTCTTTGAAATCTTGCTTGACGTATCCGAGGCATGCCACGTATCTGCCTTCTCGGAACACCAAGTCGTTTGGTTGGAAGGGAACGGGCTTCTCCCAGATGGCAACGTTGACGACTGTTCCCTTGACTTTGATTGCTTTGCACGCAGCCTCCAGGCCGACAGCCACGCCAGCGCAGTCAAAGACAATATCTACTCCTTCACCACCCGTCATCTCATGCACGCGCTTCACCACATCGTCATGTCGCGGGTCAAGAATGATGTCTGCTCCAAAATGTTTTGCAAACTTCTGACGCGCGGCTGAGATCTCCGAGACGATGATTTGGCCACAGTCTCGGGCACGGAGAGCTTGGATGACGGCGATTCCAATAGGTCCTCCGCCCAGGATGAGTACCGAGTCGTCTTTCTTAAGGGGAGATTGGGACACAGCGTGCCAGCCGACTGCTAGAGGCTCAACTAGTGCCGCAACATCGAGCGGAATGTTATCTGGCAGTGGCAGGACGTAATCGGCTGGGACGACAACGGCGTCTGAGAGACCACCGCCGTATCCAGACAGGCCTACAAACCCACCATTGTAGCACACGTTCTGGAGATTGCGAACGCAGGCTCCACAGGTACCATCATAGATTGTGGGCTGGATAGAAACGTGCTGGCCGGGCTTGAAGGACGAAACCCCAGGGCCGACTTCAAGAACGGTGCCGGAGAACTCGTGGCCCAAGGTTATTGGGAGAGTCTCTTTGGTTATCTAGGGGTTGTCAGTACTTTCAATTTTTTATATTATTTTTTTGGTAGGTCACATGCGCCGAGCACAATGTTCTCGATGAGCTGAACACAAGAGAGACAAGAAGAAATGACTTACAGGATGAGGAGTTACAGGTGCAAATGTTGGACCTCCAAGATACTCATGCAAATCCGTCCCACATAAACCAACGAATGCTGGTCGGATTTTGATCTGTCCTGCCCCGCATTTTGGCTCCTCGATCTCCTCTACTCGCAGATCCTCTATACCATAATATCGTGCTGCTCTCATCTTCACTGACTGTCTAATTAATGCCTAATTAACTTCAGTAGAGTTTATGAAGAGCATTTCCCAGACAATGGGTCATAGGGATCTTTTAAATTGTCCATTGGCACCTCAACCGTGACCCCTCAGTCAGGCCACTTCGGACGGAGGGGAAGTAGGCGAGTGGGATGTTCTTGGAGCTCAGCACGCTATGTCACGCTACAGCGCACCGAATCTGAGGGCAGAGGAGGGGATACGGGATCGAAGCATGCGCTGCCTTCCTTTGCCTTTTGTTTACTGGCGACAAACCAAGGAAGCGGGCCAGAAACCCAGAGCGGAATCTCTCCACGTTTGTGGCTTGCGGGACAGCGACCGCAACGAGGGGTCTCGCTGTGGCTGGGACGCCGCCAGCTTGGCTGCGTGTCCGACGAAGGGAGCATCACCACTTCGTCGGCTGCAAGGCCAATGGGACAATGGGACCCGATGCGCCGTCACTGCCAGGCACCTCACGGCGGGCAGCAGCCAATGTGATGTCGCCATGTGAGCAGAACCGTTGCACATTTCCAGAAGGTGACGGCGACTGCCAAAGCCAAAGGGGCTCGTGCCTGCCGTGTCCTTAAGCCGAGAGCGCACGGAGGGTTCATAGGAGGGGCTCCTCTTTAACCCCGCGCTGGACCCTGTCAATTACGTTCTTCCGGGGAAGCTTTAATTGTTGACTCCTCATACCATATCTCTGCTCCAAAGCTGCTATCTCCCAGATCCTGAACTACAGAACATAGTCGACATTCACGCCGCAGCAATGGCATCGGGCAAGACTCTCTACACCGTATGTCCCGCCTCTGCATGGAGTGAGCGGCCACTAACCCCAGATAGGCGTCCTTCGCATTCTTCGAAAGCTTGTGGGAGGTGTGTATACTACCTTTCGACTTGCGGGAAATCTACTCACGGGGGATAACAGGCTGGCGTCACTCACTGCTTTGTCAATCTGGGTTCGGATCACCCTTCCATAATCGAAGCCATTGTCAAGGGACAAAATGAGAAGAAGGGCCAATTCCCCCGCATTATTACGTGCCCCAATGAGGTGAGTGTCATCTTGCACGGTACATGTCAAATCAAAACTCAACATCGCTAGATGGTTGCACTGTCAATGGCAGATGGATATGCTCGTCTAACCAGCAAGCCCCAATGCGTAATTGTCCATGTCGATGTCGGAACTCAAGGTCTCGGCGCTGCAGTTCACAACGCATCTTGCGGTCGAGCCCCAGTCCTCATCTTTGCCGGATTATCTCCGTACACAATTGAGGGTGAAATGCGAGGTTCCAGAACAGAATACATTCACTGGATCCAAGATGTGCCAGACCAAAAAGCAATTGTAGCTCAATATTGTCGCTATACTGCAGAATTGAAGACCGGAAAAAATGTCAAACAGATGGTCAATCGAGCTTTGCAATTTGCAACCTCAGACCCGGCTGGTCCGGTGTATCTGTGTGGTGCACGAGAAGTTATGGAAGAGGATCTTGACCCTTACCATCTGGACCAGGCGTTCTGGAATAAGGTTGAGCCTGCTGGTCTTTCCGATATTGCCACAAAGACAATCTCAGAAGCTCTCGTGGGAGCCAAAGAACCCCTCATTATTACAGGCTATAGTGGAAGGAATCATGCTTCAGTTGGTGCACTTGTTAAGCTTGCAGATACGGTCAAAGGTCTCCGAGTTCTGGATACCGGTGGAAGTGACATGTGCTTCCCAGCGAACCACAGAGCGTGGCTAGGTTTGAGATATGGTATCGACGAGGCCATCAGGACTGCGGATGTCATTGTTGTTATTGATTGCGGTAAGTAAGAGTCAAACTTTTGAGATCCGGTCTAATTTATAAAGATGTCCCCTGGATCAACACTCAGTGCCATCCAGCAAAAGGAGCAAAGGTTTTCCACATCGACGTTGACCCCTTGAAGAAGTAAGAAGGCTTCTCTACGTCAAAAAGAATTTGCTGACCATCACATAGTCAAATGCCAGTTTTCTATCTCGATGCTCTGAGTAGATACAGAGCAGACAGTTATACGGCTATAACCCAACTGACAAACTATATATCCTCTTCGCCTCTCTCAGAACAGCTCTCATCTCAAGCATTCTCTGAGAAGTGGGAATCATTAGCCGTTGCTCATTCTAAACGCCTGGAAACTTTTGCTGCTGCAGCTCTTCCAAAAGATGACGGTACTTTCGGAACAGGCCATCTATGCGCTACTCTACGCAAACTTGTCCCAGATGATACTATCTTTGCCATTGAGGCGGTCACAAATACTGCCTTTGTCGCTGACCAGATTCAAGCCACCTTTCCTGGCTCGTGGATCAACTGTGGAGGTGGTGGTCTCGGATGGTCCGGTGGAGGAACTCTTGGTATCAAATTGGCATCTGAGTATGAGAACGGAGAAGGCAAGGGGAAGTTTGTGGTTCAAATCGTGGGAGACGGCACCTTTTTATTCAGTGTGCCTGGTAGCGTGTACTGGATCAGTCAGAGGTACAAGATTCCAGTCTTGACGATTGTACTAAATAACAAAGGTATACTTCCCATCCAATCCCTAAGAACCTCAACTGACAACAACTAGGCTGGAACGCCCCAAGAAAATCGCTTCTTCTTGTCCACCCCGACGGGCTCGGCTCCAAAGCCACCAACGAAGAGCTGAACATCTCCTTCGACCCCGTACCAGACTACGCCGGTATCGCCAAGGCAGCAGCAGGAGGCAAGCTGTTTGCCGAAAAGGTAGCCAAGGCTTCTGATCTGGAAGATGTGCTGAAGCGGGCTATCGAAAGCGTGAAGAGTGGCACGACGGCTGTCATCGACGCGGTTGTGGTGAGCGGCTGCTAGATCAGAGATGTGAATTATCTAGATGTAGAATTCGAGTTGGCAGCGTTGGCTTTAGGTCATTGCTGTGGCTTTAGCATCAAGAGATAGAAATACATCCGTCTACCAATCACGCTTTCATGACCACAGTAGTAGGCAGTTTAAGACTCTTTCGTGCCTCAGCTGGTAAAGAAGGGAATTATCGTTGTCACTGTCCACTAGGGAAAAAGAACCACTTTAGTCAAGATACTACTAGAGGAAAAATGCGACTTTGCAGCTATAGGCTTAGTGGGTCAGGCAACCAAGCAAGCTCACATTACGACGCCAAGGAAGGAGAGTATGCTTCCAAGAATTCTCAATTGGTATCATCTCATTATCTCATAATCACATTGCAGCGTGAGGCCCATCACGCCCATCACGCCCCATTAATCAGCCTACACATCTCATCTACATCCTTGACGGCCGTCGTCAGATTCTCAAACCCGTCCTTGGTAATCAGGATGTTATCCTCGATCCGCACGCCGCCGACGGCCCAGTACCGGTTCAGCACGTCGAAGTTGATGTAAGCTGCATGCACGGGGTCTGTGAGATACGGCTCGATGATGAAGCGGCAGAAGTAGATCTGTGTGAGATTTGTTTGTTAGTGCTGGAAACATTTTGGATTTGAGACGGAGAGCAGGCAGAGGAGGATACGTACGCCAGGCTCGACCGTGATGATGGCACCAGCTGGGAGGGCACCACGGACTCGGAGATATCGGAACATGGTGTCTTTGTCCTCATAGTTCGGGTGGCCACCAGTATCATGCGTATCCATGCCTAGATAGTGACCCAGGCCGTGAGGGAAGAACGCCACGCTCGTTCTCGACTTCAAAATGTCCTCCTTTGATCCCTGCAAGATGCCGAGCTTGAGAAGTCCGTCGATGGCGATTTCGTGTGCCGCGAGGTGCACATCATCCCACACCACACCCTCTTTCAGCATGTTGGTGCAGACATATTGCATCTGCAGCACGATGTCGTAGATAGCTCTGCTTTCGGGGCTGAATTCGCCGTTTATGGGAAATACTCGTGTCTGTTGCTATGTTAGTGTCTCTTTTGCCGCAGGCGAAGTGGAGAGCTCACAATATCAGAAGCATAACACCCATACTCTCCTCCAGCATCCAGTAGCAAGTTAAGCTTTCCATCCAATGGCTCGTAGTTCTTCACGTAATGCAAAGTAGCTGCCGCCTCTCCACTGGCAAATATCCCATGGTAAGCCTGCTCCCTCGCTCCATTCGCAATGCACTTCTCGATGAACAGGCCCTCCAGCTCCCTCTCATTCTTCGCTTTCTTAACTGCCTTCAACACTGCCGTATGCGCCACCGTACTGATCTGGTTCGCCTTGAGGGTCAAGGCGATCTCGTATTCATCCTTGATCACACGACATTCCTCGATCGCCGTCTTGAGTAGTGTGAAGTCCTTGGAATCGAACTCGAGGAAGGTGACGTGGTCCGAGACCTGTTTCTCGATGGCCCACACGGCGGAATCGGGGCGTGCGTGTGCCAGGTATGGGTTGACGTCTGTGGTTGTGCGGACGGCGTCCACATCGTAGAGGGAGAGGGCTTCGTCTTCGGAGAGTGGCAACCCCGACCAGATGACTGACTCGGGGTCGATGGGTGGGATGAAGAGAGTCGATTTCTCAGTGGCAATATCGTAGGTAAAGTAGGAATCGGGGACGGGGCAGCCGGTGAGGTAGTAGAAGTATCGGCGTTGACTGGCGGGAGTTGTTAGAGGAGCGCGACGAGAGGTGGGGGAAGACAAACCGGAATGGCATCGTCTCATCGTTGTCCTCGATCATGCGGGTCTTCTGCCCCTCAAGATACAGGACACCTTTGACGTCTGGGTTCTTCGTCTTCATCCATTCTACAACTCTCTTTGCGTGGGCTTTGGCGGGGTATTTCCCTTGGAGGACAGTCTCGACGTCTACCATCTTGCGGGCTGCAGGCAAAGAAACTTGGATTGGGTGCCTTTCGCCTGAGAGGTTTCTCGTGAATTCTCGATTGGTTCTATGGCAGCTCAATCGGCGCGTGAGAAAATTGCTACGAGAATTCAGATTGATCGTGCTGTGGTTTCCTTGATGCTGCTTCCATGCCAAGGACGTCCTGCTTAACCTTGCAAGTTGCCTGACCCCGCGATGGCATGACCCCACCATCAAAACTTTAGATACCTTCCAAGTCTTTGAGTCGGGAAATTATGGTCTGATATTTCTAGATCATGAATGTTCATCTCAATATCCTTGCGCATCAATCCGAGCTCTGATAGCACGTGATTATAATCGTTGGAGCGGACCTTGCCTGAAGGTTTGTTCGTAATGCAGGTACTAGTTTTCACCACGCACAAGGTTTCGAGAGAAGATGAGGTTCACGCATGCTCTTATTCTGACTACGTAACTCTCACATGCCATATGCACCTTCATCAGCCCGCAGGCAGTACCCATTCTAGCCCGCCTTAAATTCCCTTGTACCTAGAAAAACATGATCCATATGCAACGCCCGTCGCTCAAAAAATCCCTATCGCAGTCCCGTATCTGACCAATAACGCCCAAATGGTATCCATGCATGTCTCAACCTTTGCAGGTGTTCCTGATGCTCCCTATGCGAATCTAGGTCCTTTCAGTCTTTCCCTGTCACCTAAAAGTGAACCCATGCGCCCAGCGAATCGAAGAGAGCCTCCCATGTTGACCTAACGTTGAAGCAAATAACCGCCCACCTATATTCCCAACAGACCTCTTATCTGTGTAAGCCTCAGCAGATCCTCTAACCAATCTTGCCCGCCGTCCCGTCTATGCATCTGCGGTGACTTCGTGAACCGCCTCTTGGATTCCAACATTCGACCTCCTCTTACTGATCTTCATCGGCATTCTCGGTACAAAATTCACAGCCCCTTGCAAAGACGAGATCTCTTTCAGGTTGATCGCATGGTCCAGCAAGGTCTCCTTGCTGGTCTTGAAATCGAAGTTCGTCAAAAAGCAAAAGCTTATCTCCAGTCTTCCCAGCTCGCCTCCACTAACTCCACCTACTTTGGCAAATCGCGAATGTGGATAGCTGAGATCCTCCAATGCTTTCATGGCCACCCGCAACCCTGCTAGTAGTAGTCTGTGACAATTCCTCCGTGTAACAGGGATCGCTCGTTCATCCACGGCGAGTTTGTGTATGTAGAGACTCGTTGCCAAATAGACTGCGGTCGACATGGGACAGAATTGATGAATCCGCATCAAATAGTCTTCCAACGAAATCGCGGGAGGATGTTTCGAGTAGAACTTCCGCGTGATGGCGCTATGCTGGACATTCAGAGGTTCTGCATTGTCTCCAATGATGATATGGGGCTGTGTGGGCTTTATCTCTGGGCTGGAGATTTGTCTCTTCTTGAAGCTGACCCCATCGATTTCATCGGACCCCTTATTGGCAACCGAAGGTGCCCTAGGTAACTTGTGTAGTTCGGCAAGATTTTTGTACGAATTGCTCCTCACAATATTTTCCTTCTCGGCCTGCATTCCTCTCATATTCGGCGGCGTTGTGAAATCGGGCGGTGGGGTGGGAGGGACGTCGCCAGTCACCTTGACCAAAGCCTCTATGCCGGCGCAAAGTAATTTCAAGGCGACGATGGGGCCGATCGTGAAAACGTCGAGGCTATTCGGCGAAGCTGATCTCCCTTCGATGGGAGACGTCTTGATCGTAAGCCCAGCATCTTCCGACGGGTTTGGACGAGGAGGTAGAGTGTATGTGAAGGAATCGTCACTGTCGTGAACTTCGTGCTTGATCGGCGAGATGGTCGCTGAACCAGATGCCGAGCGGAGCGAAGACATAATTCCGGTGCCTCTGTCCAAACGTGATTGTGAATGTACAGGTTGGGGTCATTCGATCAAGTAATGTAGTGTAAGATGTTTCTTGCAAATGTGGTAGAGCAGACGTTGGTTGTACTATGACATTCTGGTGGCAGCGTATGGCTGATGGAGCCTTGTTGATTGCCTCCACAGGCACATATTCGGTGGGGTAGTTAGGTAGGAATTATAGGTCAGATGTCAGACGAATTCTGCGGAAGGCGAAGGCGCGGCGAATGTGTCTTTGACGTGTGGAGATTGAACAGTATTCAGTGCAGAGGGTGGTTGGACGGCACACGGCGGTACCTGGATCGTTAAGGTAGGGTGATGCAGTGTGATATGAATCCGCCGAGTGGAATGCTTTGGGCAGCAGATAGGCGGTGATGGATCAGGCTGTTATGGAGCAGATCCAACGCCCTGCAGCCGGTCGGTATGGTAATGTTACGGTCGAGAGGAGCAGACAAAAGTCCCCGTCGCGGAGCTGAGTCTGACGAAGTCGCACCGAAGAAGTCCCCTTGCAATGCCGACGTGAAGGGAAGAGGGTTTTTCCCGGCTGGTACAGTGGCAGCTGACTCGTGTTTCGCACTGACGAGCACCACAAAGTCGTGGTATTTGTATTTTGTATTCGGCCTTGGGTCCTTGCGTTTGTCGGTGCCTTTGGGGTTGTGGTTGCGTCGGGAGGAGGTGGAGCGCGAGGGCTGGCTGCATATATGGTGGTGGTGCTGCTGCTGTGCTGTCGCTGGTCTCGACGGGTTTCAACGTTGGTGGTGAGCGTGGAAGTGGATAGGACGACCCTCAGGTGGATGCTTGGGCCGAATGCGAGTCAAAAACAAGAGATTCTCCGTCCCTAATGCAAGCGCAGATGGAACTGCTGTCGTCCTTGCAGCTGCACCTGCACTTGGAGTTGCAGAATACAGGGAAATGGAAAGACGAAGAGGGCCGTTCAGCGCGGCACTTACCTTCATCCACTCCGTGCGTGTGTGGGTGTGTGGTGTGGCGTGGTGTAGGTTGGTGGTGTACTATACCGGACGTCCCTCTGGTTCATATAAATGTGCTGCCAGTGCCGACGGATGGTTGGCTGGCTGGCGGACTGACGGTCCATTCACATGTTGCGCATGTGTGCCCCTCTTCGCTCCAGCACGTCTGTCTGATCAATTTCTTATCTTTTGTCGAGAAATACCGAGCCGCCGAGGGACGCTACGCTGGGCGGGCTGGATGGGGCGTCGTCGGTGGACGTTTACGGCGACAGCGACGGTGCAATTCGGGGCGGGCGCAGCGACGGAGGGAAAGAGAATGGTTGGACCTGTAGAATTGTGGGATTGTGGAATTGCGGAATTGCGTCGACGTCGTTGGGTCCAGGCCTCGGGAGTCTGTGCTCGGGCGTGCAGAGGAGGGAGGAAATGATCGGGTGTTTTAGCTGGAGATGCGTTGGGTTGGGTGAATTTCAGAGCAAGCGACTAGGACTCGGACGAAGGAACGAGGGCTACGACCAGGACCAGGTCGCGAGGCAGGCTGGGGTGATGGCGATGGCGATGGCGATGGAGGGCGATGCTGCTGGTCAACAACACCACAACCACGCGATCGATCGACACCAGAATAAATAAGTACAAAAGGCACGGAATTTCTATTCTCCCCGCGGCGATGGATGTGCTGCTTTTCGTTTTAACCTTAACTCCCACTCCTTCTGCTGTCCCACCTCCACGGCCTCCACATTTGCCTCCTCTCCACCTCCACCTCCTCCACCTCCATCCACCTTCACGGTCCTAATTATCCAAGATTCCCCTCCCCGCCCCAGTCACCCCCAGCGCCTCCAGCTCCAATGTCCCCAGAAACGAAACAACCCTGACCCAGACTCAGACCCAGGCTGACCCAATACGCCGAGGCGAAGATCGCAGAAGCAGCAGCCGGAAATCTGCAGCGGCGGCCTCCCTCATTTCCTCCCCGGCGTGCCACCTCGGGACGCTCAATACGAATCTCCAGAGGACTCGGACCCAAATCTCCGCGACAGATCCACGCGCATGACCAGCCAGCTTTGCAGGAGGCAATAAAGCGTTCGAGTCGAGGCCGAGTCAGCAAGGACGGTAAGCCAGAGCCAGAGACGACGAGACGTGTACGTGTACCATGTTCGTTGGAGTAGACACGGCCCTTCGTCAGGATGATCCGGCTCAGCAGGGTATTTAAGCCGACGACCGTGACTGGGCTTCGGTGAATGTCAAGATGCAGGTTGCGTTGGTGATGCTGCTGCTGCTGCTGCTGCTGCTGCTGCTGCTGCTGCTGCTCTCGACAACTCGCTGCAATCAGTGCTGTTTCTCCCTTGAGTTTTCATCGATGTGGTTGGTCGTGCGTATCATTCTCTGCAGCGATCGACCACCACCTTTGTCTTGCATCCCAATGTCAATGTACAGACTCTGTTCTCCGTCCCGGTTGCAGCCCAAGGGGATATTCCGACTGGCAGACGGTGAGCGGGCGTTTCTTTTGACGTCTGCAAGTTAGCCGCTGCTGAAGGTCACGCTACACACTTTTTCCCATGTTGATCGTCGTGGGCTTGGAGGCTATTGGGGCGTTTCTACTCATCCAATCAGATCGTCGTTGGCTTACAGTTTTGTCTCAGTTGAAGCCCATCGGTGGAGAATCAATGTGTCAATACAGTAATTAGAAGAGAGTTCGACCTTCTACTTTCAATTGTACACCGAGTAGATCGGTGGAGATCCAACTCTCGGTGACGAATAGTTTCGCGTCCAGACAACCAGGTTCCTCCATCGGAAGGTCGAATGCTCGCATCGAGATATTTCGAACAAATTATTATCTCGGATGCAGCGCATCTGTTGGCTCGGAAGTCAGTATCTGACGAAACTGCATTGTCATGGCCAATGCTCGGATTGACACTATACATTCAACTCGTTTGTTCACCAGCTAGTTGTTACGCGATTCAGTGATTTGATAGCTGAATGACACTATCCATACCATTATGTACAATACGACATATCAATCACCGGGAATCGCGAGTTCCGTCTACTACACTGCTCAGCTCTTTGAAGGTGCTCTAGAATTTCTGTCGGGAACAGGAATAGCAGTACGACGCCCCTCCGTCTGCTTCTGCGACATATGTGTTAGATCAAATCTATGGCCATCAACGCTACAACCACCACCGCAAGTTGCATGACAGGTCCCCTTGGACCAAGCCGGAGCCAAGAGACCCCAATACCACTACCCACCATCTTCTCTACACCTAGCTTCAATCCACGCCCATCCACACCCGCTTAGTAGCTCTGGTCATTTCGGGCATGGCAGTGACAGCATGGCTGTATGCCAGCAGCAGCATAGATACCCAGTTCTCCGCAATAGAGCCCGCTTTAGAAACTGCCGCAAATCTACTAGTTAATGCCGACGTAATTGTACCACTCGCCGTAGATAAGGCATTAATAGGTACATATCATCAACTCGTATCGACCTTAGTCACGATTCACTCTGCTGATACAGAGCATGCACGTTTGCTGACACACGCTGGATGTTTTTAGCTCGGGTAGGCAGCGTGAGCGCTCTGCTTTAGATGTCGGGCTCACCTATCAGGAGACATTAAATGTAATTGCAAGTTATTCAAGCAGAAGCTAATCATGGCCACGATCTGTGCATATACACATGGTTCATTCTATGCATTTAGTACATTATGTTCATGGCTGTACTTGACAGTAATCCCACATTCCAGGTATCCGCAACGCCATTCTCCAACTCCTTTATAATGTAATGTACACTTCTAGTGTCTATTCCAGTTCCACCCAGTACAATCCACGCCAGGCGAAGTGTTGTCTATATGTGCATCTAATCCCTCCATCGAGCCAAAAATTTGGCCATATCGCCCGTCGGTTGTGATGCTGCTGCGGCCTAGGCATTTGTTAGTGGGGCAATATGTGGTGATAGGGCTAGGGAACCTACTGTGTTTGCGTGACTGGATATGCTATAGGTATTGGCTTGGGTGAGGGTAGTAACAATGCTAGGAATTGCCATGTAGGTACTAGCAAATTGTACTGCGGATGTAGGGAACAATGGTGCGGTATTTGTGGCAGTAATCGCAGTTGGAGGGACGGGTTGCATGGGAGCGTACTTCGTCAAGCCGGTCTGCAGATAATAAGGAGTGCCCCATCCACCAGCAGCCGCAGCTGATGTCCCTGCCGCCGCAGCCACATTGTTGACGGTATCAGGGCCAGTTGTGCCAGCGACAGCAGCAACAGCTGTTTGCACCGTGGTAGAAAAGGTTCCCGTCATGCCAGTGAGGGTGAATCGACTCGAGTAGTTCCACACCGTCCCTCCCACCTTGGCCACGGATAGCATTCCCAGAAAGCTGTCTACGTCAGAAAATGGCCCTCGCAATGTTCGAGGGAGGTAGCCCACTATGCATTGGTACCTGTTCCTCCAATTCCCACGGGGACGGTGACGGACACCGTGCTGCCAGCGCTCAAGGAGGCAGCTGCTAGCTGGTACAATTGGGCCGGGGCGGCATTGGATCCTGAGAACAGGAAGAGCGTGTATGTTGTCAGATCAGCCAGCGCCGGCGCAACGCCAGAGTCTGCCCAGGTAACTGTGAATGCTGTTCCTCCTGCGAGGCTCGCCCCTGGTGCAGGGACGGAGAAGGTGACATCTGCCCACGCCAGGGAGGCAGCTGCCAGGAGAGAGGTGATAGCTCTCGTCGGACGCATCGTGTTGGTTTGTGATCTTTCCGCAAAAAACGAGTGACTGTGTGTGATTGGGGCCAGGAGTGGAATGGTTCAGAGCGCACAACTATCGTTGAATTTCACGGTGCTCTGATGCTGGTGGAGATCTCGGGATCTTTGAGTGCAGATGTGGCGTTCTCTTGGCGTAAAAGCTAAAAAACCGGCTGGGGTTGTGTCGTGGGTGTTGAAGAGCTGGGCACTGAGCAACCTGTCATTTGAGTGCACATGAAGATGCGGAAACGCACATGAGTTCCTTAATGGTCACTCAAAATCGCTGCAAAGTTTCCGAACCTTATTTGCAGAAATCGTCATAATTATGCTATTTTTATAAATATAAATAGATTTATGGTAATCGCGGCAGAACGAGGGTACAGGACAGGGGAGTGTTATCACCCCGTGACCCGTCAAGCCCTCTGTTGCCCCTCGATGATGCGCGGTTACAGGCGGTTGGCACCATTTCGGGCTGAAAACAAAAATCTTACGTGGTAGTCGAATGATACTTTGCTGAGCTGCATTTATTGACTCTCCTTCATTCTGCCGTTTTCTTTTCCCTTTTTCCCACTCCTCTCTTCTCCATCTCGAAGCAATAATGTCCACCCCAGCACGAACCGCAGTCATGGCGACTTCAGCTACCCAATTGATTGGGAATACACCTCTCATCCGCTTGAACAAGATACCTCAAAGTCTGGGCATTGAGGCCGAAGTCTATGCCAAGGTCGAACTTTTCAACGCGGGTGGAAGTGTGAAGGATCGTATCGCTCTGCGAATGATTGAGGAGGCTGAGAAGTCGGGGAGAATAAAGCCTGGAGACACTCTCATCGAGCCAACAAGCGGTAACACGTATGTCTACGGTACGAAAAGTATGGAAACTTGCTGACACCGCATAGCGGAATTGGACTTGCTCTTGTTGGTGCAATCAAGGGCTACAAAACTATCATCACCCTTCCCGAGAAGATGTCCCCAGAAAAGGTTGCTGTCCTCAGAGCTCTCGGCGCCACCATTATCCGGACACCAACCCAAGCTGCCTTCGACTCTCCCGAATCACACATTGGTGTTGCGAAACGCTTGCAGAAGGAGATTCCAAATTCGCACATCTTAGATCAGTATGCGAACAAGGACAATCCAGAGGCCCACGAGTTTGGTACAGCTGAGGAAATATGGGAGCAGTCTGGGGGAAAGATCAAGGCAATTGTTGCAGGTGCTGGAACTGGAGGAACAATCACAGGCCTGTCCAGAGGCTTAAAGAAGCACAACCCAGATATCAAGGTCATTGCCGCTGATCCATTTGGCTCGATTCTTGCCCTGCCAGAAAGCCTGAACCAGGAGCACGCCAATGAAGCATACAAGGTTGAGGGTATTGGTTATGATTTCATCCCAGATGTTTTGGATCGAGATTCCGTCGATGTTTGGTACAAGACAGATGACCGAGAATCATTCGCTTATGCCAGGAGGTTGATAGCTGAGGAAGGACTCCTTGTTGGTGGTAGCAGTGGAAGTGCTATGGCAGCAATGGTGAAGGGTGTGAAGGAACTAGGATTGGGAAAAGGTGATATGGTTGTGGTCATTCTTCCAGACAGCATCAGAAGTTACCTGAGCAAGTTCGCAGATGACGACTGGTTGGCTGCCAATGATCTCCTCCCACCATCCCCACCTACCACCGAGCCATCGTCACCAATCCTTTCTGCTGCAGCAAAGAAGGATCCTTACCATGGTGCCACAATCGGAGCACTTCGTCTCAAGCCTGTGACGACCGTTCTGGCAGACACTCCTTGCTCCGAAGCAGTTGAAACTATGCGAGAGAAGGGTTTCGACCAGCTCCCAGTTTTGGCACCTACTGGTGGCAAGCTTGTCGGTCTAGTCACTCTCGGCAACCTTTTGAGTTGGATGAGCCGTGGTAGAGCAACTGGAAAAACTCCAGTCTCCGATGTCATGTTTGACTTCTCAAATATTCCAGAAGTCGTGACAGATCCAAAGGATATCAGCAAGTTGACAGAAGCACCAAAGACCAATGGCCTTGAGGATGGCAAAGATGGCAAGGAGCAGAAGAAACCTAGGCGAAAGTTTGTCGAGATTACGGTTGACACACCACTATCTGCCTTGAGCAAGTTCTTTGAGTGGAACAGTGCTGCAGTTGTCACCGAAAAGTCTGGTGCCGAGAGCGGAGGACTGTCGAAGCCAGTGGCAGTCGTCACAAAGGTCGACCTTCTGTCTTGGATGGTCAAGCAGACACGAGTATGAAGAGTGATATTTTTCTTCGGTTTTGGCGGACTTTGGACCAGGCGTTTTGAGCGGGGAGTTGAGTTCTACAGTAGCTTCAACAACTACATGCATTGGGCGCGGGTAAAGAAATACGAGTGCGCGAGCACTTAACTGCTGTTTAGAGGAGCAGAAAATGAGATGAAACTATTCTAGGTCTGTTGAAGAAATAAGACTCGAATGATTCTTAGGCAATGCCTCGACACCTTTTACCTCCCAATTTGCTTCCCTTTCCGTTGTGCAGTAATGTTTTCTTTGACACTCAACAATTGCCATGGTCCTTTGACTTGCGACAAGGGGACTCTTGCTGCAAAAAGCGATCTTTGTTGTTGTTACCACAACATCAAGAACAAATCAATTTCTAAAGTCTAACATATATGAAATGCACTTTAGTTTCTAAGGGTAGTTACACGTCGGAACTTCTTCAAGCAAATCTAGCTTCACGAAAATCCACCACCGAGCTTGTACCTAATGGCGTCGCTAAGAAAGAGGCGCCGTCGCCCCATGTGGGATGTAGCTGGGACTTTATTGCCTTCAGGTAAATTCACTATGTTGCTTGTCTGTATCGCTACAGCCACCCTGCTGGTTCTAACCTCCTTTCCTCCCAGCTAAGCGCCTACGAGGACGAGAAAACTTCACGGATATGGCAAAAGTGTACGGACATCCACTTACTGGAGCGACAACTCTCAACCAGAAGATCCTGCAGGGCTCGGGAAGGAGCGGTTTGTCGCCAGTGCCATCGGTTGATGAGATGGTGGCTACTGGTATGACGGAAAGACAAGCCCAGAGGACGCAAACATTGTTGGGGAAATACCAGAGGATGAGGACGCGAGGATTTACTGTCGATGAACTGATAAAGATGGAAGTACGTATGCTTCTGATATCTACGGGGCGGGTTTGGCACGTCTCAAGTCAGTGTTGCGAAGCCGCTCTATTTAAAATATACCCACTTCGTTGCTGATCTTTCGATAAGGCTGTCACCGCGATGTGTGACGGCGAGATGAAAATCAATCTTGACAACCCTATCCACGCATTGTATCAAAAGAGCCAGTGGTACACAGAAGCAGAAATGACCAAGAACGTAGCGTCCTTCCCAATTTTGGGAGGCCATGACACGTTTTGGTGTGTAAGTAGAAATCTACGTATATCTTCTTCCAAAATCACTGACAACATTTTTTTGGACTAGGTAAACAACCCAATAGTCTGGGACCTAATACAACCTTATGTTAGACTATCCTCGTTGATTCTTGAGCATCAAATCTAGTATCCTTGGTAATAGTATGACATTTTCAACCAATTCAAGTACTAGCTAATAAAATATATATCCAAGGTGTGGGTTTACTACTTAACCTCTAATACCTATACGTCTATATATATATATATAGAGTACGATTATATCGTTAAGGTAGTAGTTATTCTTATTTAGTAGCTATAGAAGTGCGGATAGAGGATATAGCCTACGGACGGGTATAGTTATATAACTACGCTAACCCGATCGGGACGTATTTCCTCTATAGATTCTAATACTAGAACTACTCTAAAAGTCGAAATATATACTATTTATATAAATAGTTTAATCCCTCCCTTCTCTATATCTCTCCTCTCTCTACCTATTCTATAGTATCTAACTCGATATAGTTAGAGTCGATTAACTACTTTAGTATAGTTAAAGCTCCCTTCCCCTTTATTATAGAGTTAGCTAGGTTCGAATCCCCTCTAACTTATTTAACCTCTATAATCTCCTTACGCTTATATAACTACCTTAGGTAGAGTATATTAACTATTAAACGCTTCTCTTATATTATACTAAGTTTTACTAAATAGTCGTATAGTAATTTAGAGTCTATATAGAGTACTAGTAATAAACTAATATCTAAAACCTTCTCTAGAGTTACCTTAATAGCTCCTATAATATTAAAACTATAAGCTATAGTATATAGTTCTAATACTAGTATACTATATATAACTCTCTTATATTTAATAAAAGAATAGTAAATAATATTTACGTTCTTCTTACTATTAGTTAATATAATAATATAGCCTATTTAGGAGGAAAGGTCTTTATTATTTATAAATAATATATCTATAAATACTAGTAGCTTTAATATATTCTTATCGAGCTTAATAAATTTAATACCTTTATTAGGGTTATCGATCTACTACTATAAACGCTTATTTAGAGCCTTTATATCGTCTATAGCTAGCTCCTTAACTTATATAGTATAAGATAAATTAAAAGAAGCTTTTAGTTAATATATAGAAGTAATATATACTCTTTAAGTATACTATATAATATATTATTCCTTTATACTAAGGTTTTTACGAATACTACCTCTAGCGCTAGTTATTATAGCTAGCTACTAATATATAAGGTCGAGGTTCTTATACTATCGCTCTTAACTAAGTGAAATAGTACTATTCTTATTAAGTTAAATTAGACCTCTATTAAACTTAAGAGGCTTATTAATAATAAGAAACTCTCGTTCCTTAGCGGCGAATTAAGCTTTATATAGGCTATCTTACTCTATATCTATAAAGTTAGAGTTTACTAAGAATAGCGTATTATCTATTTATAAACTAACTATACTAAATTATATAGAGTTTATATTATAAAGTAGGTAAGGGTTATATATTAATTAATATATTTATAGCTCCTTAGTATAATAATTATAGTATATCTTAAACTAGTAGTTTCTAGCTTTAGGAATACTATATAGGGTGTAAGGGGCGAGCCCTAGTAGATAGTAGCGCCGGCTAGAGCCGACGCTAACCCCTTTCCTAGCGGAGCCCGTTAATTTTATTATAGCCTCTAACTAAGACCTTTTTTCTTCCTTATCGAACTTATTGAATTCCACTACCGAACTACTATATATACGTCGTTCCCCGTGACACTAACTAACGCGCTAAATCGTTAGCGATTATATAAGAACTATACTCTTCTTAAGGTTATTATATACTTATATAATAAGTCTTAACTTCTTAAATACTTTCGCTATACTAGTATTCTTAACTTTATTAATAAATCTAGAGTTAAAGATTCTAGTTCCCTATAGGATTTCACTCTTAGTAATAACCTTAAAGACGCCTTTATTAATAAGGCCTAAGATCTTAGAAGCTCTCGATTCTTAGTATAATCCTTTATATATAAAGATAATAATATCGATATCTATTATATTAGTATAATTCTTTATAGGCCGTCTACGCTTTCTAGGTATAGTCTTTATAGTAGCGGACACGGGTTTATTCTAAATAGTATTATCGGTAGGGATTACTACTATAGCACTATTAGGGCCACTACTTTATATATATAGGAGCGAGAATAAGACTAAAATAACTCCGATAAATAGGCTACCTAAGCTAAAGATATAAAAAATATAAAGAGGAAGGAAGAGGAAAGGAGGTCTCCTAGTACTAAGTCTAATTCTTATATAAAACTCCCCTAACCCTAGACTCGTTTCCTAAGAGGCTTCTTCCCTACCCTTATCGTTCTAAGATAGGTCCTATAATAGGCTATCTATAGCTAGCCCGAGTTAGTACTAACGTTATAATTACTATAATAGTATCTCCTTCGAGTTCTTCCTCTATATCTTATAGTTATTTAGTATTACTATTATTATTTCCTTTAGTTACTTTTTCTTTATAGAAGGGTTTAACGATAATACTATAAAAAGGGGTATAGCCACTAGGTATATCGATAATATATATTTCGCCGTTTATACTAACTAAAGTATAAGGCCTTAATTATATTCCGTTTTATATAGCGTTCCCTTCTCTTTATATAAGCACTCTTAAGTTTAATAGTAGGTTATAGATTATATTAACTTAGGGGCTATTTCTTATATTAATAGTATTATAGACCTAGCGTTTTACTCTAAGTTTCTTTACTTCTTCTATAGCTTTCTTAAGAGCCGATACTTACTATATAACGTCTAGTAAAGGTATATTAGTATCGAATATACGTAGATAAGTACTAAATATAAGTAAAGTAGGTACTAGGCCGTTTAGTCTAGCTAAGTTATTAAGAGCTTTTAATACTATCTAAAGAGTAGAGTCTCTATTAAGCTCTAGAAGCTTTATAGCGATAATATAATAGATTCTATATAGAGGGCTATAGTATCGTTCGACTAATCTAATAGAGTTATAAGCTTTAATAGGAATACTCTTTATTAAAATTCCTATAATTCTTATATACTCTTTAAACTCCCTACTTATAAAGTTCTTTCTAGTATTATATATAATTAAGTTAGGGGGCCTAGATATATATTAATCTAGTATATATATAATATCTCCTATATATACTTTAAACTTATATTTTAAAGCTATCGACTAGCCTAAAAACGTATTACTTAGTTAATAATATATAGAAGTAGGGAGCTATTAATATATATAATATTAACTATAATATAGTAGTTAAATTTAATATTATCTTTAATTATAAACTTAAATCGGCTAGGGGATTTTCTATACTTCTAATACTATATATAGTATTTCGTTAGAAACTTAATACTCTATTTATTAATACTATAGCCTAATCGTTCTAATAGAGAATAAAGATAGTTTATAGATAGATAGCTAAATCGATAATATATACGCTAGAGTTTAGTAGATATTAGATAGTATAGATTTATATAAAATAACTTAGTTATAAAGGTAGTAAGTAAAGTATCCTAGAGTAAGAATAAGTAGCCGAATTATCTAATAATAGGGATTTCGCTATATAGAGTAACGAGTATATTCTTAAGGTTATTTAGGTATATCTTTAGTATATCTATATCTATTAAGCTTAGTAGAAATAGAATATCTATTAGGACGATATAAAACTATATTATACCTATAGGAGTATATAGTTCTACTAAGCTAATTAAAGTAATAAAGCTAATACTAAATTATACTATAACTTAGCCTACTATAGATATATTAATATATAGGGATTTATTAAGCTTCTATAATATATAAAATTAACTCTCTCTAGTAATAGAGCGTTTTATAGCTCCTATATTAACTATAATACTACGAAATTTCGATAAGTTATATCTCGAGTTATTATTCCCTAGCTATATATCTTATAAGCCTTTATATAGCTCGTGAGTTAGGGAATATATAAAGCTTTATATAGTTAGGTCTTAAACTATATTAATAGCGGCCTTACGAGTAATATAGGAAATAAAGTAATTATATTACTTATTCTATTTACTATTAGGAGGCTCTTTATTCTTTATAGAGATACTTAGTTCCTTAAAGTAAGACTCCTCTTTAGTTACGAAAGACTCTATTATAAACTTACTAAAAGTATTATTTATTTTATTATTATTACTCTTATTCCCTTTAAAGCTACTAATAAAAGTACTAACGTTCTTCCGAAATATATTATCTAATATATAAGGGAACTTATACTTATTTATTAAGATAAACTTAACCTTTAATTCTTCTCGCTCTATATTAGTATACTTCTATAATCGATAGCCTTCTTTCTTATATATAAAGTATCGGCCTAACTAGCCTTTCCTAAAAGGCCTATTCCTACTAAATTTACTTAATTTACTATAATATCTATAATTTATAAAGAAAGTAGATTCTATAGTATATACTAACTATTATTAATACTAAGGATTCTCTTTTTTATAAGCTATAATTATTAAAGTAAGCTTATTAATAAAGGAACTAAAATCCTCTAGAGGGTTATATAGAGCGTATTTATATACTAGTATTATTATATAAGCTAAAATTAACTTACTATATAGAAACTAGTCTATCCTTAGTTCTAGAGAAAGGCTAAATTATAGAGTAGTTAGTTCTATAATAAGTATCTATAAGTACTTAAGGGTTAATTTAGATAAGTTCTTAGCCTTTAATATAAATAGAGGAAGTATAAGTTTCTCCTACTTAGTAAGGTTATAGTAATAAAAACTAGGTCCTTCGAAAAAGGTTTATAGTACTTAAATAATATTTTTAACGCGTCGCTATAATATATAATTATTATAGTAATATATTAAGGTAATATCTTATAGTATTAGTAGGAATACTCTTAAATATAGCTCCTATAATAAGTTTAATCTAAATACTATATCGTTAAATATCTTTAATATATAGTCGAGACTCTCTCTCTTACTAACTCTATAGTATTTCTATTCCTCTCTAACTATTCTTAAGAATTTAAAGATCTCTTTATTTATTACGAATTACTTAATATAGCCCTAAGGCTTAGCGACTTTATTATATAGAGAAGCTATTAGTTAGGGAATAGATTATACGCTTAGTATAGGCTAGGCACTAATCTATAGGATTATATAATAGGAATAGATTATTAGGATTATAAGGATTAGTTAGTAATCTAAATAATCTAAGTAATCTATAAGAATAAAGGTTTTATATAATAAGTAAATAGTTTTATTACTTTAGGAGCTTTATACTTAACTTTAAATAATAATTTCTACTTATTAGTAATAACCCTTAGGACTATATTAAGTAATTAACCTATACTCTAAGCTACTACTTCTTAAACCTAAACTAACGACTAAGAGGTTCGTTATACTAGGAGCCCTAGGGGTCTAGGAGCTTAAGGATCTAAGAGAATAAAAGTTCTATATAATAAGTAAATAGTTTTATTCTTTAGGAGCTTTATACTTAACTTTAAATAGTAATTTATACTTATTAGTAATAACCCTTACGACTATATTAAGTAATTACCCTATACTCTAAGCTACTACTTCTTAAACCTAAACTAACGACTAAGAGGTTTATTATACTATTAATAGCTTTATAAAAGCTCTTAATACTTAGAACTATTAAAGCTTCCTAAAATAGCTATATATAGTTAATATAAAAGAATTAATTAAGGCTTAAACTTATTATATTTAATATTAAGCTCTAAGGGTTAAGTATATAAGAGCTTTATACTATTTTTATTTTCTAAATATAGCCTAGTACGGTTTAAACTACTTATAGCTACTCTCTTTATAATACTAATTACTTTATTTAGCCTAAGGGGGTATATTAGTTACTTAAATATATATATTACTAGTAACTTAGACTATTTATCTCCCCCTAATATCTAGTATACTATAGCGTATTTTAGAACGTAGATTATAGCGTATATAGAGCGCTATAAGCGTAGTATTTTATATATATATATATAGAGCTTATAGCTTATTATAGTATAAGTTCTTTAGACTCTTTAATAAATATATTTTGCTATCCCCTCGGGTTTCCGAGCACGTGATCCAACATCCAATATCTTTTGAGGCCAAACGTGATGCCATTCCTCTTTCCACCTTTCCATGGCTTGATTTACTTCTAACTGACAACGTTAGTGGGCGTAGAAAATGTTCTAGAAGGACACTTGGGACATTCTCGTCAAGAAATTTGGCAGCATGGCCACAGCAATGGGCCCTTTAACTTTCGGAGCTGTGGAGCTGACTAAAGAAGTCATCTCGGTGCCGTACCCAAGTAATATTATCGACGACACTTATATACCTATAGCAATTCTTCCCACCATGTCATAGGAGGAAATCACAGCCATACGCTACGAGAATGAAAGAGCTGCCAAAGTAGCAAAAATATTTACGGCTCTAGCCACTCAAAATGCGAATGGGTTTGAAAATTCCAATTTAATTCTGGATGGAGGATATATACGCGAGTCTGAAACAGATGATGGTGCACCCACGGATTCAAGTGATTCGGCGGAAGAAGATATTATCGAGGACAAGTAAGTAAAGATAACTCCTGATAATTCTCTAACCCCCCATGACGAGATCCATACACTCAGAGTGACCTTTTACCTACCACAAGTCAACGTCCACTCTCTACTTTTGAATCTTCAAAAGTAGTAAATGATGGGATTAATGCTGTCTAGATACGAATGTCCACCCGCCCTCTAGCATATGATCACAACATACCTGTTCCAGAATCGGGGACCTGGTCAACTATCTCTCGATACGATGCGTTGGCTTGCTGAGCCGGTTTTCTATCGATATATCAGAGAGCGAGGTGGGCTTGATATCACACCTCTCCAGTTTAGAAACTTCCTTGCTGTGGCGAATGAGAGAGGAGAGTTGTTCTACTGGCGGCCGTTTCTTGGAGGTGGCACTGTTAAGAGAGTCAAGCACGGGGTGTGTATAGTTTTATTTTGGGCTGTCAGAAGGTACTTGCCTCTGCTCGTCTCAAGCCTCTTCAGCTTACTTTTGTGGAAAGCCTCGGAAGACCATTCTAATGACCACCATAGTGGCCAACTCCTGCACCAACTACGAACATTCCGGCGCCTTCTAACAACAGCACAGTGTCAGAAGAAGCCAAAACATGTCTGCGAGATGTCATGGCCAGTGTCAGCTTTCAGCAAAGGCTGTACAGAAAATTGGGTGAGGCGGCGGATGTGGACTTTCGGACGCTGTTCCGGTGGATACGTAGTGATTTAGTGATTGGGTCTGATGGGTCTGGGTCTAAGAGAGAGCTGTTCGCGACAGTCCAGGAGTTAGAGGATACAGCTGTTGCGTGTTGTAGGGGCAGTTATGGGGGTTGGATAAGAACTTTACGTGAGTGCTGGACTTGAAGCTCTTTCTTGAAATATAGAAGGATGCGATGATAGAAAAACCTAGTGAAAGGATATTGAGCTAATGAGTGTTCCTATGGTGGCAGACTTAGTCCGAGAGGTGTCATGAGACTGCTGTTTGATGTGAGCAAGTGGAGGGACAAATATGCTTCGAACTTTACCAAGAGGAGGATTGAGATGTGGAAGAGACCTGTAAGGAGGATGAAGAATACGAGGTAGAGATAGGCGCTGCAGCAGTGTCGAGTTTCTGTACTGCTGAACCGCAAGTTTTACGTATGAGAGAGATTAGTTAACATGTAGTGGTATCACTCAGGACTAGAACAAAAATACTAGTCGCAGCACTTACTGAAGAAAAACGTTGTGTAACCCTCCAACAAACAATGATTCTTTGCAAATGCTTTATTCAATTATTTATCTTCTTACAGTCTCTCCGAAATCCACCTCCACCACTTCTCGACTGTAGGTTCTCCGCCAGAAACGTTACCACCCGCAACCTCGACTAGGACATCGAACTCCTCCATCTGCGAGAACTTGAATTCCGTAGAGCCCATCTCTCCCAGCCAGTCGTCCTTCTCATCATCTCCGTCTCCCATTCCAATACCGGAATCCAAGAGTCCCTTCGATCGCGATGTCCGGACCTTGGTGATTTCAGTTTCCAGTGTGCTCTTCACCAACGGCGCCGGGAGCGCAGTGAATAGATCCATCTTGTTCGCTGCGATCATGACTGGGATCTCCTTTAGATTCTTGACGGCCTTGCTGTTTGACATACGCTTCTGAAGGAGCAGGAGCGTGTCATGTAGGAAATCGGCTGTCTGGCGCAGTCCTTCGTCACCTGCTGAGAGGGTTGCCGCATCTACCACGAACACTATTCCCTTCAGGTTCTGCGGATTCGTGATGTTGGAGAGCGCATGGTGTCGTAGCTTGCCATGGCCAGGAGTGTCGATCAAGAGAAACTTCTTGTGCGTGTTGTTTGTGGGATCGTTAACTGAGCGATACTTGTCTGACCCCGCTACAGTCCCAACAGGGAGATCGCATTCGACAGATATTGGGGTTTGCGATGTGTGAGTTGCTGCGCTTGCGCCTCGCTCGAACTGTGCAGATGTTAGAGAGGGCTTTAACATATGGGAATGGCTTAAGAATTACCAGTGTAAGAAGTGTTGTCTTTCCTGATCCACTGGGTCCGATTAGGAGTATGGAGGGCAATGTGGTCAGTCCGCTGGCTTTGAAGACGAACGAGTGGAGGAATATAGGAATCGAGATGGCGACAATTATGGCAATAATCAAGCCCAGCGGCGATGGGTTGAGGAGGGCATGCGCCCAATCTTGCATTGTCGACATTGCGGCTAGACTTGCGATCAGATGTGATGTTCCAGAAGTTTTGGGAACATTGATGTAGACACTAATCCGGTGGTGCCAAGTGCAAGGCTTCGGAGATCGCTTCAGCTTTTAGACCCCTGCAAGAAGATGGCTCAGCCTCAGCCTCGTAATTGAAGGCAATGTGCCTGACGTTTTGCATAGCCCTCACTCCCTCTCTCAACTCTTGAGTCTCTCAAAGCCCAATCCTTTATCAATATCCACCACCCATTGAAATTCCGACTGTCACGATCGCTGAGGTCATCTCTACATCGGCCGAAAGTTCGCTTCCCTCTACCCACGAAACGGCAACCTCGACTCCTGAAATTCGGATGGCGCATTCAGATCCAAAGGCCTCCAACACCGCAGATAACCAGAAGAACACTGCGATGATGCCGAATGGGCCGAATGGCAAAGCCACCCCCGTCGCACCCAAATTGAGTGATGACGACCATGTTGAGCTGGCGGATATGCTGCCGACAGCACCAGAAGTGAATCCAGAGGAGGATATAATGCAGCTTGCCCGGGTTGGAGACATCCCAGGCATCGAGAGCCTGTATGATAGTGGGAAATATGAACCTACCTACTGCGATGCCGAAGGAATTACGCCATTACACGTATGTAGTGCACCTCGAGATGTAACTCCAACGATACTGATTTTATCTGCAGTGGGCGGCCATTAACAACCAATATGCGATGTGCCAATTTCTCATCAAAGCTGGAGCCGAAGTCAATAAGAAGGGAGGAGAGTCCGTGGCCACGCCTGCGATGTGGGCTGCGCAAAGATGCCATTATTATACTGTCAACCTTTTGCTACAGAATGGCGCGGATCCTCTAATCACAGATGTTCAAGGCTACAATATCCTTCATTTAGCGACGTTCGAGGGCAACATATTTTTACTGGTTCTTTTGCTACACCACAACATCAATGTGGACATTCCAGACAGCCAAGGGCACACGTGCCTCATGTGGGCAGCCTACAAGGGCTTTCCAGCATGTGTAGACCTGTTTTTGAGATGGGGAGCAGATGTCCATGCGTCTGATGATACTGGATTCACCGCTCTACACTGGGCGCTCGTCAAGGGCTCCCAAGGTTGTATACAGAAGCTACTCGAATACGGCTCCGATCGGTTCGCAGAGACGAGCACTGGCAAGACACCAGCTGTTACCGCAGAGGAGATGAAGACTGAGCGGATATGGCTACGAGCTCTGAAAGAGTGTGGTTATGACGATGACGCCAGACCCAAGAACCTTGAGTTCCCAATGTCTTCCTATCTTCTGAAGGACAAGCGCGGTTTCATGAACAAGTTCTTCTTCTTCTTCCCATTCCTTATTTTATGGTCAATGGTTATGATTGCGAGTCACATGCCCGTGTACGTCGGCATACCGTTTGCTCTGATTGCTGGATACTGTCTTCAATGGGTGGCTCTACAGGTGATGGAGTACGCCCCTTCAGATATGAGGCATATGCACAAAACGGTACGATCTCACATATTGTGTTTTTGAGGTAGATGCTAATTTGAAAATAGCCTTGGCTGGCGGGTATATTTGCAGCAACGTTGTTCTGGGTTGGTTTGAGGTGGCTAACAACTATTCTACCAGGTTTGTATTGTATGCTGCTCATAAACACGTTGACTAATATCTTCTAGTGACATACTCGACCATGCCAATTAGCAATCTTGCATTTGCTGCGTTCTACAGTCTCTGTGGATATTTCTATTTCTGCACAATGGTTTATGAGCCAGGTTACGTTCCAAAGCTCGGCGGTATCACTCAACAAAAGGAGGTGATCGACGAGCTCCTGTCGCTGTGGAAGTTCGATGAGCAGAACTTCTGTGTTGCTTGTATGGTGCGACAGCCGTTGAGAAGCAAGCACTGCAAGAGATGCGCCCGCTGTGTGGCCAAACATGATCAGTAAGCCGCTCTCCATAATTCACAGGGCGCTGCTAATCTCTGACAGTCACTGCCCTTGGGTTTACAACTGCATTGGTGTAAACAACCATCGCCACTTTTTGCTCTACCTTGTCAACCTAGAGCTAGGTATTACTATGATTGTCAGACTAGCCATTGGATGTAAGTGACACAAATTGAATATCTGACGGTACCAAGCTAACTCTGGTCAAGACTTCGAGAGTATTCAAGAGCAGGGCAGCTCCGAATGCAACATTCTCGCTCCTTCGCTTTGCAAGGTTGTGAATTCGGATCCATACACCCTGGTTCTCATGTTCTGGGCCATGTTGCAACTCACTTGGGTTACAATGTTGCTCTTCGTACAGTTCGTACAGATCTCGCGGGCCATGACAACCTGGGAGAATATGCGTGGAGCGCATCACGGACATGGAAGCAAAGCCTCGGAAGCCATTACATCGGCACTCACCACCGGAACAACTTCTCGTGCAGGCGCTCAAATCGGGAATACTGGTTTGGGCCCTAATCCAGCTCTCCCAGCAGCTCATGGCCATGGGCATCATCACAAAGCCGGCTGCTTCGCACAGTGGAAGAAGATCCTCGGCGTGGACACATTTATGGAGACTGCATTACATGCTGGAGACAAGAACGGGCCGCGCAGACAACGAAATCCATTTTCAAACGGCTGCATCGGAAATTGCAAAGACTTCTTCTGCGACTCGGCACCAGTATTCGGAAAGAGGGATAACGGAGCTGCGGTCCTTGGTGGACAAACGGTGGATTACACGGCGATGTATGAAACTCCGCGGATGAGTACAAGACGGCGAGCTGGTGGTGATGCGGGTGCATATGAGAGCGTGGCGGCTGATGACTCTGTATGATATGACATCGATATGACCATTTCAACCTTTATCGTTCTAGCCAGCGCGCGATGGATTCGTGACGTTAATACTTGTAATGAAAGGACTTATTCTAGTTTATGAAAGGAAATCTCTAGCTTAAGAAGTGGACGGCCTCAGCCGTTACCGTCCAGCGAAGTCCCGGAACTGGGTCTGCACGAAGCCGGAGCACACCCACTTTCCACTCTCCTGATGCAAGGAAGCGAGAGTGACTGGGAAAGTAAAAGGAGAACCAGGTGGACTAGAGCGCACTAACGATTGTCATGTCTGCGCGCTGGGCTTGTTTAGGTAGCATTGTGGGAGCTCCGACTCGCAGGTTCGGCAGAGAGGAGACAGATATCCTGGTTTATTTGAGATTGTGAGGTGATGATATTGTGGTTCGTGTTTGTTGGGGCATTCCCAGGGGCCACTTTTCCAGATATCTGAATTTTCATGGCTGGCTGGTCTGTGCTGGAGCTTGAGCTCCGTCGAGCTGTTTGAGCTTGCATCTCGCGCTGCGCGTGTCGCGCAAAGAAACGGAAAAGGCAATCGCAGTCGCCGAGGCCAATTGGTGATTTGCGCTTCTTTGGAATATAATCATTGTGCGGATGTTGCTGTTATTCTTGATGCGACGAGCATGTGCAAACCGCGCAAATGCATCTCAGGGGCCGCGAGCTCGATAATTTCTCGGAGCGGCGGTCTCTCATCGGTGGCGCTTATTACTCGCTTAGTGTCAGATCCACTTGAATCAGCCAAAAGGCAAGGGCTGTCCCGGCCAGCCACCACGTTCTTGCGTTTTTTCGAACTATGAGGCTGAAGGTCCCTGAACCTTCAGTCCACCTCATCTTGGATTCCGAGCAATCAGCGACCCTACCGGTGTACCCGCCCAACATTACTCGTGCTTGTGAGACAGCCACAAAGTCTGCACGACAGGAGGACCGCAAGAGACGTTGGGTGAAGGTCGAAAATGGTGAGAGCGCAGAGGGATGAGAAGGTCGCGACACGTATCTATGACCCCCAAAGTGACCCCCAAACACAACCCTTGGCGTTGTCTTTTTTTTTTCTGCGGTTGATTTAGAGCTTGCCCGTCAACAGCCCATCAGCTGGCACTTCCAGCCACAAGCCAAAGACAGGGAAGACGGAGGTGAGATGTCTCTTTCCGTAAAATCCCGCGCTTCGAACTGTTCTTCAGGGGTCGGTCCATGTTGACTTGGCCGTGGTGCGCCTGTCGTTGAGGGCATTCGTCTCCCTAGATCCATATTTTATATTCAAAGCGGATCCGGTGAAGCCACACTTGGATCCACTGGAAAGGCCATGAGCCTCAAATAGGACAAGCAAGCAAGCTGTCTCAGGTTCCCGAAGTAGCACTGGCTAGGAAAACAGGGACGACCCTCAGATCAGCATGGGAGAGGAGCTCGCCCAGCAGCCGATTTTAAACGAAAAAATAACCTGTGCCAGACCTGTCCTCTCTCTTGAAAAATTTTCCATTCCTCGAGCTTCCATCTCTACTTGCCGCCTCTTGAAATTCTCAGGTTCAGCACCACTCAGCAACTGTCACCTCCATCTCCCCTCATTCTTCCTTCTCCAGACTTTGCTCTTTCGTCCTATCATCTCCACCCACACACATCTCTCACCACCCTCACATCATAATGTCTGCAGCACGCATGTTCGCCCCAAAGGTGGCCTCCATGATGGCCTCAACCTCCACCAAGGTTGCTCGCCCGGTCATCCGTAGCAGCATCAAGAGCACCAGCTCCCAGCGTGCTTTCTCCGGTAAGCTGACAATGAATTCGATGCCATTGAGAGCTCACTGAAGCTTCAATGGCATGAATAAAAAGCCAATGGCACTGCCAGCGATCGATTGCTAACGGATCTCCAACGCGTAGGCGTCTCTGCCCGCTCCAGCGCTTTCCAAACCGTCAAGCGTCAACAAGCTTCCGCCATCCTCAAGGCCACCACCCGTAACATCATGGGCCGCCAAACCGTCCGCCCATTCTCTTCTGAGATCGCCACTGCTATGGTCCAGGTCTCCCAGAACTTGGGTATGGGTTCCGCTGCCATCGGTCTCGGTGGTGCCGGTATCGGTATCGGTATGGTCTTCGCTGCTCTTCTCATGGCTGTTGCCCGCAACCCATCCATGCGTGGCCAGCTCTTCTCGTACGCCATTTTGGGATTCGCTTTCGTTGAGGCCATTGGATTGTTCGATCTCATGTAAGTTTTGAGCTTTCCTCGGGGTGTTTCGGGTGTCTCAAAGACCCCCCTTTCCCAACATTTACAAACTCCAAGATAAAGAGACAATGCTAATACAATGATTCTTTAGGGTTGCAATGGTAATAATTTTCTCTTTTATCCCATCTATCCTTTTCGAACAGAAGCATATGAAATATGTGTTTAAGCGTGATCTCAATCGACATTTTCCCACTCCCATATCTCCAGTCCTGACTCCAGGATGTCTACAAGAAGAGTCTGCTAACTTCCCTACAGATGTGCAAGTATGTATAAATTGTTGGTTAGGAGAACTACCGCTTGGGGAATGGGGTTGATGTGAGGAGAAATATTGCATAGAGGGGTGGAAAATAGAGATATAGAGTCTAGACTGTACAATACTGTTCAGAAGCATTAGAGATATAGATGTCCGGCAATTCAGCGGTGGGGGATCTATTTCGTTTGTCTAGCTCTCAACTCAAGCTTTGAATAAAACAAACTTTTACAGATCACGTTTCCCGCTTGGTCTTAGTTCGTTCCCTGAGTAGCCATTGAGCAAGCGCTGACACTGCCAACTTCAATCCTGGAATTGGCCCAACGGCAAAGTACGAAATTGGACGGAATGCAATTTCTCGTACCTCGGCTTCATGTTCATCATTTGAGAATCGTAGTAGAGAGTCAGCGAAAGGCCAACCGGATATGCTCTTTGTGGATGCCGGAAAAACTCAACGGGACAGATGGAATAAATTCAGCGCGGACGAATCTCGTGCATTTTAACACGTGCATAATATATCAATTCCCGATTATTCCCAATCAGCTCCGACTTGAAGCATTTCGGGCGAAAGGGCTGCGAATCTCAAAACATCACGAACGAAACCCCCACGCCTAGGTGGATCTGGGTTATCGCGAAGAAGAAATGGGGAATGTGATCCGAAGGTGTGGAGGAGCCTGCAAATCTGGAGTCTGGACCTCTCCAGATTAATTGAGCAGAACGCGATACCCGCTGTTTCGTGGGCACACGTATATTTGAGTTGTGATTTCCCCCCGTACGTGTGTGATCGATTTGTGTTTGCGAGCGAGCGAGCTATGGTCTGTTGATACGTACTTCGCTGGCTGGAGCGTTTGGGTCGTTCTCGATTGAAATGAAGCGTGCTCCCCTTTCGAGTTTGTCTAATTGAACAGGTCAATGATGCTTTCTACATTGTCGCCGTGCAAGAAGATCAATTGAGTTCGAATGTTCGTATGTTCGAGTTGTGGGGAAATGAATGTCTAGCGGTGAAGAAGTATCCCCAGGAACCACCAGCCCCGGATTTCCCGTTTCCCAGTAACTCACCTGAACAGCACGAGGAAGCATCGGAAATCCTCCTCAATAATGGCAGATATTCGATGATCGAGGGGCGAAAGAGGAGGGATGAAGTCGACACGAGATACTGTGCTGCAGGAGGTTTCAATTGGAGTTCAGGACCTTCGCAGGAATGATTGGCAATCGAAGGGTTCCCCAGGAATTGAGGAGAAAGGGCGTTGATGGGGTACTCCGCATTGTTTATGTAAGAAACCACCGCTAGCTCTTTACGTCAGCTTCGAGGAGCATTGCTGAGATGAGATACGTCTCAAATGCCCCTCAGTAGGGGTAAAAGAGTTCGAACAGCGACCTTTGCTGCAGACTTCTGCTGTGCTATTGGTCAGTCTTCGCAGAAACTCAGCATACCCTGCTCCAGAATGGCATTTGAGACACTTAAATGCGGGGTAACCTTCAATCAGCGATCATCCGAGCCTATCTTACCTACCATTGGTTAGCAACTTGAACGTCATAGAGGAAGCTGAGCTCATCAGCTTCCATATGATGAGCATGTGTAAATATCCAATTCAATTGATGAAGTAATCAGAGATTCCAAGTTCCTACTCTCTTTCCCCGCAGCTTTCGATCAAGTATATAGCCGTCTTCTGTCTCACACGTCTCACTATTATCATCATCAACAAACTTATACTTTCTTCTCATCTCATCTTCGTTACGAAATAATTCAATTCAATCCCCCGCACACAAAGTTAAAAAATGGCACCAGAACCATACAAAATTTCCGTTCCTCAGGAAAAAATTGACAACCTCAAAACCAAGCTTGCATTGGCCGAGTTTCCTGACGAATTGTCAGAGTCAGCATGGGATCTAGGTGTTCCCCTGGCTGACATGAAGAGGCTGACAAAAGCTTGGTCTCAATGGGATTGGCGACAGGCCGAGGAGAGACTGAACCGAGAGCTTCCTCAATTTCATACGGGCATCAAGGTGGATGGATTTGATGAGCTTGACATCCACTTCGTCTGGCAAAAGAGCGAGGTCAAGAACGCAATTCCATTGCTATTTTGTCATGGCTGTAAGTTCTATTTGTCTTATTATTACGTTTTCCATTAACACTCATAGGGCCTGGTTCTTTCATTGAGGTTCAACACATCTTACCTCTTCTCAACAAACCAGGTGGTCCTGCCTTCCACATCGTCGCTCCGTCACTCCCAAATTATGCCTTCAGCGAAGGTCCTAAGAAACGTGGCTTTGCAATTGCCCAGTACGCCGAGACATGTCACAAGCTAATGCTGCAACTTGGCTACAATGAATACGTGACCCAAGGTGGAGACTGGGGTTTCTTGGTCACCAGAACCTTGGGCAAGATGTACCCAGAACACTGCAAAGCTAGCCACATCAACATGGTTCGCGGAAGTCAGCCAACATGGAGCCAGAACCCAATTCTCGCTCTACAGCATGCTGTTAGTCCCTACACCGAGAAAGAAAAGGCTGGCTTCAAGCGTACCGAGTGGTTTCAAAAGGAAGGGTTTGGATACAACTTGGAGCAGTCCACCAAACCCCAGACGTTGGCGTATACATTGAACGATAGCCCTGTAGCACTCTTCGCGTGGATCTACGAAAAACTGCACGATTGGACTGATGGATACCCGTGGAGCGAAGACGAACTTTTCACGTGGATCAGCATCTACCAATTCAGTAGGATGGGGCCTGGAGCAGCTCATAGAATCTATTATGAGGTGATACACACCAAACCAGGACCGAGATCGTTTACAAGGTTCGATATGCAGGAGTACACACCTGGTGTGAAGCTAGGACTTGGTGAGTCTCCTTTCCACCTGGGAGCCTGGATACAGCTAACATTTTGAAGCTCACAATCCTAAGGAGTTGGGTGTCTTTCCAAAAACATGGGGCCGAACCCTCGGTCCGGTAGTCTTCGAGAGTGACAATGATTCGGGTGGGCACTTCTACGCTACTGAGAAGCCGGAATTGCTAGCGAGGGATTTGCGAACCATGTTCGGGAAGGGTGGTGGTGCTTTTGGCGTAATCAAGGGCAAGAGCGGATATGATTCCGCCCGTGCGAGGCTTTAAAATGTACGAATTGAGAATGCCTCCGGTAGCTGTTTGGGTTTGATACACACTTAATGTTTTGGTGTATCTTGGTTGTTAATCTACCTGTTATTGCGGAAGGGGAGCTAGTGCGTCTGTGTTATCAGCTTGGTCTATCGGACTTTGTTTGAAATTCATATTCTGATATTCAAAGTTAAATGTGTTGCTGCAACTTTCTTTTACAGTACAACTCCTTCCTCTGATGACAACTTGTACCCCAAAATTACCTAGCCCTCTTGAGTGTATCTCCCTTCAACGACTTTCGCTTTATAACCAATCTAAAGGGACTCTTAAGGCTGAATTAGGCTCCTGGATCCTAATGTACTGCAAATTCCGACATGAACATGCGTAAGAGCTCTGCTGGTCAATGTCTAAATGGGGCCAAGACTTCTTTGCTGTGCCAAAGCAGCTAACGCTCTCACGCAGGGACGCTACATGAAAGCGACGAGGCTCTACCGCTTAGCTCAGGCTGTGCGCCATGGGCCGCAACGAGCGAGGCTCGGTATGAGATGAGGAAGTGTGGAGGTGGGCCAAGAGAGCCCATGTTCCATGAGGATTCGCTCTCCCCGTGGGCACCATTCCCTACCAGAGAATGTAACTGGGCTCCTCTCTTGTCAGAGCACGGTGGGGATTTTAGTTGTCGTAGGTGGCTACATCGTGGCGCTCTATTCTGGTTGTGATTTGTGCTGCCTCTATTCGGCACCATGGCTCAGCTGAAATTCTTTATTTCTTGTGATCGCCAAGTATTGCCAAGTGGGTGAGCTGAAATGCGTCCCGTCTAATGATTTCCAAGTGTGGATGGAAGTGTATTTATTGTAAGGCTGCACCTCCAAGGTTTTGCGAGAAGGTTAATTCGGTTGCCGGTCGCCTTTCTTGAGGCTATCATTTGCTCTGAGTTTCTGAGGCGATTCTGAATGAACCACACAAACTCACTGCAGGTCTTTAGATCCTTTACCTGTTGCACCAGTCTATCTGCTCATGACTGACTGCAACCGTGGCATCAGTTGTGAGTCAATTAACCATCCAGAGATGAATTCACATTTGACTCCTCCAGATGAATCAAGCATCAGAGGAGAAGCAGGTCGCAGTGCCTGCGTCACCTGAAGTCTTCAGCAATAGCGAAAAAGAACCTCACATCCCTAAGTACGACACCGCCGAAAAACAAGCTGTTTACCCAGATGCCTATGAAGCCCCCGTGCCGGTCTCAAACCGACACAATATATCCATAAGCAGAAAGAGCCTCATCATTGGTGCTGTGATACTGGTCTTGTTAGTCGGTGGTCTAGTTGGCGGTCTCGTGGGTGGGCTCTTGTCCAAACAGCATAATAGTAACCCACAAGCAAGCTCGGCGGCTCAATCAACTTTGCCAGGTGCAATATCATCCAGTACAACGACTGGCAGCACTACATCGACTGGCAGCCCTTCTAGCACATCCTCAAAACCGAGTGCTACTAAAGCCTCAGTAGCTTCTAGCACAGCTGCACCAGGATCATACCCTGCCACTCTGAGTACATCAAATCTCGTCCTAAATCCAGCCTTTGAGCAAGGCCTCCAATATTGGTCAGATCCTCAACACTGCTGGAAGTCGACGTCAAATCCAAGCCCAAGCAGCGCCGGGGAAAACGCCACGAAGATTGCAAGGGTTTACGACAACGACCAAAACCCGGGGAATCCATGCAGCCTCAATCAGATAATCCCCACAGTTGGAGCTGGGAGCTTTGTGTTGGCTTTCCTATGGGGACTTACTTCAATAACTCCGTTGTTGTGAGTGAATAGCATATCTCCTAACAGTAGCGAATGACTTTGCTGATTGGCATCATTATTCAGGCAGCCAAGCGCGGTGGTCGCCTCATCGTCCGCGCTGGCGGTAATACTTCTCCGGTTACGATCCTGGACACAACGTTCAGCGTCCCAGGCAGATATGACGGGTTTCCCGTTGCGTCATTTGCAATTACAACCTATGAGGAAGACTTTATCATTGACTTCAGCGGATGGAGTGGTGGAAGTGTCTGGGATATTGGAAAGGTCCAACTGACAAGGGTATGAGAATGCAGATACATTAACGCCACAAAGTGTAAGAAAAGCCAATGACCTATTTGATAATCTGCCTCTGAACTTCATCTCAATTTTGCTCGATTGTGGAGACATCTGCATCTGACTTACGTGCAGGTGGCGTCTGGGCGTTACTTTTTGATCCACCCATCAAAGTTACCGAAGGATCCAGGTTTTATAACACTTCAATTCAACCTAATCCATTACTGCCGTGAGAGCACTGAGTCGAAAGGACAATGATCGGTTCTCAACCTGGCAGATCGAATGCCTCTGTAATCTGCGACCAAAGTTCAATGCTGTCGCAATTCAAACATCGTAACCAAACCGCGAACAATAATACATGCTGTCGAGCGGACACGCCGATAACTTTCGTATGCTGACCAGTCGTTGGCTACGGCTCGGGTAACCTCATTTTTGCGACTTGCAACAAAGAGTAAAGTCCGAGTCCGGTGCTGTGAGGGAAGAAGAGGATTGGTTGTCTCGGGGAGATAGGTTGATTTTTGCGAAAAGGTCGCGGGAGCTCGCATGTTTGACCAACGGCTGGTAGCCTAGCAAGTGGTTTGATGTCCTTGAGGAAATTGTTGCCGGATCCGGCGAGCTGGAACCGAGAACCATGTGGAGCTTGGAGGTTAGAGCCGCGTCAGGGCGATGAGGCCGGCGATGCGATTCGACGGCTCGGGTATGCTGCAGCCTGTGGAATCGGACTGTATCACATGCCGGAGCGGAAGACGTGTTTGAATGGACGATATAGACGAGAAGCGAGGGTTGGGGGCGACACCGTATCCCAGACTCCGAGGTGGACAATTATAGAGCGAGATATATCATGAGGCGAAAGTGAAGCTGAGAGAGGAGGCTGATGAAGAACCCAAGGTAGCCAAAATGTTTCGTACTCGTATAGGTCATACGAGCACGCTGGCTACCTCACTTGCAAATGCACAGCTTTCATGACACACCATCGCAAGAAGTCCTGAGATAGGTTTCTTCGACTAACGGAATCGCATTGATGTGGTATTTCTGATGGAATTTTTATGAAGAGAATCTAGCTCTAGTCCTGTTGCACATCATCCAACGCCTTCCACAGTGCTTCATTTCGAACCTTGCACCCCCCACTCGCATTGCGTACACATCCACCTTCAAGAGCCCGAGAGATCGTGTCTAGCTTTTCATCTGTGGTAGCGAACTGCATGAGCATCTTGTATGCTTTCGAGCACTGCACTCCTCCAGCTTCGTCTGCGTCTGGTGTGTCATCTTGAGCAGCTATCAGTTGTCTTACATCTGCACCGGGGTTATTTGCGAGATGTGTAACAATTTTGCAAGGTGTTGGTGTTGTTTGAGGTGCTGCACTCTTTTCACATGCTTTCCCAGATTTCGATAAGCACATTTTTGGTGGGATTGTAGAGGCCTCACATGGTTGCGGCTGAGTTTGTTGTACCCGCGCCTCGTTGCTGGAAGCATTGCTGGATGCAGGCGAAGGAAGATGGGAAGCTTTTGATATCGCTTTGTCAGTCTTCGAACACACATTTGAACATCCAGAGTTGAAACTCGTAATGTTATCGCCCTTTCGAGGCCCCTGCTCTGAGATAAGTAACCATGATGGATGTGCTTCACCGATGGAGGAGCATACAGAGGGTTTTAACTTAGCATTCCCGGTCCGCGGGGCTGCAACATATGGCACGTTTTGGTCTTCTCTTACCCACGCCTCCACTACATCTTCACCAATGCCTTGATAGCGAAGAAGTTCCCGGAGCCGAGCGTTCTCCCGTGCTACACGACGAGCAGTGAGCTGCATCTCTGTCGTCGCATGGACGCCTTCATTGTGGAGATCGCGAACGGTTTTCTCGAGCTCCGCTACATATTCCTTGCGCCTAGAGCGGAACCGCCGCTTGTTCTCCCTCTCACGAGCTGCTTTGTCTGTGTTCTATCTCACCCACATGCATCAGAAGCGACTGATTGGGGTTGAAAGTGGAAGCTTACCATTGCGATCACGGGTTCAGGTGTAATAGTTGTTCCAACCATGGCGCATTTGGTCAATGAGACCAAATTGAAGGGTGCCGGAGATCTCCAGTTGCTCTTTAAGCCTCATCCATCGTGATTGGCCCCGCCATGTGGTGGGATAGAAAAAGAAAGCCACCATCTCGGTTCATCCAATCGTTTTCTTCCAGTCCGTCCTTTTAAGCACGTCTTTTTCTGGAAATGGGTGCTTCGTCTAGTCTGCAAATAGAAACTGTACCACCACATTGCCAAGCTGGCTCGACGGCCAATTATATCGAGGCAATCCGTCCTGGGGACATCGCATTCGAGGGCAGCATGTATTCCGACCATGTACTTATACTTTTAAATGCCGAATTCACATAGTTTTGTCTATGTCCCACGATAAATCCATTCGTTCAACCCCTTTCCTTTCAGAAATTATGGCACCACCTCTACCACAACCTATCATCATGTCGGAGGAACAGAGCTCTCTGCGTGCTACAAAAGACGTCGAGTCCACTATCCAAATTTCCAAGACTGAGGAAGATGTCTCGACAAGCCAAACATCAGAGGCTGAATCTTCGATGGAGGACAATTCAAATGTCCCACGTATGGCCCTTCACAAACTATTCTGGTTCTTCTTCTATAACTTTGGAATTTTTGCCTGGGGAGGCCCGGTAGCTCAGATCGCCCTCATCAAAGACCGGCTTGTCATACGGGAGAAATGGATCTCCCTCGAGCGTTTCCAACGGGTCTTTGCTGTATATCAGATTCTCCCTGGACCGGAAGCTGCTGAGTTGTGTATGTTCTTTGGATGTCTTTCTGCAGGGAGAATAGGTGGTATCGTTGCTGGGGTGGCATTTTGCTTGCCAGGATTTTTGTTGATGCTTTTGGCGAGTTATTTGTACTCGTTGGCTGGGTTGACGAATGTATACTTCAATGCATCTTTCCGTGCTTTGCAGCCTATCGTTGCAGCCATGGTAAGTTACATTCCAATGTCGCAATATCGCAACTGACAAGTGTTAGATCCTGAGAGCTACGCATAAAATTGCCGAGCATTCTATTGTAAACCACAAAACGAAGAAAGTCGATCCTTTCCTCATCATCGCAGCGATTTGCACAGCAGTCAATGGCGCATTAAGAATAAACATGTCAGTAGTCCTTTCTTTCTTCAGCAACTCTCACTAACTTGACCAGCTTCATTTCATTAGGTGTCTTCGGCATCATCTACACGCTGATCACCCGCCGCCTCTGGATTCCTGCTGGCATCATCTTCATCCTTCAATATGTTGGCTTCGCCCTCTATGTCGTCTTCCGAGGCTTCCCCTCGCCCGTCTCTCTCGCCCTTGGAATTGCCGAGACTCCTACGCTCATCAATCTCTTCGTGCTGGGACTTGTGGCTGGCAGTCTGTCGTTTGGGGGTGCATATACAGCAATTCCATTCATCCAAGTTGAAGCTGTACTGAAGGGTGCTTGGCTAGCTCAGAGCGTCTTCATTGACTGTATCGCGATTGGAAATGTGTTACCTGCTCCATTGGTGATATTCGCGACATTCGTTGGCTTCCAAGGTGGTTTGGTTGATGGTGGGCTTGGAAAGGCTTTTGCAGGGGCCGTGGTTATCACGTTAGGAATGCTATTCCCATGCTTTCTTTTCACAATTGCAGGACATAACCTTCTAGAAAAAATCGTCCGAAATAAGGTAAATTCATGCCTACGTTCTGTCTTTGTTGTTCATGCTTTACTAACGCATCTAGCTCTTGGCTGCTTTCTTTGACGGTCTCTGCGGCAGCGTTGTGGGCGTCATCGCTATTGTGGCAGCTCAGATCTTAAAATCAAGTATCGAAGGCTCGGTCCCAAAGGATGGGTTGGATTACGCGGCTGCGTATGCGAGAGTCGCTCAAGTTGGACCGGCGGCTGCGATCTATTTGATTGCATTGGGGGCGTTGTACAAATTTACTAACAAGTACACGCCTTTGATTATGCTGGCATCGGGGGCCGTTGCTGGTCAATTTATCTTCGTTTAAAGTGCTGGTGGGCTTGTATTTTAGAGAGTGTAATTGCTCGGAGTACGGGAGTTGTCTCAGTATTTTAAACAAGAATTAAACCGGATTTTCGTGTTGAATACTCTGGTGCGAAGTTCCGCCCAGCGAATCCCTTTCCAAAAAACAAACAATTTGTTCCACTCGTCTAACAAAATGTCGGGCCAAGCGGATGAGCTTCTCAGTTGGCTGCTTTGAGCATACATTCACCATGTCGGAGAAGTTTGAACACTCAAATCCCTATATCATACTGCTCAAGAAGAGCCCCAAATGTTCACATGACTTTTACTCTAATCAAGGACTTTGAGTCCTGCTCCATTTTGTAGCCACATTCACAGCAGCGCTTTCTCTAAGAACGGCACTGAAACATTTTCGCCGTTCCCCGCATGCTCTGCAAGCTCCAACCAATTCGCAATTCTTTCTACTAGCCTATCGATATCCTCAATCGAATTCCCAGCATGCAAACAGATCCTCACTCTCTGCGTCCCCTCTGGAACCGTGGGTGGCACAATAGCACGCACCATGAATCCAGCAGCCTGACAGTGCCTTGCCAAGCTCCTTGGCTCCGGAGTCAGGAGTGCAAAGATAGGCGAGTGAGGTTTCTTTTCTGGAATCTGAAGCTTCGGGTCATGAGATCTCGTGGTGTAGGTCAAGAGTGTGGTGAGCTGTTGATACATGTGTGATATGAGAGAGGAGAGATATGCGATGAGCTGCGTGTTCTTAGCGAGCGAAAAGGGGGCGGGGTAGAAAGATGCGCACGGTTTCGGTTGCGCCTTGTCTCATGAGAGAGTAGACAACTTTAATGGCTGCTAGGCAAGGGAAAGACATGGACGTTGTGTATATTAAAGGTTTGGCGTAGTTGATCAAGTAATCCCTTGTCAAGTCGTTCACTAGAAATGCAGCTGTGTAGAATTAGCAACATCGCTCTGCACTACGACTCTACTCACCTCCGTTACAAGCCAAGCCTTTCCCAAAAGTATGTAGCCTCGCAAATATCTTTTCTTCCAACCCAAGGCTGGACACAATTCCCCTCCCTTGCTCACCATAAATCCCATTCGAATGCGCCTCATCAACGATGATATGTCCATTTCCAAACGGCAGCATTTCCTCCACAAGTTGCACGATTTCCGCTATAGGAGCTAGATCACCATCCATGCTGTACAAGCTTTCAATGGCAATAAAGACATTTTTGGTCCCTGAGCAAACAGCGTCTACTCGTTGCAAAATCGAAGACAGCTTTGCCCTGAGATCGACAACAGAGTTGTGACAAAACGACGAGCGAGACCCAGCTCGAGACAAACGCATCCCTTCATGCACACTAGCATGGATAAATTCATCGTACAGAATTACATCTCCAGGCTGGGGTATGCAAGCAAAAAAGCCTGAATTGGCATCAAAGCCCGAATTGAACAGTAATGCCGCAGGGGCATTGTGGAAAGAGGCAATTTCTTTCTCTAATTTCTCGGCATACAGTGAGTTGCCATCCAGGAGCCGAGAGCCGCCACTCCCTAGCCGAAAGTCGGGACTGTTCTCTAACTCTTTGAGGTAGGCAGCCTTGACCTGTGATGAGGTTGATAGTGAGAGGAAGTCGTTTGAGGAGAAGTCAGTTGAGCGTGGTGATGTAAGTGTAAGTTGTCGAAAAGCTGAGTTTGATTTCCGCTTGTCGAGCAAAGATCGCATGGAGCCTCCTAAAGGTGACATGTTTGACGTGGTGGGCGTTGTGATTGCGGGGTGAGAGAGGAAGAGAAAAGTTTAGACCCACCCCCTTCTTCGACTTTTAGTGTGCGTAACCGGCCGACCCTGGTCGATCTGGGATGAATCACATTTAGACTGTTGAGATTGGTTCCGGGTAATACCCACTCCACGTGACTGAACAGAGATTGTCATCAAGTATACTGTTTGAATATTCGAAAGTCTCCGCGGGCTAACATTATGTCACTTCAAATATATTTGGAGGAAACGGCAGGTGCAAAAATGATCAGTTTTGGACTGCTTTTATCGTATTTACTACCACTCACACAGAAGCGACTGGTGCTTCTGCTGGTGTTTCTAAAGGTGCTGCCTTGACAATCTCTCGGAGGGCTTCAACTTCAAAGCTTTCCATCGGTCGCAGTCCCCACTTGTCGAAGATCATCCTATCTTCATCCCATCCGTTACAAGCGGTAGTAAGCATCTTCTCTCCAGTAAAGACAGCATTTGCGCCAGCCATGAAGCAGAGTATTTGCTGTTCTTCTGACAGGGTTGTTCTTCCGGCAGCTAAACGGATGATTGTCCTTGGCATGCACAATCTAGCCGTAGCAATAGTTCTCAGTGTTGCATCAAATGGGGACTTGTCATTATCTCCCAGAGGCGTGCCCTTGATTGGGACAAGCGTGTTGACTGGAAAACTTTCTGGGTGAGCTGGTAGAGTTGAGACTGTGTGAATCAGTCCAATATGGTCCTTTGGCTTCTCTCCCAAACCGAGAATACCTCCAGAGCAGACGTTTAATCCCGCATCTCGAACATTTTGAAGAGTTTGTAACCGCTCATCATATGAACGAGTTGTGATGACGGAAGGATAGAACTCTCTGGAGGTGTCGACGTTGTGGTTGTATGCCGTGAGTCCAGCAGCTTTGAGCTCCTTGGCTTGCTCTAGATCGATCATTCCCAAGGTTACGCAAACCTCCATGCCCATGTCTCGCACACCGTTCACCATAGCCTTGATATTCTTGAGTCCGCTCTTTCTTCCCCGCATGTCTCTCCACGCTGCTCCCATACAAAACCGTGTGCTGCCATTGTCTTTTGCAATTCTTGCTGCGTCTAAAACCGATTCAACTGTGACCATTTTCGTAGCTTGTAGACCCGTCTGGTATCGAGATGACTGAGCACACTGCAGAATTCATGAGCTTAATTCATTAGAGCTTCTGTTCCAGGAGCGTGACTCACGTATGAGCAGTCCTCGCTGCACCCGCCCGTTTTGATGTTCATCAGCGTACACATTTGGATCGAAGCTGGGTTGTGAAATTTCCTGTGTACTGTGCCCTTGAGGATCATTTGTTAGGGGAAATCAAGCATGCCTTGAGCGTAAGTCGAACTCACAGCTGCGAAGGCAAGCTTCATCAGAGGAGTTTCATAGATCTCCTTGATTTCTTCCTTCGTCCAGTTGTTCCTTGGGGCTTTGGCCTCGATAGCATTCTCAAAGGCGCCAGCTGGTGGGGCAGCTCCTTGCGAAGGAGCTGCAGAGATAGTTCCATACTTTCTCACGAGAGACTGGGCTTTGTTCTCAAGAAACAAAGCTCTGCAGCTCGTCACAAGCGTACGAGGTCGCGGGGTAGGCATATCGTTTGTTGTCGATGATACAGCTCGATTGACTTTGAAAATTGCTCAATTGCGAGGTCCTGTATCGAAAGCACATGAGAGGGGAAACCCCACGCGTTGGCCTCGGATACAGACAGGTCTACATTTAGCCTGACGGGGTTGACTGCGGCGCTACCCTTTCTGAACCCTGGTCTGCCGGGATCGCTGACAATTGTTGAACCGCTCATTGTTGGGCGTGTCGAGTGGACTCGCTCACTGGAGCGTCAAGGACTCATTCCATGTCGGCACCGAGTCGCCAGCTTTTAAGGCGAACACTAGTTCAAGCCATTACTGTTTTCATCAAATAATAACTCGCTCAAGACACCCAGATCGGCCATAACCCTAGTCGCCAAATTGAACCCCGAAACATGGAAGTCTCCAGACTCTTTCGCTTACTTCAGAGATAAACGAAAAGTTCCGACTGTCGTCGTCTCAATCAGCGTGGATGACTGATTCGTCTTGAGTCTGAGTTTTCAACGTGCAGCCACATTCTCACACGCCCCGCAATGATAAAGGTACCCGTCGATCTCGCTTAACCCCCCTTTCATTGCCGAACCCGACCGACAGCGGAACCCCCGGATTTATTCTATCTTGGGTGAAGAGCTCTGCGTCCCTCCAATCAAAGTCAATCATACTGAACATGTACAGTTTATATTCAGTTAACATAGATATTCTTCCAATATGGCTGCCCAGACCTCCCTCCGGAGGTCTCTCCGCACATACCAGATCTATGGAGCTAACACGGACGTTGGCAAGACAATAATGTCAACGATTCTGTGTAAAGCATTTGCACGCAACTTTCCAAATGAGAAAGTCTTCTATCTCAAGCCTGTATCAACAGGACCACTGAGTGACGCAGATGATTGCCACATCTCCCGCTTCGCACCTCAAACAAGGACGAAATGCCTCTTTCAATTCGATGAAGCTGTTAGCCCTCATATAGCTGCGAGATTAAGCAAAGTAAATGACCTCAAAACAGCTCGAACTATAATCTAACCATGTGGCAGCCTCTTTCTGACTCGGAAGTACAAGCACAAGTGCTCGCTCATCTGTCAGAGTGTGCCCGATTTGGGGCCGGTACTCTCCTTGTTGAGACAGCAGGAGGAGTTCACTCTCCTACCCCAAGCGGCTCGTCACAAGCCGATCTCTACAGGCCGCTTCGCCTCCCTATATGTCTCGTCACAGATTACCAACTCGGCGGCATATCAGCTTCTATCTCTGCATTCGAGTCCTTACACATCCGAGGCTATGATCTCGATACCATTCTACAGTTTAGAGATGATACCTACCAAAACCACACTTATCTTCATGACTACTTTTCTAAGAGAGGTATCATAAATCTGTCCCTCCCCCAGCCACCTGCACGAGCAGAAGAAGAAAGCGAAGACCGAGAAGCAATGATATCGTACTACGAAAGTGTAAGTAAATCCGATATGGTAGCCGAGACAATTCACGCTCTCGCCGCTAAGCACACGGCCCGAATCCGTGATTTGGAGGAAATGAGCACGAAAGCAAATGAGACAATATGGTATCCATTCACCCAACACCGTGACGTGTCTCCCAATACCGTAATGGCTATTGATTCTGCGTCTGGGGATTTCTTTCAAGCTCACAGCACTAACCCCCAACGCCTCGAGAAATTGAGGCAGAGACGAGAACCGAAATCAAGGCAGAGGAGATATTAGCACCAACCTTCGATGGCAGCGCAAGTTGGTGGACCCAAGGTCTTGGACATGGCAATCCCTCTCTTTCTCTCGCAGCTTCCTACGCTGCCGGCCGCTATGGACACGTCATGTTCGCAGGGACGGTCCATAATCCTGCCCTCTCACTTGCCACAACACTCCTCACTTCTCTCCAGAACCCTAGACTCACCAAGTGCTTTTTCTCTGATAACGGCAGCACCGGCATGGAGGTCGCCACGAAAATGGCACTTACCGCGACGTGCGAGAGGTATGGGTACAGCGAGGAAAAGAGGAAGGAAGTAGGCGTCCTGGGGCTGAAGGGCTCATATCATGGCGATACAGTAGGGGCGATGGATTGTAGTGAGCCAAGCACGTTTAATGAGAAAGTGCATTGGTACCAGGGACGAGGCTACTGGTTTGATTTCCCGAAGGTAAAGTGTAAGAATGGGAAGTGGATTGTTGAAGTGCCAGAAAGGATGGAAGACGAGTTTGGAGTGAATATGGAGTTTGGGTCGTTGAATGAAATTTTCGACCTGCAGAAGAGAACCGAGTCGGCTGCGGGGAGACTTTATGAGAATTATATTGCGACGACGATCGAAAGGCTTGTGAGGAAAGAAGGCATGACGTTTGGAGCACTTGTCATGGAGGTGGGATCTCTACAGGCTTCTTTTGGATATTTTATACTGACACCGAAAATAGCCCGTCATACTAGGAGCTGGTGGGATGCTGTTCAGGTAAGTCCCCTTCTTCCCTGTCATTGTAAACCTTTCTAACTCAGCTCAGCGATCCCCTCTTTCAACACACTCTCGTAAATGTTGTCCGCCGTAGCAGCCATCTCTTCTCCTCGTCCCCCTCCGCTTCACCCTTAACTCAACACTCAGACCCCAACACCTGGAGCGGGCTCCCCGTCGTCTTCGATGAAGTTTTCACCGGCCTCTACCGTCTCGGACGCTTCACGGCATCCTCATTCATCCAATCCCATGCCGACGTCTCCGTACATGCCAAACTCTTAACTGGTGGCCTCGTACCGCTGTGCACCACGCTGGCGAGCCAGAGCATATACGAGGCTTTTCTAGGAAGCGAGAAGAGAGACGCGTTATTGCACGGACACTCTTATACTGCACATCCAGTGGGATGCCACGTAGCGAATACCTCATTAAAAGCGTTGGTGGAGCTTGATAGTGGAGCAGAATGGCAGGCATATAAAGATGACTGGCGTCAAACAGAGGAATCTTCATCTCAGGAAGTGGAAGAGCAGAAGGGAGGGCATGCGTGGAGTGTGTGGTCGAGGAGCTTCATTACAGCAATCTCGCAAAGTCGAGAGGTTGAGAGTGTCATTGCGCTCGGATCTGTTCTAGCCATAAACTTGCAAGACGAGAATGCTGGTATGTAAAATTTTACTTCTTCTGTTGACAGAAATTCTGACCACCCGACAGGCTACAGCTCGAATGCCGCCACTGGGCTTCAAAAAAGGTTGATACAGGGCTCAACTGACTTTAGGATCCATGTTCGTGTGCTCGGCAATGTGTTATATGTAATGGCGAGTCAGACCTCTAGGCCCGAGACCTTGCAGAGCATTGAAAAGCTGCTTGCGAGCGAGCTGCTGTAAACCAGATTAAAGCATTGCATGTAGACTAAGAGCAGAGATATATGAAAACTGGCTCATATGGAATCTTGATATTGGATTTGGCTCAAACAAAGTATCTAGAGAATTTCTTCATACATCATCTGGACCATCTTTGCACAAATTGATCCCGATGTACGTTTTTGGACTGCAATGAATGTAAGTCCACGGACTCCAAACTCATTTGCAACTTCTGTATATTCTGCTCGAAGCCGGTGACGGATGCGTCTATACTTGGATCAACCAGTTGCACTTTGCCGTACAAAGACTCAGCTAACAGCGAGTCATGGAGTAACCGTAGGGTGACATGAGCATCTAGTAGGTGATATGCTATTGAGCTCTCGCTAGTTGACTGCAAGCTAGTAGCATGGCCTTCAAGCCTACTAATTCGATCTAGCAACATCTCCTCAAGAACCTCCACACGTTCTGAATCGGGGAGATCTTCGGCTGGAAGTGCTAGCCCGAGATTTCGAGCAAGCTGCTGCTCAGGTTCCATATCATCTTCCATGTTGCCTGATGAACGGCGATGGGCGCCTCGAGACCTCAGAACAGTAGTTGCACCAGAAGATCTTCGTCTCATCTGGGTATTCGATTTAGCTGGACTTGAAGGCTTGCTTTTTGTGCCAGCCTCTGGGGCCAATAGCTCCTTCTTCGCAGATGCTACCACAAACTGTGTTGCCATTCTGTGACACTGAGCCTCACCAGCCCGTTCTAACAACGTCTCAATACGGTTGATGAGAAAAATGAGACAATCATTTATCTTAGATTTTGTTAGTTTCCATCCAAAAGAGGTAAAGATGATCCCTACATATTCAACAGCTTTCACAGATCGTTCTTGTCCTTGACCATTACTGGCTTTTATCGTTTGCAAGGCCGGCTCAAGGTATTGCTGTTCAGCTGCCATTTGTGCCACAGGAAGAACCTCTGAGTACAGAGACTCCAGCTCTTCTTGCAATTCTATACTCTCGTGCTCATCAGCTTTATGACCGCCCGAGCCATTCGAGAGGGCCTCTAGATAGATGCGATCTAATTTTGTCCGTATTCCTTCGACGGTATGTTTTATAAGCCTGGCGCATAGCTCTCTAATCCGGGCGATGATTTCATCGTCCTCAGGCCGACCAGGATCAAGATCACTTGCAAGCTTCTGCAAGCTCAATAGGAGCTTATCATCCGATTTCAGGATACTCTCTACCGTCTGCTTGGCACTGGCTTCTGTGACTTTGGATTGCTGCTCAATATCCGAGATCTGGTATAAGAGACCTTGGGAGAGCTCCTCTATCGCAGCATTGACCTGACCTCTCTCCACATCCCATTTTCGTAGTTGGTTTTTATCTGTATGCGCCCGGGCCTGGCTTGTTCTCTTGCTACTCTTAACCAACGCGTTCATGGCATTCTGCTGAAGTTTCAGCGCCTCGCTCTGTTTCTCAATGGCAGCTGTGGACCGTTTGAGTTCTTCGATTGCATTTTGGATCTCGTAGTCGTTGAGACCTTGGACGAGAGACAAATCCTGGGCCGCGAGGGCGTCGACCTCTCCGCTTTTAGTCAGAGCAGAATACCTGGAAATATTAGCAGATGGATAACGGAGCTCTGCATTAAACCTCACGCGATAGCCTCATCCTTGGTCAAGAGTGTGTCCGGCGACAGATATTCGTGGATCCAGTCTTGAATCGCGGCCTCGTTTTCCGGGTCACTGCACGCAGATTTTAGGGCCTCTCTGTCGTATGGCACATCATGGTCACGAAGGATGTGCACCAGTAGATTGAATGTATCATCCGCCATGATGTTGACGCGGGTTGACAAGGCTGAGGAGAATTGTCGTCGGTCTAAAAAGAAGCGGGACGAGCTCCGGCAACGGCTTGGATGCCGCGGTGTCGGAACCCGCCCTGTCCGGTCAGCTAGAAGATTAAAAAATATATATCTCTGACTCAGAATTTTCCTCCTCTCTATTTGTAATGATTGTTTGGTTAATTGGCATTGAATATGGCTAAAGACGAGACGTTTGGAAGTGCCTTATCCGATGGATTGGAGTCTCTAAAACTTGTGAGCTTCTCCCTGGTGGGCAAGGTGGGGTATCATCATTGATAACGTCTAGGTTGCTCGATTATCATGGCAGAGAAATCTCACTTCTTGGATTTATGTGCCTGTCGGGATTTTGATCATACTGTTAGCCTGTTTTGGAGTTAATTCTTTGATTGGATTGAGCTCTGTCTCTTTTCCAGCATCAGTTGCTGTGCTTGTCTTGCTATTCGTCAGCTTGAACATCGTCGAGTTTATATTTGGAGATCGCAAGACCAGAGCTCTTGTGAAGATCATTGATATTCCAGTGAGATCGCCGATTTCAATCAATCAGAAAGTCTCTAATGAGTTTTATAGGCTGGATTTTCGCTCAGATATTTGAATATATTCTTCACCCCTTCGTAGGCACATCTTTCCGTTCATTTGTTTCTTAGGCTTTAACGAAGACAAATAGCTTCGTCCTTTTGCCTCTGAGTCCTCCGATAGGAGGTGCTGAAGTAGGCAAGATCATTGCAGTCTTCTGTGAGTACCGATATTTTGACATCACCTTCTAAAATGTGGCCTAGAGCCAAGTGGTCACCCAAGTCCGAGTGGTTCCAATGACATCCTTCCCAACGTCTCTGCATTTAATATCAATATAAGCAACTATTATCGGAAGCTTGAGTAAGTAGAGTAATCCTTCTAACAATTTCCAGTAATTGGCTTCTTCGTTGTGCTCACAGGAACCGCCTACTTCGTTCGCGGTCTCCAACTCGTCCTCGGCTCCTCAAAACGAGCCTTGACTGAACGAGCAGAAGAGCTCGGAAACGAAAGCGATGCTATCCCTCTTGCAGAGGCCAGAGCAGACAGTGGGCGCCAAAACTCGGAAGTAACATTCTTCACTCCGAGTCCCAGCACACCTGGCACGCCCGCACCACTCGACGACCTGGTGCTGCCACAAAGAGCCCAAGATCCCTCTCTGATCAGAGGAACGGGTGGGCCACCAGAATCAGACATTGCGGCCCGGAGCATCACGCGCGCCAACCAAGTCTTGCAGACTCCCCTACCCTTAACCCGACCTCAGCGCTGGGCGTACTTGATCAACTCGAATTTTGATAGAATAACCTTCCTTTTTATCTTCCTCTTCATCAGCTTACCAATATACTACATAACAGGCTACGCCATGCCCGCGCAACTGACATTCAACATTCTCGCCTACTTCGCTGCGCTCTCCCTTCCTGCCACCTGGCGCCGTTTCCTACACCCCGTTCTCGTCTCAGCAGGAATCACTATTGTCGGCGTATGGATCCTCGGCCTCATACGGGGAGATAGCCTAACCACAAGTCTTCACGGGTATAGAACACATACTACTTATCTTACTCTCTGGTACGGAGATAAGACTGTCGCAGCTCCAGGAGCAGGTGACATTCTTGTCAGCATTCTAGACGCCGGCATTGTTGCGTTGGCTCTACCCATGTTTTCATATCGACAAGAGCTAAAGCGACATTTCTTTGCCATTGTGATTCCGAATATTGCCGTGTCAATAGGCTCGCTGTTTGCATACCCACCGCTGTGCTACGCGGTTGGGATCTCGGCGACGAGGAGTCTGGCTTTCCCAGTAAGGAGCTTGACTTTGGCACTTGCTACACCCGCAGCTCAAAATTTGGGAGGTGACGCGAATACAGCTAGTGCTCTGGCAATTATGAGCGGGATTTTAGGAGCGTTGGTCGGCCCGCAAGTCTTGGATCGACTGAAGATTCCTGATGGTGAGTTAACTTCCTCTTGCGATTTGTGCCTTGGAGACTTGCTCTGGCCCGGTTGGCCAAACGTAAAAAATGCTACGTAGTTGAACGTGCTTGTCTGGCTGGGATTTTGAGATGGTCCCCTGTTCAATGTCGTCTAAGTTCTGTATCACGACAGGCCATGGTGAAACTTTGCTTTAAAGACGGACGTAACCGTGCTGACACTTTGGTTAGATGATTATGTGACCCGAGGTGTTACTCTTGGGGGCAGTTCTTCTGCAATCGTGACTGCGGTTCTCCTCCAATCGGACCCCAGAGCTGCGGCATTATCGAGTCTCAGTATGAGTTTGTTTGGAATTATTACGTTGGCATTGACATCGGTACCGGTTATTGTGAAAGCAGTTGACTCTTTGGTTGGACTATCATAAATTGAGAATATGTAGATGATGATCAATGGAGATTCAATAGTATCTAACATTTGCCGATTTCCTGCATTCTGCAATATAAATATAGCAAACAACAGTAAGGCGCTTTTATGAAATCTTACACTGCATTCGGAGATCGAATTTTCCAGCAACAAGAAGAGGCTCTGTAAGGAAACCCCCTTGTAAATGGTGATAATGAAAATATCTAAGCAAGTCTAAACAACAAATTAGCTTGTATATGATGGCAGAGGTGACTGGCTTACCTCTCAATCAAGTGCAGCCCTGAAGCTGTCTCAACGACATGACTGACTTCTCCGGGCTTCAACGCAAAAGCGGCCTCCTCAAACTCCTTCTGCATATCACCCTTGCCAAAGAACCCCAAGTCTCCCATCTTCCTGGCACTGCTACAATCAGACTCCTTGACAGCCAGCTCACCCAGCGATGATGCGCCGCTACGGATTCGAGCCTCATGCCCCAGAATTATGCTCATAGCTTCCTCCTTTGTGCGACGAATCTCAGCCTATACAACAGTCAACATATTTCCCTTCCCAATAGCATGAGTGAACACCTACATCACGCCAACTGCTTGGTCTTCGGCTATCCTTATGCTTCACGAGCAAATGGCTCGCACGGATTTTGCCCTCGTTTGCACCGCTTCCATTGACATTTGCAGCTGTTGGTCTGATTTCTGGTGCACTGTGATTCTCAGCCATGTAGGTCTTGAGCTTCTCGGTGTCTGTTCCCGCCGGCGGCTCCCATCGCGATTGCTGCTGCGAAGCGTTGAAATAGTATGGAAGGTTCTTGGAGTTGCTGTGACGGACTTCCCAGCCGGCTGGAAGACCTGCGTCTGTCTTTGTGGTGAGTTAGCAAAAGTAAAGCAAAAGATTGAGTAACAGTAAGATTTGTCCAAGATGTTGGTATTAGTTGATGACGAGGCTGAACCGTAAATAAACAAAGCCCAAGTTGATAGAAAATGCTAAACTTACCATCGTGTGCGACGGAATGGATACGATGGAAAATTTGTCAAAGGAAGGCTGAGTAACGGGTTATGCTTGAATGTAGGACAAAGGAATTCGAGTTTCTTTGGTTGTCTGTTGATGATCTTCCTGCAAGGTCCTTCATATGTTGGACAGTTGAGGAGCCCCATCCAGGTGACCAATTGCGGTGCGGGGTCTTGACCAATGGCTGTAGATTTAAGTTTGGCAGGGGTCTGCTGAAAGTTCGCCGCCTTTCATCCATCAGCCATCAGGATTGTGATTAGCAACTCAACTTCCACCCATTCACCACCAACGCAAGTTAGCCATCTCGCCCTCAGATTATCGTCGCGAAGTTTTACGAATCGCCAACCATCTGCGCTCTCCACGAGAACCTCACACTTCCACCGACTACCACCAGCAAGCATGGCTTCTCCAGCGTCCAGCACCGGCGACGATGCCCGCAAGAACATGGAGCAGATTACCTTCCGATTTTGCAGTGAATGGTGAGCCTAATTAACCCAAGCTCAACGCCCAGACGCTAATAGCTTCTAGTTCGAACATGCTGTACCCCAAGGAAGACCCCGAGACACATCGCCTACAATTCGCCTGTCGAACCTGCCAATACTCCGAAGAAGCTACCTCCTCTTGCGTTTTTCGCAATATCCTGAATAACGCCGTCGGCGAGACAGCTGGCGTGACTCAAGATGTTGGATCGGATCCAACTGTGGGTTTACCTCTCTGTTTGTTATGTGGTCATGTTGTGATATGTGAAGGAAGGAATCAGTCTGCAGCAGTGGATGAGATACAAGCTGCAGGGGATGGGCGATTTAAGATATGAGCTGCTCTCGAGCAGTATTTCAAAGACTTCTGCTGACTTTCTCATTAATAGCTACCGAGATCCAATAAGACTTGCCCCAAGTGCAAGACAGAGGACGCGGTGTTTTTCCAGTCGCAACAGAGATCCGCCGAGACGGGAATGGTGAGTACTGGCTGTGTCATCAGTATAGGAATATGCTAATACGATGCTAGAAACTTTTCTACGTCTGCTGTGGATGTGGTCACATTTTCTCATGATACCCGGGATTGGTTTGGTCGGCGTTTTCTGGATTTCTGGTGTTAGGAGGCTATTATTGCATATAGAACTCAGTAGGACCGTGGAGTAGATATGCCAAATCTCAGGAAGAGATGGTGGCCTGGAAAATCTTTCCATTCAATGATCCCGTTTTTCAACGCCATCCCTATGCTACAGGTCGTGACCTTCATACAATATGTTTACAAGTGCATTGGTGCCAATGACAATATCTTAGACCACTTCATCTTTCTCAGTTCTGTTCCGACGATACCTATGCAGCTGTCAGTGACGTTTCCATTTCCTTAGAGCCATAACACCAACCGTTCAATCTCGTGCCTATTGGTTCTCCCGCCTTATTGATCAAGACACAGGCATTGTCATCGAACTTGACAACACTGCCATCTTCCCTCTGCAATTTTTTTGCCGTCCTAACCACAACCGCGTGTCTAATATCTCCTCTTCGGACCTTGTTTGCAGCTGAAGTTCCCACACTCGAGCCAGGACCCGACTCTGCGAAGTTTCGCTGCTTCTGGACGACTACGATGATCCGGTCCCCTAAACAGAGAGTCAGAGTGATGCCAATTTCATCCCGCTGAAGCTGGCGTACCGATCTTTGCGTGCCTCTTCATCCTCATAACCTTCACACATTCGACAATCGCAGCACCTGCAGATCAGTTAGATGCAATTCAAGCATTGCGCTGGAGAGGCTTCGGACCCGAATTGTCTATGCAATTCAGCATAGTCTACCAACCGATTAGTATCGCACTATGCGCAGATAAGCAGGCTCAAGGCACTCACCTTTAATTGAATCATCGTGAGATCATATCACGACCCAAGTCAGGATCAATGAGCGCGTATCAAGTTCTCGATGTTGCACCACTGGATTTCACGATCCACCAGGCCAGGACATTTTTGGGTCTAGCCCTGCTGGGAATCGGCGCCTGCAGCCTTGAACATCAGGCTAGTGGCTGGTCGTTCCCGATGGATTGCAAGTTGACAATAAGCCCCTTCTCCTTTCGGTCCCGTCCAATTGTTTCCATATCAACATATCTTTCCTCACGAGAATGGCAAGTTGGTTAGCCCTTCACTGGATCTGACCTTTGGAACAGCTGCCTCCTCGGGAGAACGTCTCCGGATCCCCCAGTCGTCGCTACATTCTCTAACTCAAAACCCTTTGTTTATGTCTACATCGCGTGCATATTGTCCAACACAATATCGAGCTGAGCAGCCTGCGCCGCTGGACAGACAATACCAGCGACTCAGATTGCCGCTCTTGCGCCGAGACGGGTAAACATTGCATTCACTATTGTCAACATTCACTATCTCTATGGACCCATTATCGCTCCTTAACCATTGTCGTCCGGTCCATTTCTACCGATATAAAGCACCACATTTCTTCGTAAAACCAACCTCCTCCCTCCACCTACTTTGTCGCATGAAGTCAAGATACCAAGAATTGGATTGCCATGCCTCCCAAAATGATTTCCCCCACCAAGAAGCCACGGCTCACCCTGGCGCAATTAACGTCGTACGATGACATTCTCACTGATGCACTTGTTGATCACGTAAGTTGTGCAATTCAAGTTGCGAGAGGCACTACCTGACTTGCGCATAGGTGTACTACTGGACTACCATCAGAAAGAACCGAAGCGCATATCACTCTTCTCGCGGAGTTCGGGAAGAGGACGTCACAGCCATTCTCCAGAAGCGCGTTGTTGTCGAGAAGGATCCTGCCAAAGCTGAGCATGAGTTGCTTGCGCTATCTGGGCTCAAAAAGTTCTCTGGAGGTCTGAGGGCTGAAAAGGACAAGGATGACTTCAGGAAACATCTGCGAAAGTACATCAACATATACTTGCCGGATTGTCCATTTGAGGTTTCGAGTACGAACAGATATACTGTTGTCACGCACGAAGCTGCTGTCACCGCAAGACATTTCATCAAGAAGGGACAAACGGTCAAGTATCTTACGGGAATTCAGATCATTTTGAACGATGAAGAGATGGAATCTATCAAATCCGCGCGGCGCGACTTCAGCATTGTGGTGTCGAGTCGGAAGAAGTCGACATCTCTGTTCCTGGGCCCAGCTCGTTTTGCAAACCATGACTGCGACGCCAATGCGAGGCTCACAACTTCAGGCAGAGATGGCATGGATATTGTTGCTGCTAGAGACATCGAGATTGGTGACGAGATTACTGTATCTTATGGTTTGTCTCATCTGACCCCCTTGGAAGCACTCACTGACATATGATTCAGGTGAGGATTATTTCGGAGATGATAATTGCGAATGTCTTTGTCATACATGTGAAATCTTGTGTATCAACGGTTGGACTGCTACCAAAGACGGAGAAGACAAAGTTATTCCGAAATTGTCCATCGAGGAAGAGTCTGGTCATCATGCATACTCCTTCCGCCAACGTCGAAGAAGAGAATCTTCATATTCATCTCGTGATGGATCCATGACACCAGATGTCAACATTCGACCTCGTGTAATGAAGAGGACTCCGAGATCTCTTTCAAGATTTCAGAGCCAAAATTCCCCTCTCGGGAAATCTCCTTCATCTGAACCGAGTGTCTCACCCATGAAGCGGAAGCGAGAGGATGAACTATCACCATCTCCATCCAAGAAGGCTCGAAGAAAGCCAGTCATCAAGGCAGAGCCTTCTAACTTGAGCTTCTCGATAATTGCGGCCACTGCTCCCTCACCACCAGCGTCCGCATTAAGCTCGCAACGCGATAGCTCCTCACCCTCTGGAACTGACGGTCAGAATACTACGGATGCTACATCTGTTGATGATGATACCATTATTGTAGAACAGCCAAAAGTCACCAGCGCTTTGTTGTCGAAATTGAGGAAGAACAGGAATACGAAATTGCTTCCATCGGAAAATATCAAATCAGATGGAGCAGTTGCAGTTGGCAACACTACCACTGTGCAGCATCCCGTCCTTCAAGATGATGGAGATTCTGAACTTTCGGAACTAAGCAGTGCGATATTTGACGAGGATAACACTACCCTCAAGATTGAACTTACACAAGCCAGCGAGGAGTTACGGATGACACCAAAGCGGAAGCGCAAGAGCAAATCAGCACGCCCAAAGACAGATCTTGACCATGCACCTTCTATTCGAACACCTGGAGACTATGATCTTACAAACCGTCTTCTAGCTGAACCTCAAATGGCATGGATTATTTGCAAAGTCTGCGAGGAATCGTTCATTCAGAAGGACGCGTATTTCACTAGGTCTTCATGCCCACGATGTGAACGACATAGCAAGCTGTATGGTTATCGATGGCCAAAGACGGATAAAGAAGGCCGAAATGATTCGGAGGAACGAGTTTTGGATCACAGGACTGTTCACCGCTTTATCGCTCCTTCTGAAGAAAAGGCGGTACGCAAGAGAAATCGCAGCATGACTGAGAGTCGGGCAACTACTCGAGAAGTGAGCGAACTCCCAGTCGAAGAGCCAGAAGATGTCGATGAAGCACCCAAGAAGAAGTCCAGAAAGCGTGCGAGGCTCACTATGTGAGCACAGGTTAATGAAGACAGATGACTGGAGGCATGAAACTGATGTTATTTGAGCGAGCATTTGTATAATAATAGGGAGGCGTTTCTTCATGGGCATTTGAGGGCGGCACAGATTTGCATGGACTGTATCAACACAGGATACCACTGGCTCAACTTGCATGCATGGGCTGTACAAACAGGGAGAGACTCGATAGACAACGGGGTCTGTACATCCCCTCGACGTCGAGATTTCAATAGATGATAATTGATAAATCATACGCTATTTAACTTTGCTGTCTATGTGATTGATGTCCAGGTCATTTCATCGTGAAGAACGGGTATCTATCTTTGCATCTATCTTTCCATGAAAGCAAGACCCCTTACATCGTCTTGCCCTCTTTCGTCCTCTGCCAATCCGCACCAAATTGTCCCCAACCCCCAATCGGCTCGTCACACATCTTCAATTCGTGCACCACAAAATCGTACGTGCCATCCTTCGGCAGCTTCCCCTGACACACGTTCCCGCCCATGGCAACATTCAGAATGATCCTATAATCCTTCATTGGCCTCGTTCCCGGGGGTATGCTCCCCTTCATAACCGGCTTGCCGTCGATATACCACACCATGCGACCCCTCTCCCCACTGGCGCCCTCGTTCTCGTCCCAGGCGAAGCCGAACGTGTGGGGCGTCGAAGCCATCGACGGGATGGGCGTGTCGAGCACGCGGTGCTTGTTCCAGTCCTCGCCGTTGTAGTGGCCCCAGTGCAGGCAGGAGTGGTTTATATTATCGCCGTTCCAGCTCTCGAAGATGTCGACCTCGCCGTCCGTGGGCCAGTTGACGTTCGATGGCAGCAGCCAGAATGCGGGCCAGATTCCCGTGGCGGAAGGTGCGGTTAGGGTTGCGAAGAGGCATCCTCGGGGCCGCGCGAGGGATTGCGCCGACACGAGGCGCGCGGAGGTGTATTTTTGCCCTTCGGGGGCGGAGAGGTTCACGATTCCACGTAGGACGAGCTTGTTGTCTGGGGTGAAGAAGCCATTTGCCGGGTCATTGGTGTAGTTTTGGGACTCGTTGTTGCCCCAGCTGTGCAGGTGTTAGTACCTATGTGTACATATTTCTGAGTGGTAATCGGAGCTGTAGCTGTAGCTTTCGATATATGTTTCTAGAGCTCTGGCGCAGGTCTAATAGCTCCCAGGCGTATTTCTTAAGATGCGAGGTGCTTTGGAAACGCTGGTTCAAGGTAGGTAGGAGAAGAGGAAGCTTACCCATGGGCGCCGGTTTCTTGTTGGAAGAGCTCATAGACAGGCGTTTGAGGATTGAAGTTCGCGCGCCAGTATTCAGCCGGACCGCGATTCGAGCCACCGGGTTTGGAGGAGTAGTTTATGGGCGGTGGTCCATTCGGTCTGGACTGCGGATTGGGAGGAGGGGGTTGCGAGGGGTAGTTTTGGTAGTTTTGCGGTGGGGGAGGGGCATTGGAGGACGACGAGTGCTTGTTGGCGTATTCTTCGTACTTGGCTTTGCCTTTGTTGAAGAGGCCGTCGAGGGTATGTTGGAAAGACATTTTTGGCTTTACAGTGGGGTACGAAGTGAGGAGAAGAGTGGTGGTGAACGAAGACGTGGAGAGTGAGGTGTGAAAAGTTACAGTGACGTAGGGTTCACCCTCCCCGCCAAGGGTTCTCCGAGTCAAGTCGGATCCCCTGGAAATTAGTGAGTGGCTCGCTAAAGAGCCCCTGAGGAATGCTGGTCGAAAGTATAAATAGCGGCGAACTCTAAGGGAGACGGAGTTACGGATGTGTGCATGTTGTAAACGAAATAAGAATACGATCCAATGTTATTAACTTCTTTGATGAGGTTTATCATACTCCACCATAATTTACCAGACTTGGGGGCTTTCAAGCTTGTAGCTGATTTTGATGGCCCGTACCAGATCTGTTCTGTGTGATACAGTGACACCCACGATCAACATCCTGCGAGCTTAATAAAATAAGAAAAGACTTCATCTCAAGGCTTTGTAAAAACTAGCCTCCCAACTCAAAAGCCAATTTTCTAGGTCTTGGAATGTATGATTTTCGTGGGGAATATAGTTCCCCTCTAGCAGGAGGAAAGCCTTGGCTGCATCGTGCCTCGAGTTTAGAACCAACCAGGGAAGGATTCGCAGTACAATGCCGGTGATCCGGAAGATGGTATGATAAGTACAGCAAGTCTTACAGTATGTATCAGTGCCATGGGGCTTTTGAGCTTAGGTAGTTTTAGTTGGCTGAGTCGGCTTGTGAAGGTGGAAGCAAGTTGAAAATATTTGATGCCGAAGTCAAATAGCAAGCTTTTGGAATGCTTTTGTTGCTTGAAGCAGGATTCTGTTCGGTCAGCTAAGAAAATAAAGAGACTGACCCTTTTTACGTTTGGCAATGATGGCATAACAATAACAAGAATCCACCACAGAGTTTACACTTTCCTAGCAATTCATACCTACCTTACCATCCTATTCCCAAACCAAATCCCAACCCAGCCAAGTAAAGCTCCTTCGCCGTGGCTTTCAGACTTCTCCTCTCTCGCCTGAAAGACACTCACCGCTTCTCCATCCAATACTGCCAATGAAGACCAAGCACAGCCCGAGAGAATAAGAAATACCAAGAGGAAACACCGGCGATGTGCTGAGTGTGCTGTGCCTTGGATGAGCCATTCAAGAGACAGCACGCCAATGTCTTAGGCACCAGTTGTCATGCATCCTGTGCTGGGCGTTGAACACACTGAAGCGGCGCTGGCAATGGCTCTGGCTCGTGGGTGGTACAGTAGGGAGTGTGGTTCCGCCAAGTAATAAGATTGCTTAGAATTCGGCCGAAACAGTGTGCACGAGATATGCAGAACGAGAGCCAGTTGCCAACCATATTATGGCTGCCTAGATATATCTGCTGTGCCTCTCCATAGCCCAGACTTCGTCCAGGCCCCTTGTGATCGTTGGATTCGATGTTTAGATCGGGTAGAGGTCTGCTATATGAGTTGTAGAAATACTAACAGAGCTTACTTACAGGACATAGAGGATAAGTAGAGCACTTTTGTTATCGTAGAATACGAGGAGGTAGCAGACGGATTTGATATCCAAACAAACATAGATAGACGAGAATTCAACTGTGTGCTTACCACAAGCTCATGGTGGAAAAGGCGGTCTTCAGAGATGTCGTGTGCCATCTCTCGGCGCATGTGAAGTTTTCTCTTTCGAGAGCGGAGGGGAAATACTTCTCACTGGATGGAGGTCGGTATCAAATAGGGATTGGAGGCTATGCAAGTTAAGTAGGCTGTGCGGATGGGCAGTCTACGAAAGACATATCTCACCACAGATACAAGACGCTCCAATTGATGAACTAGTACGTTTTGAAGGGTGGAGAGACAAGAAAACGCTATTGGGGGTGGATATTAATGGAAAGAGGTTGAAATGTCAAGCAGCTGCGGTATAACAGACCACCGTGGTGAAGAATATATCTCCTTCTCGGCGTACTCGTTGTGCAGTGCATGTTCTCCACACATGCAGAAGACGATCAGAAGCTACACGAGGTTCTCGCATATGAAATAACGTGTGTGCCACATGCTAGCCTAAATGTAGAGCCTGGTGGGATGGAAGAATGTGACACGAGCGACTCAGATCGACGACAGTCTATTTGCTTGTTGCTTTTTGTATCGACAAAGGCTGAGGGGGATATGCTTGGGAAGTGTTTGGGAGAGTGAGTTTCCCGCAGCACCTCTTCTTGCACACCGAACCCCACGGCAAACGAATATACCCACGTTCTATGGCTTGATGTGTGATTGGAGTTGGCGCGATGGTACTGTTGGATCAATGTCCTGTATGGACATGGAAAAGGGAAGCCTAAAGAAGCGACCAGGGAGCTTGCGACGCTTTTGAGGATTTTTGAGGGGTGAGGTCTCACTCGGGATGTTTTTCTGGACGGATGCACGCTTCCTGTGACACAAAATGCGACGCTATTTTACCAACCGGTCCCGAGACTTCAAACCGATATTCGTCCAACCATCAAAGCGAGCTCCAGAAGCTACTGCGGTCCCGTTAACGCAGTTCTCCCGCTCCCCAGGCTCCCACTTCCATGCCCGTCGTTTGAGGAAGTTCGATGCTAGAAATCATGCTGCAGACCTATCAAAACGGCTGCTCTGCAGTGAACTGTCTCACATAACACTGTGGCACTAGCAAACGATGCTAAATTTGGGATTTCCTGATTCCCTTGAACCAGCTCTCTCTCATGTCATGCCAACGCAACGTACCTTAAGGAATGGAAGGATGAGAAATAAAAGTCAAAGACGACTTGGCTACGAGTTGGCTTCTGATCGCACCATTGCGATTCGGTCGAAATCTTTTCCGCTACTAGGATTAATTCTCATCATAGTTTGGTTGACCCGAGCCTTGCTGAGGTGAAAGAAGACTGCATTGTGCATCTTGCACAGCCTTGTTTGCACCTCCGGTGGTAGGCTTCGTCTCTGCACGAGCCAGGATCTCGGTGCCGAACATCCGCCCGACATTGTGCCTTTCGCCTGCTACGGGCATGACGGGTCATGGCGACGAGGTTTGATGTAAAAGATCGCATTTCATGCCTCAACTTTTGTCTTTGCAGTTCGGTATGGCTTGCTTGCCAAGAGGCTCTTAAATCCTCCCATGACCAAATCTTGATTTTGGGTTCGGCGACTGAGGGAGAAGAGGCCTGCTTCCGCCAGCTCCGAAAAGTAAACAGGCGACGGGCAGACTCACACTCCACCACCATCGCAGATCGTTCAAGCCATCCGCCGGCCGTGGCTTGGCAAGCTCCGGGAGTCGACCCTCCAAGCATGTGAGTGGCTGCCCTTCAGGGCCAAGTCGCCGGTTTTTTCGTGGCGGCGAGGGTGTCGTGTGAAGAGATACTGCATTGGGACAAGCCGGATGGAAAACACGAGCATGTGAATTACCTCGCGATGATGGAGATTAGATCAGACGAGTGAGGTGAGGTGAGGTGAGATGAAGAGTGGAGTGGTTGTTTGGACGGGACTCTCGGTGGTGTACGATATACGCTGTATCCGCGTCCGATACGACTATGCCGAGGCGAGAGTTTGAGAGTGCGATGGGTTCGGGTTGAGGTCGAGGCATGACAGGAGAGGCGATAGAGTTTTGCGTATATGGATATAAGATTACTGTTTCTAGTCGGCCGTTGGGAGTTAGCACGACGCAGCACTGTTCAGCCGCCAACAGCGAACTGGCATGCAGAGCCCCGCCCCAGATTGGATTGAAAAATTGCTCGAATTGGAATGGACTGGCGAGGCTGCTTTTGCCATGCGTCCTGGGCTGGGCTGGGATGCGGATACACATTCGTCATCGATGGGAGGGGGTTGTGCGCACGACCTGGATTCCGCATTGAGCTGCCGTGGAGCGTGAATGGCATCACTGCGAGAGTTCGCGGGCGGGATGGCATGGGATGAGGGGAGGAGAGAGAGGAGCAAAGGCAAAGGAACGTGCAACGCAAACAAGCTCTTTTGTTCTCGTTAATACGTTTAAGCTTGACCCCTCGCTGAGCTGCAAAATTGGAGAGTTCTCCGATCCCACCTGGTGCTCCACGCTCGGGCTCCATTCGCACATCCTTTGGCCTGCCAGATAAGTAAATGTGACATGTCCGACCTCCCCTCCCCTCGCCTCTCCCCGCCCAGGTCCCAAGGAAGGGCAACTCGGCGACTAATCTCGATGGAGCGCGAGGCGTGAGGAGCCCCACCGTCGCAGAGCGCATCAAACGCGGCTAGTGTCTTCGGATTCGTCGTTCCTTCTCGTCCCCCTTATTGTTGTCGTCAGCTGTGTCGTTTAACACCTGCGGCAGCCCCCCCCTCGGCCAATCAGCGGCCCGCCGTGCACTCCAAACCGCGGACCCGCCAGCACCTTGTCTCTCGACCTCGAGATGACGGTATCCGTACAATTTCCAGTTCTTTGGCTTGGCGCCTCCCAGAATACTCGTCGATCCCTTCCGCAGTCACGCAGTCGCTGGCCTACAAGACTAAAACTGGCTGTCCGCAGGTGCTGCACGCCACACAGCCTGACCCTTTTTTGGTCATATACCTGGGCTACATACTTACTACCAACTGGTGCCTTTCTTTTCTGACGTCCACTCAACCACCATCACCTTCTTTACGTACCACCTCTGTCTTTCCACTTTTCCCCCGGACGCTTTTAACCTTTCTCGTCCCTTCTCTCTCCATTTGGAGATTTTTGATCTTTCGACGCTTGACAGGTGCAAAGAGGAGAGCTCCTTCCATTTTTTAGTACATCAACAGTGTCGACTATCTCGTGTCAATCTCCGGACGAATCTCCTTGCATCGTACTTTTATACAGGCAACATCCTCTGGGACCTTTTTATAATTAAATCAACGCCACTACATCCGGATCATCTTTAGAGCAACGAAATTTGCTCATACGACAGAGGGCTTGGAAAGGGAAAAGAGGAACACTTTGGAAAGTACGAATTATAAGCATGGCGGCTCTCAACATAACCGTTCCGATCGAGGATCCGGAATGGAACTCAGCTCCAGCTTGGTTACTGCCTGGATGGGCTGAGCCAGTGGTACGCGACCTTCACTTAAAAGTCGGGCAGGCGAGCAGTGGCTAACATAAGCAACAGATGGTCGCAAGTATACTAATTGGCTCGATGGTAATATCAAGGAGAAGAAATTACGGCTTGTTTCGAAGGAAAAACCACTACGGGATTCTGGACGACGAAGACATGGATTCGGCACGCTCCTCGGATGACCTGCTCACTAGAGACTACATGGTCGCAGCTGACGACGAGAGCGACGATGCCATCAGTACCTTGAAAAACCCACCAAAGAAGCGCCATTGTTTTGGAGCCGTCATCTACACTCCCAACTCTTCCCGCTTCGCCGAGCACTTCCACAGCAAAATTATGCAGAAATATCCTTTCCTGATGGAGATGTTCTATTGGATTATTACCTACGCTTTCTACCGGTGCACCAAGTTGGGGTCGCAGGCGATATTTTCGAAAACGGGAATTTGGGATGTGGCCCAGGACCATGCACTGGCAATTCTGGAATTTGAGCAATATTCGTGGTTGAGCTTCCTGTGGCCAGTGAGGGAAAGTGAGGTGCAACAGTGGTTTATGCATGGACATCAGACACTTCTGACCATCTTGAATCGCTCCTATGCATTGATCCATATTCCTGGAACGGTCGGGTAAGTTTTGTCTTATACAGTTCTCGAGGTTTTACTAACCCACCGCAGTTTTATTGGCTGGTATTATTATGTGGCACCATCGCATAACACTTTTACCATCGTCCGTAGGACGATGACCCTCACCAATCTGATCGCCTTCTGTATCTTCATTGTATATCCTTGCATGCCACCGAGATTGTTGCCCCGCGAATACGGTTTCCTGGATAGTGTAGGACATAATAATGCCGAGAGCGTGTGGATGAAAGGAGATTATGTAAATGCTTTGGCAGCCATGCCTTCCATGCATTTCGGATATTCGTTCTGCATCGGATGCACCTTGGTATACCACTCAGGAGTCTTCCGCAAAACTCTCGAACCAGGCGAGCTTCGAAAAGCCAGATTTTGGCAACTTTTTTACATTCTCCTAGGCATCGCTTACCCCGCCTGGATTCTCATCACCATCGTGGCCACGGCGAACCACTATTATCTCGATGCGTGTGCTGCCTTCCTGGTCGCGATTCTCGCTTTCTTATGTAACAGGGTGTTTTTGGCGTTGCTTCCACTTGAGGACTTACTCTTGTGGTGCTTGAGGCTCGAAAAGCCACTGCCTACGACTGGGGACCGAGCCAAGAGGTCGAGGTCGTGATAGCTATGAATGGAAAGCATTGGTCGGCGTTACTCAGTTTCTTGCGAGCATTTTTGCATGGTGTATTGCTTTTACTTGATACCACCATTATATGGCAACGACCATACGGCGTTTAGGAGGAAGATTCGTGTGTAGGAGCCGTTGACATTCTGCAACAGCTGTGTACAAGAGAGTTTATAGATAGATGAGAAGGAGAATGAAGAGAATCACTTCTAGATCAGACGTTCAACTTAACTTTGCAAGTCTATTTACAGCCTCGAATCAGAAAGTGAGAGGATGTCTTCCGGAACTGGGAATCAAATAGTGGCTTTCTGGAGCCGCGCCGCTGGAATTATCGGCTGCCCGTCTCACACACGTGGGGATCGTCAGCCTTGGTGGGTTTCTGTGGAAACCTGAGGCCAAAAGAGCTCTGGAAATCCATGGGAGCTGGAGCTCCAACATCTAACAGTGTCAAACACTTCGACTTAACGCCCGCTACGCAACCCATTGAACAATTCTTCGACCTGTGACTGGAAGCTGATTTGTTAGACACTCATTTGAATTAATTGAGACGACTTCAAGTATTATATCTATGCATTGAGATCTTTTGCGACGACCTTAAGTTTCCACTTCCGCCCGGTGTTTTTGTTGTGCCCAGGTCCTTCCATTCAGTTATTGATTTCGACTACCTCCTACCCACCGAAACTGCGGAACAACGAAGATAATGGCGACGCCAATCGACAACTACGAGTCTCTCATTCCCGGCGACACACCCGCTGACCTCGAGATGGGCAGTGAGAACCCCGTGGTGGAGATCTCGTCCGGCCGCGCAGGAGCGGACAATGGCGACCTCGATGAGACTGAAGAGACTGCCATGCCGTTCCAGGACGAGCAGATGGACGATGCGCCTGCGAGAGTCACATACATCGATTACTTGAAGAGTCCGGTTATTGGGCTGCTGGTGGGGCAGGGTGACGAGCAGGCACTGTTGACGGCGCATCAAGCACTTTTGACCACTAGTCCTTGGTTTGCGGATGCATGTGCAAAGTTCAGCGATGAGATTTCTGTTAGTTATTCCGATGTGTGCATATCTGAGATATACATGGGGGATTAAAGGGAACTATCTGGAAAATGAGCCGTAGCTAACAACCTTTTCTACAGGAGCGCCGCATCGACCTTGTGGACGAAGATCTTGATGCAGTAGGTTGCTTTCTCGAATTCTTATACACTGGCGACTACTTCCCACGCAAAATCATCAACACGCGAGATCTAGAGCGGGACGCCAGCACGCCGAAGGTTGACGAGACGGGAGACCAGCTTCTCAAGCACGCCCGCGTCTACACGCTCGCTGAGACGCTCAATCTGCCTGTCCTGAAGTCTCTTGCCAGCAGCAAGATCCACTGCGTCAACTCCACAGCGAAGGGCGAGATCGCATATGCGAGATACGTATATGCGAACACGAATAGGGACGATACGGCCATTCGGGCACCAGTTGCGAACTTCTGGGCCACAAGGAGCCACACCCTGCGTTCTGAGGCCGAGGATGAGTTCAGATCAATGTGTTTGGAGTTCCCACAATTTGGATACGATGTTCTCAGTACGTTCCCAAAACTCTTTTTATCATTTTTGCTCTTTTGTTGAATGTAACCATTGGTGCAAGAAGTCCGCTAACACATCTCACAGCCCGTGTCTTGGACGAAAAGCTCAAGCGCGAGAAGCAGGACAAGATGCACCCCACACCTGGCAGCTCCCGCAAGCGTCCTCGTGGGATCTAGATCCGATCCGATCCGATCCAGATCTCACTTACAGTCCATAATTTCTCGATCGACCGAGATTGCTCATCATGTACACTGCAGTGTAAGGTCAAACACCAGTCCCTCACAAAAGTACCTGCAAAAGGCGGCGTTTGGAGTCTTGCTTACCATTCACCTACATCGGGCTCCGCTACGCTAGGAGTGTTCTATAAATGTGGAGGGTAGTTTTTACTATCTTTCCATGGGCTGATTGGGAGGAGGTATACCTATTCTGAGTGTGGAAGAGGGCACAGTGACATGAATATGTTCCGAGAGAGCTTTGCTTACTTACCCAAAACTTCATTTCGTCTTGCGACTTGATTTGTAATTCATAGCATTTCCAAAGGATGATCAAAACACAGAAAGCACATTCAGCTGTACGTGTATAGTAAGGGGAAGCAGTAATACTTCTCTAAAGAAGTGCGACGAGATGGACGGATGGATGTATGAATGGACGGTACCTTGTATTTTAGTGGTGTATAACGATAACCTTGTACTATGTATGTTGTATCTCACTATTGGTTTTCACATGCCATACTGAGAAAGCTCTAGAATGAATGAAAACCCAACGACCAAAATCCATACCGAAAACCACACGAGAGAGACATCAATCCAGCGCGCGAAATAAACCAGAAATTTTGTATTCATCCTGCTGCAATAATACTAAGATGCCAAGCTTGTCATTTTAATGCTATTTCCATTTCCATGTCCATATCCATATCCATATCCGTATCCATCATCATCAATCATAACACAAGAAGGGGAAAGGAAAAATTGGCAAAGTGCGGGAAACGTATCCAGGGGGCCCAAGAGGGAGTCAGTAGGAGAATAAAGCCAATAAGACAGCAGCAAGCCGACTCCGCTCGTGTAATATCAAAACGCCTGAGAAATTCCGCAAGGTATCATGTCCCAATCTTGTCGCTGTGTCGTCGTACGTGTTGCAAGCTTTGCTTGATCCCCAAAATAAATACTCAAGCAGAACTGAGAACGCTCAAATTTCCTCGCCTGTTTATCATGTAGACTCATGATCTCGTAGCTTAGAATATCAGGACTCACGAGGTATTTGGCGTACCCGACTCTCGGTATTTGAGTGTCGAGAAAAAGCCAAAAAGAACTCCAGCGTGAGCCATGACGAGAAGATCAGGAGTAGACAGCTCGATCATTTTGGAACTGTCCTTGTCCCTGCCCTGAGCCTCCCTGGCCACCTTGCTGCCTGCCCTGCTCCCTACCATAATCACCCGGTTGTCTGCCATAGTCCGGTGGACTCATGGTTGCTTGTGGAGGGGAAACTCGTGGGTTCGCGGAATTTGGGCTGGGTTTGGGGGAGGTGGGTACATATTTGCGGAGGTTGAGAGGGCCGTGCTAGTTCTGTAAGCGGGGTGGTGATTCACGGGGTGGTGGAGCAGGGCGCCAATGTTGTGCACGAAGAGGGGGTATAGGAGCTCGGTTATATGTTCCTTGTTGGCAAATTCTAAAGCTCGCTCGTAAGGAATCCTGAAGGAGACGATATTAGTGTGGTTCTCAGAAAAGGGAGATCAATGGGAAAGAGTAGGCAAAGGGAGGGAGCAGGAACATACCAAACGCCTTTTAGGTGCATAGGGCCAATCTTGACAACGTGCTTTTGCTTCTCGCTTTTGAGGATTCCGTCTCTACGGCCACGGGTCATGCCTACGACGTTGAGGAGCTTGGTGCCATTGATCATGTGGTTATCTGCAAGATACAAAGTTAGCAATGAGCTGTAGTCCAAGTCATGTACATACCTTCTCGTCTGGCAACACAAGTTCCCTTGACATCGACCTGAAAGCACAATGTTCCTTCATCTTCCCACAGTGTAGCTGTAACTCTCGGCTTAACTCCCGGGGGAGGAATTTGGCCCGTAGTATCAGCTCCAGTGTCCATTGGAGCTCCAAAGCCACCTTGGGCCTGGATCGTTGTCATGGAAGGGAGTGGAATTGGGAGGTCGCGTGGAGGCTCGTATCGTCCGGCCATGCTTGGAGTGGGAAACGAGGGTGAAGGTGCAGGGTAGCGCAATTGAATATCGTAAGAGTATTGCTGATATTGGGCTGGAGCGTGGTGATCCTGGGTTTGGTCGTGCTGTTGTTGTGGAGGTAGAGCGTAAGGCTGAAGAGTACGGGCAGGAGGGGGCTGTATGGAGAGACATGCATTGGGCGGTCCATCTCCGAGGCTGGATAGTTGGCGTTGGGCTGTGCAGCGGATGGTGGATTGCTTTCAGACATGCTGACTTGGCTGTTGTAATTATGTCTGGGAGCAGAAGGTGGATGGTTGGAGTTGGAAAAGTCGTCCGCGCCCATAGCTTCTACTGGCTGATCAGCGGGGTGGTGGGTGGGAGATTGGGCTGTGAGCTTACTCTGCACCTCCTCAGCTAGTAGTGCTCGGATGCCAATGCAATCTTCAATCGACGGAACTCACAACTGGCCACACGGTGAACGAGTGGCAAGGACAAGTCAAGGACGTTGGGCTTTTTGAAGTCAGATCGTAGACGCCAACACAGCCTTGTCGAGCTCCTCATAGACGCCTGGAGTTGGGTGGGTTTCGGAGGGTGCTGGGATGCATTAGCGACCGCCAAAAGTGTGAAGCTCAGAACAGGGCTGGCAGGGCTCTTATGCATGGGACGGAGGCAGCCTGCACCCCGGGTGAAACACGTACCCATCACTACAGAAAGCCCGTCTCAGTTAAATTCCCTAGTGCCGCCGCCGTACTGCTGCTTATGTGATCGGTTTGCTACGTATCGGGTGGGTGCTTCAGCCCTTTGGAGCTGGAGGCTTGCCGATTACGTGAAAGGCGGAAGCTGATAAGGAGCTGAGTTGAGCACGTCGGTACCCCACAAGTACCCGCGGTGGTTTGTGGTGATGGTACATCAAGCAGGAGGGTAGAGGCATGAGAATGCACGTATGGAAACAGAGGCCAGGAGAGTAGTAAATAGAAAAATCAAATACTACCAGGTTATGAAAGAGGTAAAATGGACAGGTATTTTCCAAAGGCACGCAATGAGCTAGAAGTACAAGCGCAGTACATACTAACGACAGAGTAGCTGTCCGCGCTGATTGGCTACGAAGCGAGACCTCCCCACTACCAGACCCAGGTTCGAAAGTGACCCCTCCAGACTACTCGTGACCACTTTGGACAGCACGCCGACCAGCTATTTGGGTAATTAATTGGAAGCATCACATATCGGAGGATCCAGCGACTATGCGAAATACAACGGAGCTTTAGGAACCCGGATACGCACAGCTCTCCCGCCAAAATGGCGTCTCCCACGGCTTCGCTCACAGCTCTCCTGCGAGGAGCCACGATTGAGGACCATGAAGAAGTTCTGAAAGCTGCCAATGCTGTCCTCAAATCATCGAAAGGCGACCAAGACGCACTGCACACCCGCGTGGTGTCCCTTCTCAAGCTTGACCGCTTCGATGATGCCCTTCGAGCCCTGGACGATGGTGGGGACAAGTTGGCAGATCGCTGCGTACTGGAGAAGGCATATGCGCTGTACAAGACCGGAAAGCTGGATGAAGCAGAGAAGCTGGTAGAAGGAGCACAAACGAGAGGTCTCAAGCACGTCGCTGCACAAGTAGCATATCGTGGGGAGAAGTTTGAGGATGCAGCGCAAATGTACAAGAATTTGACTGCGCAGTCTGCGGCCATTGAGGGAGAGGACAACGATTTGAGGATCAATAGCTCTGCAGTGGATTCGCAGCTTGAATGGCAGGGAAAGGGAGACAAGGTCGAACCAAGCCGGAAGAAGCCATCCAATGAAGATCTCGAGGCCTTTGAGACATCATACAATGCTGCTTGTGCTTGCATAGCCAGAGGAGACTTCACAAAGGGGGGCATACTACTGAAGAGAGCACGAGATCTATGTGAATCGTTGGACGAACTCACTGACGATGAGAAAAGAGCAGAGGTACTGCCGATTATGGTACAGCAAGCTTTTGTGCTTAAGAAGCTCGGAAAGCTAGAAGAGGCCGAAGCAATGCAGGAGGCGATCAATATTGCCGAGTATGTTTCTTCCAATAAACCATACGGGTATTCTCTGACAGATACAGTGTCCCTGAACCGCCATCTCGAGTCATCGCCCAGAACAATGCACTCGCTGCGACCACACAGCATGAGAACCCATACATGACCCAACGTATTTTTGACTCTGTGCCTCCACTCTCGCACACGGAGAAGCATTTCAACCACCAATCAAGCGTCTTGGAGCGAAACCGATACACTATTGATCTTATGTCACAAAAGTACTCCGGAGTTGCATATTCTACATCTTCCATCATCTCAAAGTCATCACCAACAGTTTCTTCGTATATTAACTCGCTGTCTGTCATCAATGCGGCAGCTCATGCCCATAACGAGACTGGCAAAGCTAGCTTGAAGGCTATCCTGCCACTTCTGGAGAAAAGACCTAAGGATGTTGGCCTCCTCTTGGTCATCGTCCAACTCTACATACTCACTAACAACTCTGGACCAGCCATCTCCCTTGTGGAGACATTCTTCAAACGCCTCGAAGAATCCACCGCTCCTTCCGACCAAGATGTACGCTTCGCACCTGGTCTCGTCGCAATTCTCGTCTCGCTCTACCGTCTTTCAGGCCGTAAAGCGCCCATAAAGGCCGAATTAGCAAAAGCCGCCTCTTTTTGGCGGCGGAAATCGAAACCTTCCATCTCCCTCTTACGAGCAGCAGGCACAGCTCTACTCGAGTCACCAACCTTAGAAGATCTCTCCCTCGCAGGCGGCATATTCTCCAGTCTCCGCACCCAAGATCCTAACGACCGTACCGCCATAGCCGGCTATATCGCCTCCTACGCAACCACAGACCTGAAAAAGGTCGCTGCCGACCTCGACAAGCTGACTCCTATCTCGCGCCTTACATCAGGTGTTGACGCCGCCTCCCTCGAAGAAGCAGGAGTTCCCTCTTTGCCAATACCATCCGCACTTCAAAGCAAGAAACGCTCTGCCGCTAAGTCCACAGAGAAGACAGACGCGGCACCTGCCAAGAAACGCAAGATTCGTGATTCTCGCAAGCCGAAAGATTTCGAGGAGGGCAAGAAGGTAGATCCAGAGAGATGGCTACCGCTCCGGGACAGGAGTACGTATCGGCCAAAAGGGAAGAAGGGAAAGAAAAAGGCTATGGATTTGACACAGGGAGGTGTGGTAAAGGAAGAGGAGAGCTTGGAGCTGGCGGGTGGAGCGGGCAGTCTGAAGGTTGAGAAAGCAAGCGGCGGGGGTGCGAACAAATCGAAGAAGAAGAAGGCGAAGAAGTAGAGGCAGGTTCAGTAACGTGTTTCGGTTGAGCGATATTTTGGCATTGCATGGCACGGCATGGCATTAGGTGATGCATTGCGTTAGGAAAATCCCAAAATGTTACTCAACAAAGTCACATCAGGAGTTATTGGCCACTGATCACAGGGTTGTTATGAGTGATGCGTTTTTATCATGATGAACAAAGAGTGTCCGTTAAATCCATCCTCCATATCCCTCTGTCAAACCGATTTCAAACCATCCGCCTTCTCTACCTTGCAAAAGCCAGCAAATCCCCTCTACTTTCTCATACAACACGCGCAATAAACGCCGGCCACCCCTTCCGTTCCCTCTGAGCTCTGTCTCTTAATCCAAGCACACAAGAGCAAAGTCAATGCTATACATCCGATCCCTCTATAATACACGGTCTGTAATGAACAAAAAGTGCCGACCCGAAAAGAAGCTTTTGACTGTCGTATCGCGAGGTCGCTGACCCGGCTAGCTTGCAAACCGAAGAAGAGAAATGAACCAAAATGCCCGTGCCATGCCTCTAACCCTACCATGCTGCGTGGAAACCAAAGAAAAGTATATAAGGAACGTTTATTGTACTGTGGCGCTAATCGACGAAACCCCTCCCAGAAAATGCAGAACTTTTATTTGTTGTGGTATTTAGACAATCATCACGCCTGGCTGACTACGGTGTGGATGACTGTCGATAATGTCTCATCTTCGAGGGTCTCGTCGAATTCATCTTCGTCATGATCGTCAACCTGGGTCGCACTCTGATTCTTCCCAGAAACGGTGCTCAACCGTGGCGAATTGGAGGCCTCGGGAGTGTAGAACATAGCCTGCTTGTTATGGCTGCCTGGTCGACTGTCATTCTCATCCTCCTCTTCATCTTCGACTCGTGGTAGTGGCGTGCGTCGCCCATCCGAGAAACTACCACCGTCTTCGCTATCCTCCCATCGGAAACTACGGCAGGTGCATATGAGCTATTCGCTGCGAGCCTCTTGTGCAGCTCCCGAAAGCTCCTGGCCGTTGTCGTGCTAGCGGTTGCGGCGGAACCGTGACGTTCATGGTACTCGTAAGGTTCAGCAAGGATGGAATGGAAATCATCAATAGTGGCTGGTGAAGGCATGCCTGCTTCGTCTTTGTTGGGCTGCTTCCGGAGGCGAAGTCGTTCGTCTGGTGACATACTTTGAAGCTCCGATCCGAAGGTGATAACGGATGCTTTCTTTCCATGCACCACGAAACTTCCAGTCCCACGTGCAAGAACATCGTCTTTGCTTTCTTCAGACATACCAGCACTAGACGAAGAGTCTTTGCCCTTGCGACTACGGTGGTGAGAGGGTACATGAGCCTCTCTTAAAGTGCGGTGAAGACTTCGACGAATGTTGACACGGCCTGTTTTCTCCTTTTCGGTATTCTCCTTACCTTCGCCAGTCTCTATGGCAGTTACTGGCCTTTTACTATCTGGGGTCTTTTCCGTTTCGACAAGCCCGGCCTGTTCTAACACTGCCTGCTCTGCAGCATCGATGTTTGGAGACGGTGCACGGTGCGTTTCATTTGTAATAGCAGGCTTCAAGCTATTTTTCGACGGCGTAAGGACCAGCCCTGGACTAGACGGTAGTGCAGAACTAGATATAGAAGGCTTGCGGCTAGCGATAGCATCAAAACTGAGAGGGGTAATTCCCACGACGCTTGTGCTTTGTGGAAGCTCGAAGTGTGGGTCAGAGTCGGAGGTGTGACAAAAACATCCTCCGCGTTCTGCTCAGCCTCACGTTCTTGACTGTCTGAACTCATGGGGCGGTTCGCAGATTGTGAATTTGGAGATCTTGGTGTCCTCTGAGGCTGAACAGTGCTTGCTTTAGAAGTTAAACGAGGCAGAATAGTCTTATCCGATGTAGGAGTGTCAGAGGCTGCTTCCGTCCGAGATAATGATCCGTTATGGTTCTTCTCTTCCTCCAAGTCCATCGTTAAGATATCCTTGTGACACCTCAAACGCCATATTTCCATACGACCCCACTTTAGCTGTGCAGCCATGCGGCCTGCGGCCATAATGACCTGCTCGCGCGTTTTTGCCTGGATAGGCGCGAGGATCTGGAGATGACGAGCGTTCCTAAGCTGAGCATCCAACTGCTTCTGTGCGGTCACGAGCTTCTCTTCGGCATCGTGAATTTTCTGTAACATAATCTCACGACGCGCGGCAAGGATATCTTGGGCCATCTTGGTGTCGATTCTCCCACTAACAATAGTCACCTCTCCTGTGGGCGTCTGGATGGACTTTGTAGAGTCATTGTGACTATCCAGTCGACGAATACCTCGAGTTCGTTGCCCATCATAATTTCCGCCAACAACGCCTCGCATGCGAACACCAGAAGTCCGGAAGGCGGCGGCGTAATTAAGCTTTGCAAGCCAATCGTTCATCTCTTGCTCATTATCAGCCAGGAAAGTTTCTTCGAATCCACCATGGCGAACGAAGACAAAAGCATTCTTATGCTTTTTGTAGTCTACATCAAGCAGAGCAACAGCATCATCGGTGGACATTAGTGCGTCTGGCTTAAATTGATCCAATGGTGGCTTGAAGATAACAGGAGTTCCATCATGGCCCTGTTTGATGTGCTGCTCAAGTTGGTGCATCAGATTCTTAATCCAAGTTGTGTTCCTGAAAAAGTAAAGTTGAGCACCAGTCAAGATAGCACCCCACTCCTGCCATGGTGATCTAGTCTTCTTCTTCTTGGCATCTTTGCGCCAAAGCAATCCTACTTTGGTGATTTTGATATCCACAATTCCAGGATGTGCTTCCTCTGGATTGTTGACTGTCTTGTCGGACATGAATGCGTCCGGTCGAGATCGCGCCGAGACGATCTGAAGAATGCCAGTTCGGAAAAATGTCTTTTGCAAGTCCGCAAGATTCAGCGAAGGAGCTGTCCCAAGGTAGCTGTAATGCTCTTCGCAGTGCATAACTTCTTTCAAATTTGGTCTCAAGGAATCTAATTTGCTGTCGATGATGAGAGTGTATGGATCAACAGGCTCCTTTGATGGTCTTTTCGTAGGGTCTGCAGCTGCGCGAGGAAAGATTGAAGATTTCTTTTTCATCTTATGTTGAATTATGCGTTCCCCGTTGATGTCTAAGTCATCTTCAACGTGGATGAACGGTGTGTAGGAAATGTTGTCGTAGAAACACTCCAATATTTCATCAAATATGCCTTCGCCTCGAGTGTTTTTTATATAGTCTGGCTTCTGCATCTTGTGCTTATTGTTCTTGTTGAACACATCTGTGTGTAATATCAGAAGAGAGAAGGCTATGAAGTACGCCTGGTCAGGAGACGCATAGATTCCTGGGTTGCACTCATGATACCTGTTCGCGAAACCTTGGAGGCATCTATCGATTTGCTGGGTTTCCTTCGGTAATTCAACCTCCATGAGCAATTTGCGGATTGCCATGTCCATTGGATCGCCGAAGAAGCCAAATCCTCGCATGTAACTGCGCAATACCGCCTGAGAGAAAGGGTCAGTACCCTTCGAGAGAACACTCGCAACTACGCCTCTGCTAACAGCTTCCTCGAGGCGGACAAGGTACTTTGCGGGGGTGTCGTCTTCAAGTCGCTCCGGCAAGATAATCGCAGGTTCTCTAGTCAATTGCATCGAGTTGTTTTTGGATGTACTTGAGCCAGGGGTTGCTGGGCCAGAGCCGTGTTTGGGAAACGGTGGTTCGGAATTTTGTCGTAAACGGTGAGAAAGTCCAAACAAGTCTCCAAAGCTCTTCCTTCCTGTGGATGTCGAAGTTCGAGTGGAGGGTAAAGTGGGCGTTGGTAGAGCGTCTTCACTTGGCATATTTCGAAGAGAACTTAAGGTAGAAGATCGACCCCGCATACCAAGTCTGGCACGCGTGGGAGATGATTTGGTAGAGGCATTTGATCCTTGTCGGAACAATGGCACCGCAGGCGCAGCAAATGTTGAAGAAGCCTTCGCAAGAGCATGTGAGGAGCGTGAGGGGGATGGTAATGGGGAAGCAAATCCCTCATGCGCGGCTATGTCATCGACTGAGGGAGAACGCAGCGATTTAACGGCAGGAGACTCAACACCAGGAATTCTAGTAGAACTAGCAGATGCACGTGGAGGAGCTAGGGCTTGTGATGAATCTTGTGGGGTTGATTTCTGTGGAAGATGCGAAAGATCAAATAGTGGGGCAGGCTTTCTTCGACGAGGAAGTCTGAAGAATGTCGTTGTCGTATGGACAGTATGCGTAGTGGTCGTAGTGGTCGCATACACGCCATGGTCACCAGAGCTGCCATCTGATCTGGAAGATTCCGACAGGCGATTGATGGGAAGAGCTAGAGTTGAATTTGCATCGTCACCATACTCTGGAGGCGAAGGCCCGGATTGTGTTAAGGGACGCTCTGGCTCATCAAATGTCACCCGACCTTTGGTTCCGGATGGAGCACTCTCTGTCATTGTCTTTCGGCGCTCTTTCTTTTCATTTTTTGTCACCGTCAAAGATGGCATCGGCTCCGCAAAAGATATTTCGGTTGATGAGGTTTTGGACCGACCTGGAAGCATGATCCTGGACTTCTTTTTCCCAGATTTTGCAACATTGATATCCATTGTAGGGGCAGTGGTAATTATTTCGGGGGCTGTGGTAAACTGTTAGCATTCTCCACGTCAGAGGCCAGTATTCAATGTGCTTACGTTGCGGCATAGGGGGGACCGCATCAGCCTGAGCATGGAGACGTGCTTGAATGAATATCAGTACAATCTTCCTCCAAAACGGAATTGGGTGGTTTACCTCGAGTAGATAATTGGGAGTCCGAGGCGTGGCGAAACTTTAGCATACTGAAGCGTCGATGCTTGGAACTCTCCTCTTGTATGGGTGGTGAGACGACACGATGCAGAGATTCGGCACTGCTCTCAGCTGATAGCCTTGTTCTCGCTGGCGCTTCTGTCGCAGATTCTGGCGACAGGAACTCAGCCGCAGAAGGTCGTCGTGGAATTTGTTCACTGGCCCTGCCATCGTGATGCACTGTTGGATTGCTGGCAGACTCGGCAGAATAGAAGCTGTGTCGTCGGAGCTCGAGCTCACTGGCAGGCGCACGCCGACGCAGCAGTCCAGACATGAGAGGCATGGTTGAATCGATGTGGTGAAGTCATGGATCGCAAGGGATCATGAAATAGCGATGCTTTTTGGGAGGTCCATCCGTGCTAAGAGATGCTTTGTGTTGGACGTTGAGTGAGGCTGGGAATTATCCCTACAGTTGTGCCGAATAACGAATGGCTGAACACAGGGTCGCTTCTCGACGGGGATCACTCAAGAAATCGTCAGGAGAGACGCAATGCGATCGGGAAAAGACGAGTGTTGCACTACGAAGGATGAAATGAAGTTGCGCGAGAGCTGAGACGTGGAAGAGAATGTGAAGCCGGGTCTTTCGGTCGGTCAGATACTGTGGTGCAAGTGCCTTGGCCGGGATGCGATGTCTGGGCCCATTACGTTGATGTTGGTCGTCGGAGGGAGAGTTCTCGAGAGCGCAAGTACCTCCTGGTTGTTGCCCGAAGCGGCCTAGCGCCTTAGCCACTCCATCCACCTTCCCATGTGCAGCAGGCCCACTTTAACTCCACTGCAACTCCACAATTTTGCAGGCTCTCAGCCACGCAGCCACTCACCACCCCCTGTACCTGCCCTGCCCGCCATTTTTTGGCTGCCTGGTTTTGCTTTGCTGCCATCCAGCGGCTCGTCCCCCGCTTGCGACTATCACAGAATAACGGCCATCGCCTTGGAAGCAAAAGGAACAGCACACGATCAGCATCACATCAATCCAAACCCCTCCGCCGGTATCCTCGCGACAACGACGTCTCAATCGTTGCACCGTACGTCGATGCGCCATTGAAAATGCAGTCATTGCATCATCTCCTGTCATTCCTGCTCCTCGTCTTCCTCGTTGGTTGTCCCATTCAGGCCTTCGTCCTTCCTGGCTCGAGTGGCCATGTATCGACAGCAGCTCGACAACCATCCGACCGGCCGTCGAAATACAGCATATTCCCGCAATGGACGTGGCTTCGAAACACATTGATAGAGAAGGTCGTCGGACCGCCTCCAAAGATCGGGAAATCGGCATCTCACAAGGCCTCCGTTCCCAAGCCGGCCAGCTCCCAGCTACCTGGAAACTTACTTGCAAAATACGGAGGAGATGTCGTTCTGCGGTTTAATCTGAGTAATGCGGCCGAAGAAAAGGCGTTGGCGGAAGTGGCAGATACTTTGTTCTTGGACATCTGGGAGTTCACGAATAATTGGGCCGATATCCGCTTGAGGGAGGACGACGTAAGTTTGGCACATTGTTGTGATCGATCAGCCGCTAACAGAATCTTTAGATACCCTCACTTCTTGGTTTACTTCCCAAGTCTCTTCAAAATGCCTATTCCCACCTCATGCCGGACTTAGCAAAGACAATCTACAACACCTACCCATCAATCGCCCTCGCAGAACCAGTCTTGTCTCCACATCGTACAGATGGTGCTTTTACACCTGCATTGAAAAGTTCAGACAGGGTGGATAATATTTTTTTCCAGGACTATCAACCATATTCAGTTATCATTCCCTGGATGCGTTTAATGGCCTCGATGTTCACAACCCACGTTCGGATGATTAACATTGGCACTTCTTACGAAGGTCGAGACATCCCTGCTCTTAGAGTCGGCGTCTCCCCGAATCTTTCGGAACCCCAAACTCGAAGGAAGACGATTATCGTTACCGGAGGTTTCCATGCAAGGGAATGGATCTCGGTAAGCACCGTAACTTTCATGGCCTGGTCGCTCATTACGTCCTATGGGAAGGCGCCGGGTATCACCAAACTCCTCCAGGAATTTGATTTTGTTTTCATACCCACTGTCAACCCAGACGGGTACGTCTATACTTGGGAGAATGACCGACTGTGGCGGAAGAACCGCCAGCAAACCAGTTTGAGGTTTTGTAGAGGACTTGATCTGGACCGTGGGTTTGGGTTTGAGTGGGATGGGACGACATATCAGAGCAATCCCTGCAGTGAGAGTTATCCAGGCGACGAGCCATTTCAAGCTTTAGAATCTCACAGACTCGCTGAGTGGGCAAGGAATGAGACCGAAAACAACAGCGTGAACTTTGTTGGCTATCTGGATCTGCATTCTTATTCGCAGCAGGTCCTTTACCCATATTCCTACTCCTGCCGAGCCGACCCTCCAAGTCTTGAAAACTTGGAAGAATTAGCTATGGGACTCGCCAAGGCCATTAGGATATCCAGTGGCGAGCAATATGGCGTTGCATCTGCATGTGAGGGAGCTGTTGCATATAATTCTAAAGATGGGGCAGAGCCATCACGAATGGAGACCGGAGGTGGTTCGGCGATCGACTGGTTCTACCATGAAATGCGCGTTCGGTACAGCTATCAGATTAAGTTACGAGATACCGGCAGCTACGGCTTCTTGCTTCCGAAAGAAAATATCATCCCCACAGGTGAAGAGGCTTTCAACGCTCTGAAATATTTTGGCGACTACCTTCTTGGAAACAAAGGCATAGAATCCAGATTGTTCGAGGAGTTACATCAGCCATACGTAGAGCCTGAATCCGAAAAATCCCAAGATAAGTTGGTGGAGGACTCAGAAATTGAAACAGGTGAGGTAGATTACGAGGTTGACGATGTTAATTGGGAGCTTAAACGGAGGAGAAAAAGATGAGGTCTCCGATTATCGAATGTTTCAGGCGTTTATGGCAGGTATCGGGTTCTCAGCGGGTGAGTACAGTTTGGCGTTAGCCAGGGGCGCAAAGCGGTGTCATTGATTTTCTTGAGCAGGTTGATCACCCTCTCAACACGATTGTTAGAAATGGATGGTGGCAGACGTATATAAGCAATGAATCTATCGGTTTACAACTACTCTTCTTCTCTAAAACTTTGGTTCGCACATATTAAGCTTGCAACAACTGCACGATCTGGTCGGAAAAGAAGCAACCCCTTCTTTCAAACGCAACAAATGGTTTTGTCGTTTTGAAGCTCTCTATACTGGCCCTGCAACCGAGCACCGGAGGTGTAAATCACGGAAGCACCTCGCCAATCTGGCCAGGGCAGATCCACCATGGCTCCGTGAGAGATATATATCCATTGCCAGCGAAGTGAGCAAAGCAATTACCGAAAGAGGCGCGTTCAGTTGTTTTCAGAGGGTACAGACGAAGATTCGGACGGTGGTTGGCCGCGGTCTAGCCAGCATGATCATTGAGTCTCGCTCATACGGATGCCAACCAGTATAAATATGGTCTACCTCTGAATAGTTCCGCTCTTTGAGCACAAAATAAGTAAATTGGTAGAGCAGAGCATAGTCCTCTCTTTCTCCTCACCTTCTTCAGCGCATCCAAATCGATCTGAGAAGTAGGATATAAAAACACCAGGATGCATCCCTGTTCAAGTTCTGGTATTCTATGCATTGCACCATGTGCTGGAGGTCAAGACAGTCTTCATTTCTAACAGACTCGTTTTTCGAGCCTGCTCGCTAAGTTCGAGGAGTGGGAAAGGTTGGGGCGACAACTCGTACAGTTCGCATGCCTTCGCCACAACTTCCGTGGTGCGCAGCTGCACTCTGTCAACAACCGAATGTGATTTAATAGGGGCTAGAGCAAGAATAGAGGTATGTACGGCCATCAAAGAATTGTCAAACGTCAAGATTCTGCGCCTTTCGATCTCTCGAACTAAGGGACTGGCATTCGCACCCTACATGGAGACGAGTCGCATCCATGTCGAAAATTCTGCAAAGACCTCTTCCAGCGTGAAGCAGTTTAGGAGGATCTGGGAGCAGGACATTTGGAATTTTGGTTCAAGTACGACGTTGGAGGGGTTTGCAGTTTGGTGGAGTGAGGAGAGAGATGTTGCCGATAGAGTAGCATAGCACAGTTCCAACAATTTGCACCACCAGGGCGTTTTTTGAAAGCAGAGTTTCTGCATTAGGAAATTCTGGATTTGCATTATTTTGCTGCATCGTTGTCGCCAATTTTGCTGTCGCGCCGTAACTCGTAACCAAAAAAAATCCCAGCTCAAAAATATCCAAAAAGAACAATTCCCCCAAAAAGTTTATTCCAGCAGCAAAACATTCGGACACTACCGGCCCTTAGTTCAAGGCTCGAAGCACTTGATTACGCCCAACAGCTATCTCCGTTGAAACTCTCCATGTTTGTTAGACATGTTTTGTTAGAGAGAAACCATTAGACCAACTAAGCTGATTGTTCGTGGTAGTATTGACGTTGATTCAATATATAAACATCAGGGAAGCTAGCGTTGTTCTTAGCAAGCGAGCAAGCGAAAGGAGGCGGGAATTTCCAGGTTACCAAGGTAAGGTACCTTAAGGTAAGGGAGGCAAGGTGGTTCTCAAAACTCTGCCGACGTAATCTAAGGAGCGTGGCATATAAATTGGATTATGTATACTCATACTATCGGCTGAATGTTTGAAGTGAGAGTTACCACCTGCATTTTCTACTCTTGTCATGAGGACGCTTTGCCAGGTTGAGGTTTTGTTTACAATTTTAAACAACTGAATTCTCCAACACCTGCAAGTTTGGGTCCAGATTTAACATCATTGGTTGTAGCTCCCAACATTTCGCCTTGCAAGTTGCTCTTTTTATACTTGCCATAACATCTGTGTCAGAGGCAATGCTATAACAAACTTGTTCAGTTTCAAAGGAGCATACTTATATAGAGCTCCAAGTTCCAAGCATCGATGCTATGACAGTCCAGCCTCAACGGATATCATGCGCAGCATCGGGCCTGGTAGTCCTAATTAACGCCAAAATCTTGGCGCGAGAGAATAAACGCCTCTCAACCCAGGGTACCTTGAACATGGATAGTCAAGACGCAGGTGACCCCGCTATGCCGCAGCATCAATCCTCGTCGGCGTAGTCCATGATTTACGGTCATCAACCAATACTTGTCGCATTACTTCTGTCATAAAATGGGTTTCCTTCTAGAAATCCCACCAGAAGTGGTCGCTCAGATTATTCAGAGCTGCGCGGATTTTCGGGATGTCCTCGCATTAGTTTCTACCTGCAGGACACTTCATTCCGTGTGGCTAACAAACTCTGGCTCCATCATCTGGGCTGTAGGAACGCGCAGTATCGTGGCTTTTGATGATGCACTAATGGCGGTAAGCAGTTTACAATCTTCTCACCTGCTTGCTCACGTATGTGTAGGTTCGAGCAACGGCTATTGTCAAAGCTGCATCCCAAATTAAGGACCTCCCTCCGGAGCCTTTCCCGCTCCTTGAACTAGGCGGGCTCTTCAGAAAACCCAGTATATCGGAATTGCGTATTGTATTCGACTTGAGGCACATGATGCTATGCATGCAGCAACAGCTCCTGCACTGGGAGCAAGAACCAGCAGAACTGTTCCGGGACTACAATAATCGATGTCTGGAAAAAATAATACTAGCGGGTTGGGCAGAGTGGGAAAGAAACTTCTTTCGATCGATGTATAGGGTCGTTCTGATAGGAGCAATGTTTACAAGGGCGTACATGGAACCGTTTATTGTGGCTGCTAAAGCGAACGACGAGTCATTTTTCGACCGTTGGGAATATCAATCTATGGATATGGAGCCAACAGATGGTAGTTGGGCACAGCTCACGGACGAGGATGTTGAAAAAATGAGGCATTATCCGGTCTACAATTTCGACGCTGATGACGAGAGTGAGGAAGCTACGCTGAGAGACCAGCAGTACGAGTCCTTATTTGGCAAATTTGCAGAATGGGCAATAGAAGATAGCAAGGCAAGAGAAATTTTGGATGGCCATACTAGGGATGACAATAGCTACGAAATTATGGATGTCATGCGTCTCCTGGCAGCATTTGAACATCTGGCCAACAAAATTCCCAACCACGATGGCCTAACACATCATCAACGAACAACTGTCAGAGGGAAAGATCGCATCATTCAAGGTACTCCAAGGAAAGTGGAAGTCGTACTTTTTGGTGTCTTTCAGGTAGAGGAGATCAGTATGCCAGCTCATGTACAAGATGCTTGCCGAGTCTCCATGTTTGCCCAGCCCGTTTTCCCCTTCACGAGACGCCTCGATTTTTACCAAATCCTCCGCAAGTTAGGCCAGGCGTCACAACGACCAAATCACTATAACAGCTGGCCGGTGCCGCCGGCCATTCTCGAATTCTTTGTCTTTGTCCTCCGAAGGTATTTCAGTTTGCGATTCTCAGAAACGAATTTTACGGGCCGGGCGGATACTCCCTACTTGTCACTTGCCGATCCGTTCATGTTCTCTCCTAACGGAGCAGGATCTGGAGTCCTTCGGGAGTGCTAGTCGCCGTTCCGGACTCAGCTGTAAACTAGCTTGGACTCAAAGGTAGGCGTTCTATACATTTCCAGACATTGCAAACCAATCTGACAAGATCCAAGTTGAAGTGAATCATGATCCCTTTTTCTTAAATTCTCCTGAGTAAAAACAGAGGTGAGCAATACGCGTTATTGTGCATTTGGATACTTACAAAGGGCGTCGCACTTCCAGACCTCGCGTTGGGAATAAGTCGTGCAAAGTGAGATTAGTTAAGAAAGTCCATTATAGAGCACTGGTATGGCTAATAAACTCTTCCTCCATCTCCGAAGATGACGATATGCTAAAACTTTCCGCTATACATAGAATACATTCTCTCTCTCTCTCACAGGCTCAAGAGCGCATCTCACCCCCAACAACCAGGGCCACGACTTTAATCTTCGGGCACCCAGCCAAATGATCGAACGCCCCAGCCTCAACCTCTACTCCCCTCTCTCCACAATCCAGTTCGTAACACTCCCTAGCTTGCTCGAAATTCTCCCAGTGGCCCATGATCAACTCCTTCTTCGCACCAGATAACGCCTTCCACACGCGCAATTTCATCTCAACTTCATCGTCCAGCACGACAAAGCCAAAGTCCCCGGCTCCCGATAAAGCGCCAAGGTCTTCTTCGCAGTGATACAGCCAGATATCCTCGTGGGTTGCTCCTGGTACGTCGATTCGCCATGGCAAAGTGACAGCATCGAGATTGAAACGCTCGTCTGTCGCGCGGCGGGCAACATTGATGGCGCAGCGAGGGCGGTGGTTACGGGAGCTCCACATCTCGTTCCAGTGCTCCTTCTCCCGCAAACCAATGGGACAAAGGAAGTCGACCTTTGGGTTGCACCAGATATTCGATGGGATGGCACAGTAGATGTCGTATCCAAGGTGCAAGATGGTGTCCCGAGGCCGCTGGTAGTGCTTCAAGGCAACCGCTCTCGATTCCTGGTTGGCGGATAAGATGCCGGGCACAGGCTGCGTGGTGGCGAGTACGAAATCCCGCTGGTGCAGGGCCTCTTCGCTGGGAATTTTGCTCAGTTGGTAGGCGCGCAGAGAGTCGAGCGCTACTGGACGAACGTCGATGTATCGCGGGCAAGAGGCAAGGTGTACCCAGATCTTCACCCGCAGCTCTTTGGCCAGCTCGAGGAAACGCGGGAATACCAGCGAAGTAGCGTTATCTTGGAGTTGCGTAAGTACAGAGGATGTGTCTCCCATGCTGAACTGGAGGGGTTGCGAGGATTGGCCGAAGTCGAATTCCATGATGTGGTATGAATAAGGCTCGAAAAGAAGTCTGAGAAATAGTCTGCAGTATCATGCGTAATGAATTCGATCCGATTCGATGTGGTATGGAAATAGGGGTGTCCTTCTCAGCTGTTCAAAGAATACTGCTGCTCCGCGCCGGCCGCACTAAGAAGGTGAATTATATTCCCTCGGTAGGTGGAAGCGGCGGGAGAAAAGTGAATAGCGCACGGAAAGATAGATGGAAGCGATTAGCAACCCTTAGCGGGGAGAAAGCTCCCGCTTTTACGAAATTTAGCTAGAGTGAGTGAGCGTGCGTCCGAGATCCCTAGCTGACCTCATGGCTACTTCCACGGAGGTTGAAAGCTTCTCACCACCCCCAGAGCAGTACCTGCGAGAATTGAAATACCATTTCACTATCCAGAGAAATGTGACTTTGACTTTACCAAAGAGAAGTATTGTACCGTTAAATTCCTATATCTAGAGTCAAACGTGAGGTGGGGAGTGAGGTTTGCCTGTAGTTAAGGTCTCGTGGAGCCCCTTTTTCTCGCTTAGCAAGGTGGTACTGAACTGTTTGTTTGGAAGTGAGAGAGACGCAACGAATATCCAAAACTGTGGCAAATCGTTTTGAGCTCTTATCACAGAACAGATGGGACGAAAGACAATTTGGACTCGCTGTTGTTCGTGGCGTGAATTTTTCAGATTTCACACCACTGCACCTGCCAAATAGAGGTTGAATTCATTTTACTTTATTTCTTTCGACTGTAGCTAGTCTAACGCACCAAAAGCCGTGACATGAGATCCATGATCAAATCAGCAAACAACAATTACTAGGTCTTTATCTATCTGAGACAAGAATCTAAGCTGTTTCTATTCCGCCGTCGTCGCCGCCGGAGCCTTGGCCTTGCCGTCATTCATCCACGCAAATGCGGACGCACCGCCTATCGGATTCGATGATCGGGGAATCGTCGAGATAATCGGCTTCGGTGCGGTCTTAGGCTCTTCTCGCTTGGTATCCCATCTCAGAGGAATGTTTTCCGTCCCAGAACTCTGGCTCTTTCGTCTCATTTCAACAGCAGGGCGGACTGGGGCAGGCTCATACGCAGTTCCTGTGCGAGTAGCTGGCGGACGACTTGCAACAGATGTGGTCGAAGAAATTGATTTTGAGGGTTTGAGAACCTTCATGCTTCTTCCACCTCGGATGGCCCGCTGGTATCCACTAGTGGACTCATTCTCACTGCCATTAATGGACGTTCCGCCAGTTCGCCAAGAACCCCAGATCCCACCAGACGATTCCCGCCGAGTAGAATCGGAGGTCGTATTATCTGACGTCTCTTGATCCATGACAGATGAATCGATGACTTGTTGCTTTTCGACGTCCGAACCGTTTCCGTTCGCACTCGTGCTCTCGGATTTCATACTGGAAGCTCTGTCGCGAGAGTTAAGTTCAGCAGTATAGTTGGGACTAAATGGAGATTCTGGTTCTGGCGTGGCTCCTAGGTGTTGATCCAGGTCAGAGAAGCTGACTTTATTGACCAATGCAGGCCCGCTTGGTGAGAGAGTTCTGTCCATATCTTGAGGAGTCTCTGGCTTTGCCTTGCTATCGACCGGGGTGAAAGGTGCTGCAGTTGCCTTGAGCTCATTCCGCTCAGGAACAATATGGGTGGTGCAGAGATTCTTGAACGCCAATTCGTCTTCTGGTCTGACAAACGGGACTGAAAGTTTGTTGCGATCATCGCCATAGAGGGTCATGACGTTCTGTGAGAAGAGAATGTCGGCATTGTGTGCTCGAAGAACATCACTTCCGATGAAAACTCGAACTTTCTTACTTGCGCTAATCCGCTGGGTCAAGCCGACAATCTCGAAGTCAGCCATCAGCGCGGGGATTTGCGGAGCTGGACTATTGGACCTAGAGGTTGGCTGTGTTATGATGGCTTCAGGAAGATAGATTGGAAGTCTAATCGTTTGTCTGCCGGTGGGATGTTTCTGGATCTGATCTGCTAGACCCAGTTCTCTCACGAGATTATAGTCCATAGTAGATCTTTGAGCTCCCGTGCAAATGGCAGCATAGAGGAGGGCGCTATGGGAAAAATTGATGGTCAACCAACATCGTATGATAGAGGGCACAGAACCTAAGACAAAGAGTCCCGGAGGCGGGTTTGGAGTGTCTAAAGGTGAATCATCATCTTGATCTCCAATCGTGAAATTGGTATCGAGACCCAGGCTACTCGTGCGGCCAGAATGCATAGAGTGAACGGAATGACCTGCAGAGCTATGCCTACCGTCGGACTTGTGCGATGATGTGCGCTCCATCATAGGATGGCTTCCAAACCCGCTGCTTGGTCGAATGGGACCAAAGTCTCCTGAATGACGAGACCCAGCCGCCCAATTCGAGCCTTGAAGAGCACTCACATCGAAGCGAACACTGTTTGCTCTTGAAGCGCCGCGACGAACAGGCTCTTCATCTGCCTCTATATGTAAACTTCCCAGTAGATTTTGCCCCTGCTCATCATCGAAGTCGTCAAAGACATCAGTGGTAGAGTTAGGGATCGGTCCTAGACGCCGTGTTAACGAGAGAAGGTGAGCTCGATTATTTTTTTCGGTCTTACCTTGCTGAGGTGTTCCACTCAGAATGCTTGGGAATGGGGAACCTGTTCCCCATACAGACTTAAGAGCAGCATCATCCGCCTGGCGTTTCTCTAACCTCATCAGACGATCCGCATGATTGCTTTGCACAGCTTGAACATGCTTCACTTCCATCGCAACATTTTGTATATCTTCTCGAGTAGCCAGAAACTGCGAATCCATGCCCACACGCCGTTTGTATCTTGGCGACCACTTATTATTGCCAAGGCTGGTGCTGGTTTGGAATCTCTATTGAAGCTCTTCGCACTCTGAACATGTATTGCAAAGTTACAGGATATGTTTCTGCCCTATCTGGTACGCGGCGCCTGTAGTAGTTTGAATCCCCGTGTGATACAGAAGTGGTGAGTCGAGGGACTGTGGTACCCTAGCTGGAATGCGAGTCCAGATTCAAGGTTGAGGTGCAAGTGCCTTTCCCATGAAATGGCGACGCTTGCGATGACTTTTCAGCAGACCAAGCAGATCCGATCCGTCAATATGTTGTATGCCACCAACAAATCGCCGGTTCGGACTGTGTCCTTCTGCGGAAAGGGAAGATCGCAATCACCACCTCCCCACCACATCGACCTGCGACCGTCGGCCCTGCTCTTTTGTATCCACCTTCGTGACTCCTATGCCCTAAAAACTTCGATGCTCGACGGTCCTGCGTTCGGGGCAGATTCCTAGGTAGATATGAGCCCCAGGAAGAGTCGACTCTGGAGCGTTTGTACGATAGGAGTGGAGTGGCTAAACTATCAACCAAGTTATCTGTTCGTGCGAGGCTGCTAGATTTTTACGCAGAAATGGCAGATAGGAGGACGGTTGTCTCTCGAAATCTGCAGCTTGGACCGAAAGATACCCTTTGAGAGATGCCAAAGATGTCCAGTCATGCAGATGCAGATGATGCAAGGGCCTCAGGAGGACGTGAGGGACAGCGCTGTTGGGCGGAGGTTTTCTTGAGGGTTTGAGAGCTCAGAGTTGATGGCAACGGATTCTTGTTCACTGATGAAGAGGGCTCTGGTCGCAGAGGGCTGGTGGTGTCGGGATTGAATTACGCTGTCAATTAGGTAGAGAAATAGTAGGTTCAGATGAAGCACCAGGGGAGGCGGATAGGTGCCCCCCGGACTTCTTTGCAAGGATTGGGTGGTTGCACCTCGTCAGACCGCGTCATGAGTGCCTCGGCCGTGCAGTTCACGATTATCATATACACGTTTTTATTGAGAGCTTGCCATCAATGAATGAGATTTCACAGCAGGGAGTCAAACAAAAGATTTTCTCCAACTTATGTTTGTGGCTATCTATGTTTTGTTTTCTCTGCGAGTTTTCCAAATTCTACTTACCCCACTAGGCTGGTCAAGCATTTAGGTCGGTATGCTTTACGCTCTAATCGTCTAATCGTTCCGAGGCGCAATTGACCAATGACTATTTTGATAGTTAGCATTTAGTTTGTTGCACGCAAACGCCTCTGCTTTACTGACGGAAAGATCCATGACGGGCTGTCCAAAGGCTCTTTTGCCCATTCTGGTCCAACCACCGGCAAGATCTGACACCCGATTAGCTGGAATATGAGCATCAATTGGAGAGGCATACTTCTTTGAGGAAGATTGTGTAGCCAGCACCTGTAAGATGCAAACCATCGACCAAGAGTCTTCTCAAGCCTTGACTGTCAGCAACTGTGCGTGAACCTAGCAATACTTCCTCGAGTTTGTCGGTTTCCAATGCGTTGTTCATCAAGGCCGTCCACAGGTCTATCAAGACAACATTTTTGTCCTTAGACTCGGCCGCAATTTCACGAACCACAGCAGCATATTGAGCCGTGATGTCCGCAAGGCGCGTGATATCCGGATATCCTTTTGCCAGGTCGTCGGGGAGAATTTGATACTCATTGAGCGGCGGTGGGGTGACAAGCAGAATCTTAGGATTGTGTACCGTGATGGACGGATGGGTAATGATTGTCTGGAGGTTCTCCCGGTATTTTTCGATAGAGACATGCTGTAGGGTCGGGCTGGAGGGCAAGCATGCATCATTGGCACCGAAGAGAATGAGAAGATACTCTACTTTAGCGCAGCTTGGAGGAGGAATCAGGTCCGATAGCACAACAAGCCCGTGTGCGGTAGTGTACCCACCCAGGCCTCGGTTGACGACGTCCATCCTCCTGTCACAATCTGTTTGATAGTCAGGAATCCAGACTCATGAGCGCTACAACGCCAACAACATGGCAGGGAGCAAGGAAAGTCGCAAACAAAGTGGACGGGAAGCCTCAGTTCGACCTACGTTCTGCCAAACCAGCCCCCAGGGAGAATCCATCACGCAACAAGCATGCACGTTGAATGATACTATCTCCAATGAGGAGGAACTGAGGATATCTCTTGGCAGCCATGCTTGCAGTGTCTTTGCCACGAGGGATGGTGACAAGCACGAGGTTGAATGATTGATTGACTGCTGTTGAAGCGCAAAAGATGGGGCTGAAAGTCAAGAGAACTGCGCTGGAACCGAATCTGAAGGCGCACCTGAGACAAGACAATTCTGTTCTCGAAAAAGGGACTGGTGATACTTCAATCTGCACAGCAGCCGCAACTGCGTGAGGCTGACGCCTTCGCTGGATGGCTCCGTCGAGGCCGCTCACAATAGGCCGACGAACGGAAGCCGGGCAGAGGAGGGATGTCTCTCACCGCCCTCAAGGGAGGCGTTTCCGAAGATCCTAGAGACTTCCCCAGCTTCCGGACGTCCCAACAGCCTTCTGCGAACGCCACATGCATGGTTGCAGCCGGGTTGCTCTTGCTTTTGCTGCGGCTTCCCGAGCGCACCAGTCAACTGACAATGGCCGAGGTGGTGATGCCAGCAAGTGACACAGATCTGCGCCGTGTACATAAAAAGGGAGCACAGAAGGGAGGGAGAAGCCTGTCTGCCGGCCACCATAAAGACTCGAGGAGATTGCTCGCAGAAACATGCTCACCGAATACTCACGCTCCAGCTGCTGCCACCAACACCACGCACCACGCACCATGCACCAGCCAAGGCGGGCAGCACGCTCTAGAGTCGAGGTGGAGTTGATGTGGTGTTGTTGACTGGGCGTTGCGCACAAATGGGAAGCAGCAGTATCGTGTCAGGTGCGCCGCATTGGTCGAGACATCATCACCGCGTCAGACGCAGTTTCTGCCCCGTGAGCGTCGTGCAACCCTCTCGGCCTTCTCTTCCTCCCTCTCGACGCTCAACACGAGCAGCCATCGCTCGATGTCTGCCACTCGGCCACGCCTGGAGAGGTCCGTTGACTCTCGCCGTGTCTCATTACCAAGCATCTCTGGTCCTGCTCGTTCTTGTTTCTGCTCTTGTTGGGCTTTCCGCTTGTCCTGTTGATGTTGATGCGCCCGGTGCATGCGAGATCGACCTTGATATCCCCGACGGACTTGCCCCCTTCCACCTCCTGCCGCCTGGCACCCACCTTCATTTCTGAACCTTAAAGCTGCCTTGGCGAGACTCACTCCCGCTCCGTCTCTACTAATACTTCCAGTTCCGTACTTGACGTCCGGCGCCCCACCTCTCGACTGCACTTGTACTTGCACGTACATTTGGACTTGTCCCTGTCCCCAAAGCATGCAGATCGTTGACTGTCGCCATGCCATTACCTCCTCGTCAACGGAGTTGGGTTGGCCCAGGTCCATCCGCTGCCCTGGATCTCAACATGACACCAGCTTTCCTCGACTCGAGGGATAACTCCTCACCGCCGTCACCCACTCTTCGACGCGCAGACCTGGAGCGGACACACAGTACCTTGTCCAACGATGAGCGGACCCCACTCCTGCAGAGTGCAGGACGATCCCGAATTCGAATTCAGTCGGCTGCTGATGTGTCTGCGAGACCGCGGCTCTCGAGGCACCAGAGCATCAACGGTACGTACCTGCGGTCCGCGTGCTGCGAGATGATACTATGTGCTGACTGGGCTCGTAACAGGAAGCCTGAGAAGCGTTCGCAACCACAGCCGTGCCGGATCGTGGGGAGCTCGACTCGTCACTGCCCTGGGCCATAAAGATTCAATGAGGGAGTCGAAAGGGTCCCTATACCCCGACGAACGAGTCTGGTACGATCAATTTACTTCGACCGACTGGATACATGACAGTATAGCAGATGCTTTCAGAGTTAAGGCTTTGCGAAGTCGAAAAGATCTGCGAGGCCGAATCGCAGCTTTCTTCGATGGTGCACAGGGCTGGATCCTGAGTGCCCTTGTGGGATTTTTTACAGCAACCATCGCATATACCGTGGACGTGACAGAATCTCCAATATTCGACTGGAAAGAGGGATTCTGCTCTGATGGATTTTTTATTAGTGAGAAGGTAAGCTTAGGCGGGACTTTCATAAGCGTGTCTCCTTTGTATACTTTCCGAGTATACACTTTCTCATTTGTATTTCTTCTTTTGACCGTGCTATTACCTACCATTGAATTTTCGAACGGGCTCCTCCCTGCGGAGAGTGATAACAAGTACGTGTTTTTTTTATTACTTTTACTAACTCCTGTCACTAGCATTGCTGTCCAGATGGGGGGCGTTGTGAAGCCTGGCAATCCTGGTCAGGTCATGTCAACATTGGTGGCGAATGGGGCGAACTATTTGACTTTGGTGTCTTCGTCTTCTTGGTTGTTCTCCTCGCATCGCTGTCCTGCCTGTTGACCTTAACTTCCCGCACAGTGGTACCGTCAACATATCACATTTCAACTCTCGATGAGAATCTCGGAGCTCTGTCGGTTCGCCCTGAAGTTCCAGATGAGGATGCTGGTCCAAGAACAAAAGGTGAAGTTGCGGCGCCCATGATCTACTACTCAGCAGCGGGCAGTGGTGTGGCAGAAGTTCGCGTGATTTTGAGCGGCTTTGTTCTCCACGGTTTCCTTGGTGTTAAAACACTTTTAATCAAGACCGCTGGACTCATCTTGAGTGTTGCATCCGGACTAAGCTTGGGGAAGGAGGGTCCTTTCGTGCATATTGCAACCTGCGTTGGTAACATTGCATGTCGTCTCTTCACTAAGTACGACAGCAACGATGGAAAGCGAAGAGAAGTACTGTCAGCTGCGGCCGCCGCAGGTGTAGCAGTGGCCTTTGGAGCTCCAATTGGCGGCGTTCTCTTTTGTCTCGAGGAAGTCGCCTACTTTTTTCCCGCAAAAACACTATTTCGGACGTTTTTCTGCTGCATCATTGCAGCTCTCACTCTCAAATTTCTCAATCCTTACGGCACTAACAAGATTGTCATGTTTGAGGTCCGCTACTTGACAGATTGGGAGTTCTTCGAGCTTGGTGGCTTTCTCTTCACCGGCATTTTTGGTGGTATTGTAGGGTCCCTCTTCATCAAAGCGTCTCGATCATGGGCGCAGTCTTTCCGCAAAATCCCAGCCGTCAAAAGATGGCCTTTGGTCGAAGTCATGCTTGTGGCCTTGGTAACAGGACTTGTCAGCTATTGGAACCCGTTGACGAAGGTTCCCGTGGCAAAACTACTCTACAACTTAGCCACCCCTTGTAACCCCGACAAGCCAGATGACTTGGGTCTCTGCCCTGAGAATATGGATGAGATCATGCCAGTGGTCTCTACACTGGCAACTGCGTTCATTATCAAAGGGCTTCTTACCATCATCACATTTGGAATAGTAAGCTTTTCCGTACTTGTTACTTCAAGGCGCTTCCCGAGCCCCCTGCAATTGTGGTACTGACTTTGAACGTAGAAATTGCCAGCCGGTATTTATGTTCCTTCCATGGTTGTTGGTGGCTTAGGTGGTCGCGCAATTGGACACCTGGTGCAATGGGTCGTTCTAAGATTCCCAACTTCACCATTTTTTGGCGACTGTGCTGCACATGCAAGCGGACGATCTTGTGTCACACCTGGTGTCTACGCCTTAATTGCAGCAGGCTCAACCATGTGCGGTGTAACCAGGCTCTCAGTGACCCTTGCGGTTATTCTTTTCGAGCTGACTGGCAGTCTTGACTACGTCCTACCCTTCTGCCTGGCCATCCTAGTCTCCAAATGGACAGCTGATTTCATGGAACCTCTCAGCATCTATGTAAGAGTAGAAATGTTTGGTACTTGGAACAGAGCTGACCTTAAGCAGGACCTTTTGACTAATTTGAACTCGTATCCATTTCTTAACAACAAGCACAAGCCTGTGTTTACGGCAAATCTCAGCGACATCGTACCTCGGATACGTCGTGAACGTATTATTGACATCTCGAACTCCCCTTTGGTATCAGCCAGCAGTCTTCGCAGGAAGCTTGATGTCTTGCACCAGGCAGGCGAGGTCGATGGTGGTTTGCCTATAGTTAGGGATGATGTCCTTGTCGGTCTCATACCAGCTCCAGATCTAGAATATGCGCTAGATCATTTGGATGATGAGCCGAGCAGTTTGTGCCTGATGTCAAAAGTGGCAAGTTTTGACTCCGAAGATGAGGATGTTCGCGATCCAACGGACTTCACTACGTGGATCGATCCCGCACCGTTGGCACTTGACATTAACAGTCCGATGGATTTGGTGTATGAGTGCTTTGTTAAGTTAGGACTTCGTTATGTTTGTGTTACAAGAGAGGGGCGTTATGCTGGATTGGTACGTATCTTGGGATTCTTCTGCAATTCCAACATCAGGGGATACTAACAAGACTACAGACGCATAAGAAAACGTTTGTTAAATACATGCGAGAGCTAGAAGAGAAAGAGGGGCATATGTGAGCTGCATAGTTTGTTTACAGCACTGGCATTACATCGCATTGGGATCAGTATTGGCATTTTGAATTAATAATAGCCTAGAATGGCGGGTGCATCATCGTTTAGCGTACTGTAAAGATGGCGGAGATTTTGATATTTGCATACTCATACCCATTTTTGTTTCGCGTAACATAGCATTTATAAGCTGGGTGGATTATTGCATTGGTAGCATTTTGTTCAATTAGAAGAGACTGGAAGAAGAGTATCGTCAAATTAGATATGTGCTCCAACGCCCTTGCGGCAGAGGGTCATGCTAGATTGGAATATTACTATTGTACTCGAGGAACGAGAACTCTCTGTTCATTTGTCTTTCTCAGACGCGTATTTCGTATTACATTCATGTCGAACTTCACCACCAACGCCTCCGTTCCGAACCAGCCAACATATCTTATATATCTTGCCTCATTTGATAAATGGAATTCCAACCCAAGTCCTCGCTCTATATGCCACATACTCCTCGCCGAAGAACCCCACCAACAACTCTTCCTCGCCGCGAATGCGAATACTAAAGAATCGGTAGAGCACCAAGGCATACCCCAGCAAACACACAACGTTTCCACACATGAGCTGCGTCCCTATAGCCCACCAGAAATAGCCAAAGTAACTCGGGTGCCTCCAGTACGAATACACTCCGGTGGTAACCAGTGCGTGCGTAGTTTTCTTATGATGTGCAACAGTGTGTGAGAAAGATTTGCCGGCTGTGAGCATAGCCTGAGCGCGGATTCCCTGCCCGACAACCATGAGGAGAAGACCGAGGAATAAGAATACATAGTGCGGGACAGTGGGGAGCAGGCGCGAGAGGAAGTAGTGCGAGAGCAGGGTCTCGGTGAAGGAGAGGGTATGGGCGATAGCGTAGGCAGAGCCGTTGGAAGACAGCAGGAATGAGTAGACTGAGGCTGCGGACGTGTTGGTCAGGGACGTAGTGTAGAACTCGAGGAAGTGGAAGAAGGCCAGCGAGGCAGCGAAGAAGGGCGCCCGCCAGATAGGGTGCCCTTGGTAGGCCAGGTACATCGTGAGCAGCACGGAAATACAGAGTGTATTGCCTAGTATGAAGGAGCGCAGCGCAATGCCGGACAGCGAGCGAGACTGGTGCGGCAGGAAGTTCGCCTCGTAGAGATCGAGTGCCCGCAGAATCTCGTCTGGTGGGGTAGATGTGAAGCTGCGTGCGGGAGGGGGAGATGGCGCGTGGCCGATTCCGCCGCGGTTGAGCATCGTGCTGGCTTGGTTGAGACTCGGACCAGCTCTGCTGGTGAAATTCGTGGAGGTGGATTCAGCGTCAGGCGCCCTGGGTGAGGATGTAGATGTCATCGCTGCGGGTGTTACTAATCCGTTCGTGTGCCGTTATCGTACCTAAGGTGTTGCAGTGTGACGAGATGATCAGGAACTCCGCTATTGAGGCACAGAATGGGAAGGAATGCGGATAAATGGCATGGCGGTTTATAAGAGTGTTGCGTCTCAGGAGGTGGAGCAAGGAGGTTGTCTGCTTGACATTGATGTTCGGGTTTATATTTCGACGAGGCTGTCAAGGGATAAAGAAATGTGACCCACTGCCATGGCAGAATCGCGCGCTAGACTGTTTACGTGCCGTGTCTTCTCCATGCCCCTTGCGGCTGCCGAGTGATGCATTCCAGCAGCCGAACAGGGCATTTGCGATCAGTATGCTACCTGTTTCTAGCTACCGCCGAGACGACGGCTTTGAAACCAGGGAATTGTGGGTAGGACATCTGTTGCTTTCGCATACTTTCACTTTATACTTTCTAATACAATCGTCGGAAAAAATGGACACAATCAGCGAAGAGGAAAATGAATCCCGCATGCTCAGAGGGGAGCTGTATCACGCATTTCTCCCGAAGTTAACCGCTAAACGGAACCGATGTCACTATGCTTGCCACAGATTCAACCAGGCAGGAGAGGCACCCAGAAGGAAGCTGGTGCAACTCTGGAGAGAGTGAGTTGAAACAGCCTGCAATAAAGTTTTGCTTGGTTTCTTGAATTGTCTTGTTACGCGGTCAGGATTCTGACATGTGATCAGTATTATTGATGATGAATCTCCCCTCCCACCTATGGGTGCCAACGAGGCGGAAGAAGCCATCAACCTCCAAGATGAACCATACATAGATGGGCCGATTAAGGTTGACTACGGCACCAATCTTAGGTAACAAATATTCCTGTCGGATTTCCTAACATGATGCTGACTCTTCAAGACTTGGTCAAGGAGTATACATCAACTTCAACTGTACTTTCCTTGATACTTGCATCATTACCATAGGATCTCGGACACTCATAGGTCCCAATTGCTCCTTCTTTGCAGCCACACACCCACTTGACCCCTTCTTGCGCAACGGCGTTCAAGGCCCTGAGCTCGGAAGTCCTATCACAGTTGGAGAAGATTGCTGGTTCGGCGGTAATGTGACAGTGTGCCCAGGTGTAACTATCGGCAGAGGCGTCACAGTCGGAGCTGGGAGTGTAGTCACTAAGGACGTTCCTGCTTTCCATGTAGTGGCTGGAAATCCTGCGAGGATTATCAAGAAAATCGAGCCTAAGGAGCCTGATCCAAGACTGACTAGGGCTCCACAAAACGACGTTATCGTCGCTGCTGCGGAGCGAGAATAGTTGTAGACTTGTTGATATGTCGTGTTGGACGCTAGATGGAGAAAATGGAGTGTTTGATGCTCATAACCCTGCTTGCATTCTGAACGATGTGACAATGATGACCATGACGTTGATTAGCGCCCATATGAATGGGATCCAGGTTGACATTCTGAAATATCCAGCGTTGTAAACCGCGCCCAGACTATGTCAATCAAGTCAGCATTATGTATAATGGATTGAAGTACCCGTGAAGCCTTGCTTTGCAGAAACCTGCTCGGCAAATGCGACAACAGAGCTAATTAAATGAGAAACAAGAACGCTTACATCAAACCAACAAAACTCCCCGCCATGAGGGCTTCTAGACCCGCAATCAGAGCGAACAGCAACGGAATCATCCACACATATTGCCAGGCTTTCTTGCCCTTGCCCAGTTGCATGAAGACTGCATATGCCGCGACAGTGAGATAAACAACAGCATAAATGATGAGAGTCCATAGCAGGGTGTGTCTCCAGATGTCATTCGTGTAGTATAGGTAATTAGCTACGCCGGGCTTTGCTTTGTACGGCCAGTAAAGTGATGGGAACGGAGGCGTCGCATAGTCGAGAGGAGCCGGGTTTTGGACTCGAGAACTAGCAAACATTTAGTCTCAGCACGTGTATAATATATCAAAGGACTTTACTCACCTTGCCATGCTGGTTGGTTCGAATCCTGGCGAAACTGAGGATTGTGTTCAGCCTCGTCGGTGACGGCAGGTCGTGAAATGAGGTCCGGACAAAACGCGAAAGGCTGACGGTGCCTCGGCACCTGTGATCATCACAACCGCACCTTCATCAACACCAAGTACAATTCTGTGTCAATGGCAACGCAGTAATCATGCCGGCGGATCGTCTTCTCACGACTGTGCTGCGTGCATACCAAGGCACTCCAAACACAGAACAGAACAAGAAGATACTAGGAAGCACAACGTCATTATTTACAACGCTCTCGAATCCGCTCAACATCACGCTCCTCACTTCACACCTTCTCACAGCCCCGGCGATATGGAGTCAAGCAGTCGGTCTACAGACTTGCCTTCAGATCATTAGCATCTACAACACTGCGGCCATAACAGTCCATAAGAACCAGGCCAATGGCCTCAAGCAACCCCACGATGCGTATCAGCCGAGACAAGGAGGTGGTTTAGCTTGTGACGAATGGGCAACAGCTGTCATCAAGGGCCTGGATGATCGCACACCGAGATGGCAACATATGCTGGTGATGGGAGGTGTTCTGTTGGGGATGGAGGGACAGGAAAGACACGGACTCTCGAGAGGATTGAGGACGAATCTTGAAAATGCTGTGGTTACGGCTGCGAACCTAGCTTTCGAGGACCCTGCAAGCAGTGGTGCTCTAGGATCGTCAGCTGTGGTGTTGACTTTGAATCATACATTTCCACTCTTGTCTGATAATGTTCGGCGAGAGCTGAACTATGATGCTCTGGTAATGATGGCAGTGAGAGCCATGACCTCCGCTGAGGGGTATCAAGAAGGATACTTCCTTGAGGCTATCGATTACGATGTCAGAGAAGTCAACGGAAAGAAGTTCGATTGGTCGGCAAAATCTGCATCATTTCTCCAACTACAAAAGCTGTCCTCGAGGCCTCTTATTACCTCTATGGGCCCGCTATCTCGGTTGATCGCGCATGCTGTGGAGAATCTCAACAATCCCAGAAGGATTATAGAAGTTCGAGAGCATCTTCTCGCCTTTACCGGAAATATTCTCGAGAAATGGAGGCGGACCAAGCTCTCCGAGATTGATGCGTCAGAAGAATCTACCTTTCTAACCTCCGAAACACTCCGGGTCACTTTCCCCGTTCTCTGGCAAGTATTGAAGACAGCTATGTTCGCCACCGTTGTTATCCTTCGCTCAGTCTTAGGAAGGACTTTAGTCGACCCATTCCTGGCTTCTTCACATAATGCGCCTGTCACTGCGTCACAATCTCTCTTCATCCTCAAAAATATCCACTTCATTTCATCCCGAATGGGCACCCATGCGTTCTCAGCCTACACCTTTGTCAACATTACATCCATCGACATCCTTTCAAGATACCCAGCCGCCTCTGTTTCCTTCCTACGTACCATATACCCTTCCCAAGCTGGACTGATTCCAGCACATCCTCTGGAACGCAATCACGACCTTTTCTACCTTAACACAGCTGAGCACTTTACACTTTCGCTATCTGCAGCTGATGCGGAATCCTTAATCGTCACACCTTGTGCTCCATACCTATCTCCCAATGCCAATTCTCAACTTCTGGAGATATTTGAAGCCGCACATAGTGCTATGCTTGCAGTACTTGCAGCTCCCCGAAATGAGTCGCTTACAGCTAAGGTTGTACCTTTTTACGTCGAGAGTCTGTTTGCATCGTTTCCGCAGAACCTGTCACCTAGACAGTTCAGATTTGCTTTCAAAGCACTGATTCAAATATGCACTCCACCAAATCCACTATCAAGATCTCAACCTATGATGGCGGAGACTCTGCTTGAGATGCTACACTTTCGCGCACTTCACGCCCCGATAAACCCCCTTCCTCCATCCGTGGCTATCAAAAGTGAGGCAGATGCCCAAAGCCAAGAACTTCCGCTATCAGAACAAGCAGTTTTATTGCTTACGTTGCTGGATGCTTTACCGCATATCACACTGAGAGCGCTGGAAGAATGGCTACCGCTGACTGCTGATCTCTTGAATACAATCCAGGACAGGTCTATGAAGGAGCATTGTAAGCAGAGGTTCTGGGAGATTTTAGAAAGTGGCGAAATGGATGTTGAAAGAAGCGCAGTCTGTGTAGGTTGGTGGAGCACGAAAGGAGGTCGAGATAGAGTCCTTTTTGGCGATGCGGAGAGGGAAGGCGAATACATGATGAGTGGTGGATTAGGTACGGACATGGTAGAGAAAAGTAGGTTATGATGTAAGATAGGATCAAAATGAATCACGACTTGAAATGAGAACTGTAGTACAGTAACCTTGCCTGCTATTTTGAATATCCAAATGAAGTCATAGAAAATGCGCATGTCCCAAAAGCGGAGGAACAATCAGGGGACGTCGGTTAAGCGAGGTAGAAGTCAATATCCCCTTCTGCGTCTTCCTCCTACCCACGATGTCCACGATCACCGCTACTGCCAAACAACTATCTGCTGTTGTCACTTTCCGTTACTTTCTTTTTTGCACATTCATATCTCGAGCATTCATATCGGCAACATGCCACGGTCAACTCGCGGTCATCAGAAGTCGGCGTTCCTCTTCCAGGGCCCGCATAATTTGCACGATGTTTTGAAAGTTTGGGAGCTTTCTCCCGGTCCATTGGTCACGTCTATGGTCAAGGCAATTCTGATGTACACCTCCTATCGCAAGACTTATGTCAATGCGATCGGCCTGGTCCCAGCACGCCCGGAAAATAGCTACATCTGGAACGATACCTTCAAGGAGAATGTACTAGCCTTCTTGAATCTCTGTGGCGCGACATTCTTTCCGCATACTTTACCCACCTACTGGAGGGAAGATTTTGTGGGCACAAACCGCCCGGTATGGAAGATGGCGTCAGATAAAGAGAGAATCACCATAGGTATGTTGTTGGTGTTTGAGTTCTTAAAAGACAATGATGCGAATGAGTTCGATTTGAACAGTGCTTTGGTAATATCTTGTTTATAAAGCGTATTTCTATCTGCATTGCTGATAATTTCTAGCCACTTTCCTGCTTCATAGGCCCGAATTGCGATATTTGCGGAGGTAACCAAAGCCAGGGCGGTGATCTCTTCTGCTGTGCAAAATGTGATGTCAGTTATCACCTTGCTTGCTGCAAGTCGACAACTTTCACTTCAGTCAATGCTACGCTTGTATGCAAGACCTGTGGCGCTTTCAATGTGCTTGAGGATGTGAAGCCTCGGAAGACAAAGTCGAATGGTAAACGACCGCGGGAGTCGGATTGGGACGACGACTACAAGCCCGATGCTCGCCTTGACGACTCTGATGGTAATTCGAGGCCTCATATTGAACCAAGCCTACAAATACAAAGCACAGTTCGAATAGGAGATTCTATGAATGTTCCTGCAGGGGACAATATACTTCCAAAAGGTCCACCAAGAGATGGCAACCAAAGCTCCACCTTCTCACAAGAGCCGGACGTTCCTACGAACAGCCATAACATACATGCGCTTCCTACGGCACCGGTAAAACATCTGCAGCCTCAGTTCAGCGCTCAGCCAGTGCAAGATGTTGTGCAACATGCTACAGACAAGTACAGGAAGATTAGCTACCCATCAACAAGTAAAACCCACTCTAGTGGTGTGCTTTCTCCTCCATCCACAGATCATATGCAAAGTCGAGATGCCAAGATTATCCCTACAAAGAAGAAGGAATTTTCTAGTGGATTCGGATTCCAAAACAAAATGACCAAGAAGAAATCTACAGCACAATCCAATAGTACAATTGCGAGTGGTCAGCATCGAGCAAGCAGTTCGTCGGTCACGAGTTTGCAACCGAAAGAGTCAATTGCAGTTAAAACACCATCGCATCCAAGAAAGATCGACTTGAGTCAGGAACAGATTAAGGGCACAGTCTTGCTGCTGAGCCGAAGTAGCAGCAGCACCACATATCGAGCAGTCCGGCTTCATACCATCCATTCTCCGGACTCACTCTTCGAAGCTTGTAAACTGCGATTGTCGACGGAATCAGGTGGTGATACTCCCTCTAAACTTCTGTTAAAGCTTCCAGACCGGATTAAAGTCAAGGGGTGGATGGAGCTGGAGAGAGGAAATTGGGAGGATTTCGAGGAGCTTCTTAATATTATCAAGATTGAGTGGGATAATGAGAGCCGATCTTTACATCTTCCGATTTTAGCGTTGTACGAATAGGAGGGCGTTTAACCAAAGGCATGTTACGATCGTTTGACCTGGTGTTAGAAGGCGTCCATGTACGTATGAACAAGGGCATTGTTGCCGAGCTAGCTTTGACGGTTTGCTCACTGGCTTTGAAGTTGTTGGAATGATGGAAGATACCAGTGAAGTACTGGAAATTCCTGGAATGGGAACGGGGACAATACTTAAATATTGTAGAACATTGTGTTAGAGCCTCTGTGTACAATATGATCGTAGGACAAAATTGTGGGAGGAAATTGCACCACGAAAATATACCACAGCTTGAAGCACATGGATTTCAACGTGAACTGGCAGATGCTTTTGCCAGATTATTTCAGCTTCTGTCGCATCAGAGAACCGCATTGTTGAATCGCTGACATCGGGGACTGTGTCTCCGGCTCAAGATAGTGGCCATGGTTCTGGTTGGTAGTAGTGGAGGTATTGCATTTCGCTACCTTTGGGCCTTCCTTGCGGTATACAAGTATAATACACCTCATCCATATTCATACATGGCCTTTTCCCCCTGTCTCAGCTTCGCCCTTCGATCGGCCACTATTCTTGCCAGCAGACATCTAGAACATGCCCCCGCCTCCTGCGCTCTTTGACGACTCCTGTTGTATCCTGTTGATATACTGTCTGCTGACAGTATTCCACGCCGCCATGTACTTCTCCATGCACTGTGTGAAGCAGGTCGTCTCGCCGCTCGATAGCGAGGAGCCGGGCTTTGGTACGCACTTCTCGAAACAATGCTCGTTGACTTTCTGGTTTGGGAGTCAGTGCTGTGGTCACGGTGGTTTGGAGGAGAGGGGGAACAGAGCGAGCGAGTAATGCGTACCTCGATCAATTGCCGCGCATTGGTCATCGCAGCCTCCTGTCGAACTTGGTTCATGACCGCAGCCTTGGGGTCAGCAGCTCCCCCGAATCCGAGTCCATTGCTGACGCTGTCCATGTTTGTGGAGTTGTAGATGTAGTTCGTTGTGTGGAGCAAGGGGTGGTACAGTCAACGAGTTGACAGGCGAGGTCGTGTGATGAATTGCTTGTATTGTATGGTGGTATTGACTGCTCGCAACTATTTTTTTGTCGATGATGCTTCCTCGCGCTCCGGCCTAACGACTAAGGCAGGTCCTCAGCTCTCGTACCGCTCCGCAAAACTTCGGCCGTCCTGGGTATTACAGGGGTAAGGGGCAGGGCTATCTATCCCGATTCTGTCACGTCCCCGGCTTGCAGAAAGGCCAGCTAACGACAACTCGACTTTTACGAGACGACAGGAGACCAAAGTTTCAGCCTCTTCTCGCGCTCTCCCACTCCTATTTACGTTCCTTTCTTTTCTGCCTTCTTACCCCTACATTTCTGCGAGCTTGTTTGTTCTTTGGGCCTTGCGGATTTCGGATTGCGGATTATTACTTACAGGGAAGCTTGAAGCAAGGACTGGACAATGTGGCTTTCCGCATCGCTGTCGGTCTTGGGGCTGGCAGCATGTGCTCTTGCGGGCGTGCACGACCAGACCACCACAGATGAGAATGGTATTCGGAGTATACCTGTTTGTTCTCTCACCCTTGATCTGCTATTTAGCATGCTAATTGGGATTTAGTTGCGCACACATTCTCTCCACCAGGTGCGTTCCACGGCGCGGGGGAAATTATACTCGCCGAAGCTAACTCGAGAGGCAATAGCCATACTTAGATTCTGATATGCAGAGTCGATGGTTTGACTTTGGAGGGAATACCATAGTACGCGCCGATCAGTATGGATTGCGATTCTGAATTGGACTTCATGGGGCTGACGTTGGATTTGCAGATATATAAGACTTACTTCGGATAGACCATCGCAAGAAGGATGGATTTTCTCGCGAGTTCCACTCACAGCGACCAATTGGGAGGTACGAATAATTTAAATACTGGGCTTGCTTGCAGGACTGATAGTGGGATAGATTGAGGTCGAGTTCAAAATCCATGGAAATGGTAACCTCCACGGCGATGGCTTTGCCATGTGGCTCACAAAGCAGCGAGCTTCACCCGGCACTGTCTTCGGAAGCGTCGACAAGTTCGAAGGCCTCGGTATTTTCTTCGATACCTACAAGAACAACCGCCCTGGTACCGTCTTCCCTTACGTGATGGCTATGGTCGGCGACGGAAACAAGGTCTACGACAAGGACAATGACGGCAAGGACAACGAGTTCATGGGCTGCTCTGCAAGAGGTATCAGGGGTGCTAGTATTCCTACCAAGGCCCGGCTCACGTATTTCCAAGACAAGAGCTTGAAGCTGGAGTTGCAGTATAAGACTGAGGACAAGTGGGAGCTGTGTTTCGAGACCAACGAGCCTCCTATGATTCCCAGCGTTGCGTATCTTGGTTTCTCTGCTGAGACGGGAGAATTGAGTGATAACCATGATATTGTCATGGTAGCTACCAAGAACTTGTACGACACCAAGGGTCGCGAGAACGTACCCAAGCCTGGACCAGGAGGCAAGCACGAATCCAAGCCTACCAAGATGAAAGGAAAGAAGGAGAATACTGGCGGAAGCTGGACCTGGTTCCTATTCAAGATCGTTATGTTCTTTGGGGTCCTTGGTGGTGTGTATGTTGGTTACACGGCATGGAGAACTCAGCAGAGAAGGAGCCACAGGTTTTAAAGTGATTATGATTGTGAGTGCGATGATCATATGTGTTCATATGTGGTGAATGAACCAATGAAGGGATCGGTTCCGATCTGATGCATTTTTTTTTGGTTTAGGTTAGGAACGTGAGCGCGAAGCAAATACCACTCCAGCAGGGGCCAAAAGTAAGGATGACTCTGGAATACGGCGAATCAAAACTCAATACAAACATATCTTTTCCTTTCCATCTGATATTTGTCTTGACTTGATGGGGCTTTTTTTTCTGCAATCTGCTAATGATATTTGACTCCAAGTAACTCCTGCGCAAACAAATGTTGGTAATGAGAACGAAGACCCTTTGTCTGAGGTGAAGTTGAGCGTCGATCATCTTTGCATTAAAAGTAGTACCGCAATTGAGATCAAGGAAAGCTCCAGCTTCTAATTGTGGATTTCCAGATCTCCTACTAAGTAAGAATCTGCTCTTGGGAGACAAATGGGGAAGGGAGGAAGGAAGAATGACTGTGCATGAAATGCAACGAAGCCGTCGAGAAGAAGAAGAGTAGAAGAGAGAATGAAAACCACTTTTCAATGGTCTCGATTCCGCAAGCCCTTCCATCTGACAGTGTCCAAATCTCCTCGCCTCCTCTCCTTTCGCTCGCTTAACTTCAGCTGCCAAAAGAACCCCTCTACCCAAAAACGCGCAGACATTCCCTTCAAATAAAATAGCAAAAATGGAAACTTGTGCTGGAATTCTCGTCACGTAAGAGACGAAAAAGAGAGGAGTAGAAACATAAAAACAGCAAAAACTCTATCGCCCTTCTTCCCATGCCCGAAGACACAAGAAAGCTAGGTGAAGGAAGAGAAACGCCGCTGGGACGTTTTTTTCTGGGGGAAAATGTCTTGTATTGGTTTATATAGGTCAGTTAGGTTGGTGGATAGGTGAACTCGTCTGCAATGATGTTTAGTGCGTCGTGCCTTAACGCGTGACGTCTAAAGTGCAATTCACGACCTTGGGGAGGTACGGTGGGAAGGCAAGAAGCAGAAGGGTTCATCGCTGCTATATGACTGTCCATCTAGGCAAACAATTGAGTGCCCCTTTTTTGTATTTGCCTACAAAGCTACCTGCCTCAGTTTTGTTTACTTATTCTCCATGAACCTTGCCACACTAAATAATTCGACCTCTCCTCCCTTCCTCTCGCTAAACCTTGGGTACCAGCCAATTGCTCACTTCATAAATCACGGGTTTATACCACACACTTTCCCTTTCTCAAAAAAATAGGAAGAAAAAGAGACTCGAACTAGTTCCACTTCCCAAGAACTGAGCAGAATGAAAAAAGGAGATAGTGTCATTACCAAAGGCCGAAGGAAAAGAAACAGAAACCCCAGGGCCGTGGGAAGCAAAAAAAAACTCGCTTGGAGAAAACCCAACTCTTGTTCACCTGAGATGCCGGCGGACTTACACTCAGGCTAACGAAGCTTGGTTTTTTGCTGGAATGAGGAATCGTGTTTGAGTATATATACATTATAAGAAAAGGAGGGGCCGCGCGAGCGGAACCATCGCGGAGATGAAGTTTTTCCATTTTTCTTTGTTTATAACGGCAAATATTTGTCTCCATATCATCAGGATATCCTCATGTTCAACATTCCTGGCTTGCAGCATGATATTTAATGGATGAGACACTCAGTTATTTGTGTTCAAGTGGGGAAGGATATCATTTATCATTAATGCTATATAGAGTATACAAAAGCATTCGCTCCAGGCCCAATGCAATCCAGTCTAAAGCCAAACGCGCTTTCATGCCCAAACCGTCCTAAAGCAGGAGCCTATGCCCAAGTCCAAACGCCGATTAGTCGCCAATCCATGCTCCCTATACTTCCTATCATTATTCATACAAGGACAGTGTCCAAGACGGTTCTTTTACTGCCCTTACATCCAATGCCAATTCCCCTGGATTACGACGTAAGAGCATTGCTCAACGCCATAACACTCATGCCTAAGAATGCGAAATAGATGCACGATTCTCGATTGTGTCCTTTGTCCATCCCTTCCTTAAAGAAGCTCAAAGCAACACTCGTCATAACACCTGCTGTAATGGCAAACATGACACCGTAAGCTTCTGAGCCAGGTGCATGCCCCTCTCTTCCTGCAAGTTTGAACCAAAGTGCTGCGACTCCGGCGCCTAGTGGCTGCGAAATGCCTCCGATCACGGCGGTAACTAATAGAGCTTTCATACGGCTTTCTGTCGCAAGATAGATAGGCAGAGCCAACGCGAAACCTTCAGTGATATTATGGACAAAGAGCGCCATGAACACGGAAAACCCAAGATCGGGATTTGCGTGGTTTGTGGCATATGTCATAAATCCTTCGGGAATTTTGTGGAGAGCTATGGCGATAGAAGTCTGATAACTGATATCCGTGTATGGGTTGTCTGGGACGTGGTGATGGTGATGGCACTGCTCGTCATCTGATTCATCGCTGCATTCATCTTCGTCGCTTGAGTCTACAATGTCCAGAATTGCTGCAGAGGACGCACGTGTAGCAACGGTGGATGTCGATGGGTAGTGCGAAGTAGAAGCAGTTGCAGCAACATGCTTGCAGATTTGGTGAGCTTCTTCAGCATCTACTTCATGCTGAGGATGTAGTTGATGAGAATTGGCTCGGACAATATTTGGCCTTTGAGATCCGGGGAGAGTCTTGGGGATTAGTTGCTTGAAGCACTGCTGGCCACATACACCGGTATAACCATAGCACGGTCCTAGAGAGTCGCAGTTCGTCTTTGTATCTTTGACAAATGACATCACCCTATCACGAACCTCAAGCATGGATGGTCTTCGTTCTTCTACATCTGGCCTGGTCTTCCTGCGAGCATCAGACTTACGAGTCCGAGAATGACCTGAACCATCAGCCCCGAACACTCCTAGGTGTGGCGACTCTCTTCTAACATGCCCATTATGCCCATTTGCGATCAAAGGAGTCGATTCTGAGGGTTTTCCATTCGAATTAACTGACCGACTCGAAGGACGTCGATTCCTGCTCCGGCTGGCGTGGGACGGGTTCCTGCTACGGACCTGTGCCTCTCCCCCATCGTGGCTGTGACCACATGCGACTTCTTGTGAATGTTGATGGGAGTGTACGAATCTAGACACGATTGAAATCCCAATGAACCCTCCAACAAACCCAGCAAGCAGTATGACCGCGGCCGTTTTAGGTGCGAGGCCACCTCGTATGAGATACTTTTTAGAGGATGGTAATATGCTGTAAAGCGCAGAGAATAACTGCAAATAGTCAGCGCCTGTACTGTATATTTATAATTATTTCCTACCAAAACTCCAAAACTAAAACTGTACGACAGTGATTGGAAGGTAAGGCTCTTGTCTATTCTAAACTTTCTCAATCTCGGAATGTATCTGGTAAAGATGTCGACGCAGATGATACTGCCTCCGGATATGCAAGCTAAAGCAAGTATCAGCGTCTGCAGACTCTCCGACTGGAATGACACTCACCTATTGCACTCACAAGGCACATAATCCAGCCTCTGGTATCATTGTCGACTCCGCCAGTGTCCATTGTTGCGGACTGGAGTATGCTCCAGCTCCAGCCGCGCCAGGCGCCCTTTTCCTTTCGAAGCCCAATCTGTATCTAATCCGAATCCAGTCCGAGGCGCAGATGAGGTTCTTGATCTCGTACTGTAGATAGGTTTCTTGAAGGATTTATAAGCAGAACGATGACGATATTAGGTTGTAGGAGGGACCTGATGATGTTGAAGGATAAAGGAGAATGGGCTGCTTCGTATGATAGCATTATATGTCGAGGAAGTTGAGGAAGGAAGTAGACATCAAGGTCCTCAATTCAGCCTCATCCGAGTCAAGGAAAGTTGGTGTTCACACTCCAGCCCACTTCGCGCGGGCGATGACAGGGCAAGGCAGCGCACTTGGCTGTAATAGGGAACGCGGGGTATGTGATTGGTCCACGACTTCAAGTATGATTCTCGTGATTTGGCAGAGGACAATGGGATTTGCTTTTTATGCCATTCATCTGCATTATTGTCGTAAGTATCGGATGAAAATGCAGTCTGTAGACATTGGTCACAATTGCCGAGGTCTTTAAAGCCACCGCGTGCCTGTGGAATGGCACATAACCACTCACGGCTGAGCGAGTACCTGATCATCCGCTCGTCGTTGGGCACTATTCAACCGACAACAAAGAGCATGCGGGTGCCATGATGTGCCAAGCCCGATTAAAGGAAAACACCAATATTGGATTGCAGGTGTGAAACAAGACCATATATGGACAACGCCCGCTCGATGAACAAAGACATTTGGTATAGTCAGAGTTTTCGCTCTTCAAATCCATCCACCCTTCTTCAATTCTCTTTGCGTCCACGTCTCCAACCTCTTCTGTTCGCCTTCATCCATCGCTGCGGGGTTTGGCGCTATCGACTTCGCAAACTCGTTGAAATACAAGCCGCTCATATCAGCATTGAAGTTTGGACTAGCACCCACGAACAAGCTACTGACACATCCCTCCTCCCATGGCCTCATAAGTCCTAGAAATCGCGATAAAGGGAAGAACCAGGAGAGATGCCACGGCGTACGCTCTTGATTCTTCTCGTTCAACTGCGTGTCGATGAATCCCGGATGCACTGATGCTGTCCAAAGCTCGCCGCCCCCGTCATTCGCGATCTTGCTGCCAGGTCCATAGGCCTTGTTGAGAGATTTTGCGAGCATGACGTTGGCAAGTTTTGTTGCGCCATATCGGCCGTAAGGACCTTGGGCCTCCATTTCAGCGCGCTCGTAAAGTACTTTTGTTGTGTTCCATGGGGAGACCTGATGACCTTTGGCAGAGACTGAGACGATGCGGACAGAACCTGGACCATCTGACTTTGCGGTTTTGAGAAGTTTTGGGAGAAGACAGTATGTCAGAAGCCAGTGCGCAAGATAATTGACTTGCATTTGGGCCTCGAATCCATCTCCCGTGACCTCGTATGGCGTTGCCATAATTCCAGCATTGAGGATAAGACCATGGAGCTTGCTCTCCTTTGAATTGACAGTGTTGGCCCCTTCGACCACAGATCTGAGTGACTTGTGATCCAAAATCAGCACCTGTACGTCGGCATCCGGATGTGCTACTTTGATCTTGGCAACAGCTTCCGAAGCTTTCGTTGGTGAGCGCGCACCCAAGTATACCCGCGCATCTTTGGCGGCTAGATTTAAACAGGTCGTGTATCCAATACCAGTATTCCCACCTGTGACAAGGAATGTCTTGCCTGCAAGCGATGGAAGGGAAGATATGAGAAACTTTGACGAGTTCATTCTGATATGGCGAGGGGTCGAACAAGGCTTATCGGAAGAGATAACACTGAGAATTGAAGAGTAAGGTAGAAAGCAGACTGAAATGATGATCTAATATAGATTTGAACGAGGTACCTTAGTTCACAGTATATCGTTTTGCACTCCTTTATGCAAACTGCGCGAGAATCCGGACAACCGCAAATTCCCAACTGATACGATATTGCTGAGGTACCTTGGTACCATATTACTTCAGCAGTGAGGCACAGCTACTAGCCTTACTCGCCTATTTACGATTCTTCAATGCCTGCCAGAAAAGCTTAAAAACGGCAACACTTGTTATACCTTGAAAGTTGATCCTGCGCAAAAGTGTATGAAGACCAGATGTTGATTGGTAAAGTAGAATTATCAGCAATTTTGAGACATCATACTAGCAAATCCGATATAGTGTGTCCTGAAGCTGGGTGGTGATCACGCGAATTAGCGGCCGATCCACGACACTTGGCTCGATCTGGAAATAAATGTAATCCCGCTTCATAAACCCAATAACGTCACGTTGTAGGTAAGCTGCAACCATAAAACGTCCGCAGCAACCTCGAGAGCTTATACTTTCTTCCCTTTGCGGACATCTCTCTCTCCATTTTTGTGAATCATTATGAATCATTCAATATCCCAAACAAAGCTCTCCCTCGATGTCTGGAAGGCGGATGACGACTGGACCGGAGTTACCGAGATGGAGCAGAGGAAGAAAAGACAGAACCGCTTGAATCAGCGTGCGTATCGACGGCGCAATGCTCCGAAAGACGTCTCCGCCAAACCTGGTCGCGGGTTTCGAGTAGATCGGTTTCGCCTTGTCGAAATTCCAAGTACTCGGCTACCGAAGGTCCTCCCAGTTACGGATCACTTAGAAGTTCGGAGGAAGGCAATCATCCCAGAGAAATCGGCTCTAGAGGAAAGATTAGAATCTCTCGCTCCAAAATGGGCCCTCTGTGCTATTGTTAGTGGGAGAGCGGACAATACCGTAGCACCCAACTCGCATCTTCCCGTACCGCCTGGATACGAACTGGTTGCAATCTGTGACAATCTCACTATTCTGATGCCTCCCGTACCGGTATTCTCGATTGATGACCAAATAATATCTCAAGAACTTCCAAAAGTCGGCCAGTTCAAGAAAGGGGTTGATGCGCCCATTTCGTCGCCATCCGGGAACGTCGTATCCACTAACAGTCCAAGGGGACACTTCCCACTATCGTCTGACCATCTCTTACATCTCATTCACCACAATGTCTTCCGAGGTCTCATTACCAACAAGGTTCTAGTAGCATCTGCTACGACTCAACACAGAAAGGAGCGTGGGGAAGAGGGCATTGAAGCATCTTTCGTCAATCTTTGTGATGGCTTCACTGTTATCCAACCAAAGCCAGGGCAGTCACTGCCCCCGGCTCTCAATCCAACAGACGTACAAATGACGATAGGACATTCTGCTTGGTTCAATATGTTTCCACATCCAAAAATTCGCGATAACCTCATCCGCTATGAAGGAAAGTTCGATCCGTATGACTTTTGCAATGACATATTCGGCGAACTGGTTGGAGAAACCAAGACTTCCGTCCCCGATGTATGTACTCCGGTAGACCAGACAGATGATATAATTACTCTGGGACGGAAAGGACTTATTATCTGGGGCGAGCCGTGGGACGTTGAAGGTTGGGAAGTCATGCCTGGGTTTGTAAAGAAATGGGGCTGGGTGCTCGAGGGATGTGAGGAGGTGATTGCGACTAGCAACCGATGGAGAGCTAAAAGAGACGAAGAGCCCTTGGTGTTCTTGTGATTGGAACTTGACTATATTCCTCTTGAAAGCCGCTTGGCTGCTCAACCCATTGTGCTAGCACTGAGTGAGGAAGAAGAGAGCTGAATAGTAGACAGAGTAGAGGAGAGTGCATTCAAAGCTGGGATAGATCCCCGATCTCTAAGATATGCCTCATTTGGCTACATATCTACTGTGACGTCTGCATCCATTGTCCAATCTAAAAGGTACTTCTTATTATTAAGCACTCAACCAATTTAACTATGCGGCGTCTTCACCACAATACGTTCAAAGTGATTACACCCAAATGAGCGGGCAACAATGCTCGAGCGAGAGCTGATGGCATAGTGAAAGGACGAAAGCTTGCACTGACATTTAAGGAACATACTCGGAATTTCGCAAGAAACGGAAAGGGGAGCATGATGGAGTTAGTAGACTTCGCGATTACATTGCAAAAGGAACGGCAGTACCAAGACATGACTGAGAGCGCTTTACCTACCTACCTACCTTATCTTGCATATTCGCTATTGTGTAATAGACGAGGCTCTCAAGCATATCTTATCAACTAACAACGCCATGGATTGATTGGAGGTCGATTATCGGCTCATTCCTACGACTGCAAATCTAGAAGATGATCCCCCAGCTTCGAGCCTCCTATCAACACGACTCATAATTGTCTCTCTCGAATAGTGTCCGGATGTCACTGACAGCATCTAAGTTCAGATATGCAACCTACACTTCCCGATCCACTCTTTTCTTTGATTAACCTCGCTCCCTAAGCGCCTCCTATCACCACATCAGATGAGACGAGATGAAGATGAGATTAGATCGCCTGCAGATCAGTCAACCCAAAACACCCTCACCGTCCCCATCATCATCGACAACGACGGCGACCCACCTGCACCAGCCACAGATTCCCACCTTTCGACCCTCAGCTCACCGTCGAGCTGTTCCCAGCATCCCATATCCACCTCAGCAGCGCGAGCCCACTCAAGGAATCCACCCACGCCGGCAGCAGCACGTGCGTACCCACTGGCTGGCGAAATCCGCAAGACTGGGAAGATGATCGTCATCGCCATCAAGATATGCATCGCAAATCAACAAACCCCCACTTCTCTGCCCACTTGCTCGCTCGCTCGCTCCCTCGCAGCACCCCACTTATACCCACCCGCCCACTCCTTCAGCACGATGCACCACAGGGAGGGACCCCCACACCGCAACATCGGCCTGCGCTGCGCTGCAGGGCAGGGCGAAGATTACTTACCTTTTCGCTCCCAAGGCTTATGACCATGATTCAGATCCCGTAATCCACAAATCCCACAAATCCCGCAACTTCCGTCTCTTGTCATCACCATGACCGCTGCCGTCCGTTTCATCGGCTCGCATGTCCCGTCATGGGTGGAAGCTTCCTCCTTCCCTTCTCGTTACTGACTGCCTGCCTACCTGCCGACCTGCCTAATGCTGAAGAGCTCATGTGGTGCAGCCACTTTCGGGAGGTATCTCATACCATCTATCCACAGGCAGCTTGCGGCCCAGCTCAGGTCCCAGCAAGCATGTTCGAGCGATGCGCGATAGACGGCGAAGCTTATACAGTGGATCCCACCCTACCTCCCAGGACGGTCTGCAGGTATATAACGCACAGTAGGATACTGAGTGCAGGAGCACGATGGGGCTCATATCCTTATTTTGCTCATCCTCACATCTTCCTGAGTCAAGCGGCGCATGTGAATGTGGAAATGAGAGTCGTTCTCGCCCGCTCAATGCGACATGCCTGCCCCCCTCTACTAGATCCTCAGCCTACTACAGTGCACATCTAGCTAAGCGAGAGAGAGGTAAGGGGAGGTACCTAGCTATCATACCCTACCTAGCTGAAGAGCCTCTCACTGTAAACAAAGCATGCCCATGAGCAAGTATATTGCAGCATAACCACGGCCTTGGAACAGACCAAGGAGCGCATTGAGCATTGATGAGCCGTAGACCTCCTCCCATCTGATCCCTGCGCACCCAGCTCCAGGCCCAGAAGATCTGCAAGATCTACCCGACCCAACACAGCCGCTTCCCTGATAATCCTGCACAGCGCCGCTCTGAAGCAATTCCCAAACCCAACTTGCTGGATTTCACCTCCTCTCCTCGTCATACGACAGTACCGTGCCGGCTCCAGTCAGCGATGCCGTGCCGTGCTATATCGCTCTTACTATACTCTTTCCACCGCAAAACTAGACACGTAACTGCCGCTATCATCTCACTCACCCTCCTATGAATATAGAGTCTCTAGCAAGGACGTCCCTACCACAACCTCCTCCATAGCTCACCTCTCTCCCCACCAGCTCGATCCTGACATCATCGTAGCATCCTCATCACGCCCCCAAGAACCAGCCAAGCACGCAGCACGTACCGCCTCAGCCTCACGAGAGATTTCCTTTTCCCTCTGTTTTTCCTTCTGTTCTGCAACAACCCATGCCCATACCCATGCACACGCCCCAATCCCAAGACAAAGAGACAAAGAGAAAGAAGGCAAAGACACACAAATAAAAACAAAGCAAATCACCCCGCCTCAAACCCCACCCAATCACGAATCCCAATTAAACAACAAAACAATGCACAATGACCAAGGAAGGACAAAGAACGGGAATGAGAAACTGTAACCATGACCCACCAACCGTGATAATGACCAGAATGACGATGATGATGATGATGATGATGATGATGATGATGATGACAGGTGATGCGAAAAGGAAAACTCAACAATACCAGGAGGCCAGAAGGCCAGGAGGGAGGAGCGAAAAGGGGAAACGCAGTGCAGAGAAATCCAAAGCCCCTCCTTCCCCGCCTGATGATTGATCACAATGATTTGAAAGCGGTGTGCATCAACCACATCCACATCCACATCCACTCCCACTGCCGTATCACCGTCACCGTCACCGTCACCGTCACCGTCAACATCGGCACCAACACCACCAACCGACCGACCGACCGACCGACAGGAAGGCAGTGAGTGAGTGAGTGCGTGCGTGCATACGTGCATGCGTGCTGTAAAACCTCTACCGGCCGCCGGCCACCGGCCACCATGCAGCAGCAGCATCGAGCGTGCGTGCGTGCGTGCGTGCCTTGCGTGCATGACCGCCTCCCTCCCATCTGCCGATTGATCGATTGATCGATTGATTCAGCGAACGACAAGCCTGTGTATCAGCCAGCCAGCCAGCTAAAAGCCAACCGACACTGTGCATGGCTGGCCTGGCTGGCTGCACACACGCCTGCCTGTCTTGCCCCAGCAGCAGCGTTAGAAGAGACCCAGATACGGCCAGACCGCCCCCAAACCGACACAGACCGAGACAATCAGATAGAGAGAGACAGGTGAGTGAGATTCGAGAACCAGGCAAGGCGAGAAAAAGAAACTCCGCATGCAATGTCAGTCACAACACTTCGTAAGCGACAACCCTGAGAGAGTGTCTCGACGTCAGAAATCGGACATGGAGATTGGTCGCCAGTCACCCAAATCACTGACAGCTTAGAAAAAAAACAGCACTATTCGATCACACATAGAATCCAAAATTTGATCAACGTCTTCATTCTCTGTAGTACTCTGCAAATCGGCTTCTGAAAAGCTTCAATCTGCTCTGCACCAGTAATACTCCCTAAGCAATTCGTCTGTTCATCCAGTCCCGCAGGACGATGAGACGCGCCTAGAGAACCAATCCCCGCCATAGTTTCTGTACTCCTTGACCCCGTACCCATCTCCTGCCAGAGCCCGAAGTTCGATCCCACAATCGTATACCAGTGGATTTTCCCTCCACTCCCTTCCGTTCTTTCCCTTTGCCGACCCGACAGCAAACTTTTTCCCAATCCAAAAAAGCACAATCTGAAGGCCACCGACTCATTCCATTTTCAGTCGAGTCGGGCTCCAAAAAAAACCACATTATTAAGAAACCCAGTCTATTTACGAAGGAGTAGAAAAACCCATTGGCTGAGAACGCAGCATGCATCCCAAGCAAAAACAACATGCAAGAATAAAGACGCTCAGATGTACAGAATAAAGAAAGAATAAGCAGAGCAATCATGAATTGTCCCATCGCGCCAAAAATGCTGATGACGATAAAACGCTCGAATCGATCCTTGTGGGCCTTTCGAATTTTTGTGAAGTGATGACCACACTCAATAAAGAGGTAATCGAGGCTTTTTCTCCGATGAAACCTTGAAACAGACCAAGTCGTATCGTAGGGGTAGGAATCGATATTTCGTAAAACATGTCGCCAGCTCGGCTGATCACTCGCGTGAAATGTTCAACCTCGGATTGCTGTGGCTGCATGAGTGTCGTGGAACGGAAAACCAGCATGCAAATTGTGGTACATCGGAGACGTACCCGAGACAAAGCCAGTCATTGGAGCTGGCGAAGCAGAGCGAGATGCTTTCGTGCTTGCGGTCTGAGTTCGCGGCGGCGACTTCTTCTCCATCATCAATGGAGAACTTTCGGCCGTGCTGTCGGCGGTCGTATCAACCGAGTCGATAATGTAGCCGTCTTCGTTGCTTCCGTCGTATTGCCCAGATCGCAAGGTGCCGTCTTTGAGGGTTGGAGAACTCTTCACGGACCCAAACTGTCTTATGGTTAGCTGACGCCTAGGTATTCCAGTGGTGATCGTTGTTACGTACGAAGCAGTATTTGTCTAGCAACTCATTATAAGATTGAGAAGCAAGGACAGGCTTCTCCGTGCCGGAAGGTCTGGGTGAATCCGTCCCTTGGCATGAGCAGGAGCTGAAACTTTCGTGACCGGGGCCGCCTTGGTCACTGGTCGATTGCTTTGGCTGTTTGCCACGGAGCGAGAGCCGTTACTTGTTGCATTCTTTTGGGCAGGCCCGTTGGCAAACTGAGCCTGCTTCTTGGGAGCGGCCTTCATAGTTAGACCACTTCGTTCGCCTAATGCGCTGTTCGCAGCCTGTATCGCTGCTGACAGAGAAGCGCCAAAATCATATCGGTTTCCAAAAGCTTGCCCGTGCGGCTGAGGAACTCGTCTATTCACCTTGTCTGCTGAGAGGCTGACAGCAGACTGCGTCTGTCTCAACCTGACTGTGGTGGTCGGTTCACCCAGGTAATCATTGACGGACTGGTTATAGTCATCGGTCTTATATTTACCATCAAACCCATCCGCAAAGTCGTCAAATGTAGTGGGCATCACCTTTGGCTTGCCTGGTGATGAAGATTTCTTGTTGCTTCTGGGCAAGGAGCCGGCCGGTCGTGAGGCTGCACCCTGCGTACCCTTCTTTCCGTTTTGTGCCTTGGGCTTCTTCCTGAAATCCACCTGGAAGTTGGTAGCGTCATTGTTGTCCCAATATTCCTGGCCGTTCACGGCATACTTCACACAAAAGAACATCGTCTTCGCCTCAAGATTGGCTTGATCAGCGAGCCTGATGTTGAAATTAAATCTATCGTAGCCATCACGCTTTGGTTGCCGGATGTCATGGTTGAACTCGGCGACCACTTCTGAAGTTGTCTTCCAATAATCAAGGGTAAACCTGACCACGACATACTTATTGAAGGCGAGATTTGCAACCGCAACACTGCCGACCAACGTCTTGTTGTCGGACGATAGGAACACCCTCTCGACTCGGACTGGAAGAGATAGACGAATGGGAGTCTCACTAGGGAAGTTGGACGTCACAATCTCCCACTCAAATGGAGGGCCTCGCACCCCGTCCTCATTGAAGGGAAATTCCGTATCGCTATCGTATGTCTCGACGGGTGATGAACCTGCACTGACGGCCAATGGTCTGTCAACTTGCAGGAAATGGCGAACGTGCTCGAGGTGCGAGTCGAAGTGCACCGCCTTCGAGAACGTTGGGGTGCCAGGCATACTGGATGGACGCCGCCTCGCCGACGAAGGTCGAAGGGCTGGCCGAACAAGCTCTCCCGACTTCTTTCTGAGCATCGGAGGCTTTCGTCGCGATCGCTCCGGTTCGTCGTCATCGGTAAAAGACTCTTCATCCGATCCAGTCAGTGGGGTCTCTGAACCATGTGCATGGCCGTTGTTGCGGAGATCGATGTACACCGACGTATCCGTGTTGGATCTATTGTGAGCAATCTTTCGGATGGTATTGACAGTTGACTGTTCGACGTGAACGGTGACTGGCTTCTCCTCGTCTGCTTGTGGCATCACTAGAGTCAGGTGTTTTGGTTCCTTGGCTTGTTCTGTGGATCTATTCGGTGAGCTTTCTCTATGCTGCCCAATAATCCTGATGGCGGCTTGCAGCTCGGCCAAGTTCTCAATGTCACGACTCCTTGGTGTCTTCTCCTCTTCATCCTCGCTCGAGTTCTCCTTCGAATCGGGGGGAGACATGACAGCACCAGCTGGCATCTTCTTCTCGTCGGTCACGGGAGGTGGGGATTGTCTCAGACTGCCAGTGGCAGCCATAGTTAGGGTATCATCGTCGTCAACGTGTGCCGTTCCAGGTGGTGTAGGTTCGAGGTTGGTCTGGAAGTTTTTCGCCGACACTGTCCGCCTGTGCCGACTGAGATATGATGTCGATCGTGGGAGCTCCGGTCTGCTCGAGGCAGGTGACGACAGGCCCTGCTGATATGAAGATCGACGACTGGCGTTGGGAGAGTGAGGAGCGGACGCGGCTGGAGATCTCTGGGAGGGAGGCGTGTAAGGCATCCGTACGACCAGGTAAGGTTTCTGGTTGGAGGGTATTGTGAGGGTAGTAAGTAACGCTACTTGACAAAGTGGTATTGTCTCGGGAGCAGTCCTATCTCCTTCTTAGCATTGAAGCTTCGAGCAGCTGACTGATGATGCAAAGGACTGCTAGAAATCAAGAGAAGGGTCAAGTCAGCCTCGTTCCGTGCCAGTAGAGAAGAGAGAGTGGTAGATTCTGATAGGAGGATGGATATTCGAGGTTGAGGTGGTGGTGGCGGCGGCGATTACTAAGAAAAACAGACTGCATCGGAACGCAATATTTCAAACTTACGAGAATGTCCGAGTGAGTCTTTTGATAGACTCAGAGGAGACGAAAGGCAGGAGAGGTCCAAACACGGCGTATTCCAGCAAACGTGCTCTTGTTCTTTCCTAGATTCTTCGGGGAGCGACGACCAGACGGACGACTTGGAGGAGGCGAATTCCTGCAGTCGGTGCGGATCGACGGGAGAAGACGGTGCCAGGAGCAAGTCAATGTAGAATTGACTATTCGACCTGTTCCCTCTTGTTCCGGGAGGAGATGGGGGTTGGGTTGCGGAGGGAGGAATTGGAATGCGTTTCGGTGGAAGCGGAAGCCGGTATGCAAAGTGCACCCACGCCCTTTTTCTCTCAATGACGTCTTGGTGGTGGGAATGGAGGACGACGTGAGGCGAGGAATCCGAAATGATTCACCTGGCCGGCCACGAGTAATTATATCCTCAGGATGCGAGAGCAAGTATTAGAAGAGAGGTGGAAGGCTGGCAATGGCCTAGATGTGTGGAGGAGAGGAGGAGAGGAGCAGATGGAGCGACTGGAGCGGAGGGGAGCAGGAGGAGTAAGAGGATGAAAGACGGGCAGGGTCTTGGCCGCATCGGGCCTAGCGGAGGCAGTGGTGGTGAGCGAGAGCAGGGCCGGCTTGGAAGGGCCCCCGGTCGTAGGTTGGGAAGTGGGGCGGGGGTGGTGGTGGTGTGGTGAGGGTGTGGTCTGGTGTGGTGTGGCATGGTGTGGTCTGGTCTGGTGTGCTATGGCGCGGTGGTGGAGCCAGAGATGCAGGAAGTGCAAGTGGATATCAAAATATGGTTGTGCAGTGCAGCGCAGCGCAGCATGTCGGCGGGCGATGGGTGAGGAGATAGCGTGCTTCTAGCCTCTGTTTGGGGGGCACAGAGAGGACGAGGATGAGCCAACCAACCAACCAACCACTCTCCCTCCAGTGCAATCATCATCTATCGCCTCGCTCGCCCGCTTGTTCGCTCGCCCTTGGCCAAGGTCTGAGGTCCAAGGTCCAAGGTCCAAGGTCCGGTTCCTCGATCGCCTCCCCTCTGCCACTGCCCTGCCATGCCCGGATATGCTGCCACCATTGACTCCCTCTCTCTATCACCACTCCCTCACTCACTCACTCACTCACCACCACTTTTCTGGCGGGAAGCCCAAACTCAACTCAACCACTCCCTCCCTCCTCCACCCTCCTATCAGTAACCTTGCCTCCCTTGTCCTCCCCGGCCGCCCATTTGCACCTCAAACTCTGAACATGAAGATCTAGTGCAGATAGATGCCTGCAGCTGCAGCCTCCGCGGTGAAGCGTCCAGGCTAGCACGCCAGCCAGGCTGCGATTACGCTTTTGCCGTACAGGACAGGACAGGCCAGGGCAGGACCAGACAGGCCATCTCCGAGCACGACCACTAGCCGGTCCCGTACGGTACAGGACAGGACCCAGCCAGCAGCGCGCGTCTCGTCGCATCAGCACCACGGCTCTGGTCAACTCTACTCAACTCTGCTCTACTCTAATCTACTCTCCCCTCCTCTCCCTCTCACTCTCCTCGGCACGGTCGTAGATGGAGGACGGCACGCGCCTGCGCAGTACTCTCCTCCGGTAAATGCATTTGTTGATTCACCCCAGCTGCCACGCTCCGCCGTGAGACGTGCATTCCTGGGCGCTCGCTCGCTGAGAAAGATCTCTCCTCGCTCAACACACCGGCAAGCTTTACTCTCAAACACCGTCGCCTCCTCGCGCCCCCCAAGGCCCCAAGCGAACGCCCCGGCCCAGTAGACAGACAGGTAGTTTTTCTTGGTGGGAAGCTGGCATGGGCATGGGCACTGGGATGGCCACTGGCACTGCGAGGAGTGGGAGGCTGCACCCCCAACGCCCAGTGGGCGCCACGACGTTTATTGGCTGCCCGCAGAAATTTCTGGCACTCGAGCCAAGGCAAGCCACACCTGCACGCAAAGTCCGGCCAGGGCACAGGGATGCAGGCGCGACCAGGATGCCAGGTTCTGCTCCCACACTCCAAGCCGTTGTTTGGAAGCCCAGCCCTGGCCCGACATGGGTGATCGGCATCGTCGAACATGCTTGCGCGCGCACTGGACCAGATCCAGCAAGTGCAATTATTGGTTGATAAGAAGCTCCAGCAATTAACACAGGCGATGATATGGGAGATATGCACGCCTGCAGAGTCATGCCATGGATCGCGATATCAACCAGAGGCAGAGGAGCAGGACCAGGAGCAGGAGACGCGGACACGCACAACGCAGCGACCATCAACCCGAGTATCTCCAGTGAGGCAGGAGATCGTACGGATGCTACGGATGGGACAGAGGTACAGAGGTACATCGTCGAGCTATGCGCAAGGGGAGTAGCGACTTCGTATATTCTGACTAAACAGAAACCGAACCCTACCCAAAACCTTCTCTTTGCCGTGGTGCAGGCACGTACGCACGCCCGTTACTCAAATTAAGAGTGCCATGTTTCGTGTCTGACGCCGTGTCTTTCGACGTTGAGCTGGCACTTCCTAGATTGTTGGGCATGGCAACGAGAAGCTCCTATGTCGGAGGTGCTTCAAAGGGAATAATCTTCAATTGCCTCTCTTGCCTCCTTGAGACCAGGATAACAGCAGCTCAGGCGTCGTTGCAAGAGCATTGCGGAAATGTGGCTCGTGGCGGAGATGATTGTGACACAGCAGTCGCAACGGGCATGATCGCTTGATAAGCTTGTCAACGAAACTTTTCCCCCGCAGTCGCCAAAGTCTGTCTGATACTGTTGATACCCCACGTAACTGCGAATTCGTCGGATTGCATCCCCACGAGCATCTTGCTGGTCCTCTCGGAACATCCCAGCTGGCTGTGGCCTGATCAACCGCCGAAGCTTCTTTGTCTCAGCCCCCCTTCGCGATACCTTCAATTGAGGGGTCTGGCACGTTGAGAGTGGTATGGTGGCAGCGTGGCACAAGGGGACACAAACCTGCGGTGGCCACCCTGCCTGGCATTCACGTTGGCTGGCGCAAAGATCATGTTCTTGTTGCACAATGTCACAGCAGTTCGTCGTTGTAGCCGGCCTCGAGAGACTCTTGGAAAACCATGCGGCCATGCGATCGATACCAAATGAGATGCGCCAGCGATGCACCACCTCCGCACCCTTCAGCTCTGGCAGGCCAAGCAAGCCCAGCAAGTGGAACGCCTCGCTGTGGCTCTGCAACGGTGAGGAAGCAGAAACCGGATCCTGTGTGGAGGTACCGCCCAGTACAGTCCCAAGGTCGGCAGCGTAGGGATCGAATCGGAACTGGCCTGGAGCGCGCACCGCCGCTGGACCCGAAGCCGGCTATCATTGGGACTGGACGAGGAGCTTATCTGGCTTGGTCCGGCTATCCAGGCAAAATGGACAGGCCCCAACGCGTCTTCCAAGATGCCAGCTCACTTGTGGTCGCGGAGGGAGGAGAATCAAATCAATTTCATCCATCCCGTCAGACCCTCCTGCCAACAATGTGTGCCATGCGACGAGCAGATGACCTTCTCCTCGAGCTTCCATCGCCATGCCATGATCCATCCGCCATAATTCATTCTCCAGTTTCGTCATCTCGCGCTCCCCTGGCGAATAATCCGAAATCTCCGGCCATGTCTCAGTGTCCAAGTATTCAGCCTCCAAGTCAGCATGGAACCGCCAACCCAGCCGACCTGGGAGGGCCGCCAGGGTCCGGCAGCCAGATTCTTGCTTCCCCGCCCCGCTCGCGACGAGAAGGTCCATCGATCCCATCGCGAAGTGGTACGGCGGCTCGTGTTCACGATGGTCAAAAATACATCTGCATGCCCGCAAAAAGGCACTGATCGGCCATGTACCCATCGAGCGCAACCGAGTCCCGGCCATATCGTATCGTCCTGTACCTGATCCGCAATCGCGGGAGAAACCTTTCTCCATCCAGGTATTGGGCTGCCCGGTCTCAGATATCTCGACTTCCAGAAGTCGCTGCGCACCCAAACATTTCTTTTTGGTTTGCGATCGAATAAGGAAGCTCGGGCACGCAGCAGAATCCTGCGATGACATCATTGTTTCCATTGGCCAATCTCCACTTCCAAGGTAAAGTCCGTGACTTGCTGGCTGCAACGACGTGTGCACCGACAGCCCTGCGCACCCGGCTCGTGATACGACGCGGATGAACCTTGTTGGTGTCGTTTGGGAACCAGATGCGACAATTCATCTCGCGCATTCAAAACAAGAGTGCTCAAACTACCCAACGGCGGTCTGCCTTGGTCGTGACGACTGGAGGGCCTCGGCCACGGCTGGGGAATGGCAGAGATGACGATCCAGGAGAGGAGAGTCTCACAGAGCAATGATCGCTGCGCATTTCCTCGGAAGCCGTCGGCAGCCGGAACATCCAGCAAGTCACTTCTGCCGTCTTTCTCATCTCAGCTTCGAAACTCAAAAATCTCATGCACCGCCTTCACAAAATACACTTTGAACCAGATGGCGGTGAGAGGAGCTTGGCCTGCTCAGCGTCCAACCACGTCGCTTGTTTCGACTTGCATGAACAACTTGTCAGCGTCCCCACCAAATTGACCAAATCCCAATCCTCTGGCCCATTGCTGTCCGTGCGGATGGATGGCTCCACGTCGGATCCATGTTCTCGCTACACCAAACGTGCGAGAACAAGGCATGCTAATCATTATCCTTGCCCATCGTAACCTGATGCCCAATCAAAAAAGCCAGGCAGGAAAAGTTGTCCGAAAGGGAGGATCTAGAAAGCCGCAATACGCCACATCTTACAAAAGACGGTTGGACTGACAGGGTCCATCAAGACATTCAGCTCGCATCCCTGTCAGAAGAGCAAGCAATGAGCGCCACACCAAGAGCCTTCACAAGGTGTACCTCAACTTCAACTATAACTGACGACGTTTGAGAAAGTACCACGAGATGTAGATCTTTGAAGTCACAGACGCAGAGGGACTCAGTGTTCTCAGGGGCATTTACTGTATTCCCCTATTCCTCAAGCAGTCAATCTAGCTACTGATCCGAGGAGTAAGAAAATGCATTAGTTGCACTAACCAAGGCGGTGTCTGACCAATTGTTGAAGCGGCGCCACAGCAGAATCTGGTTGCTGACGCGTGACAAAACTCCCCAGAAGCTTGGAGAGGGGTACTGTCCGTGTGGAGGTGTGGAGGCTCCAATCAGGAGACTTTATTGTAGGGAGGTCTCCACGATCTCTGACGTGCAGGATAGCTTCAAGTTAAGGAGCTGAACTTTCGATAGGACAATTGAGCCTTTCGAACAAACGCAGAGAGTCAACTCCTCATCGTCATGATCAATTTTAACTTCATTCATTTCCCAATATCTATGCCACGAGGAGAACACTGAATTAAAATTGCATCAAGAGATGCGTTTTGAAGTGGTCTTAGAGACCACCTTCACACCGGTTTAACCTCAAATGCTCGGTCACCCAGATGTCGATCCGAGTCTCAGTTTTGCGGTCGCCCCCTTCCTTGGTGTCTCTTCTGCTGCTTGCACGCATTGAAATGATTTTTGCAACTATGCGGTGAAGCGGGGTTATTTCAGCTGCATCAGCTCGCCGCTCTCAGCGTCTCAGCGTCGTCGAGCCTGAAGACTGAAAGCGCTTCTGCGGTTCAGGTCACGTTCAGTCGTTGACGATTATGTACAGCATGATTCATACGTCTGCAGGTCCGATAGACTGAACAACTCTCATTGACGAAGTACAGTTCAAATTAAATGTCGAGGCAAGCCCGGCAAAAGAAAATATTGCGACGTGAAGAGCACATCTGATCTATCATCTTTCTTCATCCCTTCACTTCCCCACACTTCACGTTTCGAACTGGTCATCGAGCCAACGCGGTAAACCCAGCTTCTAAGTCCAGCCACAAACCAGATCCGCGCGGCTCGGGAGGCCTTGCCCCTTTCTGCAAATTATGATCTGCCTGTTGCTTCATGCCGGTTTGTGTGGTTGCGTTGGAGGAGGTCATCATTCCCTTAGCTTTGCAGGGTAGGAGAAGGCAATAATCCAGGCCAGCAACTCTCTGATAGCTGGTACATCGTCTGCTATCTACATTTCACGCTTATTGCTACTGTCTCAGGAAGCAGAGGTACTCTTTTCTCGTTTAGCTTTCCGATTCATGCCACATTGAGAGATTAAATCGGCCAACTCCGACAAGGTTCAAGCTTCTGTGATTCGTCTCCACTCTTCACTAAAACATCCAGCACGGTCCAGAAGCACAGGCCCTGGATGGCTCTGCTCCTGCGCGCTTACCAGGCCCACAATTGTCAGAGACGACATTCGATGAAAAACGCGTGTGTTGAGGCACCAGCCGGGAGCACCACTTTGCAATAAACACTATTTCAACACCTCAGGTAGGAGTGAAAGTGGTATATTGTTTGGGAGTTTCGAAACGTGTCTCTAGCAAACAGGACAGCGGGAAAATCACATAACACTCACCTTACTCTTTTGCACAGTACCCTGCTGCAGTGCAAATACTCTATGCACAGATGAAGACAAATGTCTCTGAGAACGGTCCAATAGCCATCACAGGTTCAATGCGCGCAGGAAGCGAGGGTGCCACCATGCAGCAACGGCTGCATCTGCATATTCGGATCGCGTGGAAGCTGTTACACAGTCATACGGCACGGCAAGATGCCGAAGCAAGAGGACACCGCCTGGAAGCCACTGTCAGAATCGTTCGCACTCGAATCATGAGCTACATCACGCGGGAAACATCTTTGTAGTCTGGGGTAGTTCCTCTATGATCAGGGAGCTAAAGCCTCCGCACGTTTGTCTATGCAGCTTTTCCTGGGGTCGGCGAACAGTCCACATTTCGAGGGTCGATTGTGTGTCTTCAGTGCATGACTTGTATGTTTCTCCAACAGAGTGGGATCACTCCGTAATACCTATCAATTCAATCTCCCTAAGTCCCGAATGGGGGCGTTGTTTCGGCAAGGAGATAAAGATCATCCGATGCTGGAGGCGAAAGACTCAACACTTTTTTTTTTGCAATCTGCATGTGTTTGTCTCTCATTACTAATTGGTGGGGAGCAATCTTAGCAGAGCAATTTCGCCATCGCGATGATTGCCAAGATCAGTTCTCAGTAAGATATCATATCATTTCGTTATTGATGCAGGATCGTTTGCCCCGAGTTGTGGCTGGTATCAATATTGGAATCTCTGCGCAGGTGAGGGGGAGAGAGGGGAAATGTCTCAGATGCAGACAGAGCCTTGCTCGCAGCCTTGCAGAATACGGAACTTCAAGTCAGGGCATGTACCGTGACTTGGTGAGGGGAAGGCCTCCTCTCCAGGGAACAGTGTCTCGCCTGCATCAGCACCGTTGTGGAGCAGCAGCAGAATGGTTACACGGCACCCCAATGACCGATGCTGCCGAAACATCACCATAGGATTCATCCAGTGTTGCATGCATATAGCATCCACCAGCTGAGCCTTGGTGTGCTTCAACAGGTCAGCTCAGAGAGCGCTTAAGCCACACCAACGCCAGAATAGAAGTAGACGCGTCGGTTATAGTTTCTCTTCACATGGGCCAGACAGAGGTGGGTGACGATAATTTTGCATTTGCCGGCATATCAAAAGGGACGCAGAGGCATTGTGTGGGTCGTCAGATGCGCGATGGCGTTCATGCTTCGTCTCCCACCACGCCTTCCATGGATATGAAGTGGATGTGAGGAGAATTGCTATTCTCGAAATACGACGCAGCATCGTTAGATGCATGCATGTTTACTATCCAGGACGTCGAGCCGTTTCAGGCGTAAGCATGAGGACGAAAGCATTGGGTGGAGAGCACGATTAGGATGAAGGAAGAAGGAAGAATGATAAGCATGTTGTGCGACTGTGTCACCACAGCAATGAAGCTCCGATGCAGCGTGCAACCAGGGGTTCGCTAGCCATCAATCCGCATGCGAACTTTCCACTTCTGGCGACATCGCGAGATCAACACAGCGAACACCATCACTGCGCATCTCACCGACGACAGCATCAGCAGCGTCAGAATTGCATGCAATGGATGATCACACAAAGTTTTTTTTCTCTTATCTAGAATTCACAGATACATGATACATGTCAAACCACACCCTTTTCCCACACCGCTCATCATCTCGCCGGTACCGCAGCTCGCCCAAATCCTCGCTGTCGGCCAATGAGAAGCCCCACAGGCGATCCGAGCTCAGCTTCACACGAACCTGAGTCTGTCACTTTTGACTTCCACCCTTTCCCCAGATCTGCACGAACTCAAAAATTGACGAAATCTCTGCTCTGTGCGTAGGGTACTGCCCCACTTGCTGATGATCCCTCATCCTCGAACTTGCAGCAGGAGCACGCGTGGTGGTGGTGGTGTCGCGCGCGGCCGCGGAGATATATGTCTAGACCGGCCGGTTCTGCTTTGCACGATAGGGCTCAGTATTAGCTTGGAGGCCATCGGGGATTGGATGGGAGGTTTTGCGTTGCGGGAATCTATCTCGGTGGGTTTGATGGAGTGATCTCGATTGGAGAGGGAAAAAAAGATTGATACAGTAATGGATGGACCCTTGGCCGGAACGGGCACTAGTTTAGCTGAGCGGGCGGGAGAGACCCTTGGAAAATTACGAAATAGATTTGCCAGGGAGGGTTGAGATTGAGATTGAGAGGTGAGATGGGACCGTGATGGGCAGTTTGTTGGGAAGGGAGGGAAATGCGGATGCGGATGGATGCGGTGAATGGACGAGAACAACAGCGAGCGAGCGGCAACTGCAACTGCAACTGCAACGCGATGCAGAGATCAGAGGAGGCGCTCCGTACGGACGGCAACTTTATTCCAGGGATGCATCTACATATTGCCGATTGTACATTCTGTTGCAGTTGCAGTTGCCGGGGCCGGAATGCGCTTTCCACGCGACGGTTTATCTGTCTATCTATCTGTCTAACTGTCTGTTCTGTCTTCATCACCATGCCGCAAGCAAGCCTGCAAGCAAGCCAGCCAGCCAGCCAGCCAGCCAGCCAGCCATCGACGGCTGATAAATTCATCTCAAGACGCAATCCGTGCAGTTTTGGGAACCGCTGGAGAGGCGATACGATACCAACGATGTGCACAACGCGATGCGGTGGTTCGGCGGCGCAGTGGCCACCGGCCGGGGGTAGGGGAGGGGAGGGGAGGGGAGGGGAGGGGAGGAGAAGGGCTCTGGCACCGCCGCCGCCGCCGCCAGCCTCGAGCGCCTTGTGCCCTGGGTAATTCCTTTTGAGAGGGTTGCAGGCAGCGGGTTTTGATATTGTGATGGTGTGGTTGTACGGCTGTGAATGGGTGGACCTGTGATTGCGAATGTGGATGGATGGGTGGGGAGAGGGTGATAAGGAAGAGTGGAGGGGGAGGAGGAGGCGACATGGATGGAGGGGCAAGTGTGTGAGAGCGAGAGAGGGGCAAAGTCAATTCCGAAATCTCTTTCTCCTGGACAGTGGTACGGATTACTCCATTGCTCTATGTTTAGGGTGTCATGGTATGGTGCGTGATTTATGGATGTCGGTGTAGAGATTACCTTACCTACCCTACCTGTCTGTACCTTGCGTGGGTGCCAGTAACATCCCATCACATCACATCAAATCCCATTGACTCACCTTGATGGCGACAGCGGCTTCTATCGGGGTACACAGCACAGCACAGCGCAGCGCAGCGCAGCGGTAAACAAAACCCACGAGCGGCGGTCGGTCGCACAGCTTTGAGCCTGAGTCGGGGGCCTGGTCTCTCGCGATAAGAGATGCATGCTTTGGGTCAACAACTCCGCAAGAGCGTCGCAAAGCGTCGACTCTCGTTACCTGCCAAGCAAGCACGTTGGTCTGAGTCTGGCAATGGACGCGGCTGGTAAAGGGTAGGCAGGAGGCAAGAGGGTGAGCTGTTGCGCAATTGTGAGCTGATGGATGAGCTACAATGAACGAACGTAATTACACATCCCGATATAGTCATAGTCGTGCGCAAACTGGCATCTCGCATCCATCCTTTCACCGCAGACCGCAGGACGACGAGGCATTGGCATGTGATTTCCCCAGGGGTTCACATTGCGAATGTTCCGCGCACCTCCGACTGGAAGCCACTGGAGGGGCTTCGTGCAGTTGGTGCAGTTGGTGCTGCTGCTGCTGCTGCTCGTTGCCTCCACTTCGACTACTCCGCGACAGACAGACAGACAGACAGCGAGCGGAGCTCAGCGCAGGCCGGAAGTGATTTTCACATTCCACCACCAGGACCACCACCCCGCTGGATATGTAGGAGAGCGGTTCGAGGCATCGCCTTCAACAGCAACACGAACGACATGCGACGAATGCATGCGTCCCGTACCCAGAGCTGCCCGGCAATCACCCAATCAGACGGCACGCCAAACTTGCGTTGCCGATCGATCTGGCGATATCAGACCCTCGACCACCGACGGCGAGCGTTCTATGGGCAGGAGGCCAGCCGGTCGATGTCATACTGTACATGCTGCACGCTGCGGCACGCATGCAAGTGAAGAATTGGAACTTTTTATGGGAAGGCTACCCTTCCTGCCTGCCTTCCTGCCGGGCTGGGCGGGAAGTGCATTGGCGTCGGCTTGGGAGTTAGTCTGAAGGGGGAGGGAATAGCCTCATTTACGTATCCTCCTCCAGGAGGTGGAGGGGCGCAGGTGGGGAATGTGAGACGGAGCTGCTGCGAGGTGGAGCGATGGTCTGCTTCATTCTGTTGGGGATTACCTGCTTGCTTGCTTGCTTGGCTGCACGCCTCTTCTCAGGTAAGGTAAGATTCGCAAAAGAGCATACGACGGCGGAGGCAAAAAGCAGAGAGCGGACTGTACCGTCGGCGATGCTGCTGCTGCTACGGCTGCTGCCAAGCGGGAACGGATGTTCTGGATGTTTAGGCACTGCAACGCATCGGTGTTACAGAACCCTTCGGGCACTCGAAGGGGTCTGGAAATCGGCAATCCGTATTATTGAAGGTCGTTGCAGCTGCTGACAAAACCGGATGTCCAAGGCCTCCCAAGCCTCCTTCCCCGCAATATCTCTTGCACTCCGCATACTGTATTTGAAACGGACTGCATACTGTCATCCACTCACGTCGGCGATCTGTCGCGATGAACCTGGGGAAATTGGGATCATAGCATCATCGCACAGCAGGTGAGACGCAATCTCCCCACGCCTAACGTCAAGAGTATGAAGAGCAGGTAAAGTGATCTGCTGCTCGCTCACTGACTCTCATTCACACGTGTGCTGTTCTGGGGAGGGACAGAGATATCACGAGTTGGGAATCTGACGTGTCGGCCTATTTTCACGTGCGTCGTTCTACAGCATTCCCCCTCTGCTTGCGCAGATGTCAAGCGTCAAGTTGGCAAGTTCCCTTGGGCGCAAGTGTCAAGAGCTGCGGTGCGACGCCGGGCTTCCTACTGCAGTTGAAGTCGCTGCCGTGGGGGTTGAGCGTCTAGCATATTCCATTTGCGTCCTCTTTCCTTGAGCATCCGAACTTTCCTCTGCGGGGATGCAAACTTATGCGGGGGGGGCAATAGGCTGTTCCTCTTGGGGAGGAAGACCGGTTGTGATGTTGTGAGATGTGAGATTGTGACACAGCTGTGCCATATACTCCGACGCACAGCACTATCTATGCAGGCGTGCGTCTCTCAGTGTCTGCCAGTTTCTGCTTCAAAGGCAGTGCAACGCCACGGCGAGACCATTGGAAAATAACAAGATTTTGTCATATCGTTTGCAGATCGCATCAGAAGCAGAGAAGCAACTACCGGCGGAGATCACTCCGATAAACCGCTACAGTTCAAATGTCTGTGTCTATCACTACATAGCTTGCGGTCTGTGTGACGTTGAAAGAGGCTGCGGGTGGTGCTTGGATGCAAGTATAGAGCCTCTTCTTCCAAGTACCGTTGTTGGGAAGAATAGTGCCGACTACGTACATCTCCTCTGTAGTGAAGCAATAGCATGCATTTCCAACCCCATCTCCATCCTCAACCCCAACATCGTCCCCGTATGCTCCACGGCATCCGTCTACGTAGTGTCCGCGTACCCCAAACCTGCATTGAAGGTCCAGATAGACTCTCCCCACCATGCGCCTCGCCATCACAGAGAGGGCTATCTTGCTACCTTGCCACCCCGAATGCAGCCTCAGCTCGCTGATCCCGTCTCGTTTTCAGAAAAACATTCCCTTAGCTCTATCAAGCGCAGGCGATCAAGGTTCGTCAAAGATACACTTGAAGCTCGACGGCGTGGGAAGGCTGGAAAGAGGTCGTCGTCCGTGGTTTTGCCTAGCTGCGTGCTAAGGGGAACTAAGGAGATGAGGGGTGACTAGAGGAGCCCAAGGGAAGACGGCGAGACGGGTTGAGCGCCACGCCAGATTTAGAGCCCTCAACAAGCGTTTCGCAATTTTTTTTTTCTCTCCCCGTCGCACGCAGTGTGGGAACACATCTGTGCTATTGCCGTTTCGAGGTTTCAGGAAGTGGATTGCGCAAACTTGGGCTGTCTGGCTTTCTGTCTGTGGTTGAGTGGACATCTCCGTGGGTACACGCGGAGCCGGAGGATACCGCCTACAGCGGCTTGTGAAAAAAAAATGCGACAAGCCAGCCTCGCTTGCGCAGGCGTGTGTAGCGAGGGAGCGAGAGAGCGAGCGAGCGAGGGAGGCGTCTTGGGTGAATCCCTCTCTGCCTTTGCGAGGAGGGGACGCTTGCACGGGGGGCGGGTGTAGCACGCATCAAGCAATACAGGCGCGGGATAGACAGCCTGAGGGGTAGCAGTGATGGACGAATCCACGCTTGAGCAGTCCTCACTCCTCACTCTTATTCATCCCTCTTTCTCATCCGTCATATGTGAGATGTGAATGACCGAGATGTGTAGGCCCGAGATTGTGGAGGATGAGGATGGAAGGGGAAGGAAGGAGAAGGAAGGTCCGGACCGCGGGGTAGGAAGGTTGGTTGGTTTGGTTTGACAAAGGTAGGTCGCTAACCAACTGAATAGCTGACTGGCTGCCTGCTTGCCAGCTGAGTCGAGAGATTTTCTTCGCCATCTGAGCATGCGGAGCCGGGCACTGGCTGGGGTTAAAGTCAAGACGATCATCCCCCTTTAAGGGTTTTATATCGGTGGCGGGTTGCCTCTGGGGTATCGTGGGGTTATGCTGTGCGCAGGTTTGCAGGTTTTGCGATGGGAAGGGATGTCATGGAAAGGGAAAAGATGGACTGGGTTGGGTTTGGGGTTGGGTTGGGATGCGATGGGATGCGATGGGCAGCAAGGACGGAGCGTGATTTTGATCTCGTCAGAGGAATACGTCAACTGTAGGTAGGTCTTCCCAGCTGACTGACATGTGGAGCGAGCTGTGGGGCGCTGGCAGAGTCGAAGACCTGCTCTGTCTGGGATTCTTGCGGAGAGAGCCGTTGATGGTCGAGTCTGAACTTGGGGGATTGAGGTCAAGGTCGAAGTTGAGGTTGAGGTTGATGTCGTGAATCGCAGAACATTGAACCAGAGCGCGGAAAGAAGCTCGAGAAAGGACACACAGGAAGATGTCCATCTCCTATGGCTTTACAAAGGTACATTCAACCGCACGCAGAGGAAAGGCTACCCTGCCCCTCGTTTCTTTTCAGCAAGTCATACGTTGCACCAAGTCGATTCAGTGGCCGTGATGACATGCGGCGGGACAAGTAACCTCTCGTACGCAAGGTCTCCTTTGTAATTTGCTTCCCTACGTCTGATAGAAGGAACTCGGGAGTATTCATTCACTTCACTTCACTTCACTTCATGTCAACGCAGGAAGCTGAGCGAGCACCTGTGTAATAGCAACAGGTATTGATCTACTGCAGGATCTCTCTTGAACAATGGAGGAGGCAGGTGTAGATTTCTGATGTGAAGATGTGGCTTGTCTAGCTTCATAGGTATTGAGAGGTTGGAGTTGCAAGCGAGGCGTTCTTCATGTAAAGCACGCCATTGTGACTATCTTTTCTAGAGATGCTAGAAAGGCACCGTACCGTGTATTGTTATTCTGCTGCGCTTTGGTGAGTCCTTATTGGCAGTGCCATGCTATCAAAGTGCAGGTAGGATGATGTCTCCATGAGATGTTGCTGTACTCCTTTGAATGGGTTTGCTCTTGCATCTTCTTCCTGCTTGTAGGATTCCAAGTCAATAAGACACTCAATATCATTTCACACAAGCTTTAATTCATTGCCTAAGTAAATATTGTCCAACCATCTCAGCTCAAGACAGTACATAGCTGCATGTTTGTCATCACTTGATTATATCTCCTCATCTGCTCTTTTACATGACTGCCTGACAGCCCAGCGAGATAGAGCTTACACTGAATCCTCCCTCTTATCACTGCAAGGCAGCTGCCATACTACATCAAAGGGGCTGGGCGACCTGGAAGAGAGAAGATGGGTGTAGTTGGAAAGTGAATTAAGCGAGACGGGGCTGGACTGCATCTGAGGCTGTAAAGCTGAGCCCAAATTTGCCAGAAACGGAAATTGGCATTCCAGTGGATGGGATTCATAGTTTATCTCATCCGGGGATGGACGTAGAACGTCATCTTGTTGCTACTTGGCTCGGAACTGCGAAGTGATGTGTTCCGTCCACTGATGAATACATCTAGTTCCCACGTTCACCAAAACGCTAGCTGATCCGCGAGTGAAAGGACTTCTTGCATTGACTGTTTAGTTCACGGAGGAGCTGGCTAGAACCCTGAAATGCCGTCATTGGTGAAGTACCTACTCCGGATTCGTGGATAGGAACTCCATGTAGCTAATCAGTAAATGAGACATGGCTTGGGGGATCGTGAACTTTAATCCTTTCGTTTAGCGCAAACAGCCATGTATCATCAACCAAAAGCCAATGCCAGATCCTCCTCTTAGCTATCGTCATTCGCCACTTGGCTAGTCTGTTCGTGGATCAACTCGTTTGTTGAAGCATGAAGTTCAGTGATAGACCAGCTGGTTTGTTCATCAATGTTCGAGATGCACGTTGTGGCCAGAACATATGAAGTGACTTTCTTGTTGCAGATACAGGTCTTGCGGGTTTGGAGTCAGCGCAAGTGAAGAAGATTGGAACGAGGTTCCTATCTTTCATCACTCTGAAAATTGTTGTATACTGAATGACTTTGGCCCCGATTCCTCTTTCTTTCACCGAAGGACGGGCAGTAGCATCGAAAACCGGGGAAGTGTTACTAGCCTCGACTTCCCGAACTTAATTATTATATCTTCGTTCCTACGCCACTGCTGTCATCAGAATCCTACTTCGCAACAGCAAGTGCAGCCTCATATCTGTGGATCATTGGTCGAGGAGCTAAACTACCTCATGCCATTTATCGTGATTACTCAACCATCATGTGAGTTGTTTCTATTCGATGTGGCTTATTCGTTAATTTCAGAGAAACAATTGCCATCCAAAAGCACCTCGAAAGTTTGATTGATGCTTTGGAGAGTTTTTGCCTTTAGACCTGAGATTCGCCATGCCCCCACGCATTGAATCGAGAATCGAGAGAAATGAAGGTGTGGCGGAGGATTAACGCAGCAGCTTGTGCGTTGTCTGTCACTTATCAACTCAATGCCACGATAACACTGAATCAATAAACTTCAATGCTAGATCCAGAGCCTCAAAGATCGGTGAGCCTTAGACATCTGTGCGTTTGCGGAGCATTTGAGACACGTGAGTGTCCCAGAATACGAGATTTTCTTGCTTTTTGCTAGATTGGGAGTCCAGTGGAAATTTAGGGATGCTTGAATGGCGACCATGCAGAACGGGATCTCCCGAATAATCCCAGAAGAGGAACTGTTGATGAAATGACTCAGCTGATTAAGGATACAAATTGCGTAACCTAGACAGCTTCTGGAATCAGGGATCCGATTCCAGAACCTTTACTAATCCCAATCTAGCCTATGTCTTGCTCTATTCAGTGATCACGATATCCCATTGGAAGGTACTTTCCAAATCAAAGAAGGTTTATTTGCTGAAATTCAACTTTCACCATTGTTTATGTTACATGTAAATTAGCAGAAAGCACACCTCTACTCATTTTAATAAAAACGTTGCAGTATACTTTATAACAGGTCTCTTTCCAAAAGCATGTTTCCATTTTTGTTTTCCTACGTCAACCTTAATGGCAATCCGGGGTGTATTTTATCGTCTATCTTAGAGTTATCTTGAGAGCTTAATCCTTTGGGCTTGACGCTAAAGCTCTTTGCGTCAAGCTGAAGGGTTTAACTCGATCCTCCCAACCCAAGCCCTTAGAGTAGTGCCGGCCGGAGATTGCTCCTGCTCCTATCTTGCATTTTCAAGATACACCTCTGAAGTGAGACAACTGCAACTGATTAGACGAATCACTACATAATCTTGAATTGAGTTCGCGCGTGATTGCAGATCAAAGGAACGAATAACATGCAGCCACTAGATTAAGTAAATTCCTCTCTTACCTAAATCTGCAACCCGATGATCTTTATTCAATGGGGAGAGTGAAATTGGACGTGAATTGCTAAGAGGCGGGGTTGCTTAGCGGGGTTCGCTAAGAAAAGGGGTTAGGAGTGTCTTAGCGGTAGGCATACTTTCGCAGAACAACTTTAACGTACACAAAAACCAGCGTGGCACTCATGGAATATGCTAAAAGCAATTAGGTCAGCAAGGAGTTTGATCGTGGGGGTTAATACAGAATATGCGTCTTGGGCAAACCCACCTTGGAAATTAGAGTGTACCCCACCCCCAAAGCTTAAGATAGCATGGCCGAGGTGGAAAGTGAACTCCATCCGATTGAACCTTCTGACAATGACGAAATCCTCTCATTCTACGAGTAGGCTAAGATCAGGTGCCAGCGAGATGTGACGAATCGCCGATGTCCACCTTCCTCTAATCAATTACTGACGAGTCGTACAGTTTTCCTTCCCAAAGCATTCGTATCAATTGAATCTCGTGATTTTGACCCTTTTGGCGCTATTGAGAAAATTTGTTCGATTTTTACTCCCGGCCGCTCCCTACATGCTTTATGGTAGCAGCAATGTAAATGTATGATTAGCTATGGCAAAACATTATCAGCTGACCATCTTTGGATTACCCTATGATCTTCGTGCCATTAGTGAAGAAGAAGTTTTAACTTATTAATACCATTTAATCAATGGCAAGTAAATTGACGGGCCCCGTATTGATATTGTGCTCGGCGTGCTCGAAGCTGATGCTGTGCACGGTCAACTGAGGCAGTGAGTGTGGACAAGACTCTGTGATATCAATGGTTGATAAATCCTCACATCTCACATCCGAAGCATGCAGTGCTGTCGAATGTATCCTATGAATCCTATGAATGAATTGCAGCTAAGAATTTGTGCTTTAGAAACATCATCTTCTTGAGCTGGGCTGTTTGTGCTTGCTGTCTGATCGGGTTTTACAAACCAAGGAGCGATCTGAGGATAGAAGGCTGCCTCTGATTTGTATAGCTACGTTTGCAAAGAAAATCTCTACCACCTTGATATTTAACATGAACGAAGAAGAGGACAGACTAATACACTTCACTGTCCACTTTGGTCGTGCTTCCTCGGCATCGTAGTCACATGAGTTGAAGTCAGTCACGTGAGGTCGGCAAGCATGGGCGTACTCTCACTCGCAACGACTTCTCCACAGGATGGATCACGTCGAACCATTGAACTCCTGTTATCTGCCAAAGCATATCGATATACGTGTCCGCTGTAAATAATTTCCGGCCGGAGGTTTTGATGTTGCTTCGCCTTTGACATTATCACAACCCACCATCCCGTGCTTCTTGCATCTCGGTCCTGATATCCTCATTAGAAATGCGTTCAAGCCAAGAGACTGTATCACAGTCTGAAATTACCGCATAGTCAGACAAGGTCACACAGGCGAGCTCTTCCGTCGAGGTGCTTGAAAGTTTGCAAGCCCTGGTCGTCGAAACGGCATACTACTGCTTTCGTCTGCACAAAAGGTGATTTTGTGAAGATATCAGCCACTCAGGGCCGGTACCTACTTGCCGGGCCCATTGTTGCATTTACTGGGGGACTCATCCGCCTCCAATATCTCTCAAGAAAAGATGCGGTTGGCCGCCATGGATCAATTTTAAGCATGGGTGGCTCGACCCGGTCGCTTAAGATTGACGGATGTTCTTTCTCTCCCCCTGCTCCAGGTCGAAAAACGGACCCATCCATGCCACCTCCCTGCATCAACGGCTTTTTAGCCACAAGGAGCAACAACAAAATCCTCAGAGTTCAGTTCGTCGGCCAGAGTCCTCTTGAGAGCTTGGAAAGGGGGATAGCTACCTGTTCAGGTTAAACGCCCATAATCTCACCCCTGTGTTGCGAGTATTGACTTGCTGCATTGTTATCGGCAGATAGAGGCGAGGTGAAATATACCACCCAGATCGAACCATCTTCCTTAGTACTCCATTTTCTCATCACTTCTTACTTGTTTGCTCAAGTAATACACTCCTTGCCAAGATGTCAAAATCACCTGCAACCTCTTCCCATGAGGAAGTCAATCCAAAGGAAATGGCATCCATTGTCGATGAAGAGAAGGGCCCAGTTAGTCCATCGAATGAGAGCCATTCTCAACTCAACACTGCCGATGAAAACAGGCTCGTACGAAAGATCGATCTTCATCTCCTCCCTATCCTCTTCGTTCTTTACATGTTTGCTTTCCTCGACAGAGTAAACATTGGAAATGCGAAAATTCAAGGCCTTACGACGGAGCTCAAGATGTCTGGAAAACAATATAACATTGCTTCCATGATTCTCTTCGTTCCATACATTATTCTCGAAGTGCCTAGCAATTTACTCATGAGGAAAATCGCACCCAGTATTTGGTTGAGTTCATTGATGTTTTTCTGGGGACTTGTCACTATGTGTCAGGGCCTTGTTACTTCTTACCATGGCCTGCTTGTCTGCCGTGTGTTCTTGGGAGTGTTTGAGGCTGGTGTATTTCCAGGTATGTACTTCGCATTACACAACTTCTCATAGATACTAATAGTTGAAAGGTTCTGCATACCTGATTGGAATGTACTACAAAAGATTTGAACTGCAGAAGCGTTTGGTATTCTTCTTCACTTCTTCAATGCTGGCAGGAGCCTTTGGTGGAGTAAGTACCATCCTCAAATTTGTTCATGCTTCAAACTAATAATACCCAGCTCCTCGCCTTCGCACTGGCTAAAATGAATGGTCTTGGAGGCAAGTCAGGTTGGAGATGGTATGTTTTCCTCGCCAACCGTTCAAAAAAGAGAAGCTACTAATAGCTGTTCAGGATCTTTATTATCGAAGGATTGGCAACAATTGCTGTCTCATTTGCGGCATTCTTCCTCATCGTTGACTGGCCAGAGGATGCCAAATTTCTCACTGCAAAGGAGAAAGCCCTGATTGTGGAACGATTAGCAAATGACGGAAACTCTGGCGCCGCTCGCATGGATACACTTGACAAGTCAGCTCTCCAACGCATCTTTGGAGACTGGAAGATCTGGTGTGCCACCATGATGTACCTCTGTGTTACAACAACCGGATATGCTACGAGCTTTTTCATTCCAACTATCCTCAAGCAATTTGGATGGACGTCCAATAGTGCCCAGCTCCACACGATTCCCGTGTATCTCGTTGGCTGTGTTTTGACACTGTCCTGCGCTTGGGTATCGGATCGAATCCAACATCGGTACGCATTCACAATTGGTGGACTCGCTTTGGCCGTTGTTGGATACATCATTCTCCTCTGCCAAGGCCCTCTCAAAGGCGGTATTCCAATCGGCGCGAGATACATGTCGATCTTCTTCATCACCTCAGGAAATTACATTGCTCAACCTCTGTTCGTCGTGTGGCTAGCCAACAACATGAGCGGTCACTACAAGAGGAGTTTTGCGGCAGCCCTACAAATTGGCTTGGGTAACGTTGGCGGTATCATTGGCTCGAACATCTTTCTCGCGAACGAAGCACCATTTTACAAGACAGGATATACCACTGGTATGTCACTGTTGCTTTTGGGTATGCTACTCTGCACTGTTTTTTACTTTGGAATGATGCATGAGAACAAAATCAGAGATTCTGGTGGCCGGGATGAGAGGCTTTCCCTGCCTGAGCAGGAGTTGAAGAACTTGGGTGATGATCATCCTCATTTCAGATTCAATGGTTAAACTAGCTACAATCGGCCCTGTTTTGAGAATATTTTGTAAGGAGGACTTTGAGCGTAAAGCAATGCAGTTTCATAGAGTACCGTAGATTATATTCAAAAGTCCGGGATACCTCGTTTCTATGCCGGCTCATGTCCGATATGATGCCAGGAAAATCCTGTGCTGGCCGTATGGTGTGTTCGCTATTTCTTCCACGCTGGGAAGTGGGCGCTCTAGAGACTTGAGATGCTTTCTCGAAGGTCCTTACATGCATGCATGTCGATGAATCACGGACATTGTTCTGTTCTCAACTACCCGTGCAGCATGCAGCATGCAGATGCCAGTCAGTATCTTTTGATTGCAGGTATTGACACATCCGAGTACCATCGTACATTCGCTGAGGCATTTGCCATCCCTGGTTGTGGCTCGATAAACAAGTGCTGTGCCTCAAAGTATATTAAACCGCGCCACTTTCTTCCGTACCATTGGACATGCGACTATTAGCCATCAACAGTCCCGTACTTCGACTTCGCTCCTTCTTCCCTGCTCCGAATAGACAAGCATCAACCGCGACCCATAAAAACGGCCGCCAGTGAGAAATCTCCATTCCCCGGACAATCCGGCCCCACCCCAGAACATGCCGGGTCCAAATCCTTCGAGCCAGGGATGTGTTTTTTCCTGCCACCGGAGAAATTCCAGTTGATGCTTCATGGCGCTGTTCAAGGCCACGACATCCAACCCGAATCACCCGTCAAGGAATCGAGATTAGAGATCCAACTGTAAGTCGTCAACACAAGGCCTCCCCTGATGGTGTTACACGACAGTCCAGAACTCTAATCGAGACGTTCATCCAAATATCCATGTACATCAAGTATCGCCAACACTATCAACAACGTATGACTTCTCCCTCGTTCAAGTTTTGAACTCATCCTCTTGAATTGCGTGTAGAGCTTAGAATTCTCAAACTCTATGAGATTTTTGGCTTCAGAAGCTCCAATCGGACCGGACCGTGCGAGCATGAAGAGGTTAATTTACTTCCGTATGCCGTACCGCTCAGGCAGTTGGGGAGATTTTTTTATGTCCTCAGACTGTTTTGCAAACAGGGTTCATGCTCAATGTCTTGCACGTCCGTAGGGCATCGCTTACACCGGAACATCACCCAACCTCCGCGCAATTCAGCCTATTCTCAACTTCCGCTTCTTTGAATTTCATCAACGAAGAGGATTGAATTAGCGATCTCCTCCAGGGGCTGAGGCAAGGCGAGACGAAGCTGTGGCTGATCTCCATCCCGGGCACGGCGTTCGCCATACTGAACCTGGCATCTCGCTCCGTCTGCGACGACTGGACGGGATGCCACCACTCACTTTAGAAGCACCGCATAGTACCTGCCAGGAATAATGATAAGCGCTTCGATTGGGAAGGTCATTATGGACATATTACAAGCGTGCAGATTTGCTTGTGACAATAGGAAAACTGAACACAACAAAGGTCTTCACAGTATACGCTCAGGCCCAACATTTCTTCGATACTTCTAGTAATGTGGCGTCGAACAAGAATCTGAACTTCAGCTCTCCTACCGGCCGGAGTATCGAAGAGTTGGGACAAGCCAACACGGCACATTCAGCCAAAGTGAACCATACCTGCCCTGCAGTCTTTGATGTGTGCTGCCTCGGCAAAGCAGGAGAGCCAGTCGGCGACTCAACGCTCTGACTTGATGGCTTTTCCAATGGAAATCCAATAGAATCCGGACCTCCCAACCGAGCTCTCAACCTTGATACCAAGCCACCGGGTTGTGCGTTTTGGAAAAATCCCAATCTTGGTTGAGAAGCTTCTCATTTGCTTCTTTTATGCAGCACACATGTGCTCTAATGGAGTTTCCCCTGGTGTCTTCAAACTTCTGCAGACCATCATACTCTGAATATCGCTCATCCCTTGCGAGTCTCCTTTCGATTGCATGGAGGGGGTAAGTGCTTCGGATTGGACTTGGACAGTGTTTCGCAAATGAAGGCCGGTTCTTGCCTAGGAAGAGCAAACCTAGTTTAAACACTTGGGGAGTTACCTAACTGGGCCCAGAAATTCCATGGAGCAAGGGCTTACCGTGACTCGGCGGCTAATATTGTTAAGTACTCAAAACCTCCGAAATTGGGCTTCGCTACTCCAGTACCTCAACCACATCAGCCGTTGGGTAAGACCTGAATGGATTCGCTGGCGGCCGAGAGACAACCAAGGTTCCAGGATCTATTCTGCAGGACTTGCTCCATGTATCTGCCCGGCTTTGAAAGGGGTTCTATTCCTTGCACTTCCAATGCATTTGGATCTAGGAACAGCAATCTCGCGTCACAGGAGCTGCAGTTTTCGAGGGGAGCGAAAGGCTTCGGGATACGTAACCAGCATGCGGAGTTATGGATGACTCTCGACCAAGCTAGCTTACCCTCCGATTCGATGCCTTATGTGCTTAGCTGTGGAGGTTCGGAAGGCAAAGTTCTATCATGCTTATAAAGAGTTGTGGGGCATTATAACCACTTGACAGTACCTGCCATACTTGACGTCGATTTTGCGACCAGTTGATCCACAACTCAGGTATCATGTCATCTACTCTGAATCAATCCAATGCCGGTATTGTGAGAATACCAGGCATCGTCTTCAATGTCATCACTCCTCTGATCGTCGGCATTAGAGTTTGGGCTCGATTGAAGAATGCGGGTCGCCTCGGCATCGATGACTGGGTTATTTTGGTAGCAACAGTGAGTTATTATTCATATCAGAAAGTGATGATACTGACAATAATTAGGTCTTTGGGCTCGCATCGAACTCGGTCTTAATAGCAGGTCAGTTTAATATCAACAAGAGCAAAGTCACAAGTTTGTCTTTGAAGTTAATCATTAACCAGCTTGCCACTTTGGCTATGGTTTACACGGTTCCACTCTCACTCATGATGCCAAAACTAAGGCCTTGATGGTAAGAACTCATTACTGGATTCGAGATTCGTGGAGCTAATAAGGAGGAATAGTGCTTCTACCTTTCTCAAATGTTCTACAAAACAAGTATCAACACAACAAAAGCCTCGATTCTTCTACTCTATCTACGAATCTTCGTACAAAGACAGTTCCGACAGATCTGCTGGATTCTGCTGGGGTTTGTGATTGCTTTTGGAATCGCAACGACCGTGGGATCGACTCTTCAATGCACGCCAATTCCTAGAACCTACGACAAATCTATCCCAGGTACATGTATCAAGACAATTTACTTTTGGTACTCCAATGCTGCCATATCGATTCTTGGAGATGTTATTATCCTTGCCCTGCCTATGCCGCTCATCATGGGATTGAAACTTCAACTGAACCAGAAATTATCGCTAGTGATTGTGTTTGCACTTGGAGTTTTGTAAGTCATCCCACACTATACTACCATCGAATACTGGGCTTAACATCAGCAGTGTTGTTATCACAAGCATTCTGCGAATGACAGCCTTAAACACAACATCTAAGAGCCCAGACCCAACCTGTAAGTATCCCCTTCATAGCCACTAGGCTGTGCAGGCAAGTTAGGAAGGAAGATGAACTGATACCAAACAGTCGACGTTGGTGCAACCATGTGGACTATTCTCGAACTCAACATTGCAATCATCTGCTCATGCCTACCCATGTGTCGTACTCCACTCGCAAAGCTGTTCCCTAAGATTTTCCCCAGCACCAGCTCATCACGTAACACCGGCGCCTTCAAGTATGCCGGCTCCAGCAAGAACGACTGGACACCTAGCACAATCGAGCGCGGCAATGGCAGAAGTCAGCTTGCGTCGGTAGTGGGGGGAGGTGGAGGAGGAGACAATAGCAGTGAAGATTTCATCTTACAAGACCGCGATGGAACAATGTTGCACCCCGTCGGAGCTGAATCTCGTATCCAAAAGACGACCCAATTCGAAGTGCGGTACGAGGAAAACCAAAATGGCCCATCAGGACATATTTCTCCTGGCAAGGTAGAATCGCGGTTTGACCCGCGGGTGTGAAGGATGGAAGGGAGACAGGTAGGAATGTAGTTACCCAGAAAACTTGAGGCTCAAATAAATGTCAATCTCTTGTACAGTCTGCCTTGCTCGAAAAAAGAAACAAAATCTTTTAAGAAGTTGTCATCAAGTTTCTTTGACGCTTGCCCCTTTAGGCTTGTACAGACGACCATCATCGTTCCGATAAAGGGCCAAGTGGTCCAGTTATATTTAAGATTCAGTGAGCCTCATTTGAATCGATACAGACATTCCTACCCTGGCAAGGTCCCGGCGGAGCGGTACAAACTGCGAGGCTTTTGAAGTAAGCCACTGCCCGAACCGATTCGAATGACTGCCAATAAACCTACATGATGGTTCCAAATACTTTCTTGGCCTCGGGATGGAGCTTTGGTAAAGTCAAGTGCACTTGCAAAAGTTTTGTATTCCAACGGGATCCATCTGCCCGGTACACATACAGAGTGGATCTTGGTGGCTTGAGTGCCCTCAGCTCTACAGCGTCCACAGAATCATTTAGCGCCAGAGAACATCTCCGCATGATTTGGAGAGTATTGTGTGGAGGTGATAGATTGGTTAACGATGCTCCGTGATGAATGAACTCACAGCATGGATCATTTCATCGAATTTCGGGGGAAAAGCAATATAACCTTGTCTACGTCCCCATCTCCGAGCCTTGTCAGATTTGTCGGATCTGTAATCCGTCCAATCCATTCAACGAGAAGGCTCTGAAATCGAAGTACAGACATGCGGTCCGAGGAATTATATGCAGCATTCGGTCTGGATGTATCGGCATGGGCATTCAGCGCAGATCTTCGCCTTCCCACTCGGGTCCCTCGTGTGCCGGCGATCAATAGTACGCGTCGCATCGTGTCCACAGTTTCTCTGTGCAACACACCCACAAACGCCATGAGTCCGATGTGATTCAAGATAGCCACATCGTCATTTTGAAGGACAATGTGAGAGCTGGCATGCACACCTTCGTCATTCATCGTGTTGCCCTTCCACCAACAGGGCTATGAGGGTCCAGATCTGTGCTGCCCACCTGGTTACAGCAGCGGTGTACGGGATACGAATCACTGTCATGTAACACAAGGAGGAAGGGTCTCTGGAGGAGACCTCCACGTGAGACCGATCTTGCACCGCATCCTTAGGGTTCCAAAATTTGAAGCGGATGCTCCTCTAGCCGCTCATCGTACCTGGCAGACGCTGTCGAGCCTAGAACCATCGAAAAGCTTCCCTCTCGCATATTCCTTCCTTCGAGTTTGAGGTGCAGCACGATTGGTAGGAAGGTTCCGCGGGTCACTCGCTTGACCCCTTGGATACCATTCAGGGGCTTAGAGGCTTAGTCTGGAATCTTGAGAGCTGAAAGATGAATATCATGAATACGGGCGTCGTGTCTCTGTCGATGTCGTAGCTGGCGCTTTGAATATTGCGGAACATTTCAGGCAGGTGCGCTGACTGTTACACAAGGTCCGGGCCGAGACCATCCAGGCCGGTCTTCGGATAAGAGAAAGCGGGTGACGGGACAGAGAGAAGTCCCCTTCAATCACTACAAAAGGCTAAACCGTTGATCGCATGCGGTTTCGTTAAAATACTGTTCAAAGCTTGCATGCCAAGGGCACAGACGAACTGGCAAAGTAGAAAATAAATCAAGGTTCCACTGTTTGGCTGCTTTATTGTGGCCCGACTCTGACTAAATGAGGCTCTTCCGGTATCACAGGACCAAGGAGAGCCGACAATCATTTCCTCACATGTAGAGGAGATTTGGAAGAAGAAAACTCTTGGACCTGTGATACAATTTTTCTTCGCGATGAGATATGCTAATGATATACTCAATCGGATCCTCGGACTTATCACAATTATTTCAAGCTCCTTGAAACCTTGTACGGAGTTCCATCCTTTTTTACTTGCCGACTGGTACACCCACTCATTTTGCTTAGTGACTTTCGATTTTCTTGCATAGCTGATATACATTTAAGTTTCTCAACAAAACCGGGCTCATGTCCGACCCCAGTCTCTTTTGGGATATAATAAATATAGAATTGAAGGCCGCGGTGGATTATTTCTTGGGCTTTAGCGAATCGCATGGTGAGAGCTGCGCGTATTGAGCGAGGTTAGAAGGGGCTATGTAGTAGCTCCCTAAACATGTGTAAAGTGGAAAGAGATTGGTACGATTGAAAGTTGAAAAGTCATCTTATTCAACTCCTAATTTATTCTAACTACAAAATCCGATTAAAATAATGATTTGAGTTTCAAAGTAGTTGCTATCCTTGACTATGCAGATTCGAAGAATCTACTAACAATTCTTCGCAGCTTTGCGAAAGCAAGAGGGGAATGAGTAAACAAGAGTTTAAGAGGAATAAAACCTATTCTAAAGAAGTTCTTGGCACATCACAAAATCCGGAAAATAGTCAACATGATAGGCAGTAGAAGTTCTACTCCGGATGAAGCTAACACGGGGAGACCTGGGAAGTGATTCTAGTGCAGATCAGTACTTTCGCCTCATTCTGCTCATTCTTATCATGGAATGAGGGAATCTCAGAATAGGAACTGCCGGGAACGAAAAGTAGAAGCGAACGACTCCGTTCAGCCCTACAGTGACTTGACACTGGAAGGGCCACACACTCAAATCCGGGGGTCAGCTTGAGACTTCTCCATTGCTTGCCGAATCCGGACCGGGATTGAAATGAGCTGTGAAATGTAAATGTGTCACACAGCATTCATGCATATCGCTGTCTCATCACTCGCTGATCGAGCGATTGGAACTGGATTTAATACTCATTCTTTGCTCAAGGGGTTTTTGACTCCTCTCCCAACCTCAAGCAACTCTTGGAAGCACAGTTTGCCAGTTTGCCATGAGATCTCCGTAGAGCTATATTGTATGATTATAGACGTGATTTTTGTGTTATTTTTGTCAAGGATTCTTTATTCTTTATACAGGACCCCCCAAGGAGTAGCGGGTGGAACTTTGCGGTCATAAGACTCACCACGAAGTACTGAATCAGTTTCGCGAATGACCAGCTGAAAAATTCTATGCAATGTACTGGAACAAGTGATTATTAATCCTTTCATGACTTTCCGAACATGATCGGAGGTCTGGGGGAGACAAGAGACTCAAAGCCCAAGTCATTGCGTGAAAACATGCCGAAAAAGCCTCTTCGTGATACACTGAGCTGAACCATCGCAACCTTGGTGTCGCCCATTGCAGGAATTTCACAAAAATCTCATCTGGAAAACGACCCTGTACCCGGTGGTCAGGCATAATCCTATCACTCCAATCTGCAACAGCATATCAAGTGACAGCTCACATCCTTGTGACGGGTCCAACCTTTCGTATGTACCCTTTTACTGCCTCCAATATCCATAGTCTCAAAGAATCGGGGCTACCACAAGTCGAAGCTAACGAGAATCTGACGAAATGGAAGTTCTGAATGATGGCTGACCCAGGTCCGTACTTTTCCTGAGTGCGGCACTGTGAGAGTTCATCTGTTTTCGGATAGCGAATCGTGAGCTCAGACACGGATACACTGCAGAAATTTGAATCAAGATCATCCAGTTTCCGCTTCAGCTATCACACTTTGGTGCGCCATGCGAAAGGGTGGACGTGATGGGGCTCAGGTGATAATCTAGGTGACGAGATCTGCCCGCGCCGTCTCTTGGAGCAGACAAGTGCCATATACACAAATGTAACTACCAGGCAGGCACCCATGCCGGAGAAAAGAATGACGAAGAGCGTTGGTTGGCCAATATTTGAAGCCATACCTGATGGATTTATCTTTTAGAAGATCCCCAGACCGGCTATTGATCATCAGCACCACTTCACAACCCACACCACTTTTGCAGCGTACTGACAAGGCGTCGTTGATCATACGCTCCTGGGGGGAGTTTTGATCTCCACGATTCCACTCCTTGCTGGTGCCAAGCGACAGTTCCCTGTTTTCGAAACCAGTGGATCTCTATGCCCTCCTCGTACTTCTGTAGGAATGTTTTGTGGCCGATATCAAAGACGAGGCGAGGAATCGAGGTGTGGTCAGGGATGAATTAGGATAGTGGGATTTAAAATAGAGCCAGGGATATGTAGACGAGGAAGAGATGATCAAATTGGAGTTCAAAATTGGATGCCAAATCGGCAATGCAATCTTGCAGAGAAGTTGCGTTCATAGTTTCGGAAGAGGTGATCACCTTTTGCATGAGGCAGTTGCGACCTCGCTGCTGAAATCCTTCAAATCGATTACTGCGACCACACAGCAGATTGAACAAATTGGAGACTTAAACAAGAAATATTAGATCTTGTTAGTTAGTTATCGCTTTAGAATTTATGGTCCGTAACCTATTCTCGCCCATTGTGCTTTTCTTCCAACAAGGGTGTTGCCCCTAATATCGTGTGACGGTTCAGTTCTCTTTGCTCGCAGAGGGTGCGCGGACAATCGACTATAAATATGGAATAGCAAACACTAATTTGATTTTTTTGGAAGTACTGATTGTTGTGATTTGGCCATCTAAGAAACTCTACGAGCGTAAGCAGGTTTTGGCCTTCGATTCTGCACCTATCGGTCTGGTCTCATTTCTCAGATAAGCAACGCGATTATCTACAACAATTAATTTGCGTACGCGGCTTCGACACGAAGTTGTTGTTTCCTCTTTGGGGTAATGAGAATATAGAGCGGGCTTGAAGAACGTCTAGACTGTGTGTCAGCCACTTTTCGGAAGATGCCTGCCAAGACAGGGTCTCTTCAGGAGTTCGATGAGACAGCGAAGCTCGGCGACAGCTGGCTTGGGAAACACAAGCTTCCTAAGACGGCACTGGCATATTTGAAGATTAATAATCTCAGGTAACCACATCATGGGATTGACTGACGATGTAACACATGCACACTCAGCTCGGTGTTGAGTTAGCCGTCTCTTGAACCGACAACTTGGACCGCAGAGCCGTTTGTGGCACAAAAGTTCGGGGGCCGTAAGCACAGGTGGCACATAGATCCGCGTGTAGATCTTCATCTCTCAATTCCGAAATTTGGTCCGCTCTTCGATGGTGGCTGTTAACGATTGACTGGTCATACACAGCTGCGCGGCAATCGAAACTAGTTGGAACGCCCACTTGCAGGGGGCGGGCGCACGTCACGAGAAACAAGATCGTCCAGGGTCAACCAACGTCGCGGGCTCAGATCAGAATTGCGGCCGCCAAACTGCCGTACCAGAGCTGGATCTGACAGCTCTGGACATGCAGGGATCGCAGAATGATAGATTACTTCCTTATTCCAGGGAACTCAGCCCACTCCGAGATCTGGCGCATCCCGCTAAGTCTGCATTGCAATTGTGGCCCCTGGAGACATCGGGAAACCCTTCCACTTTTACCCCGGCTTCATTATCGATCTCAAAGATCTGCACGCCATGCTACTCATTCACGCCTGTAATGTCTTCGTCAAAGAGCAGTGCACCACTCGGAGCACTTCCTGGCCGTCGAGTCGCTGCGGACATGTTGCTGCAAGTTGGACCAAAATAATGTAATGGCTGTCTGATCGGAGGAAATACTCAGAAGAGGCTCTAAAGGGGACCTTCGGCCTGACAGATATTGGTCGAATCTCATGAACAACCGTCAGCCCCATGAGCAAGCCCCCTTGACACTGCTCGAAGCAAAGCATCCACGAATTGTCCGTCCATGTTGCTGAGATTATATAAAGTGATCATATAGACTCTAGATAAACAAGCAACATCTCGGCATCTCTCATCGGAATAAGCACTACTCCACATTCCTGGTATAGCTGTTGGCGCTTGACAGGTTACGCAGGTACCCCGCCTTTTCAAAGTTTGGTAAGTCAGCCCACATAGATTGCCGAGCAAGGTGATGCACATTACGAACTGCAATAGAGTATCTTCGTGCAGCGTATTTTAACATCAACTAGAGTTAACAACGCAACAACTGCGGTTCAATCGGAGTTTGCAGCGATTCCCATCACCATCATTCCAGGAACCTTTCGTTTCCTGTATCCACATAAATCTCATAGATTCTTGTCAAGATGCTTGACCTTGCTGTTCAGCCTCCTACACAGATCCGCCCAGGAGAGCCACTCTATCCTCCTGTTGCTGCGAGCTTGAGCAGCGAAACCAGCATGTACAGTGAACTGTCAAACACATGGGCCGTGGCTACACTTGTTCATCAGTCAGGCGAGGTTCTCGATGATCATCTTGGTGGTAGAGTAGCAGACTCTGCTCATCCTTTACCAGAAAGCGCGCACGACCACCGACAAAACCATGGGCACAGTTCTTCTTCCAGCTCTAAGAAGGACAGGGCTTATTTCTACTTCCCAGATCTTACTATTCAGGAACCGGGAAGATATCGTATCAGAGTAAGCTTGATGCAGATGGACTATTCACATAACTCTGCCCCTGAGGGGGAGGTCAAAATGTGCGAGTATGTGGAAAGTCGCTCTATAGTTGTTGAAGACAGGGCAGACAATCGTGCGAAACCAAGTAAGACTGGATCAAAAGCATCGATATGTTGCTTAAACTAACGGACTGAAGGCTCACGCGAACGCGCATTTCTTCGTGTCCTGAAGAGTGACGGTCAATATGTGCCCTCTCCACCATCATAGTTATCTCGAATTACACGACGGAGAGTAGCCACTAAGTCTTAAGCCATAATGCTGGGCTAGACCAACAACAGTCTCTTTTGTATTGGGCAATTCGGCCGCAGGTTACAGGGATATTTACAGAGGCGTCAAAATTAAGAGGGAATGGATGGCAATCTGGGATTGCCTTGGATAGAAAATGGAACTGTAGGAAAGGATTGGAAAGCACTTTCGTTTTTAATGGAAAACAGCACTTCTGCGTAAAATAGCACATTCCGCCCATTTGAAGACCACAAATATGAGATGTGAAATCTATATGAAAATCGGAAACGACCACTAGCGAGATCTACAGCCTTGATTTTTTTTCGTACCAGACACATCTTGTGAATACTTGGCACAAGGCGTGAAGCATGGATGTGGACTTCTGCGCATGAGAAGCACTTGATCTGACGAACAAGTAGTATGAACAAGAATAGAATTACAAAATATATGAGTATGCATGTACAAGGCCAACTGATTTGTTATTGTCAAAAGGAAAAGAACACAGAGATAAGTATCTGCAAAGCAGTGTACCAGAATCTCGAAAGTGGCAACAGGCAAAAAATAATTCTCACGCCAAGCCAGAATATGTTGGGCCATAGTTTCGGTGGCTTAAAAGCAACAATAAGAATGAGAAGAAAACTTGTGAAATCGAAGGTTGACATCGTAACTCTACTGGTGTGCATGGAGAAAAGAGATTGTGGGAAGGAGAGAGGAAGATGCTCGACCCTCAGGTTGCTCATAACGAAGTTGACGATGGTCACGTGTAAATGTATGTCCAGTAAAATCTTTGGAAAATGTCCCTGAGTCACGACCTTACCCCTCTAAAGCTACCCCCCTCCATTCCCACTCACCCACACCTAAGAATTTATGAATACTTCTTTCTCTTGTCTATTGAGAGTATCAGGACACCGTCTGCAGTCCGCAACCCTCACGCACCGAGCGATCCTACGTGTAACGCGTCTCTCTTCGAATCGTGCCTTTACCCGGACAGCATACACCATGGCGACGGCAGCGTCACCTTTGGCTGACAAGCTCAAATCTCTGAGTCTTACCACTCCTCTGTCAACATATCCCAATTGCTTCCCTGAGCTAAACCCAACCGACATCTATCGAGCACACCTTACGGAGATCCTGACAGGTGTTACTGGAGTGGATGCTACAATCATCTATCCTGCGCTGCAATGGACACTCACACTGGAGAAAGGAGACTTGGTTCTGCCAGTACCAGCCTTGCGAGTAAAGGGCAAGAAGCCAAACGAGCTCGCTGAAGAGTGGGCTGCAAAGGTGAATCTGCCCTGGAAAACTACCGGCGATAATTGCTGACTATTGTACGAAACAGTTTCCCGAATCCCCTTTAGTTCAGAAGCCGACAGTAAATGGCACATTTCTGCAATTCTTCTTCAAGGTCGACAAGTTGGCTGAGATTCTCATACCCTCCATCATTCAAAACAAGCAATCTTTTGGCCAGAATCCAAACCTCGGCTTGAAGGACCAAGCAGATCCGTCGAAGGGACGAAAGCGCATACTGGTCGAGTTCTCGTCTCCAAATATTGCCAAACCTTTCCATGCAGGACATCTTCGCAGTACAATTATTGGCGGGTTCTTGTCAAACCTATATGAGGGGGCAGGTTGGGATGTGGTCCGCATCAACTACTTAGGTGACTGGGGTAAACAATATGGTCTGTTGGCTTTAGGATTTGAGAAGTATGGCAACGAAGAGGCTCTTGTTCTTGATCCTATCAACCACCTCTACGAAATTTATGTCAAAATCAACGTGGATCTTACAGCAGAGAAGGATAAGATCAAAGCCTTGGAAGATGCAGGACAGGATGCAACCGAGCTGAAGGACAATGGACTGGATGAGCAAGCCCGTCGATACTTCAAGGCGATGACAGAAAATGATGAGAAGGCAATTGCACAGTGGGCCCGATTTCGAGGGCTGAGCATCACCCGATACAAGCAAACATACGCTCGTCTAAACATCCACTTTGACGACTATTCTGGAGAGAGCCAAGTTAAGCAGGAAATGATGGATTTTGCAGGGAAGAGAATGGATGAAATGGGTGTAACTGAAACCTCAGAAGGAGCTGTCATTGTCGACTTCAGCAAACATGTGCCAGGAAAAGCTGGGAAGAGTCTTGAGCGTCCTATCATCAAGAAGAAAGATGGAACAGCCCTCTATCTTACTCGAGATATCAGTGAAATGCTGCAACGAGAAGAAAAGTATCATTTTGATCACTTGATTTATGTTGTTGCGACTCAACAGGATCTTCATCTTAGACAACTATTCAAGATCATCGAGCTGATGGGATACAAAGAGCTTGCAGCAAAGGTACAGCATATCAATTTTGGTATGGTCCTAGGGATGAGCACCCGAAAAGGAACTGTCAAATTTTTGGACGATATCTTGCGTGATGTGGGCGAGAAGATGCACGAAGTTATGCAGAAGAATGACTCCAAGTACCAACAAGTGGAGAATCCACTGGCTACAGCCGATATCCTCGGTATCAGTAGCGTGATGGTTCAAGACATGAGTGGAAAGCGGTATGTGTTCCATGTGGATAATTACTTTTCCAATGCTAATAACACCCAGTATCAATAACTACAAGTTCGACATGGATGTCATGACCTCCTTCGAAGGTGATACAGGTCCATACCTCCAATATGCGCACGCCCGTCTTTGCTCCATTACCCGAAAAGCCGCCATTTCAGAAGCTGACATCAAATCTGCAAACCTCTCTCTTCTTACTGAACCTCATGCCCTGGATCTTATTCGTGTGGTCTCACAATATCCAGATGTTGTGTCAAACACGCTCAAGACTCTCGAACCAGCCACCATCCTGACGTATCTCTTCAAGATGACGCACGCGCTGAGTTCGAGTTATGATCATTTGAGGATTGTGGGTAGTGAGCCGGAGTTGATGAACGCCCGAATGGCGCTTTATGACTCGGCCAGGATTGTGTTGAATAACGGCATGCGTTTACTTGGTTTGACGCCTGTTGAGCGGTATGTCACATACTCCCTTTCACCGTTGTGTTAGAGCCCTACTAATATGACGATAGAATGTAAGCATTTTTTCGGCTAAAATACCCGATGACTTTTCATTCATGGTTTGCATTATACGCGTGGATAGACAGGCTACTGGAGCTGGTCATGGTGGGATGGGAGGGGCGTTTGAGAGCGGGCAAAGCGCACCATGAGCTGCAGCTATTTTGCAGATTCAGCAGGAAAAGTGAAGACATCCCTTTCTGACCTAAGAACTGATAACTCCTGACACATTTCACGCGTGAATAGAAGCAGATTTTGCTGAGTGACAAAACGTTTCAATTTCATTTCAAATGGTATATAACTCCAAGATTCCCTGCTTTTCAATCATGACTATTTGCTGAGTGGCATCATAACCATCCCGTCCAATCCAACACATGTACTGCCTTCCCATCTCATACCATCTCGCACCCACAACTTCGCATCAAGTCAAACGCCAGCTCGAATCTCACCCCTCCTCGGCGGCGGTGGCGGCGGTGTCCGCTTGCCCACCCCAACAACCTGCTCACCCTTCCTGAACACACCAACGCCTGCACCAGGAATTCCATTGCCACTTCCCAAGCCTAAACTACTGCCCTCACCTGCACTATCAGCGCCCACGTCCTCTTCGCCATCTGCATCTCCATCACCTTCCCAACTCATTTTCGCGCTCTTTACAAAGGAGATGTGTTGACGACGCGGCATAGAAGTGGTTTTCTGCTCATCACTGCGGGTCATGAGGCGGATGGGGACGAAGTTCTTGGTTGCTTCTTGATGCATGGGTTGGCTCGGTGTTAGAGAAGATGATGAGTACTCAGACGAGGATGGTGGAACTGTGGATGGTTGGACGAAGGAATATTGTTCGCCGAATGATGGTGTGAGGTTGTCGATTTGCTCTGGCGTAGGAGGGAGCTTGAGCTCTCTCAGGAGAGAAGCAAGTTCGCCCTCAACGTTACTTGGGTCTTCCCTCGCGCCGACCTTTGAAGTCGGAATGATAGTCGAAGTTGACAGGGGACGAAGTAACTCTCCACCTCCAGGAAGCTTCAAGCTCCTGGCCCCAAGTGTCTCGGCGATATCACGCACTAGGACGTCCATAGGACATATATAGGCGACCTTTTTCTTCGTGCTCCAAGCCAAAACATGTCCACATGCCCTGCCCATTTCGTTATCCACAACCCAAGCCCCTGAATCACCTGGTACACCAAGCTTCCCTGCAACTTGGTACGAGGAGCTTGGTGTCTGGCGGCCAAATATCTTGACAACTACCATTCCGGGTAGAATCCGACCAGATTGCAGGCCCGATGTACGGCCCACGCAATGAACATTCATGCCACCGAGTGTCGAGACCGGGGCAATAGACATAGGGTACGTGCTAGATTTTTGTTGACAGAAGCGGTCTCCATTCACGATATGGTTCCGTTCTGGACAGCGTTCCTTTGAGAACTCAAACAGCGCCCAGTCAATCTCATGTACGACTTCATCTTCGGTGCGACGCCGAATACCAGATGAGGCATAAACCTCGCCAAGCTGAAAACTATCGACGTGGTCTTCATCGCGTGTTTCTTCGCTTGGGTAGAAGTCGTCGGCAACATCATCGATGGCAGGTTGGGTGATGAGGTATTCTTCGCCACAGCCTTGGGGGATGCCTCTGATATCTCCAGGCTCCAATTCGGCTTCATCTTCGTAGTTGAAGGCTTCGTCTTCAGAGTCTTGTTCTTCGTCCGGATCAATGTCAGAAGTGTTCTCGGAAGAAAAATCAGATTCGTAGTCTGAGAGGGAATACATATATTCCTCGTCACCACTGCTGTATATCGATGATTCCGAGCGTGTTAGATCAGGCATATCAATACTGTGGGCACTAGATCGTAGAATTGGTACTTGGCTATCGCTTTCCTCGTCTTCGCCGTCTGATGGATCATCTAGCATATGGTGCACAGTCATCCCATAAGTCTTATCGTCAACTGTGATGAGACCTCCGAACGATACTGGTGGAAGGTTCTTTTCGCCGACATAAGCTCCAATGGAAGCGCCGTTCAAAGGTCGATCTTGATGATGTCCATTCGCAGCTTTGACTTCGACAGCATTGTTGGCCATTGACCTCCTTGGTCCATGCTTTCGAGAGCGAACGACCTTTCCACGACAGACTTTTAAACCGAAGACCGACGTGTCATAAACCAAAGACTTCTTCAGTATACTCCGAACTTTGTTGACACTCGTGCATATAACCAGGATCGTTGGCTTCGTGGTCGTCGACGATTCTCCAATACTTTCCAGACTAATCTCAACGGACTCTGGATACTTCTTGTAAAAGTTGCGGAGTACATGATTAATGTGTGGGATCAATCCAGTTTGCCAGAAGTCGAGGTGCTCTTGAGCTATTCTGATTGATGGGTATGTGCGGAGTTTTGGTTTCACCTTTTCGACCTTTTGAACAGGAGCTACAAGAGTTAGACCAACTGTACCGAGTTCGGGTAGACGTATACATACCGATTGGCTTAGCTGGTAGTGGCTTGCTTGTCCAGCCCATCTTCTCAGGAAAGGAGCTAGGAGACTTGATATAGGTTGACTTCTCTAGAACAGGAGAGCGATGAGCAAGCGACTGACTCGCAGACACAGAAGTGACCAAAGGAGGCTTCGAGTCGCTGAACATTCTCCTCTGATGTGCCGGAGGTCGCGATGTTATTGCTGGTTGAGACTGCATCAGTGGAGTTGATGATATGGCTGGTAGTTCATCGCCATCTTCATTGTCCTCATCCGAGCTCTCATCAATAGCGCAGCATGTGTCAAGAGCCTTGGAGACTTTGAAGAATGCCTTTTGATGCATTACATCAGGCCGGGCTTTTTGAGACAACTCATCTTCGGGCGCGTTCCAGCACGCCTGAACTGCCTTCACGTAGAGGCTTCCGCAGCGAGTACCAAGCTCTTTGAGGACACTGGTTGGATTATCGGGAATCTGCGATGCGGTCGGAAATATATCTTGAAGCGGGTTCCATAAACCAATCTCAAGTAGCAACATCGCCAGACTATACAGATCAAGAGACTTGCTCTCGGAAGTAAGGTGAGTATATCGAGTAGTCCGAGGATCTAATGCGTGCCTGTACAATGGTTTCGAGCCCGAATTTGCGGCAGAGCTGTCTGTTGCGTTGTCAGAAAAGAGATCGAAGGACGACAAGTATGATTGGCGCATATTGACTTGCGTCAGGTCGAGGCGGCTATGAGATTGATGCTCAAGAAAGAGGACATTCGAAGATGCGATATTGCCGTGCACTACCCCCTTAGAGTGAAGTTCGAATACAGCACTAGCCACGTTATTCGCTAAACGATACTTCACCTCCAGGCTCGGCTCAAAGTTGTGGCTGTAGAGCAAATCGGACAGGATTGTGATCGATGGCATCCGAGGACTTTCAATATCTACCGGGCCAAAATGAGTTGGCAAAGAAAAGAGAAGGCAAAACCTGGAATGCTCTGACTCCTCGAAGTAACCGATCAGGTGCAGCAGACCTGACAGCACTCGACCGGATGACATATAGGCCTGGGAGAGGGCACCAAAAAGCTTTTCGAAGCGACTCATTGACGGGGTTATGCCAGTGATTGAATATATCGAGTCGTAAGGAGAGTACTCCAGGAGAACAGGCATGAGAGGCGATGCCTGGCCGCCGTGTTTTCGAGAGCCAGAAACGGGCTGTGGTCGACGCATGAAGACGATTTGTCGAGAAAACTTGGCTGGTGGTAACATACTGGACTGCATCGATTTAAGATCCCGTGGCCATATGAGAGTGCTCGGGTCTATTTGTTGTGGAGTTTGCATTCTTGTTGACTCAAATAGCCTCTCCTCTGCTCTATTCTTGGCTTGGATCGAGCTCGAAGACTCGGAAGACTTAAGTGTCGGAGCCTTGCGAGCAGATTGCCGAGTCCTGGAAAGGTCGTACAAGGTATCGATTGACATTGTCAAATCCCGTACCAAGTCCTGGAACCTCGACTTGTCCCAAATAATCAAAGACACCTTCCGATCCAGAATCGCCTTCTCACTGGTTGGGCCCTTGTCCGAGCCTGCCCTCTTTGAAGACTGCCACAGGGGTTCGGCCTCCGCGAGAATTTCCTTGATAGTCGACATAACACTTCCCACCAGCTCGGCCAAGCCAGCTCTGTTGATGGACTCATCGATATCAGGTGATTGCGACGGGTCCGACCATTCCAAACCCCACGAGACCAATCTATCCTTCTGGATCCTCAATTTGCGATGCAGAGAGACGAGCTCGGGATCTTCGGCGCTCTGGACCGGTTCTTTGACGAAATCATACGAGCTCTTGGTATCGGTGTACATCTGCGTCAGTTTCCGCTGAAAGGGCAGCGGCAAACTGAAAAGCGACTCCATGATGGCTACTAAGGCCGATGAGGAGATGCGGAAAGAAGATGTGATGGGGAAAAAGGAGAGGTGATTCTAGGTATATGAATGCTACATTCGGACTCGCAATATTGGTTGGGGCTACAAGAATGGTTGCCTTGCCCGAACCACTTGGTATCGTGGATGTGGGTGCATTTTGCTGCTGCCTGTTGATACTGGGACCCTCGTGCCCGCCGCGTCAAGGGGGCTTAGATCTAGGCCGGATTCGGCACTAGGTGGCGAAGCGCAGGTGTGGCTGAGGAAGAGATGGTCGTCCGACACACGGCACGTGATGTGGCGTCGTTCCCCAGATCTCGCCCGGATTTCCTCCACCGAATGTGTGATGAGGATGATCCTCAGCATTCGCACCACTCAGTAACGACTGCGGCGCTAAACTCTGTGCACTTTTCTGTCTCGGAAGACGCCGTTGTGTGATCACAAGTGGGCGACTGTGCTGACTGAAACCCCAGTCTTGTCAAATTGTGACAACCGGTACAACCGAATGGCAACTCAAATTCTAAGCTGGAGCCTGCGCTTTCGACGCTTTCGGTCCGGATTCAAAGGAAGTACCTTAAACCTCGCCCCTCTTCGTTTAGCTGGCGAACGGATTGCACCCTATGGATGTTGCAAGGGAGAGCGAAGTTAAAATGAGAAGTGAGCATGATACGAGGAGCAACACCATATCACCCGCATGCAAGAATAGAGAACAAGGTAATTCATCGAAAAGCCCACCGCCAATTTATCATTTACAGTTACGTTCCAGACGGAAACTCAGTCCCCAGACTAAGGTGAGATATATATACAAAATTCGAGAGGGTATCAGACCCCGGTATCATAACTCCTTGTGTCCATCCCAGTTTATACATGCCAGACCGCCGTCCGGTCCAGTCCCGTTCTAATCTACCCCACAGGTGCCTCTAAAACTTTGGGTCGTACGTTTGCTTCTTGATCCAGGCCGTCAACGCCACATCTCCCCATTCTTCGAACTCCATCCAGATATCTTCAGCAAGTGCTGATACACCTTCCTTTCTAGCCATCTTCATAACCTCACGAGCAACGACAACGCTGGCGTCGCGTACGCGGTCGATTGTGGGGTAAATCAGGCCTCTTCGGATTTCGTCGCTGTTTAGGCACCCAGAAAGGGCGGCAGCCGACGTGTAAACCATCGAATCGGTCACTCTCGTGCACTTGGCAAGAATGGCACCCAAGCCAAGACCCGGGAAAATGTACACGTTGTTTCCTTGATTGGGGTAGTAGGTGGTGGCCATGTCACCATGCTTCATGCTGAACGGTGAAAATGGTGAGCCGGAAGCAAAGATGACTGTGCCCTCGGTCCATGTAACGGCTTGCTCGAAAGTACATTCGGCTTTGGTGAGAGGATTAGACAATGGGAACAAGATGGGTCTTCTACCCATGCCTCCCATGTCCACTGACGCCTTCAGAGCACGCACAACTGACTCTGTGAAAACACCGAATGTAGCGGTGAGACCAATCAGAGCCGTTGGCTTAACGTACTCAATGACGGCCTCCAGAGTGGGGAACTGGTGGCCATTGTTGTCACTTCGTGCAAAGATCTTCTTGTGCTCAGCAAGCTTGTCGCCACGGTCTTTGGTTACTAGTCCCCTAGTGTCTACAAGGTAAAACTTGTCTCGTGCGGCTTGTTCCGAAAGACCACGCTTGGTATAGTATTCCATAACCTGCTTGGCAACACCGACACCGGCACTTCCAGCGCCCATGAAGACAAGCTTCTGGTCCTCGATTGGAACACCCGAGAGGTTGACGGCACCCATATAACCGGCCAGGACGACGGCTCCAGTACCTTGGATGTCATCGTTGAAACACTTCTCTTGCTTATATCGCTCGAGGTACTGGAAAGCCTTCTCGGTTTCGAAGTCCTCAAATTGGATAAGCATGTTGGGGTACACTGTCTTCGCTGCCTTCATGAATAGATCCATGAATTCAAGGGCGGCTTCGGGGGATACACGCTTCTGTCTGAGACCGAGGTAGAGAGGGTCACGAAGGTTACCCTCGTTGGCAGTTCCACAATCGAGAACAATTGGGAGTGTCTTTTCTGGGTGAATACCAGCAGCGGCTGTGTATAGGGCAAGCTTGCCAATCTAGATGCGATTATCAGTACTGCTTCTCGAACGACGAACAGTAACAAATAATAAAAGTGACTTACAGGGATGCCAACACCGTTAACACCAAGATCACCCAATCCAAGGATACGAGATCCATCTGTCACAACACAAATTGAGGGCTCGGGGTATGGCCAGTTTCGGAGAATGGTTTCGATTGACATCTTCTGCTTGATGGAAATGTACAGGGCCTCTGGGTGTGTGTACAATGTGGAGTATTGTAGACAAACATCACCAATGGTTGGGGTGTAGACCAAGGGCATCATCTGTGCGACATTGTCGATCACCAGTCTGTAGAACAAATCGGTATTGTTCTGCTTGAGGGAGGATAGGTAGAGGTATTTGTCGATATTCGTGCCCCGGCTGTTGATCATTCGTAGGGCTCGCTGACATTGGGTATCAAGGCTCTCTAGGACATGGGGTATGAGGCCAGTGAGGTTTTTTGTAGCGCGCTCTTCAGGATTGAAAGATGTACCTGCGGGTTTGGTTAGTACTGTGTTTGTGCAATTCTTGGTACGCATGAATAACTACCTTTGTTCCATGCGGGTTCGCGAATGACTTGGTAGCCTCCGGCAGCACTCTTTGGCACGTAATCCGTGGTCCGGTATTGGTTTACAACGGCGAACTTATCCTGGTTGTAGCCCTTGAGGACATCGAGGGAGGCCAGCTTCATTTGTGCGTCGATAGCCTCTACGTCAACAGCTGACATGAGGTTGAAGCCTGAGATGCGTCGACCGGAGAGAGACATTCTCTTGGAGATGGTGGTAGTTGTTGATGCACGACTTATTGTGGAGGAAGGGGAGGCGGATCTAGGAGTTGACAACTCGGAACTCGAATTCGAATAAGTGAATGAGGCCATTGAGGGAGGGAATGCACAGCAAAGCAGATATGATATGGAGAGAAGAGAAATCAAGCGGACTCTGGACGGGCATGGCACTATTGATAAAGGTTCGCTGTGAGGGACATATTTGTGGAAACAACTTTTTCTAAACTGTGATCCCAGTTCCGGACAAGGTGACTGTCACACACGAAGCCACAACCATGTCATGTTTCGTTGGGGTTTCAATGATTCCGTGGGATCGGATGGCACTCAAGGCTGGTGCATGAGCAGCATCGTCGAATGAGAGCAAGGCTGACACGCAGACCCGACGGCCCCAGGCCTGTCACAGCGTGCATCCCGGATGTGGGCACGCAGCGCCAGCGGCCCGTTTGGGAGCGGATCTGGTGTTGACCAGGGGAAGGGCTGAAGCTTCTCCCGGGAACTGCACACGCGAGCTCATGCAGGCCCAGCCAGCAGCTTCGCAGAATGCGTCTCAGCATTCAACATCCACCAGCACGAGCATATGCTCATCCCAACTCTCCAAGTGAGCCCGTCTTCGCGCTGCTCGTACAACCGTATCTACAGCGTTTTGCAGTCCTTTGTTGGTTCGACGAATTGCGCTCGATCGGACACTGATTGCTCAGCTTGGGTGACATGCGGGCAACGACGTCTCACATTTTCCCTGTGCCCTGCCGAAAATCACATCAAACTATCACCCGATATGCTCCGAAAGCGTAAGTGCAATTACCGCAGTGGTCGTTGCGACCCCCTATTATCCATACGAGAGTTTGGGAAGAAGCAACTTCCCCTATTAGACTTTGCCCATATGTGTGCCCAATATCACGCAGCCGCCAACCCAATGGACCTCCATGGCCAGCGCAAGATCACAAATTGAAGCACACGGGTGTGCCGTGTGCGGTATTTCCAGCGCCCTTATCCCTCCCGCGGCGACTTGCGAGGAGCTGAATGTGCCAGGTCGATAAGCCAACCCACGCTGATAAGAACGGAAAGGAAAACAAGCAACGTCTGAACTCTGCATCTCTGAAGTCTGAAGTCTCAGATCAAACACGGCCACAGGGTTCCCGACCCGGGACACAGACCACGGGTAGTCACGTGCACCCCCGAATTAGTAAGAGAGAGGCGATCTGACACTCGAGACCGAGCTCCACCAACATCAAGGACTTGAGTTCATGGACCTGTGGAGCGAGCTCACTGCTTCTGTAGCAAGGGCGTGCAGATCTAGTCTTCTAGAGCGCCTAGAATGCTTCTTCCTTGTGGGGAAGATTAGAGATAACGGATGCCTGGGGATAGGCTACGTCTCAACAACATTTTGACAGCACTTGGCAATTCACATTGGCGTGGAGAACCAGAGTTGGCACATCGCCTCATGCTGCAGTCCAGACTTATCAATGGCCCAAACGCGGGAAGCTGATGTGCAGCGCTTCCCCAGGATCCTTCACATGCTTATCGGAGTACTTTTGTTGGACGAGCTTGCACATGCCTCTCAATGAAGCCGATCACATCGAAGGCGGCAGTCGTTTACCAAAGGGACGTTATTTCAACCCGCAGCTGCAGAACCCCACCAAAATGCATCGCCCCTTACCCCTCCGCAAAATCCAACTGACCCCACGATTTCAACTGACCCCGAGGTTGTTCTCATTGTTCCTGTTCTTCCCGTTCTCGGTTCTCGATATCACAATCTTTATTGTGTGTTTGGCGTGGTGAGTCGTCAGCTGGATTTGCTGTAAGCGCCTTGCAGCAACACCATGGGGCTAGTCACACATTGCATTGTCACACTAAGCTTCGCGTAGCGTGTCGTCAGCCATATCACTCGCCCCTTCTCTGCGTGATTCCTATATCACATCCTATCACACATCATTCATCGGATCCTGCCATATCTGTACAATTGTGCGTCTTTTCAAAATCGGTGCAGGAAAGCAACCTGCCCTGTACAGTCCATCACAAGCAATATCACAAGCCATATCGGAACGCTCGTCGTGTCCGGCAAAGTTGGCTCGGACTCTTGACTACCTGTACCCCTGGATCGATCACAAGGTGATCAGAATTTTAGGCTTCTATTCAACGTCTCAGCGGTTACGTTTTCCTCCGATTTGCCACTTGCCATTCAACAATGTGTTTGTTGGCAATTTGAGAACCTTTCCTGCATATGCAAGGAGCGTTAGGACACAAGAAACCCTTCGACGGTGCACATAGTGCCACAAGGCAAGGAGAAAGTCAATAATTATGTTTATGCAACAAGCTACGTGGACTCTATCACTAAAATCTTGATCACCTGCCTTCCTCCATGCCAGCATCTTACTTCTCCATCATTCAATCACTGTCCATTACACTCCGCACTTGAAGGAGGTCTTATGACGCTCCTTTTCCCTTTCCTATCAGTTCGTATGAGTGGCGCCGTATTGTGTTTACAAATTAACCTCACTAGCGTAAAGAGGATTTATTTCCTCTATCCTTGATCATGTTGAGTGGGGAAGATACAAGAGCTTAACTTTTGGGAATTTCTGCTGATATTGACCTTTTGTGGTACGAACTCAATTGTGTATATTCTGGGTATGGTAAGTAGGTTTTTTTGTTCCTTTCCGAAACAGAAGTTTGAAACAGAACTGGAATATTACCATTTCTACGGGTGGTCATCACTTATTGACTGTGGAACTTTTACGCTTCTGGAATTGTAACTCTAGCTACCCGATCCTGCCCTATTAGCCTGCAGTAACAACCGTTCCTAGAGAGAACATTCGCGCCATCCTCGGCACAGTATATGTCTTCGTGGCCTTTACCCAAATTTCCATCTTCATTATCAGAACACAGCCACTCTATACCGGATTTTGATCAAAACTGCTTTACCAGTATCAAATTTATCTGCAAGTATGGGCGGCATCGACCAATGTCAACCCTATCTGCTGCAATGGCTGTGCATCTCCCATCCCATCCCCGCGCCTTCAAGTTTCTACCGACCACCACATGCTCAGTGAACTCTAGCTAATAGTCAACTAGACCCTAAAACCCCTGACGAAGACAAGGCTGCGTTCTGGAACTACTGTCTGCAGCTCATTATATGCGTTGTTAGTATCGTCGTAACCTCGGTTCATATCTGATGAACGATCCATTCCGAAGCATTGGCGGGGAATGAAAAGGGGGCACAAGGAAGAAGGATATGAAACGGCATGATGAGATGGTGTTGTAAGTCACCGTGGATGCGGAGAAGGGAAGTGGGGCATGCCCTTGTGGATGGTACACCGGGATGCCGAGGAACGATGTAGGATAAAATGGGGCCTAAATTGTTGACGGGTAGGAATCATGAATAGCAGAGGGCTTGAACTGGAAGTTCACTTCGAATGGCGTGAGGGACGCGCAATACTAGCTCGAGTAGGCAGAGCACATACGGGAAATGGTCAGTCTGCACCACCTGCGTGTCACCGGCCGCTAGAACAAAAAAGAACAGTTTGTACATGTCACTACCTCGTACTGGATTTTAAGACATAAGTGCTTTCACTCGGGAGCGCAATGGCGTTACCCGAATCATCCCACGAGCAGGGGTGACAGGGGACGCCATCCCCCGGCTCCACCCGTACCGCTGTGGACATGGGTGGGTATGATGGGCACGAGTTGACTTCCGTCCGGAACTCGGTATGTTGCAAGGTACCGAGGCATTCTTGAAGTTATACGCAATTGCCCGATGATGTACTTACAGAATGGCATGTTGAAAGTTGGGGTCAATATTAAGCTACGCCCCCCACGAGCTGGAGGGGTCGTCCTGCACCCCGCTTCTTCAGCCCCCACAAAGGGACACAAGAGCGCCACGTTTGATGAGATGCCTTCTCCCCCGCTTTTTCTTCACTTGTAGCACAATGGGGCTATGAATGGACCTGGAGTACGAGCAAATCTGATTCAAGTGAATTCAACTATGCACTTGGAAAGCATGATATTCTACTCCTGTTGGTAAGTGAATTCGGATATGGCATGAGGCGACGACTTGTATTTAGGTACCACGCAAGCTGCTCAGTTCTTCGATATACTCGTGGATGACTGGAAAAGATAGAGGGGGTTATCATGACATATCCTATCCTGCTTATGGCTTAATATCCTTAGAAATGAGATCCTGGATTTGACCCAGAAGTAAACGTTATCGAAAGAAATATGCACTTTCAATATCAAATCTTTCTCCCCAAGATCTCATTGCCCCAAGAAAAAGTGCACATTGAGTTCTTGGTATAATTCATTCATCCTGCAACTTGCCAAGCTCGTTTCCGAAGGCCACATCTCTGCGCACTTTCTCCAAGAGTAAATCTTTCTATCTAGAAATGACACACAATTAAAATTCGATTGACCCAAAAATGGACTGTGCGAGTATGGATATGATTTTAATGTGAACTACCTTAGTCTATGGCACCGCTGAGTATAAATATCATCTCTCAACCAAGTTCTTCTGCCAAACTTTATTTCTCTAATTTTTCCTGCTACACCTCAATCACTGTTATTTTTCCAAAAAGCAAATATCACACAGCGAACACTTCTCACCACCTATATAAATCATGTCGAATGACGAGCGACGTGACACAGCTGGAGAGATGTCTGAACCATCTTCATCGTCAAGTAAAGCCCAGCAGCAAGTCGTAGACTCCTCCAGCTCATCAGAAAGTCGGATACTTCCACCAACTTCTGCGTCGCCTGGCACCCCGAGTGTTGACTCTATTGGACCATCTTTGTACGAGTCCCAGACTTACTTTCTCGGTCTTCCTGGCAACCCAACTCTAGTTGCGAGAAGTAGTAACGATGTATTCAGTCTCCAATATGATTCAACATTCCAAGCAAAAAAGAAAATCTCTAACGTTGGGCGTCTTTCAAAACGCAAGCGCTGACCATACGTAATAGGCATGGGCTTCTTGATGTTCATGTGGAGATCATGTCGTGAGGTCACTTCTCCTGGGACCTTGCTAGTAATTCTGCTTAGCTCGCTAGTCCATAAATTTTAGGAGAATACGCTGTAACCACTTCCATTTACATAGTTTTGTATATACCTTGCTTTAAGGGTTGTAATTATGCGAAAAGTTATTTTAGGTTAACTGAATTCACTTTAAAACACAGATCTCATCGTCAATCAGCATCTGCCGCAGCGTGATTAGCGCAAATTTGAGAGTGCCAATCAATATATTCGGTTCTATTTGAGTGAAGCACAATACAACTCACGATTAGGGTTTTGTAGTCAACCCTAACCCTAGCACATAAACCTTAACCATGCTTAGATACTAGAGAGCGCTGCCAATATCTTGTCTGAGCTACTGACAGAGCCGAATATGCCACCTTCAGCTTTGACACTCTCGATAGCACTTATGTGAAGTTGAAGCTCGCTGGCTGCAGTGCAGTCTTCCACAAGGAGGCAGTCGAAGCCATTATCGTTTGCCTCTCTCATCGTACTGTGGACGCAAACATCCGTGGTAACACCACAGAGAATAAGATTCTTGATGCCTTTGATATTGAGCATCAGCTTCAGGTCTGTGTGCTGGAACGCGCTGCGGCCTGTTTATAGCGTTAGCATCAGATCTTTTGTTTTGATTTTGAAGAGCTTGCCAGGCTTGTCAACAATGTTTTCATTAGGAAGTGGCTCTAATTCTGGGATGATGGCATGGCCCTTCTCGCCTCTAACCAGAAGACGGCCAAGTGGACCTACATCACCGATTCCGAGGCCTGATTCATTGTTCTTGCTTCTGACCAATTCTCTGGACGACAAGGTCGATAGATCTGGTCGGTGACCCTCTCTGGTGTGGTAGATTGGAAATTTAGCTTCACGAAAGGCGTAGAGAACTTTCTGGAGGCGTGGAATGATTTCACGAGCTGCGGAGATGTCGTATCCTTGCTGCACAATATATCCTTCTTGAGAACAGACTAATGAGAGTTAGTTGAGATTATGAGACCAGGAGTCTGTTTAAATATGTGAATTCTGCATAGGATTATGAAACGTGGGTTGACGGATATCTTCTCTTTTGATATGCGTCGAATCCCAACAACTGCGAGACGAAATGAAAGTGGGATATAGATAGATAAGACAGATGAAAGTAGGTATTCATGATGAGGCAGACTTACAGTCATTTTGCATATCAATAATGATCAAAGCGGTTGTTTTTGGATCAAAGCTTCCATCATGGGGCCACCGGTAAGGCAACGCTTCGATGTCTGGGCTCATTGTGCAGAACGAAATGGTCGATGTCGTGGAGGCAAGAGCTTGCCTGTGCTTCTGTACTTCGTTTGAGGGCGTTTCAACTGGATTTTGTGATCTTCCCGACCGCGAAAACGGGAGCGATAGGCAATTCCACAGACTTCGAGAATGGCTTGTTGTAGTGGATTCTCGAAGTGTCTCGCGTGTGCCCATAACGATTCGAGAGGGCCGGGTAAGCTTGGGACTAGTGCCGGATCCAGACCCACAGGAAAGGAATAGAGTTGATCCTGCCATCTTGAGCTACTTGAGTTGCCTGGACAATTCTGCAAGATCAAATTCACTCTTTCGACTCATAGAATTTCAGAAGCGATGAACCTCTAGTATTTGGAGAAAATGAAGCTGGCACTGATGGAGGGAGGAGCAGGCAACTAATATGCCACGGTCAGGATGCAAAGGCTTATGCTAAGGAGAATCATGGGACTTTCATGATCGAGGACAGCAGCTCAACTCAGCACCATCAACGGGTCACCGCGTATACTTGCCGTCGTCGACGTGATAGTACATTTCAAGATCGGGAATGCAGAACACCGAATTTGTGCAACATTGTCCACAAAAGCAAGCCATGCATAAAGTGACGAGATCCTGCAAAGAGCTGCAGGCAACACGAGATGTCACATATTGTGCATGCCGCAAGATCTGGAATGCGAGGTCACTGGGCGGCTTTATACTCAGCTCACATTCAGCTCCTCGCCAACCTCACTTTGCGGCACGGCAGTGCATCCCGGGGTCACACCAACCGAGATCTGAGAGTGTGCAGACGAATTATTGAGATCTTGGGGCTGCTCATGACGGTGTGTGGGCTGCCGTGGTGAGGTTGTACTTGATGATTCCTCATGATTCCTGATGTAGGTAGCCGTTCCCCTGCGAGATGCAGATTAAAGAGAATGAGCGAGCACGCTGCATTTGCCGTTTGTGAAACCTTGATGATGCGGGGAAGTTCGTCAAGATCCCCCACCTACTGTTTATGGCACTATCAGTATGAAAACATATCCTCTATCTCTTGATTGATCTACGCCTCAATACGATGAATTAAGCTCTTGAATAGCTCTGATGAGAATAGGGCGCACATCTTCTAACTTTGAAATGTTTGCTATGCGTGTATACCTCGTAATGACATCTCTAGAGTGATCTTATGTCGATGAGTTTCCCGTGATTAGTGCTCGGGCAATCCGATTTTGTCTTTGCGTCACCCAAGGTGTTCTTTGCTTTTGATCAAAGCTCAAAGTATGCCAGTCTCCAAAGCGGGTTTGTATCCTGAAGCCGAAGACGATCTCATTCGGTCCAAACTCGATGTTTATTACACTGCATCAGCCATGGCAAAAACCGTGACAGTGGCTTGGCTATGGCACCCGAAAAGTCGGGACGGGCAAGCATGGGATCTACCCGCGACGCCGTGGGGCGTTGAGATGAAGTCCGGGATGACGGGCAGCTTACACAACTGCCCCGCAGCAGTTAGTAAAATGCATTTCTCAAAGTTGAGAATAGGTGGATCTGAGCGGAGGCAACGACGATAAGCCATAAGCAGACTCTGTTTGATGAGATCCGTCCAATGGAAAATCGGACAGACGGCTTGCTAGTGCTCCCGCATCAACACAAGACTGTTGATACTGCACATCTAGCGCGTCGGAGACTTCCATCATTCAGTAAGCTGGCCATTAACAAGCATTCTAGTCGGCTCAGTAGCTTCGCGCTGATAGCATCCCCGCCCCCATGATTGGAGGTTCCACAATGACAGCATGAAGGTGCTGGACTGGCCGAGAGCTATAGTGCAAGCTGCATCTGCGGTACCTCGTAATGGAGCTCTTGATACCGATAAGGCAGAAATTCTTGGATCCTATTAGTTGCTGTGTTCTGTAAGAGGGCGAATAAATACATGCATGTACTCTGCTTGTGCCCGATCTTGTGCTGTTGTTTCTCATCGGAATTTATCCTGCAAGGCCAGGACGAAGATTTGTCCGTTTCTCTCAAACATCTTGATGCTATCACTAGCTTCACCGCAACCATCCACCATGGCCGATCCAGAGACGAAAGCCATGACAGCAGATGCTGAGGATACAACCTTGGAGGGCATGGGATATCAGCCTGGTAAGTATTTACTGACATCTCCGATCCTCCAATCACACAGGAACTCTTTCTAACATTTCAAACTTTAGAGCTTAAGCGTTCCTTCGGTCTCTTGGGTATGATCGGGTTCAGTTTTTCGATTGTAACCTGGTACGTCGTGTTCCATTACAAAGTGAAACTCAACAATGATAAACGTCGCAGGACAGATACTGACGGGTAATTGCAGCTGGAGTGCACTCGGGGGTGTTTTAGTGACCGGGGTTAACGCAGGAGGTCCTCCGGTGATGATCTGGGGATGGGTGGGAATCAGTTGCGTTTCTCTGTGTGTTGCATACTCAATGGCCGAGATGTGCTCTGAATATCCCGTGGCAGGTGGACAGTATTCTTGGGTTTATATTCTCTCCCCGAAGAGTATTCGAAGACAGTTCTCCTATCTCACTGGCTGGTTCATGATCATTGGTACGTTGATGCTTCTGATGGGAGATGAATATCCAATCTGCGGTGAAGTGGGGACCAGCTGATACTTGATGTGCCAGGTATTTTGGCGATGGGAGCTACCAATTCCTTTATTGGAGCAAACTTCATTCTCGGCCAAGCAAATCTAGTCAATCCAAACTATACGATCGAGCGATGGCATACGGTTCTTGTTGCATATTCTATAACCTTGTTTGCCACGTTCATCAATATGGTACGTGCTGCTGATCCCCTCTTAGCCGTCAATTACAGGTTGAATAACCTCTTCGTATCCTTGACGGGCTGGAATATTCTCCGTCACATGGACTCAGAAAATGCGATGGGTGCTGATTCGTGTTTACGTAGTTTGGATCCAGAATTTTGGATAGGATCTCGAAAGGGCTTCTCGTTTTCAATATTGTATCTTTCATCGTCACTATTGTCACGATCTTAGCCTGCAATACTAACAAGCAGTCCGCATCGTTCGTTTTCAGGGACTTCCAGAACTTTACCGGATTCAGTACCTCGATGGCTGGCATTATTGGCATCCTACAGCCTGCGTTTGGCATGTGTTGCTGTAAGCTCTCTCACATCCTGAAATCTTTCCTACCAAGAATCTTGTGTCTTTCTTCCGGAACTCAAGTACGCTTGTAACTGAATTGCGAATAGATGATGCCCCTGCACACATGTGCGAGGAGCTTAAGGATGCTCGCAAGCAGGCCCCTCGAGCAATGGTATTATCCGTCTACATTGGCGCCATCACTGGTTTCATTTTCCTCATTTCAGTCTGCTTCTGTATCGGAGATATCGATCAAGTGGCAAATACAACCACGCTCGTCCCACTTATCCAAATCTTCTACGACTCAACAGCTAGTCACATAGGATCTTGCTTCTTAGCATCCTTGATTGTGATCATTGATCTGGGCTGCTCGAATGCCCTCCTCGCTGAAGGGGCACGGTCATTGTATGCATTTGCACGAGACCACGGACTTCCATTCTCGAGTGTGATCAGCAAGGTTGAGCCGAAGCACCAGACACCCGTGGCTGCTATTCTCCTTGGGACTGTTGTCCAAATGGCATTCAATAGTATTTATTTTGGGACTGTCACAGGATTTAATACCGTCATCGCGATCGCCACAGAAGGCTTCTATCTCTCGTACGCCATGCCCCTTCTCGTTCGCCTCATCTCGTACTTCAATGGTGGACATCGACAACTCACTGGCCCTTGGGCGATGAAACCTGGAGTCTCCCTTGCCCTCAACTTTATCGGGCTCACGTACCTCCTCTTCGCAAGTATAACTTTTAATTTCCCTTCGGTCTACCCAGTGAACGCCGAGAACATGAATTATACCTCTGCGGCCGTGGGCGTGATCATGCTTATTGCAGCAATTACTTGGTTCACTACGGCACGAAAACACTTTTCAGGGCCTGAAGTTGATGGCGTGACTGCTGCGGCGACCGAGGAAATGAGTCCTGCAGGGACAAGTCTGGACGAGAAGAATTCTTTGGCGAATTGAGTTTCTTCAGAGGCTTGAGATTGTGGGGTTCCCGAGCTGCTGGATATAAATGAACCGTGGATCTTTGATATGCAGGTCCACATTTTGTAAACGTGGCGCTCGCATTCTGTAAGACCAGCAGCACCAATGTACCAAGCCATCAATGCGGAGTGGATTCGTTGCTCAGTATTTCGCTCATATGATTATGGATGAACTCAACTAAGAGGCCAAATGTACACTCATACAGAGACGAATCAGAACTGAAAACGCTTTCATTCGTCCCTAGCTCATTCGCCAGTTGAAACCTACTCAGTCATGAACTCCTGCGAACCCCCTAGATCTGCATCGTGAGCTGCATTCCTGCCACTTGTACAGCTCATGCACCCCATCGAACGATCATCCAAAACTCCTAGCACAATGCGCAGTGCACGAACGAAGGAGCTTGCGACAATAGGACAATAGTAACAATGGCATCAGTGGCTACAACGTGATAAGATCTCGTCCTGTAGAAATTGGTGCGACAGTTTTAGAGTTCACCGGCTCACATGAAAGAGGGACGGGTGTTGGGCGCCGTTACCCTACCAATCACTAGTTCCTGATCCAGGGGTCAGTCACGATTCACCTCCAGGAGTGAGGAAACAACGACCAGCAACATCAACAATCGCCCACCGACAACCACGACATTCGACAACCGACGACCGACGATAAGGAAACGACCCCCAGGATCCCAGGACCAGCACTCGACACGAAATAGATGTATTGTATCTTTCCCACCACTACTAACTTATCGCCAAAACTCGCCGGATAACGATCTCAACCACCACGGACGCCAAATCGAAGCGCGGGACACGAGAACCGCGATCCCACCACCACTACATCACCACCACCACCATCACTAGAACTACATAGGAGCTATCTGCCCGAGCGCAGCTTGAGGGGCGGGAAAAGGGCTATTGAGAGAGGAGTATATTCGCAAGTGGGAATCTTGCGGATGTTTGCTTGCGCCTACGGACAACAAACACGGTCAACACCATGTCCTTCGACGACCAGCCGCCATCTTCGCCACCGCAAGGTGCATCGCCAGAAGATACCATCTCATATTACAAGTCGCAGTATGAACAGTTGGAACATGAGTTAGCAGAATTTCAAGCTTCGAGTCAGGAGCTGGAGGCAGAGCTGGAGAAGGATGTCGAGGCTGCCGAGAAGAGGGAGAGGAATCTCCAGGAGAAGGTCGAGAGCCTGGGATTCGAAGTTGATGAGTGGAAGGTATGTTTGACTCGCGCAAACTTGGGCGATCTTGCGACAGCTGTTCGATCTGTTGCTAACGTTGTTGGCAGACTAAATACAAGCAATCCAAAGCCGAGGCAAACACTGCTCAAAACCTGCTCCAGAAGGAGATCACCACTCTTCGAGATACAAACAGAACATTACAACTAACACTCAGAGACATCGAGGTCCAGAACGATGATTTTGAGAGGCAAGCGCGAAACACTACCTCTTCTCTGGAAGATCTGGAGTCGAAATACAATGTCGGAATCGAGAGAGCTGTTATGATGGAAGAGGAGATCAAGATCGGGGAGCAAGAGAGAGAGCAGCTGAGGATTGAAACGCAACGCTTGCGCGACGAACTATCAGACCTCAAGATAGAGGCAGGAATCATGCAAGACAAGTTGCGCAAACGCCAGCTTCCTTCAGTCGCGACAGATATCACTGCGCCAAACTCTCCATCCATGGACGCATCACCAGCATCTATGGCTTCCTCTCCTCTGATCACGACCCCACCTGACGAAGTATCTGTTTCAACAGCAGATCCTATAGAGACTCGCACCCCGCCATCTCCACCTATCTCGGAAGCTTCCTCCGCGGCTCAGATGTTGAAGACACCAATGAACCAACCGAAGAGCAAGCTGAAGCTTCCTTCAGGAGACTCAAGCACCACACCAAAACCCACAACACGAAATGCATCCCAGAGCCTGCGCAGTTCAAGAGGACCTACGCTTGCGACTCCTTCTACGCGCACCAGAAATGCTACCCCCTCTGTCATTCGCAATGTCGCAAGAACAAAAGCTCCTGCCACAAGAGGCCTACCAAACTCGACCTCTCTTACACATATCCGCAGCCTTACAGCGCAGATGCAGCGACTGGAGCAGAGGGTCCAATCTGCAAGGTCAAAACTGCCAGCACCTGTCAATACCCCTCCGCAGGCATCTCCTAGGAATGGATCTGCTATGGGACAGAATTATATGCCTCCCAGTGTAACAATAAGAAGCAGGAAGAGGACAGTAGGTAGCTCGGCTGCAAGTTCAGTAGTGACCACCTCGACGGCAGCATCTGAAGACACACCCGTTGGAACAAAGCATGTCGCCAGGTTATCCACCTCTGGAATCAGTCGCCTATCCTTCGGTCCGCTCCCGAGCCGTGATGGCGACAGTCGACCAAGCAGCCGGGCAAGTAATAGCTACGTTCGAGCCGACCGACCCCTAAGTCGCACCGAGATTGCGCGACCCGCCAGCCGCACTTCTATGTCTGGTGCGCGAACTCCATTGGGACACTACTCCCAGTCCACAATCTCGGAATCTCGACGTCCTCGATCAAGCGTCGGTGGCAGTTACACGGCGTCACACGGCCATGGCCACTCTCAGAGCGTATCAAATATCGACCTCGATGAAGACAGGGAGCTTGATTTTGGAACGCCAAGTCGAAGGAATACCTATGGCAAGGGAGAAATCGAGAATAGTGCCATTCCTACCCCATCGGCACTTCCCCGACGGAAAAGCGGTGCGCATTTGACTGGCTTACCAAGGAGGACAAGCGGCGGGCCTGTAGACAAGGTTGACGGCTCCATGAAACCTCCTTCACGGACGAGGCTCAGTGGCGTCGGAGAGACATATTGAACATAAGGAGCATTCTTGTATGAACGGTTGAGTTATGGGCTGGGTTTTTACGCGAACGATTGTCACGATCACTTAGGACTTCCACTTCAATTCTGATGGTATTGAGCGTGCATGGCGCATTGGCGTTTCTGGGAGCATTTTTCGAGTTGAGCAGAGCTGGTTAGCTTGCTTTTTAGCCTTCGCTGCAATACTTTTTCTTGCGTTGGAAGGACAGAAGGACGAAGGGACAGAGGGACGGACGGACGGGTGGGTTTATTGGAAGAGATCGACATAAGGGATGAGATGGCATGGCATGGCATGGTTTTGATTATGGTGCATGTTTCAGAGACGGAGCTTCAGAGTGATCTTGTAGCGGATTGTGGTTCTGGTGGAGCTAGTGATAGGGAAGAGCAGAGGAAGTGAATGAACATATTGCTCACCTGACATTGCGCAACCCTACATAAGTCATGCCTGTGTCCGTGGGAGGACGAGTACGAGGTTTGACTATTGTGCTCGGATGAGGCTGAAGGGTACAGTAGAAACTTGTTTCAGCAACGACTGGACATCGAGGTCCGATGCGAAGGGGACGGGGAATGTTTTCGTTGCACGTCGCATCGGACTACCGAGGTGGCCTTTCCGTCTGTTCGAGTACAGACAGTACCGGCGTTCAGGACTTGTGAATTCTTTTGTTCACGGGGGTTCAAGCAAGCTCGCGCAACGTGAGCGGGACCAGGGGGGGCAATCAATCTCAAGGGTTTCGGTTACCTAACCGCGAGGACAGGGCATGGTGAACGATCGCAACTGCTGGTTGACATGGGCTGGGTGTAGCAGAGGGACATGCTGTGCTTCCATGGTCGGGTGGGTGATCGATCGCTGAAGGAAGGATAGAAGCCACGGTGGTGGTGTAAAATAAGATCTGACCTGAGGCTGGGTCATCGGTCGTCTCGGTACTCTCCCCAATACGGCGCCGCCTCGATCGTGAAGTGAATCCCATGGTCGCTCAGCCGTGGGCGTGGGAAGGGTGGCAGCGCGCTGATTGGGTGCAGGGGTCACTGCCGGGTGTATTTTTGTTGATGACATGAATAAGCACAGGCACCACCAGCCTGGTTCCGTGGTGTCCCACATCGCTTCCGAAGTCACGCCTGGCTGGGCGGATGTCAGGTCTACATTATGTGACATTATGGAGAGCAGACGCACTATACTGACTGTCGGCAAGACAAGGCAACTGATAGTGGCTGCTGCTGTCAAGATGGCAGGTGGTATTCATTTCGCAGAGTGTTGCTATTGGTGTGATAAGGATGGAGGCGTCTGTATGTGTGAGAGCAAGGTCTTGTTGACGTCGATTAACATTTGGCGGTGCCGCGCATCGGTCTGGAAGAAGGATAGAAGGGGAGGGAGGGATGGTTGTGGTCGCTGCTGTCGCTGTCTTGTCTGGCCCCACCCATCTCGAGGCACAATGTTGGGGAAAGTTCCTTTGAGGCGGAACGCAGCCCGCCACGCTCGGGAGCACTGGGATTGTGCATCGCTCCCTGCGTCATAATTCGGGCGCCAGGCCAGCTTGGGCGGTTGGTGGCTCGCAACAACCAGACAGGCAGGACATCCATCTCAACATCTCAACCCGTGCGTCGTGGTCGTGGTCGTGGTCGTCGTCGCTGCCGCCAGGACCATCCGAGATACTCCGTCCCGGCGTGCCTTGGATTGACTTGACGGACCTTGCCTCGTCGCTGCAGTGTGCATACCCGGTCGATGTGGATGTGGATGTGGATGTGGATGTGCAGCTGCTGTTGATATGCAGCCGGTAAGATTGGCCCCAGCGAAAGAGTTGAAGGGTCAATCACCCAGGACCCTCACGATCCGCACGCGCTAGGCTGCATCGGGCAAGGCGGCCCAACACCTGAGCTCGCTCAGCGAATTCGCTCCCCGGCCAATTTTTAGGTGTTGAGAGCGGAGAGAGAGGGAGAGCTTCGGCCAGAGACACTCGCTCACGCCCATGCTGATGTCTGCTTGCCTGTCCTCTCGCTCACCTCACCTCCCAGACATTATTCAAATACAAACATCCGTCCACCCCCTTCCTGCTTTCTCTCCTCCATTTTCCTGCCCTTCCTGTACAATTCCCCATAATCCCCCCCGAGTACTACCTGACGTCGCTCTCGGGTCCCTACTCGAACATTTATTTCCAGACTTCCTCTACTAGCGATTCCCCTTCCTGTCTGGACAATACCCGCGACCACATTATTATCCGCACCGCCCCTCGCACGACTATCGAGGATTCTAGGGACTTCTTTCTACTGGCGACGACTCTTTTCTAGCTCGTCAAAAACGAGCAGTGTGTTAATACGCAATGGCTCCAGGCACTGTCAATGGCAACGGGGTCAAGAAGACCAACGGCACCGTGCCCGTCATGAACGGCACCACCTCATACGCCGCGAAGCACAAGCTGGCAGACCACTTCATCGGTGGGAACAAGCTGGCAAATGCCCCGCCGAGTCGAGTAAAGGACTTTGTCGCGGCCCACGACGGCCACACGGTCATCACCAACGTGCGTATGCTCTGGAGACCCTCGGAAGGGGAGGGGGTGAGATTTTAGCTAACGTGCCGCCTCTGCAGGTCTTGATCGCCAACAATGGTATTGCAGCCGTCAAGGAGATTCGATCGGTCCGCAAATGGGCCTACGAGACATTCGGCGATGAGCGAGCTATACAATTCACCGTCATGGCGACGCCCGAAGATTTGCAGGCAAATGCAGATTACATCCGGATGGCGGATCAGTACGTTGAGGTTCCAGGAGGAACCAACAACAACAACTACGCCAATGTGGAATTGATCGTAGACGTTGCTGAGCGTATGAACGTTCATGCTGTCTGGGCTGGATGGTAGGTGTTTTTTTGAATTTTCTCTAAAAATGAGCAATTTTCACTAACAGCGAAATTTAGGGGACACGCCTCTGAAAACCCCAAACTGCCCGAATCTCTAGCAGCCTCACCAAGAAGATTGTGTTTATTGGTCCTCCAGGATCTGCCATGCGATCTCTCGGTGACAAGATTTCCTCAACAATTGTTGCACAACACGCCAAGGTGCCCTGTATACCTTGGTCGGGAACTGGTGTTGACCAGGTGGAGGTCAACGAGGACGGCATCGTCACAGTTGAGGACTCGATTTACATGAAGGGATGCGTCCAATCGTGGCAAGAGGGTCTGCAGAAGGCACAGGAGATTGGCTTCCCCGTCATGATCAAGGCTTCTGAAGGTGGTGGTGGAAAGGGTATCCGAAAGGCCGACAGCGATGTGGGCTTTGAGGCACTATACAAAGCTGCTGCCAGCGAAATCCCTGGATCACCAATTTTCATCATGAAGCTGGCTGGAAATGCCAGACATTTGGAAGTCCAATTGCTCGCTGACGAGTACGGAAATAACATCTCGCTCTTTGGCAGAGATTGTTCCGTCCAGCGAAGACATCAAAAGATTATCGAGGAGGCACCAGTCACAATCGCAAAGCCAATAACCTTCGCAGCCATGGAGAAGGCCGCTGTCCGTTTGGGACGCCTTGTGGGTTACGTTTCTGCCGGAACCGTCGAGTACCTCTACTCGCACGCAGACGACAAGTTCTACTTCTTGGAACTCAACCCACGTCTGCAAGTCGAGCATCCTACGACCGAAATGGTCTCTGGTGTTAACTTGCCAGCTGCGCAACTTCAAATTGCGATGGGTCTGCCCCTCCACAGAATTCGCGACATTAGATTACTCTATGGAGCGGATCCTCAAACCTCAACCGAAATCGACTTTGAGTTCGCCAACGAGAAGAGCGCTCTCACCCAGCGCCGACCCACACCAAAGGGTCACACAACTGCCTGCCGTATCACTTCTGAAGATCCAGGAGAGGGTTTCAAGCCTTCAAGCGGTATGATGCACGAGCTGAACTTCAGGAGTAGTTCCAACGTATGGGGTTACTTCTCTGTCGGTCAGGCTGGTGGTATTCACAGTTTCTCGGACAGTCAGTTTGGTCACATCTTTGCCTATGGTGAGAATCGATCAGCCTCCCGGAAACACATGGTCGTCGCCCTGAAGGAATTGAGCATTCGCGGTGATTTCAGAACTACCGTGGAGTACTTGATTAAGCTGTTGGAGACACCCGCTTTCGAGGACAACACCATCACTACTGGATGGCTTGATGAGCTCATCTCAAATAAGTTGACTGCCGAGCGACCAGATCCTATGGTTGCTGTTGTTTGCGGTGCTGTTTGCAAGGCTCACATTGCAAGCGAGGCGTGCCTCTTTGAGTACAGAACCAGCTTGGAGAAAGGACAGGTGCCTGCAAAGGACATCCTGAAGACCGTCTTCCCGATCGACTTCATCTATGATGGTCACCGATACAAGTTTACCGCTACCCGATCAAGTTTGGACAGCTACCACCTTTTCATCAACGGATCAAAATGTTCGGTCGGTGTCCGTGCCCTTAGCGACGGTGGCCTGCTGGTTCTCCTTAGTGGCCGAAGTCACAACGTGTACTGGAAGGAAGAAGTCGGAGCTACCCGTTTGAGTGTTGACAGCAAGACCTGCTTGTTGGAGCAGGAGAACGACCCAACACAGCTCCGAACTCCATCCCCAGGAAAGCTTGTCAAGTTTACCGTTGAAAATGGAGAGCACGTCAAGGCCGGCCAAGCATTTGCCGAAGTCGAGGTCATGAAGATGTACATGCCTCTCATTGCTGCAGAAGATGGAATCGTACAACTCATCAAGCAACCAGGAGCAACTCTTGAGGCTGGTGATATTCTCGGTATACTTGCTTTGGACGACCCATCCAGAGTCAAGCACGCTCAGCCTTTCCTTGGCCACCTTCCAGATCTCGGACCACCACAGGTTGTTGGCACCAAGCCCGCTCAGCGATTCGTTCTCCTCCACAACATTCTGAGCAACATTCTTGATGGCTTTGACAACCAAGTTATCATGGCCTCTACTCTTAAGGAGTTGATTGACGTTCTCCGTGATCCAGATTTGCCCTACGGTGAATGGAATGCTCAATTCTCTGCTCTCCACGCAAGAATGCCACAGCGTCTTGATGCTGGTTTCACCCAGATCGTGGATCGTGCGAGGGTTCGCAAGGGAGAATTCCCAGCAAAGAACTTGTCCAAGGCCTTTGCCAAGTTCATGGAGGATAACGTTGCTCCTTCAGATACTGATCTGTTGAAGTCGACTCTCTTGCCATTGACTGAGATCATGGATCGCTATGCCGAGGGACAAAAGGTCCACGAGTTCGATGTGTTCTCTGATCTACTTGAGAAGTACGCATCCGTAGAGCGCCTTTTCTCTGGAAGAACATCTCGTGACGAGGAAGTCATTCTTAAGCTCAGAGATGAGAACAAGGAGGACGTCTCCAAGGTTGTGCAAACCGTTCTTTCTCACAGCAGAATCGGTGCCAAGAACAATTTGATTCTTGCTATTCTCGACGAGTATAAGCCCAACAGGCCAAACATTGGCAACGTCGCTAAATACTTCCGCACGGCTCTACGAAAGCTCACCGATCTCGAGTCGCGACAGACCGCTAAGGTTGCACTCAAGGCTCGTGAGACACTCATCCAATGTGCCATGCCATCTCTGGAAGAGCGTGCTGCTCAAATGGAGCACATTCTCCGATCTTCCGTCGTCGAGTCAAGATATGGCGAGACCGGCTGGGAGCACAGAGAGCCAGATATTGACATTCTCAAGGAGGTCGTCGACTCCAAGTATACCGTCTTTGACGTCCTACCCCTCTTCTTTGGTCACCAAGATCCTTGGGTTTCCCTTGCTGCTTTGGAAGTCTATATCCGAAGAGCCTACCGTGCTTACTCGCTCAAGAAGATTGAGTACCACAATGACTCCGCTGAGCCACCATTCATCGTCTCCTGGGACTTCGTTCTCCGAAAGGTCGGTGCTTCGGAGTTTGGCATGCCTCTTCAATCTTCTGCACCATCCACGCCAGCCACCCCATCGATCGAGAGTGGTAACCCATTCAAGCGTGTCAGCTCCATCAGTGACATGTCATACTTGGTCCAAAAGGGCGATCACGAACCCACAAGAAAGGGTGTCATTGTTCCTGTTCAGTATCTTGACGAGGCCGAGGAATACCTGATGCGAGCCTTGGAGGTCTTCCCACTTGCAGGTGGCAAGAAGAAGTCCTTCAATGGCAGCATGCCAGACCTGAGCGGCAAGCGAAAGCCACCCCCACTCACTCACGAGGACGAGCTTACTGCCGTCTGCAATGTTGCCGTCCGTGATGCCGAGTCTCTTGACGATAACGAGACTGTTGCCAGAATCAACAAGATCGTTGCCGAGTACAAGGATGAGCTTTTGGCTCGCCGTATTCGTCGCTTGACATTCATCTGTGGTCACAAGGATGGATCGTATCCAGGATACTACACTTTCCGCGGTCCCGAATATGTTGAGGACCAATCCATTCGTCACAGCGAGCCTGCTTTGGCTTTCCAACTTGAGTTGGGAAGACTCTCCAAGTTCCGAATCAAGCCTGTCTTCACCGAGAACAGAAACATCCACATCTACGAGGCTGTAGGCAAGGATGTAGAGAGCGACAAGCGATACTTCACACGTGCTGTGGTCCGTCCTGGCAGACTTCGTGACGAGATCCCAACTGCTGAGTACCTCATTTCTGAGTCTGACAGACTCATGAATGACATTCTTGACGCTCTTGAGATCATTGGCAACAACAACTCCGATCTTAACCACATCTTCATCAACTTCTCACCTGTCTTCCCTCTTCAACCTCCCGAGGTTGAGAAGGCTCTTGGTGGCTTCTTAGAGCGATTCGGTCGTCGTCTCTGGCGTCTCCGTGTCACCGGTGCTGAGATTCGTATCATCTGCACAGAGCCAACTACTGGCATGCCATATCCTCTCCGTGTTGTCATTACCAACACCTCTGGATATGTCATCCAGGTGGAGATGTACGCTGAGCGCAAGTCAGAGAAGGGTGGCGAGTGGGTCTTCCAGAGCATTGGAGGCACCACCAAGATCGGTTCCATGCACTTGAGACCTGTATCTACTCCATATCCTACCAAGGAATGGTTGCAGCCAAAGAGATACAAGGCTCACTTGATGGGTACTCAATACGTCTACGATTTCCCAGAGCTGTTCAGACAAGCTATCCAAAACTCATGGGTCACTGCTGGCAAGAAACACCCAGCGACCGGCGAGAAGCAACCACCAACTGGAGAGTGCATCGAATACAGCGAACTTGTCCTTGATGATCAAGACAATCTTGCCGAGGTCTTCCGTGAGCCAGGTACCAACACTCACGGTATGGTCGGCTGGATCGTGACCGCAAAGACACCAGAGTATCCTCGCGGACGAAAGTTCGTCATTGTTGCCAACGACATCACCTTCAAGATTGGTAGTTTCGGACCTAAGGAAGATCAATTCTTCCTAAAGTGCACGGAGCTGGCCCGCAAGCTTGGCATTCCACGTATCTACCTGTCTGCCAACTCTGGTGCTCGCATTGGTATGGCGGAGGAGCTCATTCCCCACTTCAATGTTGCCTGGAACGATCCCGAAAAGCAAGAAGCCGGTTTCAAGTACCTTTACTTGAATGCTGAGGCTAAGAAGCGATTCGAGGATGGCAAGAGCAAGGATGTCATCACCGAGGAGATCGTCGAGGACGGAGAGACCAGATACAAGATCGTTACTATTGTCGGTGCTGAGGATGGTCTCGGTGTTGAGTGCTTGAAGGGCTCTGGTCTCATTGCTGGTGCTACCAGCAGAGCCTACGAGGACATTTTCACCATCACCTTGGTCACCTGCCGTTCAGTTGGTATTGGTGCTTACTTGGTTCGTCTCGGTCAGCGTGCTATCCAGATCGAGGGTCAACCCATCATCTTGACTGGTGCTCCCGCTATCAACAAGCTTCTCGGCCGTGAAGTGTACACTTCTAACTTGCAACTTGGTGGCACTCAAATCATGTACAAGAACGGTGTGTCTCACATGACTGCCAATGATGATTTCGAGGGTGTATCCAAGATTGTTGAGTGGATGGCATACGTACCAGACAAGCGCAACAACCCATTGCCAATTGGACCAGCTGTTGATACTTGGGATCGTGAAGTCGTCTACACTCCACCACCAAAGCAATCATACGATGTGAGATGGTTGATTGGTGGTAAGGATGACGAGGAGGGCTTCATGCCAGGTCTTTTCGACAAGGACTCTTTCGTCGAGACTCTCGGCGGATGGGCAAAGACCGTCGTCGTTGGTCGTGCTCGTCTTGGTGGTATCCCCATGGGTGTTATCGCTGTCGAGACTCGCTCGGTTGAGAACATTACTCCTGCCGATCCTGCCAACCCAGACTCGATGGAACAAATCACCAATGAGGCTGGTGGTGTTTGGTATCCTAACTCCGCTTTCAAGACTGCTCAAGCGATCAAGGACTTCAACAATGGTGAGCAACTGCCATTGATGATCTTGGCCAACTGGAGAGGTTTCTCTGGTGGACAGCGCGATATGTACAATGAGGTCCTGAAATATGGATCATACATTGTGGATGCGCTTGTCAAGTATGAGCAGCCTATCTTCGTCTACATCCCACCTTTCGGAGAACTGCGTGGTGGTTCATGGGTAAGTCATTCACATCACATTTTATTGATCCCAACTAACAGTTTCAGGTCGTTGTCGATCCTACGATCAACCCCGACTTCATGGAGATGTACGCTGATGAGGATGCTCGAGGTGGTGTCCTGGAGCCAGAGGGTATTGTCAACATCAAGTACCGCCGCGACAAGCAGCTGGAGACTATGGCTCGCCTGGATCCAGAATACGCCTCGCTCCGCAAGCAATTGGCCGACAAGACCCTTACACCAGATCAAATCAGCACTATCAAGGTCAAGGCTACTGCCCGCGAGCAATTGCTCTTGCCAGTCTACATGCAAGTGTCATTGCAATTCGCCGATCTACACGATCGTGCCGGCCGCATGAAGGCCAAGGACGTTATTAGACAGTCACTTGTCTGGAGAGAAGCTCGTCGCTTCTTCTACTGGCGTGTGCGTCGTCGTGTGAATGAAGAGTACATCCTCAAGCGCATGTTCAACGCCGCCAAGAACCCTCTCACATCCCGTGCTCGCAACATGGAGACTCTCAGTGCTTGGACTGGCATCGCCAACTTCTCGCATGCAGATCGCGATGTTGCGATGTGGTATGAGGAGAACAGAAAGGTGGTTCACGAGAAGGTTGAGCTACTGAAGACTGAGGGCGTCGCATTTGACGTGGCTAGTCTATTGAGGGGGAACAGCAAGGGTGGTTTGAAGGGTGTGCAGCAGGTGCTTAGCATGCTGCCTGCTGAGGAGAGAGAGGCTGCGCTCAAGTTCCTGAGCCAGGCGTGATAAGATGAGTAGATTAATTGGTTAGACGGGGTCATTTGGGAAAGAGGTTGTTTTAAAACGCGTGTACGATCGGTTGATGGTTGGGCTGGCTGATGGGGTTTTCATGCTCTTTTGATTGCTGCGTATGGTTGCATTCGAGTATTGTATATTCCGGGTAGTTTTATCGGCGTTCTCTGATAAAGAAGCAAATGCATATGTTTGAATTAGAAAGGCTGTCTTCATGCTCGTGGTGATTAGGGCGTTCGTGAGGCGTAACTCCGACTCATTGAATAGTTGTCGTTGAGTGTGTTGGCATTTTACTCAGCACGACTTGAGCGGCTCAATCTCCACATTTCTCGTTATCAGCATATCTTCAAATCTCTTCGTACCACACCTCCTTCACGTTTGATGAATTTTCGTGCAGGGTCATAATATACAGAGATTAGTGAGGCGCACAGAAGAGATTTGGCTGGTCAAGTGAGTAGGTACAGCCGCAGCCTTGCAGCAAGTCCGTTCATCCCTACCTCCCAGCCGGTATCTCGTTCCCGTGCCACAACAACGTTCCCAACGGTCCCGAAGTACTTGACTGTAAGGTAAGTAAGATGATGCGCATGAGCCTCTCCATCATCTTCCTCATCATCTCTGAGTGCCGAATCTCCCCTCCCCTCCCCTCCCCTCCCTCCGCTCTCCAATCTAGGCCAGCGTGTGCGTATGCGCGTGGTACCGTCTCCACAACCGGACGGCCAGGGCATCATGACACAGCACCAGAGACAGTAACGGTGAACCCTTAATCTTGCCCCCCTCGAAGCCGTGGCCGGATGCGGCAACGCACAATTTCGCGCGGTGCTCCTGCGATTTCAATGGGGGCCGGGGGGGCTGGCGGGCTGAAGGGCTGGCGGGCAGCGGGAGATGTGTGCAGATGCGTGGCAGAGGAGGGAGGACCGAGCCAGAGCCAGGCAGAGATGGGACGAACGGGTGTCTGTCTTCTGCAGTCAGTCTGCACGGCTGCAGGTGTTCCGGGTGCACGCTGCTGTCTCGGGTTGTGGCATCCTGGCGGGCGATCCTGCGTGTTTTCTGCTGCCAATGGTGCTTGTTCCTGGGGTTCAGATCACGTGGCGGGCGTGCGCGTAGATTGCTGCCGAACCGCTACGCGTCGAGGTGCCAGGGTCCTGCACCAACTTCCTCGCTTTCTCACTTCCTCACTTCATCTACCTCAAGCATCGTGTGTGATGTGCGCCGCTTCCCCTCCCGATGCGCGCGGGCTCTGTTCCCAATCCAGCCGGGCCATGTCATGATTCTCCTCTGCTGCCAGGGCGGAGAGACGCTTCCACCCTGCAATACGTACCGTCAAGTCAGATCGGACGGCGACAAGCGCCCTGATTGCAGCTTGTCTGGGTGGGAGCTTGGGCTCATCCCCATCCACCCCTCCCCCTCCCCCCGGCACGCCTCCTGCAAGATGCACATGGGAGCCGGGTCTGGATGATCTCATTGCTGTCTATGCGGTAGTGCCGCATTGCGCTCTTGATTTCCTCTCTTTTATCTCGAATCTCGTATTTATCCGGCAAGCTTCCGCGTGCCTCTTCTACGTTTCTGCTCTTTCTTTTCCTCTCCTGCTGCTGCCTCGCCATGTCTTGTCATCTGCTTCTCTGATTTCAAGATATATCGGTATACTTCATTGCTCGTTGGTCTCCGACTGCAACGATCGAGTCACGCCGCCGCAGACAAGTCGACTGCTCACAAGCTCACACGTTCCCACAGCTCTAGAGCTCAACCCACACAGTCTTTACTACCGCCCGCCGCCATGCTCCTCTAAACAACCAACTCACATGTCCACATCAGACAGGTACATTCTTCTAGTGCTGGATCACACTCTTTTAATTCCTTTGGATAACGACTACGATACACATGTTCTTCACACCACCAATAATACATTCTCTTCGAATCTCATTCCCACTGGCTGGGAGCGTCACCAACCTTCTATTCTGCGGCAAAGACAAAGAGACCCTTGGATGTCAGCGTCCACTATCCTCTCCTCAGGGAGTTCAACTTCCTTGCTCAATGTCCTCTCAACTTCGATCGCTACCTCCACAACAACCGCCATTCCCACCGCGACCTTCCCACCTCCAAGAAATTTCACGGGGCCCTTCCCCTCACCTCCCGCGCAAAATACGACGATAACAACGAACATCCTCACGACAACTGCCGTAACAAGCATCCAAACCACGAGCACGAACTATATCCTTTCCACTTCGACAGCCACGCAACCCGCTGCCCTCGCAACAGAAGCCACTTCCCTCTTGGACTCGACCTCGAGTCTCACTCACACGAATTTCATTCTCACAATTGTCCTCGGCTCCCTTACCGTAATACTGCTCATCCTAATCATAATCCTGTTCTGTCTCTACACGCGCCGTAAGCGCCGGCGGCGAGACACCGACAGTGACAGCGACGGAGATGGGAGAGGTGATTCACGAAGGATGAGCGTAGCAGCTCCAGGCGCCATGTTCATCTCGCAAGAACCCACCTCACCCACAAACCGAAGACATCAGCGCGGCAGAGACAGTCTGCCCCGTGTCTCGCAGGCACCGCTAAGTATGAACATGGCGCTCTCTTCGAACCCATACGGTGAAGGGCCTGCGCCCAGGATCGATTCTACCCTTTTCCCTACCAGTGGTGCTTCTGGTTCGGGGAACCCGCCAATGGGCCAAACAGGGCCATTGGGACCCATGGGGAGTCCGATCCCGACACGCTTCTCGCGCAGCGCATCGAATCCGGAATCAGCGCTCTGGATGCCTGGCCCGCAAGCCAATGTGGCCACCATGGGGACAGTACCACGGGGGCGGGTTGCGACGCCGATTCCGTTCCCACGGCTGAACGTAGGCACGATCTCACGATCCGGCACCGTGGTGCGCAGTGCCGGCAGCGGCAGTCCGGTCAGCAGCCTGACACCGAGCGGTACACCTCGAGAGCCAGGGAGCGGAATGCTAGGAGGCGGAAACGCAGGGCTAGAGCGACAGCCCAGCTTGCCACTTTACCATCGCGCGCTGCAGGAGCAAGCCAGCCATCAGCGAGAGCGTGCAGGCGTCGAGGAGGCTGGCCGCTTAGGTATCCCGGTCATCACGGGATTCATGGGCGCCGGGCAGCGCGCCAGCGTACAGAGTGGCGAGAGCGAGTTTTTCGACGGCGGGCATGTAGGGGACGAACACGACGCGGAACATGACCACGAAATTTACCATGAAGGCGACAGCAGCTCAGGCTCGGACGAAGGCGAGAAGGAGATGGAGATCTACGACGCGGGCATAGAAGGCAGCGGCGACTACGGACTGCGAACAGCAAGCCGGACGCAGCCACACCCACACCCAGATCCAGATCCAGATCCAAACCTTACCCCAGACCTGGAACCGGAACCGGAACCAGGCAGTGGGAATAGCCTCGCACCTGCATTTGGATCGAGGCGGAGGGGAGACGTACGGAGTAGCACGCGCGCAAGCTCGGGTGTCTTCCCCGAGTGAGCGGAAGGGAAGGAAGGAAGGAAAGGAACGGAGGGATGGGGTGGGGCGGGCAAAAGAAATTCAAATCTTTAGTTTAGTTTAGATCATTTTCACTTCTACTTGGGAGAGAGGCGGGTTAAAACAAATACATTCTTGTTAATTATTCTCCTTGGGCTTTGACTTTGACTTTGTGGTGTAGTGGTGACATAGGGGCTTAGACGAGCAACACGAGTGTTGTCTCCCATTACGTCGGGTCGCTTCGTCCCTCTGTTCGCTTCGGCTCGTCTCGTCTCGTCTCGTCTCCTTTCAACTCCTCCCGATTTCCACGACGGGGCTGCTTCTTTCAATGACGTTTCTCTTGTCGGAGCAGGCACGTGCCTCGGTCACATGTCTTGGTATCATCACGCCGCATGCATTGCTGCAGTAGCTGGCAGCGATGAAGGTAGTGAATTAGCAATTCTTCGTTGGGACGGGTGGGGGCTTGGTCTCGTCCTGATATCGAGAGATAGGGAAAAGCCGTGGGTCAAGAACGTTTGAGTATAAGCCAACTTGATTTTCTTAAAGTAGAGCTCGAAATATGACCCCTCAAGCACGTCTACTCCCCGCAAAGATTTATCTCATTCTGGTTGGTGTCCCCTGCACAAAGCTCGATTCCCGTACGAACTCCCCATCAGACGAAGCCCGTACCATTGCTGCCCTCGCACGACCCTCCTCATCCGACTTCTTCGTCTTGTTGATGAAGTCCTTGAACTGATTTGACATGCCAACAACGTTCTGGATATGCTCGGCTCGCAACATAACATCCTTCAATTTCTGGCCCTTTTTCTTGTTTCCGTTCGTAGCATAGGACGCAAGTGCGAGAGCCGTTTGAAACGCTATGCAAGATCAGTTTGGTCGTCAAAAGTATAACTTGCAACTCACCGTTACGAATTTCTCTCCCATTCCACTTGATGTTAACCAGGTCGTCTTGAATCATCCCATTGCGCTTCCAAGCACCAATCACATACGCTTTCGCATCTGGATGGATGGTGATTGCCGGGTCTCTCGATTCGCTCTCGAGTCTATCGAAATGATTATTCCAAACTTTCTCTCTGTCGGACTCGGTCAAGGTTTTAAATAGAAGGCCAACGTGTATACGGGATAGGAAGGCGTCATCAAAACTTCCAACGCGATTGGTTGTGAGAAACATGATTCCTTCGTATCTCTCAAGTTCCCGGAGGAACACCGATACCAAGGCGTTCCGTTTCACCTCGCCTTTCTCCCGTGACTCTAAGTATACGTCTGCTTCGTCAAGTAGAACCTGTGACCGTCCGTCAGAAGGATTTTCTTTCTCATGAGAGCAGTCGTTACAAACCACAGCATTCCACACATCGCCCCAAGACAAGAACTTTTTGAGATTGGTTTCGACGGTCGCCACATCTGTTCCAAGGTCTCCGCAAGTCAATGAAATGAGGGGTCTTTGCATAAGTTCCGCAACACACTCTGGGAGAGAAATAGTTAGACAAATAATCAATTGAACTGCGGTGGGTCACTCACCAGCAGTCGCTGTCTTACCCACGCCAGGTGCCCCATGAAGTAATATTATTTGGCCATTCCCTTTCCCTTCAATGAAATCTGCCTCAAACCTATCTTCCCTTCGCTGCAACGAATCCCAGGCCAGTGCTTTGACCGTATTCTTGATCTCATCAGGCAGGACAAGCGAGTCGAGTAAGCTTTCGTTGAACGACACATCGTAAAGATCCCTGATATGGACCATGAACCACTCCCGATCTTTGAGAACATAAACAAAGACTCGCATATCGCACAATCTGTAGAACAAATCTTTATTTTCTACTGTAAGTGGTTTGTCTGGATCGATGTTGTGGAAGGATTTCCAGGCCGGAGACTTCTGTACGCGCTGTACTCCATGGCAATTTGAACAGCAACAGCCACCATTTGAGGAAACTTCGTCTTCGTCGTTGAAGTTGTTTTGAGTAGGGGCCAAAAATATAGGTCTTTCGTAGTGAGCGTTTTCCTCGAGGTAGTATTGAGTGAAGTCAGCAATGACACGGCTTTTGATAACATGTCGAACATTTTGCTGATCTTTTCCGCCAGCATCCAGGGGTCGGCCGCGGAGCATTTTATAGTGACCCTTACTTTGACACACGTTGAACCAGGCCTCTCCCCATTTTTCCATTTGCGCTGATAGAGGGGTCTCATCACTATCCTTTGGATCTTTACGATGAAAACGAGTAGGATAACATTTCAACTCGCTGATAGGCTTTTCACCTTCGAATGGTTGTATGTAACTCGTATGCCTGGACCTGCTGACCACTATGCCATCGGTATCTAAACCCCAACCTTTAATTTCGACTAATTTGGTCTGGCTATTTCCAATGGATGGACCCAGTCGTATGCCATCAACAATTCCCGGGTAATGATAGGTTGGGTTCGAGTCGGGGGCAGTCACATAAATCTCCTCGCCAGGTTTGAACAGAAGCCACAGATTCTTGAAGGTACAAACCCTAGTACAAAGTTAACAATGACCCTTTATCAAGTTCTCTGCAGATGCTTTTCAAGCAACGGCATTTTATGGCCAAGAGCCCTTACGGTACTTCTCTCTGATGCCTTGCACGCTCCTCCTCGAGTTCGGCTCCAAACCTGTCTGTGAGAAAACCCAGCAGCTCCTCTATGTGATCCTTACATGTGACACGATATTCATGGGGTGAGTCTCCTCCTGGTTGTCTTTGTAGTATTCAAGCTGATCCATGTGATGAAAGAGTTCTTTGTAGGGCTCATCAAAAGTGATTGTCGATGAAAGAAGCTGCAGCCCCGGATAAAATCCCACCACCGCTCTCAGTGCATTCATGAGGTATTCAGATCGAATTTTCAAGGACCAAGTGGCATCAGTCTCTGGTGACACTTCAAAGCTTTTTAGCTTGTCTTCATTGATTCCATGATGTCTATCATCCTCGATTTTCCTCTTCTTTTCTTCTGAACCCTGAGCTCGGCTGTCTAGATTTCTATCCACGGTGCCGGATTTGCTGGTGTGCTTGGTGCCTTGGTCCTCCGTATTCTTTTGGGTGGATGAGCCTTCTTTTCTATCTTCCGGTTCCTCCTCTTTGGGAAATACTATAACTCTCTTGATGAGTTCAAAGATTGGATTATCAATGCCTTGGTCGAGTCGTAGTTCTGGAGGTGTCGCACCCTTTCGAACCGCAACCAAATTTCCAAGTACATCAATGTATTCGATCCGAAATATATGGCCAGTTTTGATCACGGTGCCAGCGTCGGAACCGCCGTGAGATTCTTCATTCGATTGGCGCAGCTGAGTGCTTGTTGGCGTCGTTACAGAAACGGGTGTCTGAAGACCATGATTCCCGCTCTTTTCTCCAGACGGCATCGATTCCTTGCTTGGCTGCTGGTTGATGATCATCTCATCTATATCCACATGAAGGTGGCTCACAGCCCCAGTGTAATGCTCTTGCATTACTGCTGGTTGAAGTTCCATTGTCTTTAAGGCTATTGGCAGCGAACCTCTAGCCTGGGATGGTTTCGAGGCAATGTGGGGAAGTGCAGATAGAGCCTCAGTTCTTTCTATTTATTGCGTCGTGCACAGTTCGATCCGAGCCGACCCCTCAGCTAATCGTATCAGTTCCGTTCGCCATGGAGGATTGCGAGACTGCGTAAGCACGGCGTCCAATGGAACCACCTGCTGGCCACCCCTGTCACTGCAGGTGTGAGTGTGAGAGGTTGGAGATCAGGCTGTGTGCATGTTTGTGTAACCCATCCCGTTTCTTCAAGTCGGAGGTCCCCCAATTGACGAAGTTGACGCTGGGTGGCTGCCGGGATGGGCGCAGCTGAGCTTGATATCTTTGGGGGCGATCTTCGATCTGGAAAACATCACCGTAACCTTTTCCAAGTCGACTTCGTCTCTGCAGAATGTGTAAACCATTTGCCCAGTGGATTGGAATATAGCTCGCTAGAATGGCCAATGAAAAATACGCCAGGATCCAGGAGGAAGAGATGAAGAGTACCTTGGTGCGGAAGTTCAGCGACAAATGGAACGAGGCTGAACCAGGCAATGTACTTGCTCTTGGTGTTGCCGTCGTTTCTCGCAATGCTGAGCTCCCAGAGACGCAGGAAGGTACGCTCGAGAGTCTGTATTGCGGAAGTGCCGTTTTAGTGTTTGTGAAGAGGTGTCAATTGCAGTGGAACGCCGACTAACACCATGACAGGAAGAATGCAAATGCTGATCTCGAAAAATCAAGCGCAACTTTGAGACTTGCTTGGGATGGGTTTTTGAAGGACAAGAGTATAGAAAAGGATAAGCGATCTGATTATACGTTCATGCCGCAAGAGAACTGCACAGACATTTTCGCCGAATTCACTGCACACATACAAAATGCGGTCGAAGAATGGAAAAGTCGAAAGGGCAAAGCTCACAATTTTGCAATCTCATGCTGCGATACACTATCGAGCCACTCGAATTTGTTCTCGACAATACCGAATGAAAGCTTGTATTGCTCCCTCTTCTGTGGCGTCCTGAAAACTCTCATAAAGGTAAGCAGTCACGAATCTCGTTTTTTTGACATACCTCTGTCTCATGGTTCTGACGCCTGACAATTAAAAAGGCGGGCGCAAACTATAAGAGGATTGCAATCAAACTTGATGAAAGTATGAAAGCAATAAACGAGCAAGTGAAATTGTGCAAGCTAGACCACAGAATCATGCAAACAGAGGAGATCCAGGCCCTGATCTTGAAACTATATTCTCAGGTCTTCAAATTTCTGGAATTAACCATGCGCTATTTCTCTTCAAAATTCACTCGCTTTCGAGATGCATTTAACGAGAACTCGTTTGAAGACAATTTTGGCTCGCTCCTGGAAAACATCACAGCCACGACAGATCTGATACGGAAGAGAGCCGAGCTGGGCTCGCGCGCTGAGATCCGTGACGTCCATTTCTTGATCAAGGACATTGACTTGTCGATCAGATACATGCTTTCAAAGCAGACGTCACTAGATGCCAAGGTTGATTATCTGATGCAAAGTCATGAGCGGGAGGCAAGAGCCCGCAAGGCCCAAGAAATGAGCAGCAGCTTTTTTGGTTCTGCTCTGTTCAGCATCGGAAACGCCGGCCAGAGATTTCTCATTCAGGATGCTGCCCCTGAAGCCGCTCTTTACTTGATACAGGAGAGACGTCAGGGCGGAACCTTTCATCAAGTCCAGTACGCTCAAGGTATGGTTCTCACCAACAATTTCTGCGTCTGGTCTTACTGATTTTGAATCTAGACATCATTCGTGCGGCGCCATCATCAGCAATGAGCGAATTAACAGATTGCGACTCAATTTCCGAAAATGGGGAAACGCAAGACATCATAAGGACTGTAGAGAACCAAGGATTCTACACCTCGCACGAAATCCGAAAGAACGCAGGCATTATGAAAGATCTCACTCTTCGCAATCCCCTTCCTCTCCAAAACGACGAGCTGCCGCAAGATGGAGGCATCCTCCCCGAACCAACAGTAGTATCAGCGCTGCAAACCTGGGCATCGAGGACGGACTCGCAAATCCTCTGGATCAACGGCACGAGCGGGGAGAAGCAGCGTGTCTCATTCAGCAACCTCGCGCAAGTCGTCGTATCTAACGCACGCGACTTCGACGTACACACGCTATACTACGCCTGCGACCCGTACGCCGACGAGTACAGCCACACGAGGAACGATGCCGACGCTCACAAGCACTGCCTGCTTGACCTAGTCTTGGTGCTGATCTCGCAACTCGTTAATATCCTCCCCGACTACACGCACGCCGAGGCAGACCTATCCGCTGCGCGCTTCGACGCGCTGAGCGAAGACTACACCTGCCTGCCCGCGGCAACAGTGCTGCTACGCGACCTGCTAGAATTCGCACCCCCAATATTGATCGTCGTTATTGACGGCGTGGATCGCTTGAGCCACCCGCTCGTCGAGCAGGACGCCACCGAGGTCCTGCGCATGCTGTTTTCGTACACGGAGAATCCACCCGAGAAGGCGGGGATCGATGCTGCGATATCAACACCGTCGAGCGCGAGAGCGAAGGAAAATGCACTAAAGATACTCGTGACAACCGTCACGCCCTGCGAGGCGCTGCCGGAGCTCTACACGCGGTACGAGGGCTCGATGGAGCTGGTTTCTGTGCCGTTTCAGAAGTGGCATCAGTATGGGAAGGGAGTTGATTTGTTCATGTGAGCCATAGCTTCTGAGAATAATTAAATTGGCTGCATTTAATTTGGTATCATTCTGATTGCTGGCTGCAGCTATTCCCAAGCGCCTCGTACATGCTGTGATGTAGACTTTGACTTTCCATAGCCCCTGAATCCTCGCTTAATTACTAGTAGCGCAAATTGGTATCCTTTCTCCTGTTCCAATCCCACCTCAACTCGCATTACTACCTCACCTATCCCTCTCAAACCCAGTTTCTAAACTATCTCCTCCTCATCCGTTCTCCCATCCATTACCTCCTTCATCACATCCCCAACCCATCTCTCCACTCACACTCACCTAATCGGCACCGTCTGACCCACAAACACAACCAAAACAGCTGCATACGCAGCCGTGGCGCCCATCAACGCATCATTCGTCGCATTGCTGGCGCGGCCCAGCACGACGGCGAAGACGATCACGAACGCGACGGTGGTTCCTAGGCGGGCGCGCTGCGACGTGATGAACGAGAGTACGATCATGGGGACTAGGAGGAACAGGGCTGCGGCCACGGCGACGAGGATCCGTGCTAGGTCGTCGATGAAGACGGGGATTGTGCTGATGTCTGCGTTGGTGTGAGTGGGAAGTATGTGGTGGTTGGGGGGAGGGGATGGGGTTTCAGGGTAGGTGGAGGAGGGGTGGAGGAGGTGGGTTGGATGAGAGAAGATGGAGTAGAGTCGGGGACAGAAAAGCAACACACCTCTCAAATCGGCCGCCGTCTTCGTCCTGGCGAGATTCCCCGGCACACCCACACCCCCTTCGCCGACTCGCCGGCAGTCCGCCGCTCATTCCACGCATTGGGATTCACATACTTCAGCGGCAGCTTGGCGACCAACCACTGCCGAACGCCATCCGTCTTGCTCGGTCCAGAGGCGGGCGACAGGTCGTACATCGTCTCTCGGGAGCGGATATACTTCTCGGAGCGGAAGTGGAAGGCGAAGTCTGAGCGCGCGAGGGTGGTGGATGACTCGGTTGCGCGCGGCCAGGATTGCAGCGCGTGGAAGGTGGTTAGTGCTTCATCTGTAGAGGATTAGTGTTGGTGAGAAAGAGGGGGTGTGGTAGTGGAAGGGGAAGTGGAAAGGAGGCGAAAGGGAAGGGAGAAGGGACAGTGGTGAAAGAGGACAAACTGTATTCTTTGAGCAAGGCGCAGAGTGCGGGATCTAGCCGGTTGTCGTGCAGTCCTATGCTCTCAGGAATATCGTCATAGGGACTTTTCTTCGCTCTCGGATCAAAAGAACTCGACGGCATCGACGACATAAATTGACTAGAGCTCGACGGTCCCGGGTCCGGCTGCTGCACCACTGGATGCAGCACCGAAGAACGTTCCAGGGGATGCACTGCACCCGACCCATAGACGCCCTCAGAAACCGCGGGGTCCGGCTCATCTGGGTTTGCCGGATCCACAACTGGCGTGACCTTCTTCTCGGGCTCGAACGTGAGGATCTGATGCTGCAGCTGGTAGAGCCGCAGCAGGTTCATCTTCTCGAAGGTCATGAAGCGGCAGAATTGCGGCGCGCGCTGCACTCGGATCGCGAGGTTGGCGGCGGCGACATCTGGGTTCGGCTCTGGCCAGTGAGTTTTGAGATATAGGACGTCGGAGAGAGTGAGGTGATCTTTGTTGGCGAGCCCGTCAAAGATGGTGGGGAGACGGGGTCAATGTCGACGACTACGTCGTCGCCGGCCATGATTGCGATTGTTGCTTGCTGGGATTAAGTGATGAGGTTAGATGGATGGAGGAACTTGTGAAGGTGAAAGGCGTCTGAAATTGCTGTAATTGGTGACAAGAGAGAATCACAAAGTGGCACAGCTTGGGCAGCAAGGGGGAAGATATACTCGGCCAGCAATGCGAAACAGCACACCATTGGACAATGCGGTGCAGGCAGCCTCGAGCATCTGGTGGGGTTCGACGACCTTGTATTGCTTGATTTGGAGTTGTGGATGCACAAGGCTCTCACCGAGCCGCAGCTATTGGACATACCGGATGTGGCTCCGAAGCCTCTGTTGAAGAAAAACAAAAGATGGCCGGCTACGATTGGCAGTTGTCCTGATGTGCAGTAAGCTGAACAAGCTGAAGCACCAATGCGGGGCAGATGAGCAGTTGCAATGCAGGTCACGAGAGTGATGGTGTGCGAAATGCAGAGAGCAATCGAGATGCCAAACGCAACAGAAGCGGGTGAAGAGCGCATCAGGCAATGGAATGCGTGCGCGAAGAGGCGGAACCCCCACAAGGTGACTGGACCGCCACCACCCACCGAGTTGCGTGTGTGCCTCACCCCTGGGACTACTGTAGGACTGCACAGCAACGTAAAGCGAAGCGAAACAGATCTCATTGGCAGAAGCTTGTATCCTTTAGCTCGCAATGAGTCCCGGAATCTGCAGCAGAGTGACGGGTCCCTCAGCTCAGAGTCATCGATGGTGGATGACACGAATGCGGGAGTGCCCTTGCTGATGACCCGTTTGCCCAAGCCATAGTGTGTGCACTGGCTGTCGTGATTGGATATGCAACTACATTCTCAGGTAATGTGTTGCAAGCAATTGCCAGAGATGAATCATAGCCAGAGAGCAATGGAGTGGGTTACAGATGCTCAAGCGCGATGAAGTAGTAAGGGGAAAAAAGAACGACGCAAGTTGTCGGACGTTGGACATCGCACGTGACTGGACCCGACGAGCATGGATGCATCGCGGGGCAGGGCATCTCCGCTCTTGCTGATGACCGCCTGGAGGAGAGACAAGGGGCCTCTTTTCCCCATCTTCACACCGACGGAGTAGCGTGAGGGTGGCATCTCTGGACAGTCATAAATCCTATTCCAGGATGTGAAAGTCAACAAACACGATTCAGCTGCGAGTGATCTGGTCGAATGGGATGCATGGAACGGCCAGTCCTTCTTTCAGCGCAAGTTCCAGTTCTGTTTGCTCATCGGCGTGAGCGCATACTCAGTTCAGTAGTGGTGGGAGGCCTCTCTGGTCCCCGGGCAATTGACACTACACTGGGTCTCGATGCGCGAGTCTGCGATGCTGCATCTCGCGATTCTTCATGCCGACATCATCATCGACATGAAAGCCTTATTGCGCCTCCCCCTCACTGGCACGCGGGAATTGGCCAATGATGCCAGCCCCGCCTCTGTTCTGTCGTTGCCGCCGTGGTGATGCACAATTGCGACGGTGGTTGCGATGCTGTCATGGCCTCACCAGCCTCAGTTGATGCACCGCCTCGCTGCATGGGAGCATGCCCACACAACCCAATCCAGGACTTGTACTTGCAACTGCCAGCCAGCGCTGCACTGTGACTGGCCGACAGCTCATGCACGTCAGCCAGGCAGACAAAATCTCTGAAGCTCTCGGCGGGGCCGGAGCCTCACTGCCTCTCTGCTGCAAGGTCTTGATTCTAGATCGGCCACTGCCTCTGGCCATCTCTCCACTCCACAAGCATGGCATGGCATGCGCACGGCGGCTCAGAGCGGGCAAGGCGATCAGGCGAACAGTCATGCAGTCAGCGACTATCGCTCTTTGAACGACAACTGCCTTAGTCCATGGCGGTGGTGGTGCAGGAGAGTATTACCGTGTAAGCTCTACCGGCCTAGTGACTCAGGCCTCCCGTGGGGTTGAATCGAGACGATGCTGGTCGGAGTGATGCCTAGCAATTCCTCTATATAATTATACCTCGCCATAATCCTTCTACTCATCAGACTTTCGCTACACCATCGCAACATCACTCCTCCGCACCACCGAGAGAGAGGGTTGCACAACGTCAACAACAACGACCCCTCATTACACGACATCGTCCGTGTCACCCCAAGCCGTCAAAGATACGGAGAACACTCCGGGTGATCACCTCCACCATATCTTCATTACCCCAACTCCCGCTCGCGATATCAAAACTCGCCAACATGAACTCGACATTATTAACAACGCCGACCCCCAATCCGATGGCGTCCGGATATCATGAGCCCACCTTGAACCCGTCAACCATTCTCCTCGACACAATCTTCCCCGGATTCTCGTTAGTTTCATCCGTCCTGGCCAAGTATCTCAAGATCGACGTGACGCTCTATCTTCCCATTCTACTCGTCATTGGAGGTCTGACCTGGGCCGCCCAACATATCAACTCGTGGCTATGGGATGTGGTCGACACCTATCTGATGTCGACGGTGGACATCCGGGTCGATGATGAGATGTATAATATGGTCATGGGATGGGTTGCGAATCAGAAGTTCGCCGCGCGATCGCGACGATTCATTGCCAACACCGATGTCAACAGCCGCGCATGGAACCTCTGGTGGGAATCTTTGGAGAATGAGGAAGAAGTCGAAGAGGCGGGGATTGAGTTTGATGCGAATGGAGAAGCGATTGCAAAGATCGGCGGGAAGAAGGATAAAGGCGTCCAATTCACCCCGTCGTTTGGTATCCATTACTTCTTCTTCAAGAACCGACTCCTCATCTTCCGACGCACTCGCGATACGCGGGCAATCTCTATGGGCAATGTCTCCGAGTTGGAGGAGATATCCATTCAGAGCTTCGGCCGCAACCCTCAGATCCTCAAAGACCTACTCGCCGAATGTCGGACCAAGTTCATCGAAAATGACCTCAACAAGACCGTTATCTATCGTGGCGGACGCAAGAATGGTCGAGCGGATGTGGGATGGACTCGGTGCGCCGCACGCGCTTCTCGTCCATTTTCCACCGTCGTTCTCGATGAGGCCGTCAAGGAGTCTCTCGTTACCGACATGCGGGACTATCTCCACCAGAATACGCGCCGATGGTATAGTAACAGAGGTATTCCCTACCGACGTGGCTACCTCTTCTATGGTCCTCCAGGCACAGGTAAATCGTCTTTGAGCTTCGCAATTGCCGGATTCTTCAAGTTGAAGATCTACGTCGTGAGCTTGAACTCGGGCGCCATGAGCGAGGAAGCGCTTGGAGATCTGTTTGCCGAACTCCCCAAACAATGCGTCGTTCTCCTCGAGGACATCGACACCGCAGGCATGACCAACAGCCGCAAGAACGAGGACCAAGAGAAGAACAAACCCCTCTTCACCGACCAGGGCACACCCGTCATCCTGCCCAGCGAGCCGCGCACCACACCACCAAATAAGATCTCCCTATCCGCTCTCCTCAACATCCTCGATGGCGTCGCCTCCCAAGAAGGACGCATCTTGATCATGACCACCAATCACATTGAGAAGTTGGACGAAGCCCTTATCAGACCCGGCCGGGTCGACATGAAGGTGAAGTTCGACCTCGCTACCACGGACATGATCACGACCATCTTCCGCGCCATCTTCTCGACGCTCGAAGGCGACATGGCCCCCAACTCCAGCGCGCACGCCTCCACGCCCACGATCCGCCTCCCAAAGGCGCTGCCACTCATCACCAGTGAAGCGACGACAGCGTCGCTGGCACTGGCCGCCAAGCTACTCGCCGACGCCGATGCCGCAGCGCTGCAGGCACAGAAGGTCGAAGACCAGAAGATTCACACGCTGTCACAGCAGCTGGGGCTGCTGATCCCAGCCATGACGTTCAGCCCAGCCGAGATCCAGGGCTACCTCCTGAAGCACAAGTGTGCGCCCGATGTCGCCGTTCTGGAGGCCAGCGCGTGGGTCGAGAAGACGCTCAAGGAGAAGAAGGAGAAGAAGGACAAGGAGTCCAAGACGAAGGAGGCCAACAAGAAACTAGAGGCTAATGAGAGCTGGGTGGAGCGCATGTGGGGTGTGGGTGTGTGGACCAAGAGCGACGGCGAGGATGCGAAGGATGCGGATAAGGACTCTGACTCGAGTGATGATGATGATTGAGCGTGCTAGCGGTTTGAATCATGAGTTACGAGACTACGATATATGGCTGGGGCGGATTTTCTTTTCTTTTCTTTTCTTTCCCTTATTTGAGGGGACATCTGTATACCACCTCTCTATTCATCCAGCACAGCGGAACGGCGTTTAGGCATGGGCGAATTCTTTTTGTATCTATCCTGCATTTTTCGGCGTTTGGGTTTTGGGAGGGGAGGGATGCGGTCTAGACGTTGAGTTGGGACGGGCAGCCGATTTTTTCTCATCAGCGATATTCATTGCCTTTTGGATTTTTCTTGAGGTTTCTTTTATTTGTTTATTTTCGCATATTACCTTATGTTGCTTGGGCTGCTTAGTTGAACTCGGCGATACCCACCTCACTATTACTCTTTCGCTTTCTACTTCTCTCGATGAGACTTTTTCTTAGTATAGGAACTAAAAATTTATACGTTTGTACGTCGTTGACGACTAGAGTGCTATTAACCTGTGCTACTTATTTTATCTACGTACCCAATAGCATATACGCAAACAAACAAACAAACCAATAAGTAGATGAATTAAAAGCTTTATCTTCACCTCATCCACCTATGCATTTCCTGTAATTCTACATCTATTGGTCACGTCTTTTCTAAGATCGTACAAAGCAGCCTGCGACTTCACTTTCCAGAAATCTGAGTTTCGCCTGGACACAGAATACTGATGTCAAGAATTGTTTTTCATTGACGTGAACCTATGAAAAATAAGACTATATAAAAACGTTCCCAATAAGCCTCAGAACTTTTCAGTGAAAGCCTCAAAGGTATGGCTTCTTCTCCGTGTGCGAGATGAAGATGCCTGCATACCCACCGTCGACAGTAGCCTTATTAACGAGAGCCAAGACCGACTTGACGCTGTCATCCAGCTTAGTAGGTCCCTGGAAGGTAGGCGAATATTCCTTGAACTTTCCAAACATTGCCATGGCCAACTTGCCCTCCTCTTCAGTTTCTATGCACACGTTAGCTACAGGCACACAATTCAGTTTTTGTCTAGACGACGACGTACCGATTTGGAGACTACCAGTGTCGACTGCCCCAGGGCAGATAGCCATGATCAGCACGCCCTTCTCGCGGTAGACGGCACTGAACTTGGCTACGGCCATGTTTAGCGCGGCCTTGCTGATCGAGTAGGCCGGTGCTTGGTAGATGTCGGCCTTGAGCGTCATCTCTGGGTCTGAGATACCGGTCGAGATGGCAATTATTTTCTTTGCGCGCCCCTTTAGGATCAGCGGCATGAAGATGCTGAATAGGTGGACGGGACCGATGGTGTTGACGCGGAAGTGTTCCATCAAATCTGCTTCTAGGGCTTTGGGGTCCTGGGCACTGTGGACGAATTAGTCTCGTATGACTATATTCGGGACGTTTATCCGCTGATTGAGAACCTACAGAGTGTCAATGCCAATTAAGGCAGTCTTAGCTTGCAGTGCGGCATTGGCAATGATGTAGTCAAGGGTGCCATTTGTCTTTTCCGAAACAACCTGGGCTGCTTTCTAGAAATCCTTTGAGTCAGTTTCTGTTCACCTCAGTTGGAGGAACCACGGGGTTCTCTTACCTTCAATGCATCCGGGTCAGTCGTGTCGGCCTCAATGATGTAGATATTGCTGCGTCCGATTTCTGCGGCAACCTTGGCCTCGACGGCGGCTTTGTTGCGGACGAGCCCGAAAACAGAGTTGGCTGGGTTTTCAGAGAGCTGGCGGAGAAACTCAAACTACATGAAGGAGTCTTGGTATTAGTGATGAGTCTTGTCCATGAGGTAGGAGGAGAACGTACGCCCATGCCACGAGAGACTCCCGAAATCACGTAGGAAGACATTGTTACTGGTATTTTATCGTGTATAAAAGTGAGATTGGATGACTGGAGGATGATTCGAAGACGTTGTGATGAGTGTTGATGGACTTGAAAGAAAGGCCATTGTGCGTGTACTTATATCTCTTTGGACTCGTCCTTGGAGCCTTGTTTGCTCGCTTTTCGATTTCAAATCTCAAATCTGTTCTGCTCGTTGTTGGTATAATGTTACCAGGTGGATCATGAAGTGCTCTCAACCGAGATCCACTGTTAAGTGCCAAGACACAGGAAAGTTGCCGTTCTTCTGAATGCGGCCGTTAAAGTGGGGGCTGATCGGCAGTTCAGCCGCCCGTTGCATTCGCCTTGCATTCGCTAATCATCTCCCACCCCAGGGACCCCTCGCCACCGTCACCCCGCGCATTTGTCATCTGGGTGCCAGAGGAGAAAGTTGGCAACTTTTGTGTAGAATGATGAACAACTCTCCGCTTACACACTCAAGACGTCGGAGGGAATCTCAATTCAGATATCATGCATGTGGATCAGTGCTGGGCTTGCAAAGGTATACTATTGTTCCGTCCAAGTGACGTGCATCGAGGGGTTAGTACGTTACTGACGCGTGACAGACTCCAGAGCAGTATGCAATCGGGCCCGGCCCCGTTGTGCCAGGTGCACTAGGTCGAATAAGCCATGTCAGTATGGGTTGCGGCTGTCGTGGCCAAAGGGTATCAACAAGAAGCGGAGCTTGACCCATTCCGTGCAGGAAGTAGTTGGCACTGCAAAACGTTCTTCGCCGATGAGCTTTGTTAATGCAACGTCATGGGATATCCAGCTCCACGACCACCTGCGGAGGAATCAAGGTTTTACTCACTCACGGACTTTGCCTGTCACCCAGCTGATACTCTAACGAATAGGATTCGATAATCATACGGGATATGTCTTTCAAAGGCCCGAACCGTCGATGGCCCTGTCGTGGCTCCCAACCAACCTAAATTATGAGGACCGAGAACTTATTGATCACTGTAAATATAACATTACTAGTAAATCTTGCCAAGCTAATACCCATAGTTATTTGTACGGCGTCGTCCACCCTGGCCATTTTCGAATCAGACAAGAACGAGTTCCTGGGTCTTTTATTGCGTCTAGCTCTCTCAGATAGTTCACCTTCTTCTACGGCGGTGTTACAAGCGGCTTTGGCGCTTTCGTCCTTCCACCGGCATGGTCTGCAAGCATCGGTTTTTCGGTTCAAGGCGCGCGCACTGCGCACACTAATCTTGTCTAGCAAAAACTGTATTGAAAGTCCTAAAGTATTCCAACATATTGCGGCGAGTATGTTACTGTGCCACCTTGAGGTATGTTCAAGCATAGTTCTATGTCTTTTTGGAAACAACCACTCACTAGCGCATCAGATGCTCGGAATGCCAGATACAGTATCCCTATGGTTCTGTAAGTGTTATTTGGTCTATTTATTCCTACTTGTCCCGCCTAGAAAGAGAGCTTCGGTCTGCGGTGTTAGTTCATCTGCTGCCTTTTCATGAAACTGGTGTCCTGAAATTTCAAAGAAGTTGCTAAACTAGATTCTATATTCTAGGCCATTTGAGTGAAGCTAGAACCTTAATCGATAGCGCAGGCCATGGCAACCAAAGGTTTGAAGGCGAATTTTCCAGACTTCTAGACTGGGTAGAGTATCATATGGCCATGAGTCGGTTTAGCCACCGACATTGGTACATAGATGGAGAGTCCACTAGAGGAAGCAGAAGCTTCGCACCCGTGGACCAGGAAACCTGCCACTCACAAAAGGTTAGGCTCAAGAATACCCAATACAATACATGGACGGTCATTTATCTAAGACGAGACAGGTTAAAACTTCGTCGCACCGTTCACAAGAAATCCTTGGACATTTATATAACGTGTTTGATCTGATTCGAAAACCAACAGACTCGTTATACTATAGTGACGAATACGAAAATTCCCTGCGCTGCCTCGAAAACAAAATAACTAGCGTTGTCCCGGTAGCACCCAAAGGTACATCTGATACTACATCCGACATGAGCACAGCCTGGGTGGCTACGATAGATCTTTTGAAACTAGCCGCTCTCATTTATCTCAAGAGAGCCTCGCGGAACTTTTCAGGAAGCTCCCCTGAAATCGACACAATGGTTGAAAAGGCCCATATGATTCTGAATGGCCTAGAGAGCTTCAATCTAGCCTTTCCACTATTAATTATTGGATGCGAGGCGCGGACGGATGAGCAGAGAGTCAGGATCCTCGAGCATATTGATAGAGCGATGAAAACCTCGACTCTGAGAAGCTGGCATAGACTGCAGGATATCCTCCAGCAGATTTGGGTTCAGGACGACCTTGCTGTTGATTATGAGCTCGACTACTTGAAGAAATTGGATGCTATAATATCTTCCTATCAGATTATGCCTAGTTTTGTCTAATATAGGAAGTTAAGAGATGTGTAATATGGTAGAAAATAAGAAAACGGTCTCTGAAACGTTCCCTTGCACTTGCACGACCAGCATTTAGTAGCTCTGGAATCTCGGCCTTGAGGCTTTTCCGACGAGGTGAACTTCTGACCCTGTTCCCATTCAGCGATTTATACTCTATTCGAAAAGTCTGCAGTCCACTTTCCTACTTATATATTCATTTAGAAGCCATTCCTTTGCAATCTCTGATAGATGCACCTCCGTCCGAGCAAAATTTCCCCGCAGCCCAAGAATAAGTGACCTCTCGTCCTGTGTTCCGATCAACGGCCGAAAAGCCTCGAAGGTCGACCCAAGATGCTCACGAGGTACGCCCATTCATCAAGGCAAGTGGAAACCTGCACTGTTCTCGTCTGTACATTCTTGAATCCACAAACTCAAATCCCCAATCAGCATCGGAAGGATAGCGTCGGAATTTTCGAAATATTCGTCAGTGGGGAGGGGGAGTGGTGTGCGATAAAGGTTGGAATTTGTCGTACAAGCCGGCCAACTAAGAAGCGAATTAATTGAAATTTAAGAGGTAGGATACCAGCTTTGTCTATCTCCTACACTGTTTCCTGGGGTTGGAATTAGCGATTTCTTAATTTGGGTGTGTTTCAGCGGTGAACGTTAGCTCTAGCTGTGACATAGATGCATCGGAAGCATGAATAGCGTTGTCATGGAAACCTGTCTTCAGAAACCTGTGATAATCGAGTGGATATGCGTTCCTTCCCATTTCTTGATAAAATCCAAATTCCTGGTCGAGATGTGAATGAGTTGAGAGAACTTGTATAGAGTTTGAGAGAACTCTTAGTCAGGTCCGCAAACCTTATGGTGTACCGCACTCACGGCAATTTACAAGCAGATTTAAGGGTACACGTTAGACTTTAACGTTGGCAGAGGACGTTCATCCGAGCTACTGCTGGCATGGGTCCCCTGCGCTTAAGCTTAGATGCTGAATGCGTCGCCCAATCACAGGTTCCGTAGTACGACGCGGTGCGAGACAGGGATACTTCCCATGGGCTTAATACGTAACTCAACACAGCCTCCCCCTCCTCCACGCTGTAGAAAAACAGTAATGGTTTCGTCTGCCCATCCAAATGTTGCACATAACTAAATTATGCTAATCAGAGAGGAGGCTTTCATCCCACTAACCACGCCATGGCAGCCGCTCGTCGACGTGTGCATAATAAATCCAGGGCCGGTTGTGCTGCTTGCAAACAGCAACGGAAAAAGGTGAGCCTGAGCTCTCTCCGGGCCAACACTTCTCTCCCCTGGGTCTTTAACACGTTTATTTTAAGCCTGACTGACGTGCACATCCTTGGCAGTGCGATGAGCGCAAACCAATATGTGGCAATTGCGAGCGGCGAGAGATCAAATGCAGTCTAGAATATCTTACTGTTAGGGCAAAATTCGAGGGAAAACCTCCGCCAACAGCTCAAGTCACACTTCGTGCCGAACCGGGCCTCCTCGGACTGGACCTGGGAAGTCTCGAGCTGCTGCACCATTACACGTCAGTTGCAAGTCTGACTTTATCCGCACCGCGACGCCAGGCAATCTGGCAAATCATGATTCCTCAGTTGGCATTCGCAAACAACTTCTTGATGCACGGTATCCTCGCAGTATCGGCTCTGCACCTCGCACACCTGCAACCAATCCGACGTAAAGAGCTTATGTGGCGCGCTGCACTCTCGGAGCACGTTGCGCTCTCTTCGTACCGGCAGTTTAATGTAGCAGAAGATCCGTCGACAGTGCATGCCGCCCTGGCATTTGGCACTTTTGTGATCCCGTATGTCCTGGCGCTTTCGGGAGTAGACGAAACGCCTGCGCGGCTGCCAACCATTGGAGACAATACCCCACACTGGTTCTTCTTGGTCAGAGGTGTTCTGCAGCTTGTCGCCAAGACATGGCCTGCTCTAAAGAGGGGCCCGTTTGGCCCGATGCTGGTGAGGCATGAGATTCTGGATGATTATAGTGTGAATCCTGATGATGGACATCTTTGCAAACTTTACGAGCTCTTGGATGGCATGGAAGCTTCGGAATTTCCTGATGGGAATATGATATCGGCGTATCGAGATACGCTGCAAAAGCTAAGAAGAATGGCCGCCGTCCCGTACTCGAAGCCGATGACGCTAGACATCAGGTCCACCATATATATATGGCCTGGATCATTATCAGATGAATTCATGGTGCTGCTGCATGAGCGCCGCCCGGAAGCATTGGTGATTTTGGCGCATTATTGTGTGATCTTGAAGAAAATGGATTACTGTTGGTATTTGAAAAATATTGGGAGGAAGATGCTCACTGTTATCGAGGAGACTTTGGACCCAAGTTGGCAGCCATGGATTGAGTGGCCGGTCCAGTATCCTTCCAACTCTCAAAACGAGGCTTGCTAGCTATTTGCGCAAAGGAACTCAACCAGCATCATGGCTGAAGTAGTGGGAACTATGTGGCGATCAAGAGCCGACTCGGGTCTCAATTTTTTGAGGCGACACTGGCGATCCGGAAGAAGGAAATTTGGCGTTCGTGGAAAATGGAAACGACAACCCTACCCAAAGATATGCAAGAGTAACATGGGCTTCAGTAGAAAGTACCAATAGTCTGAGAGAAATGATTGATGAACAAAGCAGAAGATAAACTAGAAGGTTATTCTATTTTTCAGTCTGTTACTGATATGTATCGTACATTTTCTTACACCTTGCACAGTTATGTGCAGTTGGATCCAGGTCGACTGCCTGCATATCCAAACCCACTTCAATATCGCAGAGCCTAAAGATGGCGCATGTCTTGCAAACTCAAATGAGGAAATATATTATAATTGATACTATAGCGCAAAGAGTTTTTGCTTTTCCGTCCGCAGAGGAGAAGACTATGAAAGACCGAGTTTCCCACCTGTTACTTCAGAAGAGCTACACGTGACACACATAAGCCGTTTCCATCCTCAATAACTTATTCATATAAGCTAAGAAGAGATCATAATAGCAAGAGAAATAATAATTGGGGAAGAAATATAACACCTGGTTGTCATTCAGCTGGGATTAGGCTGTAGTCATGTGATTGATAATTAGAACCACCAGAATTCATAATGCATGAACTACATGGGGTCTTAAAGCAGATGCCCCCCTCCTATATTACCAAGGAATATAGATCAACGTTTCCTAAGAATAGTCAAGCAACTAAGCAGGAGGTTTCTCACATGATAGAACGGAATTCCATCGCACTTGTGCTGTGAGCGTCGTTTTTCTTACAGACAACAGAAGCGCATAGATATTTTGCATTATGCAATGTTTTCAAGAGTTTCCTTTCGTATATTTTAGCGGTCAAATTCATGTAGTGTGACGAGCGAAGGTAAGTATTTGCTTTTGCCAACAGTCATGGGGTAGAAAGAGAAAACCCTTCCACGAATGATTGTAAAAAAAAAACTCGAAGCGGCTCATACAGAACAAAAATGGAGATGGAAGACCGTCCTGAAACACTTTTTTCATGGCCTTTCATTGGCTTGATCCGATTTGAGCCGCTTATACATGTCCGTTCCGGCACACAGTTACTGCTGTGGCTATTAAAGCAAGCTTTTATGGTATTAGTCAAAGAGATGCTACTGTGCGCAGCTCAAATTTCAAGACTTGGTCATGAAATGTGCACAATATGATACAACTCATCCTACAAATGAGGTTTGAAGCTTCGCTCAGACATAGCATAGCTGGAGTCTGTTAATGCACTGAATTTGAAAACATTCAACAAGAAACAGTGATCACAGGATGCAGCCATTATCACAAGCTTAGAGTAATGCACGGTGTGATATCCAAAGGAAGTCTTTCAGCCCCCAAAACGGTCGGAAACCGAAACCTTTGATGATGATATGAGATTATGTGCCTTTAGACAGAGATAAGCACTAAATAAATAACGAAAGCACCAAACGTGAAGAAGAGAATCGCTTTTCAGGCAGATGACAACTGGCCAGCCTTTGCCGTGAATGTGCCTGACTTGAAGGCTGTGTATTTTTCGTGAATCAACTGCGCACGCGCGAACTCCGGGCACACGAGGGAGCTGTCACGCGTCAACCGCGACCAGAGTGAGACTGCAGGAGGCATTCTAATCAGCATTGAGAGCGCAAGAGGAATTGGCACGAAGGCAAACCGACGATTAATCAGCATCGAGCATTCTCGCGCACTTGTGATCAATTGGATTGCTGGTTGCGTTTGCACGTTGGTTGCCTCGACATCATCCGCATCGCATCAGCCAGCATCAGTGGCGCTCGCTCGGTCAAGATTTCAGTCGGCTGAGGCTGGAGCAGCTGGGCAGAATCTTCGCAACTGCAAATCCCTCTGCGAGCAAAAAAGGTACATCGCACCCACGCACGCACGCACGTCCGCCCACTCACCAATACCAGTACCAGCACCAGAACCTCTGCCTGCTCAACCTCCCGCGAAGGACAGCCTTCTTCTCGCCCTGCAGCAAATATCCTCTTCGAACACACGCATCCAGGGCAGCCGCATCCGCCGCCTCACTCGCATCACGACCACTCCGCCACGCTCGCCGCCTGCCAGATGGTTCCGTCGCCTCTATTCTGTTCATAAGCATCTGCAGCCCGCGCCAGTCCTGTCTTGTGCGTTTCCGCCAGCTGGAATTCACGAATGACAACGAAGCTTCTCGGCACCACCTCCCACCTTGCTCCCCAAGGCGAATTCAGAGCTGCAAAGGCAGCTCATCGTCAAAACGTCTTCCACAAAGAAACGAAAGCTTTCGCCCCAGCACTCGCAGACCCAGAATCCCAACCCCAACCCTGACGTCCCGCTGAATTCGGTGGAAGATCACGATTCGCTATCGCCCACCGACCCGCCGCTGTTCGACCTCCCCGCCGACTTGGGCCTGCCTCCACACATCCCTCCACACATCCAAGGAGCCTCTTCTGCGGGACCGTACCAAGAGAACATCTCGTCTGCGGCGAGTTCACCGAGCGCAGCCTACGCAGGTCTCTCGCTGGACGGCGAGAGAAGTGGAGACCCACAAGGCTCCGATCTTCGAACGAGTTCCCTCGCACCAAACGACATAGATACGAGAGCCCAGTCTCCAGCACGGTTCATCTCGCATCGAGCAATGATGGGAGGAGCAGCAGATCATTCACAGCGGTCTTCATCACCCTTGAAGCGGCGAGCATCGGAATTTGACCCAGAAGTTACATCCAGCCAGGACGATGTTGATATGATCCCAGTGCCGTCTTCAGATCCTGCACCAGCAGATATAGCTTCACAGCCAGCGCCATCTGCACGGCCGAAGACGACACAGTCGATCGATATGCTGAATGGCGAGCCTGGACCTCAGAGAGTGGAAGTAGACGACGATGAATCCGACCTTGAGGCTGGAACTTCAGCGTCGACTGGTGAGAGAAATCACCTAGAATTGCTTTACAACCACTGACTATATTCCACTAGACATTCCCCCAATCGACGTGCAAATCAAGACCGTTACTACACTATATGAGGCTGATCTTCAGCACCAACCAAGCCCTGGTGATAAAGTGTTTCTAGTTTCGAAACGGTGGTTAAATCGTGTGATATCTCGGGGTACAGAGGCCCGAAAGACTAGCAAGGAGGAACCGGAGGGTGATATTGGCCCGGTGGACAATTCGGACATCATCCAGCAAATTATCAAGGACAGTGACGGGGTGGACTTTGTTCAACTGAAGCCAGGATTTGGAACGGATGAATTCATGCCTTTCCCTGAGCAAGCGTGGGAAATGCTGATGGAATGGTACGGTCTCATGCCAGGATCAATGCCAATAGTGAGAGTCGCCTATAACACCAATCCCGACAAGACTGGTATTCCCAACATCCAGTTCGAATACCACCCACCAGTTTTCACTATCCACAGACTACACGGCACCAATAATAACATTCATATTTCACAGAAGCTAAAGGCCGAGAATCCTTCAGCACCAGTGTTCGTCTTCAGCAGATCCTACAAGTATCAGGAATTCTTGAAGAAAATCAAGACTGCTGCCGGAATTCCTGTTACAAATAAAGTGCGAGTCTGGCGAGTCCCCAGACGCCTGCCGGCTGCTGAACCAAGTGCTCCAATCGTCAACACCGCCACACCTCCAGCCTCTAGACCGGGCTCTCCAACCACAGAGGGTGCTGTTGTTGTAGCTGAACGAGAGCCCCAAGACTCATGGACTCAGCTGTTTTTAGATGTTCCCTCATTCACACAATTGGAGCGAGGTGATGGCAGAGAGCTTGTTGACTTTCCAGATCATAGCGCCAATTCGAAGTACAATGGTAGTATGGACCTGTCTACAGCTGGACTTGGAGACAATCAAACAGTGATTTTGGACGAGCAAGTCTCCAATAGTGACTCGTATGTCTCAAATTATGTTCCCAGCAAGAACAACAGACCAACTACTACTGCGCTCACGCGGACCAACAATAACAGCCAGACAAATAGTGGGCGGAATAGTCCAGCTCCCTCAGGTCCAATGACTCGTGGCAGGACTCAAAAGGTTGGCAGGCAGATGGGCACAGCCGGTCTGAGTAATCTTGGCAACACATGCTATATGAACTCCGCTCTACAGTGTGTTCGCAGCGTTGAGGAGCTAAGCAAGTATTTTCTAACTGGAACCGCGAAAGGGGAACTCAACCCGGACAATCCTCTGGGCAACCATGGTGATGTGGCGAAAGCTTATGAAGCACTTTTGGAAGAGATATATCGAGAACCTCCGCCGACGTCTGTTGCTCCTCGTCATTTCAAGACCACGATCGGCCGCTACGCTCCTTCATTTTCAGGATGGGGCCAACAAGATTCGCAAGAATTCCTTGGGTTTCTCTTGGATGGCCTTCAGGAAGATTTGAGTCGTGTGAAAAAGAAGCCATACATCGAAAAACCTGATTCCACTGACGAAATGGTCAATAATCCTCAGGCGATCCGAGAAATGGCCGCACAGGTGTGGGACATTACGAAGAAGCGAGATGACTCTGTCATTGCGGATCTTTTTACTGGTATGTACAAGTCTACGCTTGTATGTCCAGTATGTGCGAAAGTCAGCATCACTTTCGACCCCTTCAACAATCTGACACTCCAATTACCTATTGAGAATTCTTGGTCACACGATGTCTACTTCTATCCTTTGAACGACCGGCCTGTGAGAATATCGATCGACATCGACAAGAATGCACCTATCTCAGCGATGAAGGAGTTTGTCTCAAAGCGAGTCGGTGTGCCCGCCAAGAGACTCTTTGCGGCAGAAGAGTTCAAAAACAAATTCTATAGGACATATGAAGATTTAGAGACTGCTTCAGATGCTGTGGGTAACCAAGATACTGTTGGCATCCACGAACTCGAGTACGAGCCTACAAATTGGCCGCCTCCAGAGAAGCCCAAGAAGAAGGAGAAGTATTTGTCGTTCAACAGTTACAGCAATAACTCAGATGAGGATGACCTCCCTAATTGGGACGATCCGGCTGCAGAGAAGCTCCTTGTACCTGTCTTCCATCGACGACCAAATACTGAGCGCAGTCCTCGTGCCAACAGATTCACTAACGCAAAGCCATGGATTCTAGACGCTGTACCTCATTTCATTACAGTGACTCCAGAAGAGGTTAGTTTTGTGTCTCATATTCTTATTTACCAATACTGATCTTCAATCAAGGCCCGAAGTGAGGATGCTATCAAACGCAAGATTCTTGAGAAAGTCTTGACATTTACCACAATGTCAGGGTTTGAACAAGAAGATGAAGCAGATCACAGTGTGGCTGACAGTGGAGAGACTGATATGGTATTGACCACCAGCTCAGATGCGGACTCTTCTGGTGGTAGCAAAGTTGTAGCACACTCTGTCGACGGGGAAGAAGAACTCGTAGATGTGACCATGAACGATGCCACCGAAGTGAAAGAGTCCGTAGAAACTGATCCTGCTTCGAAACAGCCCGAGGAAGAGAGTTCAAGGTAAGCCCAACTTCGGTAGGTTTTTAGCCCATTTTAACACATTCTGGTAGCACACTTACTCCGCGCTTCAACACTCAACGACCTGCTTTCCTTCCCAAGGGATCTCACCTCCCAGCCGAACTGCAAAACATGTTCAACATGGGCTATTTTGTAGGCTCGAAGGAGATGGTTCCTACAGGCTGGCACACGGTTGATGAGGACAAAACATATCCTACCCTTTCTTCGAGAAACCCGTATCTCTCTCAATCTCTTGAATCAAGCTCAATGAGTGGTTATGAGGTTTCGAATGGCCGGGCTGGCTCAGAGGGCAGTGAGTTTGACAATTATCACGCCAATGCCTCCAACACTCGGATGAACGACGAGTCAAGTGATGAGGATGAAGATATTCCTGCAGTAGCGCCTACCAGAGTAAGTACATCATATTCCTTCGTATAAACCCCCCTGCATTTACTCCACATCCGAATCTTTCTCAATGTAAGACGTGGTGTATCTAACTGAAGACTAGGCTCTTCCACTCCGCACAGTCGGACGTGTCAAAGTAGGTTTTAATAAGCGAGGCAAGAGTAAAATGAAAACTTACTCAAAAAAGGGAAAACAGCTGTCACGAGGAGCACAAGACGCCACAGTTCCTGATCAGGATGCGCCTGATGAAGGGCCACTTATCCGTCTTGGTGAAGGTATTGTCGTGGACTGGACCGCCGATGCGTGGGACTGCATGTTCAATGGTGAAGATGTGAATGACACTCTTCGAGGCACAAGAACGTGGGGAAAGGGCCAGGTCCGTGACCTCGCAGATCCAGAGCTTGATGCAAAGCGCAAGGCTCGCATCCAACGAAAAAAGACTGGGATAACCTTAGACGATTGTTTGGATGAATTCGGTAAAGAGGAAGTCTTATCTGAGCAAGATACATGGTACTGCCCTCGATGCAAGGAACACCGCCGAGCAACCAAGAAGTTCGAACTCTGGAAGACGCCTGACATTCTTGTCATGCATCTGAAGCGTTTCAGCTCCCAGGCACTACGCCGCGACAAACTCGATGTTCTTGTCGAGTTCCCAATCGAAGGCTTGGACCTCACATCAAGAGTCATCGAAAGTGAGGATGGAAAGCATGAAATCTATGACCTGTTTGCTGTTGATGATCATTATGGTGGACTTGGCGGTGGGCATTATACTGCATTCGCCAGAAACTTCATCGATGGCCAGTGGTACGAATACAATGGTAAGCGAAACAGCTCAAAGTTTGTTTCGTGTAACTGACATGATTACAGATTCTTCCTCCTCGGTCTTGAAAGATGTTTCTCGTGTGGTCTCCTCAAGTGCGTACCTATTGTTCTATAGGCGTCGATCAGACATTCCTCTAGGTGGACCAAGATTTCAAGAAATCTTTAACAAATTTGAAAACCCTAACGAAGCTTCCGATGATGAAGAGTCGGGGGAAGATCAGGGCCTCGTCGGAAACTCCTCCCATCATGGGTCGTCGAGAGCTTTGACAGGAGTAGGAGCAGTTCGCCAAGCAAATGGTTCCCAGGATGGCGTAGAGATGACGACAGTCGATCCAATGGAGCTTGAGAAGCTACCAGATTATGAAGCTCATTTAGAGAATGACGATTCGGCACCTTTGCTACTTGGTGATGCCGCCATGAATGATGGCCTTCAAGCCAGCATTGAAGACGAAGGCATTGATATGAGCATGGGATACAATAGTATCAGCATGCAGAATCTCAACAGCCTGCCGCAGGCAAGTGGCATTGGCAGTTGGAACTTTGATGCCATCAACGTCAATTCTCGCCAACTCATGTCCGGTGCTGCTTCAGATATCGACAACGCTAGTGATATTGTTAACCACGATTCGTCTGCGAGTGCGGGTTCTCTAGAGCACCGTATTGAAGAATTTGACGATGCTGAAGCTGTTGATGAGCTGGGCAATCCCTTTGAAGAGGCAAGCCCTGTTCCTGATTTGGATGAAGATGGTCAGGCAGCTGCTATTGCATTGCAGGCTGATCTGCTCGAGGGGCAAATGCATTATCCCGGAACCCAATTCGATGTCATAGCCGATGATGAGAGATTGGAGGTTGAAGAGCCTGCCACTGAGATACATATCGAAGACCATGATGATTTGAAGATAGAATAAGGCGTTGGGCACTTGCATTGCATCCGCATTTTAATGTTGTTTGTGAGGTCACGGTGATGGTGGAGTCGAGTTCTGAGGACACGGTTTGTCTGCTAGGTAGGGTGACAGGAGTTGTTGACCAGGCGGCGTGGTTGGGCTGGCTGGCTGGTGGTGATGGTCTGTGATTGCATGCGGGCGCGCTGCTCGCTGGCTTGCCATTTTATCCTTTTCTCGGATGAAAAGTAGAAGAAAGAAGAAAAGATGATGATTTATGGACCAATGGATGGACTGGATGGATGGATGTGCGGACGACTGCACCGGAATTAAATGAGGCAAAGAAAGAAGAATAAGAAGATCAGTGGTGCATGCTACTCGAAGCGCTTTGTGAGTCAATCATCATTGTCAAGAGCGTACTTTGTAGCGAGAGAAGAAATAGAAAGCAGTCGTTCTGAGAAGGCATTTCTTGTTGTTGATTTTGCATCGTGGGTACTTTTTCTGGTGAACCAGGTTTGATGAGTGGATTCTCCATGTGAGAAGTAGGTATTTTAAAATCCTCTCCATCTTCTTCTTGGTCTCCCTTTGGATTCTCTTTCCTTGCTCTAATCCACAATCATCCTGAACTTCTCTCTCCAAATGAATGAGTGTGTACAAAATAAGCACGCAAAGTCAATGTGCGTTGCAAAAACGTCGCCTCAGGCGCGCATGTATCTTGAGAGGTCAAATTCTTATCATGATGCTATTGAACGAACTCAAACAAGATCACAATCTCATTACTTATTTAAATATCCATAAACGTTGCAATTCATCAAATTGCAAGCATACTAAAGGTAAAGTTCGAAATCATAAGCTAAGATACTTTCCCCTCCCCCTTTTAACAACAACTGCTAAGCGAGCAATGGCCGATAAGTCCCCCTCCTCAGCCTCCTCCCCATCCATCTCTCCTCCATCATCCACTCCTCATCCCGATTCTGCCCAAACATTCCATTGCCAGCCAGAACTCGTCTTCTCTCGACATCGTGAACTGTTTGTTAGAGTCAGCTTAGTCAACGAGACCAAGGAGATGACCGCTTTACTCTGGGTAGAACGATACCTGCGAGTTACCAAGACGGCGATGACAGCGATGAGACTTGATGATAGACCGAATGAGAGTGCGATGATGTCGCTTGTGGATACTGTGGGAGAGAAGGAATGGTCAATGGTCAGGTGACGAGGCTGAGAGGGGGTGATCATCTAGTGGTAGGGTGCCACGGAGGTGGGGGTTGTAGGGGAGGCTTACACATTATGAGTTTGTGTACCTTATCGTCAAAGCCAATTGTCAAAGCTTGCCCAAAGCATTGGGATGGCAATTATTATTGAAAACTGTAAACCTGTCTTTGGGAGGGAATAGAGTCTTATAAAGTGATTATTAGAGGAGTGGTGCGGCTTGAATGTGTTCAATGGCCCATAGGTCGATACCGCGATACCGGTTGACAATATTACGGGCAGTTTGACGTGTCTTCGATCGAGCCCGACCAGTTGCTGAATGGTCACAGCCCTGTGTGTGGCGGCGGGTTGGCAAGTTGAGTGGTCCAAGGCCACGCCATCCCATGGTAAAGTGGTTATCAGGCGTCGCGTGGCGCACACCAGGCGCAAGCTGAAGGTTGCTGGTTGAAATTGCCGCAACTAGGCGTCACGACCTGTAGCCACAGTCGCTGTGAAATCGAGGGTCTTGGAATACTTTGCTGACGAGCAGGCGGTAGATTATCCTACCATAAGGCACTGAGTCAAGACATACTGCCGGCACCAAGGAGAATACGACATGCTTTACTCGCCAGGCTGAATCAGACTGCTTCCGAACGCCCAGTTGCAATAATGACCTCGAGATCCCAGTCCAGATTCCCCTTTTGCTTCCAATCAGATACGCAGCGAATTCTTATCGTACTCCTGCCGATGCAAAAGTAACATGCCCTTCTACCTCCTTTCCAGGCACACTTGCTGTCGAAGTTCGTGCCGCATGTTTAGAAGCCAGCACGCACGCAGCACGCAGCACGCAGCACGCAGCACGCAGCACGCAGCACGCAGCACGCAGCAATCACAACTAGACTGCGACCAAATCAGAGCAAGGCCCCTGTTGTTTCCAATGGCGGAACCCCAGCCGGCGTGGGTGGGCGCACACGCCAAACGAGAGACTTTTTTTTTTTTATGATTTCTTTGCCTCAGATGCGGACGTTGCGCCGTTCCCAGCGATGGTCGTACAGAGCCTCGTCTACCTGAGTTACTGTAACCGCTGCCGAACGCCGGTACTTTACCTCACGTCCCTCCCTCCCTCCTTCTCTCACACCGCCCGGACTGGCAGACTCGCAGATCCGAAGCCAAGCATAAGGTACCTAGGGAAGGTAGGATACGCCCATAGGTAAAATAACCGAAGGAAAAAAGAAAAGAAAAAGAAGAAGAAAAGGAAAGCGAGCAAAACTTAGCTGAAGATCAGAAGAAGGATGGTAAAGAAGGATTGCAATGATAGAACTTAGTCCATTTCTCCCGGTGTGGCCTCACACTAACACGCTAAACACTGAAGACGCTCAAGTCTCGCAAGACCCAGAAGAAGATCCGTTCCTCATGCCCATTAACCGCTCAGCTATAATGTACAACGCAGATCCAACCCAATCCACAGACGCAACGCAATCCATCTCTTTTATACAATACTCACCCTCTTCGTCTCAAAAGCGGGCAAGCAAGAATCATACGCTCTTGCCCACCACCGCGCATCATAACGACCTCGAGTCTAGTCGTTGCCCTGCCCACACCAAAACAGATAGAGACACTTCTCTCGAAATCGTCCGCTTCCTCAAACCAACCGTCTTGTTATGCATCGTACCAAGCCACGGTCTAGTCGAAATAATATATGTAGAAGTAAGTTCCTGTTCCCATTCCCTTTCCGCCATCCACTGGCACGGTATGGTATTCCTCCCAGTCCAAAGCCCACCGACCATCCCTACCGCCATCCCACCATATAGTCATCCTGACTTCCGAATGAAATGAAAACAACGAGGATGCGTTGCCAAAGTGTTTACCCCCACTGGATTCTGTGCTCTATCCATCTAATATGTATCCCGTCATAATGGACTTAGGATCCCAGTGCCGCTATCAGCTAGGGTAACCTCGTCCGGTATATCCTCTTCCCGAAATTTAATGCCCCCTTCAAGCTTAATGCCGCCCTTGACCCATTCTTGGTCCGCGACTTTCTGCATTGTCCACCGACTTCTGGCCCTCTTCAAAAGACCTTCCGTAACAAGCATGGCACCTTCCAAGCCTTTCTCTTTGAACTTTTCAGGATCAGATTCATGATCTCCTTCCTCGCCAAAATACTCGATCCAGCGCCATTCAACTCTTGCGATGCGATGACTAGTCCGGCTACGCTGCTTGTGCCCTTCGGACATTCCTGGATTTGGATCGAAGGGCAACCTGCTTTCTAGGAGTGCGTATAAGAGAACACCCAAAGACCAAGCATCTGTAGCTCGACCGTCGTATGCTTGTCCCATGATGACTTCTGGAGCTGCATAATCATCTGAGCCACAACGAGTGGTAAGCTTCTCATCATCAGCAACGCGCCTTGAAAGTCCAAGATCAGTCAATGTGATAACAGAGTACGGGTATGTAGCCCAGTCTTGGTCGCGCCGAAGTTCATGTGGAGTAAGGTTCACCAGAACATCTAATCAGGTGATCAGTACCAAGTCGCATCAATCATCCAAAAAACTTACTCTCAAGCTTGATATCCCTATGCACGATATGTCTGTCATGGAGGTACTGTATAGCGCCAACCAATTCCGCAAACATCCTCCGCAATAGTGAAGGAACGAGAAGATCTCGGTGCTCACTTGCGACCTCGAACAAATCTCCACCTGGACAATAGCTGAGTACCAAGATGGCACGAGTCTCTTCGATATTCCAAGCTTTTAGGTGAACTAGAGATGGGTGATGAATCGTTTTCATGATTTCCAGTTCTCGTTTCAAAGAAATCTCGACTCTCTCTTCAGATGCCCCACCCTTGGGGCCATGTTCACAGATCTTCACCGCAACGAGCTTTTTCCGATCGATCTTGGGATCCATCTGCGCCGAGGTAATGCCCTCCATTGGCTGTCCGAAGACGTCGTCTTCATCTATTCGATTCTCTGCTACCGGAACCTGGCTCGTAGCTAACATTACCTTACTGAATGTGCCTTGGCCCAGAAGCTTAAGTGCCCTCCATCGACGTCGTTTTTGGTCTTCACGGGTGAATGCATCGTAGTACTCATAGCGAGGTTTTTTGTGTGGTCGAGGCACCTGAGCAGAGAGGGAGGAATCGCTATCGCTACTTTCGCCTCCAGTCCTGCTTGATGGAGGTGTTGGAGGCCTGGCAATGGGAGCCAAACCTCGCTGAGCAGCCAGATGGGGTTCTCTTCGCATATGTGGATCTGGATTTGTATCTGGGGTAGCATCGATTATAGGCGCGTGGGATCCTGAGACGGTGATATGTCGAGATTTGGGGACTTGCAAAGGCTCCGGTACATATTCGCTGACACTCCTATTCCTGGTGTGTCCCTCTCCTAATTTCTCTCTATCCACCTGCGCCGTAATCAGTCCCGAGTCACTAGCATTTGTCACCAGTCCATGATAGGCACGTCTCTTCGATTGGTTCGCTATCGCAGAAGATATCGACTCGCCGTTCGTCGTAACGAGGGCAGAGTCTGCAGTTATAGGTAACATGAGGTCCCGGGATTGTGGTCTTGAGATGAGCTTTTTCCAAGGGCCCGGCGAGTCACCAGACAGAAGAGGTGAAGGCAGAGGTGTCACATCGGCCATAGCATTTAGCATTGGCGAGGAGAGGGCAGAGCTGGGCGCCGATCCCAGGTTGGAACTGCTGCCTATGCTGCTTGCCAAAACGTTCTTTATACTGGGCGTTCGCGCCAACGGCACGCTGATCGATTGTGTTCTCTGCTGTCCTCTCGCCGACTCAGGTGAGCTCCGCGCTGTTGTGTCGTTGCTCGCCGCTGTGATGGTATACCCTGGAATGATATCGGTCTGAATTCGCAGACCCGCACTCAGTGGACTCGGGCTCGATGTTTGGTTATCTGTAGGAAGGAGTCGGGAGTTCGTATCGAGCAGAGGGATCGCGGCCCCAGCCGTGAAGGAACGTAAGGAGTTCGAGGCGCTTGGGGGCGGCGAGGGTGCGATCGTGGTCGACTGGAATACGGATCGAGGGCTGGGCGATTGAGAGACTGCGGAAACTGAAGCACTAGAGTCATCCCTCCGATTCTCCCCGCTCAGCGTAACGGCGTTGGAAGGTGTCGTTCCCGACGATGTATCTGCAGACAACAGAGTGTTGGCCTCCTGATATCGTGGGTCTGGAGATTTGGGTTCGTGGCTGGACATGGTGGGGGATATAGGGAGGGCGGTAAGGTGGTGGGATTGGGCGCAGCTGTTATCTGAGTGATATTCAGCGTCGAGTGAGTGCTAACAGCCAGCCGATGGTCTTGTTTAGCTCGACATAGTGAGGACAAAAGATGCGTAGGATAGAGCAGGCTGGCGGTGAATGGGCAGTTGAAGGCGGACGTAGAGTTTGGGCGTCTGTCTCGCGGTGATGGGTGGTGTTCTGATCAGATCAGATCAGTTCCGTTTGGGTCTGGGTATGACAAGTGAGGAGCATGCAGCGTGAGCGTGGGCGTGGAGCAAGTCCGCCAGGCGAGGCGAGACTGGACGACGAGGAAAGAAGTGGACTCGGTCTCTGCCTCTGCCTCTGCCTCTGCCTCTGCCTCTAATACCCTGGCGCCTTGCCCGAAGCGGACTAGGGACGAGCTTAAATCAATGGACCCAAGCCCTACGGAGATATCAATGCAACTTCTGACAACTGACCTGCCTCTGTCTCGCCGTCCACTTGCCTGCATCGCCATCTCGTTATGCTTCACCTTTCTCCCAGGACGAGCCCGTCCTTTGTTCCTGCAAACACGACTGCAGTCGCCGCAACTGCTCGATGCGTGCGTCTCAGCCCTGGCCGCGTCCTCCAGCCACAACCGCCCAGTCTCTCAGGGCACCACGCTCCAACACCACCTCACTAAAATGACGCGGCTCCGACGCCGGACCCAGCCCACTCAGACGTGCCAGATTGGTTCTGTGCGAGCGCTCACGGGGTGCTGTTAAATGAGCCAGCAGTCAGCAAATTTCGGACCTGGAAGCAGAACTCTAACGTTGACCGTTTGCGTGAATTGTATTGTGGAGCGGCTGTCTCTCACGCACCATCCAGTGGCAAGGGATGACCAGATCACTTGCAGCGAGTCTCAATCGCTTTGCATCTCCACGGTCCAGTCTCACACGGGGAACGACCGGCATTCACAATTGGCTGCATATTCTCAGCCAATCACCCCGTTGCGGTGGGGTCGAGTCTGTGAGGCTGATAGTGGATGCCCCGAGGGAACGTCATTTACGAGGCCGCCACATGATGCAGCTTGCTTTCTATTTTTGTTGCTGGGTATTTTCTGGATTGGCTTGATTTCCCCGTATCGTTCTTCGATGCCTTGCTCCGCCAGTGTTTGCGCAATCGTGGCGCTTTTGTTAGCGACGAAGCCCAGGAACCCAGCCGGCGACCATATCACCACTCTTGAATATACCATCTTGCACTGTGCCCATACTACCACCCATTCTCCCAAGAGACAAGTGCTTGCAGGAGATCCCAGGAATCCTTCCTTTATATGCAGTTCCTGGTGCCTGGTGCCTGAAAAGTTCTCACTCGGCACCAGCAGCAAGAGAGCGAGGAGTCTGCAAGTGTTCGGAATTCCCGAGGATCGGGATGCGAGAAGCATCCGAGCAAGTCCTCTCAGCAGATCCGTTGTTGGAAACATTACAAATTATTTTTACGGGCTAACAATCATCTGCCGGAAAGTATAACGCAATTTAAACCTCGAATTATGCAGTACTGTACCTGGCTAGAGTCGGCCATCGTCACACAGACCGGATGCAACAGAGTGAGACTTCACCAAAATGTCTCACGCATGGCGGAACGGCGCCCGCGAGTAACCCCAGATCCCATTCACCACATGGCACGCCCTGAAATTATGAATGTCTTACATTTCAAAGTTGGGCAGAACCCGAGTCAGTTTTCATATATTCATCAAGGCAACGCTGATTTCAATCTTGTTCGATACAGTAAGTCGCCACTTTTGGCCAAAACACGACCGTGCAGTGGATCTTGCGGTCTGTAGCTATTCATTTCAACTTGCGTTCTGGGTTCGGGTTCCCACAATTTCGTTGTCCGTCTCTTTGTTCGGATCAATTTGATAGACGCTAATACTCACCACCGGCGATGAAACCCACCAAAACAGCCGCATACGCTGCTGCCATTGCCACCAGACTGCTATGGCTGGCATCTACCATCCAATAAGCAAGCATCCAAGCAACAGCGAACGTAAAAATACAAGTTGTCTACAGTCAAGTCAGCGTTTCTTTCCAGTCAAATACAATTGGTGGAGGGAAATCCATACAACCAGACGACTAGTAAGACTCTGATCCAAAACCATAATCAGCATCGGAAAGATTAACGCCATGCCCCCGAACGTAGCCAGTGCTATTCTTGATCCAAGTGAAGTCTGCATCATCTTTGTATGTTCAGAAGATTCTAGGATGTGTCGAGAGAAAGGGTCACTTCGCCACCACGCGGCATGCGAGTGCATAAGGGATTGGGACAAGTCTTGAGCCAGTTCAACTTCTTCGGGGTCGCTGGATCTTGATGCGCATTCAATCACGGCAAGTGTGCGTCCATAATTACCGCAGCGTGGGAGAGTTGAGGGTCCAAATTCGCGGTCTCGGATTGTAAATCTGTGCCATGCTTCATAAGCCTTAAGGGCTTTAGCTGGATGACTGTTAGTACCCTTTATCTCTACGAAGGCGGAACTCCTTACTGTAGCGCATCAAATCCTCATGGATCGTATCCCATCTGTCGTCTGAACATACTAATCAAAATCAGCCTTGTCTTGTCACTAAAATGTATCTCGACATTTACTCACACCCCCTGTATCGTTCATTCTTACTTCCCATCACCCAACTGTGTTTCCTCAATTTACCGGCTGCAACTAGAATCCCATCAAGCAGCATCTGTCCAACCATATCTCTATGATCATCCATCGGCCACATCGGAGACCCAAGCCCTAAACCTGGATCATACTTTTCCAACAATGCACGCATCTTTATCGCCCTCTCCTGGATCACATCCTCGTCTCCACCATCAACCGCACCTCCACGCGCAGCATTGCTAGAATCGACACCGCAGGCGACGGATTCACACCCAAACCCCAGACTGGCATGTCTCCTGCCCTTAGTATGAGCCTGCACACCAGGTGACACCGGAGCCTCGACATACACCACACCCGCCTGCTCCCTCACACTCACGCCCTCCAAACAGATCGTCTCCGTCCTGCTCAGCACCGGCAAGGGCGTGCGAAACGCCGACGCATACGACGTAGCTCCGGTCGACAGCGAAATAGGCTGAGAGTGCGACGTCGAGCGCGTGTGCGAGGGCCCCCGTTTGCGCAGCGGCCGCGAGTGTGCTGCTGCGGATTCTAGGTCGCCAGCGCTCCGGGTGAAGAGCGGGAGGTTGAGACTGGGTAGCGAGGAGAGGGATAGGAAGGGATTGCGCATTCTGCGAGTAGTGGGAGGAAGAGGTATGTTAGCTGGATGAGCAGGAAGAATAATATGGCTGAGGGCATAGGGGTTGCGTGCGGTTTGTGGCGATGGTGGCGATGTGGAGCAGATAGGGGATATGGATGGTTGGTAGGTGAGTGAGCGCGTGAGAATTTGGAGATGTAAATGGTGTTAAGTGCCATGCTTCACTGGGCTATGGATCGACTTGAGTGAAGATAGCGGGCCTAAGATCCACGAAAGTGGCAGGAGCAGTCTAACCGATGAGTGCCATCTGCCTTCGGTATATAAGTACTGCAAGGAAACCGCGAAGAGCAGGGTAAACGTTTGGTTGAGTGGACGTGGATATCTATTTCTAGGGTATATTCTATTCTACTCTAGCTCTAACAAGTCTAAATCTTCGTCTATGTCTTCGTCTATAGTTTCATCTCTATCTTCGTGGTCTAGATGCGCAAAAACTCATCAAAGATATCATACACTCTACTGCTTGCCTCTCCTCTCACCATCTACAACCTTGCCTTGAACTTCTCATTCTCACCCTTCAGCGACCCGGCCTGGTACGGGCACCCGCCAGTACTCTTTCCCGGGCTTCCAAGACTCGCGCTCTTCTTCGGCGCCGAATGGTAACCACCTAATTCATTGTCACTGTTCATGATCTTTCCGTCCTCGTCTCTCTGGATGCCCAGCTCCATCAACTTTGCAAAGACCTTGGTGAAGTCCTCGAAGAAGACCTCTTTGTCCCGTGCATAGAGCTCCACCCACTGGGCGAAAGAGGTGTCTTGAGTGAGTGCGATATCTGTTGGAAGCATCATGAGCTCGGTCTCGGTATCTTCATCGTAGTTGACGAATTGTGAAATGCCATTCGACAGCGTCTTTGGCTTCCATTGCAGGGAAAGCAGAAGACGGAAGTACTGGTTGGTGAAGCGTGTTGGGTTATTGACCCATGCGCCCGAGAATCCGGATCGATCTGCGTGGCATCGCCCCAAGTTGTGGGCTCCTGAAAGCGCAACAATTTCCTGATCATTGAATCCCATGCGGTTGAAGATCAATCTCAGGTGGTCTGATCCTTGCGCCGCATCTGGCAGTCGTCCTCGTGGTGGCAGTTTGGAATCATCTACAAGATCTGTTCGACCTCCCTGCCATGGAATATCTGGGCCACCCATCTCTTTGATTGCAACCACACCTGCCAGTGTCCAGAGGTCGGCGTACGTGATCCATCCGTGCTTGGCTTTGACTGGCTCAAGGAAGACTCGAGCATGTTGCAAACCGGCGTTCGCAGGGTCGCCACCTTCGGCTTCATAGCGCATGCCAGCTCCGTTCGAGCCACCGGTATCGGTCTCTGCGTCGTAGGTTCCTGCTGAGTGCCTGGCCACGTTAGTAGATGTGATGAGTACGAGGATACGAAAAGTCCATTAATATTTGCTATGAGATGATCCCATACTTACCACGCAAGTCGCACGAATACAGGTCCAGCGCTGCCATCGTCGTAGCCGGGCTGGTGCATCAGTTGGGCGATATCCTTTCGGACAGCCTCAAAGTCGCCCTTCTTGCTCATCTTGTCCCCTTCTGAGGTGATTAACTATAAGTGCCAAGGGTAAAGCGTCCAGATTTCTCCTTGCGGGTGTACTGGGCAGATAAAATAGGTTGGTGAATAAGGAACAGGTGAGAGAGCACGAAATAAAGAGAGAGACAGAGTATAGGTAGAAAAAGATACGGAACAAAATCACGAGAAGGGAAAGGAGCCGAGGCTCGCGGCAAACTTATCTGAGGCAGCTTATCTTACCGCGCGTGAAGAGCATTTTCCGTGGCGCGATTGAAGGCATTTCGAGACAATATTGTGGGCCGTTTGATGAATCATGAGGCTCATTGAAGAAAAATGGATTGATGTCGGGATGGCGATACGCGCTAGACATGTGGAAAGAGCCGAGGTCGCGCCAACGTCAACTCTAGTGGCTTTTGCCCCTGCATTATCTTGGCTTCCACATGCTCATCCTCATCCGTCACTGGCGATGGTGCATTCCAATTCCAACTACCTAGTGTTTTCTCAGCCTTACTCACATTTTCTACTGCATCCAATAATCGTAGAGTGTTCCGCAATGCATGTCCCTTCATGACAAGGCTGGTTCTCTCGTCTGTTCATGCGCGTTCAGATCCCCGGTGGGATGAATTCACTTCGTCGTGTTCTGCTCCAATCATGTCCTTCAATGTGCGCCATCATGTGGATAAACTGCTGACAAGCTTCCACAACAAGGGTTGAATGTGTGCGGCTGCTTCTCCCCCTGTAGTGGGCTGCCTTTCCAGAGGCCCCTCAAAACTTGAGAGAAAATGATTAGACTTTCTTAGATTTAGGAGAGTCTTTAAGAGGCTCACGTTCCTATTGTCCGGCATGGGGGATGTGCTTCGAGGGAGCAGCCCACAAGGATCTTTCAAAGGCCAACCAATCAGGTCCAATTTGAATATGCATGCTGCATACACAATCTCAAGGCAGATACAGTCTACAGTTTTCAAACCTGCTATAAGGCTAGAGTCCCAACCATGGCACCTCCTGCTTTCTCATTAATCATTTTCTGCCTTTGTGACCTCCAGCGTATTTCAGATGTGCGATCATGGCAGATATCGCATATTCGAAGATTGAGTCATCGGCAGAGTCTACTTCTGTGCACATGCCCGCATTGCCTCGAACGGAAGCCAGAGGCCTGAATTCGAAATCTGACATCGCCTTTGTGGAGTTGATGGAGGAGCCAAGACCCACATCCAGACATGCGGTTTCAAAATGGGGAATTGGTCTACGAACCCCACTGCTGATGGGCGTATTCTATATACTGGGTAATTGTTCTCGATATGTTACAAGTTCTTAGCTTGTCATTAACATAAATGCTAGCCTGTGCGGTTGCAACTGTCCATCTTTGCATGTTTCTCTACTTAGATGGAAAACCTTCGGACGGACCTGGCGATAGAATTCCACACCAATCTTTTGTCTCAGCAACTTCTGTCATCCTGTCGAACCTCTTTGGATTAGCTTTGACCACATCGGTGGCTTTAGTTTTCACTCAATACCTTTGGTATCTTCTGCGGAACCACACACTGAAAGTTTCAACTATCGAGTCTATGTTTAGTATGCGAGCAAACCCTCTGCTTGCTTTGAGAATGGATATCTTGAAGACAGCGCCTTTTCTAGTTATAATCGTTGTCCTCTTTTGGTCGATCCATGTTGCTGCAAGCTTCGTGCCCGGCGCTTTGGTAGTTGGTCCAACACTTCGTTACGCAGTTCAGCCACTTACAGTCCCGACATATAATAGCTCGTTCGTAAGTCTAGCGCGATTCAGCTTCAAGTTACTGACCAGACATTTGCCTAACGGTCACAGGTTGGGAACGGCTCTGGGGTCGATACAAACCGGTTTTCTCTTGATAGATTTACGCTCTCTTCGCAATACAGATTCATTCCCAAGTAAGTATGAAGCAGCTGTGAAGCATCTACTCGCTGATCCATCTTCTTGCCAGTTCTAGACGTGGACTCTATTCTCTTCCACTAGGGCGCCTGGCTGCGCAAGCTATGATTGTTGGGCATCCCAGCGTAATGCCAACGCCTTGCGGAGGCAACTGCTCGTATGCAATAACATTTGAATCCCCGGCTGTGAAATGCAATACGAGCACATCGTACTTAACGCTAAACACATCCAATTTTTTGGCGATGTACCCTGGCATTCCAGCATATGCTAGCGAACTCCGTGATCCGTATCTAGAGGCTCAAGAAGCCGGGGATTCATCGTACCATTCGGGATTCGTACCACCTTCTACATTCTCCGCCTCGACGCTTCTGCCCGTAGGTATTACCAATCCACCTGAAAGGGGCGGGGATACTGTCGCAATGCAAGACAATGTTCTCTATTGCGCCGCTGCTTCTAGGAACTATACGGTGTACTACAAGTATGAGAACAACCTTCAGTCAATCGTCGCTATCGGTCAAACGATCCGGGAGATCGTGAATCTGGCTGCACCAGGAGGAACCTTTGACATATACTGGCCAACATTCGTTGAATCGAGCAATTATACTGGTGATTTATTCGGCGATCCAGGCAGCACGCATCTAGGTTATGGACATGTGAACTGGACCAGTGATTGGGTATCTTGGTATAGCACCAGTCAGCTAATGGCCATATTTAACAGCATGATGAGATTAGTAAATGGCACCTATCTGGTCGATTTCGCCCAAGTGAGCAGCGCAACTGGCACGCTACCATCTTCATGGGGCCTTGGAAATGATACGTGGGGCACAGATCTTGCATGGATTGACAGCATCGATAGATTCCCCACAAATTCCACAGGTGTGCAACCGTCTCATGTCGCCCTTGTTCCCTGCTTTTTAGTTGATGTTTGCTAATAAAACCTACACAGCGGACCAATACGAACGGAGTACCGTCATTCGATACACACCTTTCAACGATTACTTCCACAATTTTACCGCAGATCCTGTAATGCGTCCGATTGTCGGTAATCTAGAGGAGTCCCACTACGACCGTCTTTCCTTCACCATGACGCCCGAACTTATCAACCAAGCTCTTCTCAATATTACGTTGTCGATGATCTCTGAAATCGGCTGGTGGAACACGACAGCAAACGTTACAACATGGACTACTATTAACACATATCAGTTTTCTAAACCTGCTTCTTTCTTCATACCATATGTTCTCTCTCTCGCACTCGTGCTACCGGTTTTGGCTCTTGGAGCATGGGTTTTGAGAGACAATGGCGTTGCAGCTCAAGAGAACAGCTTTATTCAATTTGTTAGCACAACAACAGGAAGTGTGGCGCTTCACAGGGCTGCCGCAGGGGGGTGTTTAGGCGGCAAGGAGAATGTGCCACAAGAGTTGAAGGATATGAAGATCAGATATGGAGAGATGCGCGGTTTTAGAGGAGATGGCGCTATTCGAAGAGCTGGGTTTGGAGCGGATGGTGAGGTTTTGCCTCTTGTCAAGGGTGCCATGTACGGTGTGTGAGCGAAGTACCGAAATCTCAGATGGTTCTGAGTCACGCTAGAGATTGCACAATTCCTTTAATCGAGAACAACTTACTCAAATCTATCTATATTTTGCCGTCTCATACATTAAATCCTTTGTGGCTTCTTTTCATAAATACAGTCAACGCCACACCAGTTCAGAAACCTCAACCTTACCTGAATCCATGCTCACCTCTCATACTCTTCCAAAATGTTCAATTCAACATCCCCATTTCGTTTTCTCTCCTCCAATTTCCCCCTCTTTGCCTTCTCCTCATCACTCGATTGCGGCCTCAAAGCACCTGCCTCACTTTCCGCCCACCTCCCGTTTATTCGTTGCCTGACCTTCTTCCCAAAAAATGCGAGCGGAATAGCTACACATCCCACAACCAACAAAGCAAGTCCAATCTCAAATTGCATGCCTTGGATACCCTGGGATCTAATCCATGGTAGAATAGCGTACGTCATGAACCCGGAGGCAAGGTACGCGAGGCCGTAGACAACGACGATTCCGGGCGCCGCCCAGCGCGGGAAAGCCTCGGTGACCCAGAGAGTGCCGGCATTGCCAATGGCGGCGAAAGCGAAAGCACTTAAACTAGAGGCGAATATGATAATTCCGGGATGCCACAAGCGTTGGACGGCAAGGCCGAACAGGATGTTCGAAAGCGTACCTGAGATGACAGGAAGGATAAATGCAGGGAGGTAGTATTCTGCCTCTCGAATCCCGTTGTTGTTCATAGCTAGCTTTCTTGTTGCTGCACTGAGGAGGTATCCAGATGCCGGCCATGCGAGAAGGCTGGCTGCTGCCGGAGCGAGATAAGTGAGCGAGATACTAGTTATTGAGAAGTTATAAGGCGCTGATGAGAGGGTGATCATAAAAATTTCGCCTATAGAGAGGGTGCTACACAGCATTATTGCTTGGAGTAGCGCAACCCAGAAGATAAGAGGATTGAAGACACAGAGTGCAATTTGGGGATAGCACGCGAACATTCCTCTCCATCCCACACGTGTCTTTACAAAGGTTTTGTACTCATAGTGTGTAAACCACCAGCGACGCGTATTTGGGCGGTCGGGGAGTTCTTTGCCGCTTGGGTACTCCTCCCAAGAATCGTAGAATTGCGTCTTCTCTGTAGCTGACTGCGCGAGGATGCGTCCGTCGAAGGCTTGTGCTGGACGAATAAAGTATGTTTCCGGGTAGAAGAAGTAGGCGAAGATTATTGAGATGAGACAAGGAATAGTCAAAATTCGGTAGAAAAGCCTCCGATCACTTCCATTCGATGACATTTGAGGTGCCAAGGTGAAAATAGCATATGCAGCGGCAGCAGTAAAGCTCCATGATGCAGCTATGGCGTGCGGTCGTTGGTGGATGAACGTTAGGTCAATAACCTGTAGAAGGCCCTGATCTTTTAGGGCTTGCAACATATCAAGGTGGGTGGTGTACGTACAACGCTAAGAGTAAAACCTTCTGCGAAGCCACTGAGACAGAGTGTAATAATGTAATGATAAAATATTGTTGTCACTCCAGCCCAGACTGTGGCGAGTGTCAAAATCAATGCCGCAAGTAAGAAAGCGGGCCGTCGTCCAATTGCTATGGATAATGGAACCCAGATAAAAGTGCCAATTCCCATAAAGACTGAGGGCGCAGCCACCAAGATATCGGCTCCAAAAGGGCTCATATCCTATCTCATGTTACGACCTTCATTATAGGACAGGGTTTGGTATCACTTACTTGGGTACTGAAATCGGCTGTTATCCCAACGAACAGGAAACCTGAACCCTGTACGAGCACCAATGAAACAACTGAAAACCAGCACACAGCCAGAAATGCGAGTACTCTTTTTGTTACACTCCAATTCAATGGGTCCCTGGGAGATCGCGACGGCATTGGCAGGCTGATGATCTTACCATCCCCACTGATGAGGAAAACACTACCCGACAAGTCCATAGACTCGTACTTGGATCGGTTGGTGAGGCCGCTCGTCGTTCTTGAAGACATACTGAGCAAGTGATTTGTGCCTGGGCTCTGCAGTTGGGAGTAATAAGACTGGACATGTTCAATATATGTGTGGCTCATTGACATATACGAAATGCCACTTCCTATTATGGCTAGAGAGGCATTAGAATTTCAGTACGAAACTCACATCAGGCTTGCTGACCAATGAATAAGTCTCTTGTGTGCGAAACAAAGCCTAAATCCTGCTCCGTAGGAAGCATCTATCATGGGACGAAAAGCATGGTTGCCGACTCTGGCATTGGTCACACCCATATCAATCCTGAAATCCTAGATTTGAAACTGAGAAACAGCCATTGGATGCATGGGCAACTTAAAGCTGGGGAGATTCAATTGATCAAGTATGGACGGGATTCGGAAGCGAATTGAGTTAAGGTTCTGCATGATGCGAGCTGAAAGCCAGAGAGAAGGTAGGGAGATAGTGGTGCTCCCTGGAACATACAAATCGAAACTTCCAGGAAGCTTAAATAACTGCTCAATCCCGTACGGCATGGAGTACAGAGCGTGCAGTATTAAGTGAGCGATGGATTCGCTAAGACAAGTTTCATTTGACAAACTTCATTTGAGACACGATCCGGAACTCTGTGCGCAATCCCGACCACCCGGAAACGCAAGGACGCTGGTTCAAGTCTCTTTAGGATTTGGACGAACCATGCAAATACTAAAACGCGGGGTGGTACCTACCTCGATGTAGCACCATTCAAACATGACCTCGCAAGAACAACACGACTGATATTATCCTCTGTGATGCTTTCATATGGCATAGACTGACAAGAGATAAAACGGCGGTTTAAGAGCGTGCTTGCCGAAAAGAAGAGAGCTTCGCACATTCTTCATCCCGTTGTGATCGCGCATAGTAATGGCTGCAGGTGGGCTCTGGTGGACCTTGATTTTCGATAGACAATGGCACTGGTCATGTCTCTCACTCGTGAGTCAAGCAGGCGTTACTTCAACTCGTTGGCTTGCGATAGCCACAGCACGTAAGATCCTAGGTGGGGCGCTTTACGAAGTTAGGTTGCATCCTTAGCACTCGCTTATCGATCCGCTGCTGAATCTCGAGCTACAAGAACCCTTTCTCTCTACGTTGAATTTCTCGGCTGATTCGAAAAATAGAATATATTGCACGGTACTTATGAAAAAAATAAGTTGACATGCTGCTCTCACCCTGTGAATCCCTCAAAGGCTGGTGGTTCCACCCAATCCACGTATGCACGCGCCCGGAACTCACCTCCGAGCTTTCATATCTTCAGCCGCATCTAAGCCACCTGAAGTTGGGAGTTTTCCCAGCCTTAATTACGGATATACTTGTGCAACAAAAAGCTCACCAACCCCGCGTTTGTGTTTGTCGCTCCGCCTTGAATAGATTGTCTATTTCTACCTATTTCTCCTTTGCAGCATAATCGAGAAGAATTGACACCGAAAATGGATCGCATTGAAGATCCTCTCGACCGGAGCAGCCAGGCAGCGTTCCAGACATGGACACTTCCACTGCCAGAAACAGTCTCAATAAGCATGATCCATACCCAAAGCCTTGAAAATAAGCGGCGAATATTTGATAGAATGAATTCTACTATGGATGCGGAGCGCGAACGCGGCGAAGCTATTTTGTCGCGGCTACGAACTCTGTCGCCTCAAACCGCCGAGCTATTTGAATTGAAAGTCAACCAGATCGACGATTTCACAATGAGGCTCGTGAACAACCGCCCAGACGTAGCTATTCCAGAAGACTCTTATGTTGCCCTTTCGTATTGTTGGTCTGCGCAGTTTCAAGCCTCGACTGATGCATCTGAATTTTCAATCCCGACCTCATCCATACTCTTTCAAGCAGCAATGAATGAAAGGGCAGCCTCTACCGAAGGTCTCTGGGTAGATCAAATGTGTATCGACCAGGACTCGAACGAGGAGAAGAGTGTTGCTATTCCTACTATGGCCGCTCTCTACCGCAACGCTTCCAGAATTGTTGTCTGTCTCGACGATATCGAAATGGATGAAGAGGAAATGGTATTCCTAGCTCGAGATGTTCTCCCAGAATACGAGGACCCAGCTTTTCCTCCAGGAGAGTTTCCACACTTAAATGATCCTCTTCCCTACATGGTCGCAAATCCAGTGTTGTACCGATTTTTCCAGAAAATCTGTGAGTCAAGATGGTTTACCAGAGCTTGGTGCGCACACGAGGTACGCTTGGCACAATGGCACAGGTTCTATATTAAATGTCCGTCTATCTATCCAGAGCAAGCTATGGCATTTGGCTTCACAGGGCAGTTCCTCTGGTGGCTCGCAGGCTTGTCCTCGAGTCTTCCCAGTCTTTCTGACGCAATGAGCAAAGCGCGCAATACTATCATTCAAACGCTAGATATCAGGCAGAGGATTCGACAAACAATTCGACTACATCGTGGAGAATATGCCTCCGAAAGTAATGACAACTCCTACACTCTCACGATGTTGGAAGTGTTTGATCTCGGCGCAGGTGGTAACCCATCGCTTCCTACAGAGACGCTCCGCAATCGGGATGCAAACAGAGATCGGATTTCTATCGTTCTGAATCTCCTTGGGAACGGGCTCAGGTTGAAACAAACAACGGATCCGAATCTAGAAGACTATAGCGGGACTGAGAAATGCTTCAGAAACATGCTCGTTTTGGCAATCGCCGCAGGGGACCCAGTAGCTCTCTGCACCACGGGCGAATCATTAGGGGCAGCAGATGAGGCGTTGTCAGGAACCTGGCTTTGTAGACCGAAGAGCTCGGACTTGGGCTCAGCACCAGAGGTAGAGAAGCTTCCCGAAGTATCAACGGAAGGTATCGAGATAGATCCCAGCCCCCTATGTTATTACATTCGCCTCGACGGCTATTTTCTCACCACTTCCGACACACCAACTGCGGATTCCACTGTCGTTGCCACGGCACAGGTCATAGTCACGCTAGCGAAGAATCTCGAGATGGGCTTGGGCCCCACGGGAGAAATGGTTGAAGCATACGGACCAGGACCAGACTACGGTGCATGGCAATGCCAAACAAACACGCCTGAAAAACTTGAATGCTTTGTTCAAACGCTAGCATGTGTTCTCTACTGTGGTCACGATTGGATGGAAAAGGTAGCAAGAAGATGTAGCTTCCCTCCGCGCTATCTAGAAGAACTCATCATCAATGCCGCGATCCACAAAGACGGAGTTGACCTGCATCGCATCATGCGAAGTCCTTCCTGGGAGGATGCACAGCCGGGTTGGAAAGGGATCTCAGCGATTCTCCGCTTTACCAATTGGCTGATGTCCTGGGGTCACAACGCTACAGCTGGCGATCGAGAGGAGTGGAAGCCATATTTGTTTCTGATGGGCGAGGAAACTATTCTCACATACGCTAAGGCCTATGATGGTGGACCTCACATTTTCTTCCCATCCTGTTTAGCGCAGGATGCATATGTTCGCCTTGCTAGGGCCTGGGTTTTGCATCCAGTCGGTGATAACTTGAACCTTGTGATGCGTGGGAAGACGAGGATATTTACCCCTGTGTCCCTGGAAGATCTTACAAATAGTGGGTGGCTACTTGCTCGTAGGAGTATCATTTATGGCTGGTAATCATTAGATTATTTCTACTCTCCATAGTCACTTCTGGAACTGATCATGTTTTCTTTTGTCACTATCGTACGCTCTCATGATTCGTCTCTAAACAGCCCAAGGAAATATGCTTACCTCTTTATTCCATAATCTTTGGATTCTCCTTTGACTTCATGGACGTATCTTATCATCGCAGTGGTCGAGAACACGTGCAATACGAGACATGCTGCTTTGTGCCATTCGCTTAAATGTTGATAGATAGGGGAGCTAGCGTTTTACGAAATTACGCAAGTTGAAGAAGCTTTTCTGGACGTAGAATCAAAAGAATTTGCGCGCGATTTCAAATTTGCTCATGATTCATTCCCTCATAATTTTATTCCCTCATGAACCCTCATATACTATAGAATTACGAAATTAAATATATCCTTCCTGCGATCCACGTAGTACGATTGTTATCGGTTGAAAGAAGACCTCATATTATCTGTAAGATAAGCAATAGCTTCTGAACGATAAGTATCGGGCTCAACATAAGCCAGATTTGTGACGTTTGCATCGAAGACAATATTGCGTGGATTTTCCAAAGTATACTTAGGCCAATAAGTACAACCCACTACGCCGGTCAGCTTAAAGTAGAAGGGAGATCGGGATCTCAACATACCACCACTATTGTTCGGATCTAAATCCACAATGAAACTAACCCACATCCTTGACATCATTCTGGCAACTTGTTTGTAGGTCTCAGGTTTGCCCTCGAATGGGTCAGATGACAAAGCGTTGATATACCCATCCCCCCTCAGATTCGCAAACACGAATGCCACTTCTGTGAAATGAGATACACCGATAGTAGCATCCAGCCCGTTAACAAAAACATTAAAGTGATAGCTATAAACTGACGAGTTATACTGTGTCCACATCTGGGACGCGAGCCGTCTTCCGACATGAACTTGCAGATCGCCAGCGTAAGCAGCAGCGCGCTTCCACTGAGCGCCGAGCAAAGGTTGGGATGGGGGTGGACGGCCAACGAGAGTTCCTGGTATGCCAATAGCTGGGATGTCCGGGTACACAGCAGCGACAGTGAGAGCGGTGGCGTTCGAAGGTCCTTGTGCTCTGACCGCGGCTAAGAACTGCTCCGTGGTGTTTATGCCTCGTGTTGCGAACCCAGTCCCCTCATCACTATTATGACCGAGGAGGAAAGGCACTTTGACGAATTTCCCTTCCCGGAGGAGTGTTGTTCCAGAGTCTTGCAAGAAGTCGCCATCGATCTGGGGTGCCCAGGTTGCGCCTGTAGTAACTGAGCTGTTGAACACTGAACTCAGTTTGTCGGTTGGTACTGTACGCAAACAAGCCAACGTATCAGCTGATGCCGTACAATTTGTAGCGTTCACAATGCGATTATAAAATGGTTGCCATTGAGCAGGTGTCATATAGGCTGCTCCTCCAACCGGGCCTCCACTCTGGGCAATAGCACCGCGGAACAGCTTGTCATCACGTCCACCATATGCGAGGAGCTGCATGCCAACACCTCTCGCTCCAGCACTTTCACCCCAGATTGTGACTTTGGAAGGGTCGCCGCCAAAGGCTGCGATGTTTTCTTGAACCCAATGGAGAGCTAGGCGCTGGTCGCGCAGACCTAGGTTTGCTGACCCGGCATCGAGGACTTCTTGGCCGAAAATATAGCCCCAGGCTTGGAGACGGTAGTTGATGCTCACCGCGATAAATGGTGCTCGAGTATAGACGGATTCTTGTACAATGAAAGAGAGATTGTATCGAGGATCTCTGCTCCCACCTTGGATCTGTCCACCGCCGTGGATCCAGACTGCGACAGGCAAGCCTGCATCATTGCTGAATCCTGCAGGGCGAACTACATTGAGGGTCAAGCAGTCTTCGGAGATGACATTTCCAAGAAGCCATTGATCAGAACCGTAGCCAATGCATTCTGGGGAATAATCAATGGCAGTTCTCGTGCCGTTCCAAGTAGTGTTCAAAGATTGTGCTTGACGAAATCGCAAATCTCCTACTGGAGCCTGCGAATAAGGGATTCCGAGGAAGAACTCCTGATCATAAGGTTTGTTGTATACTCCAGTGTAGCTACCATTCAACGCCGTGACTTTTGGGTCTGTTGCGTTGCATCTTGAACACAATGCCAGTGTAGCAAGAAAGAGTGCTCGAGAAATAAATACAGGCCTCATCGTGGCTCAAACCAGATATCTCAGTACTGCTCAAAGCTCGACGAGGCAGGAAGGGTTCATAAATGAAAGGACGCCACAAGGTAAACACTGCTAGCTCTAGGGGATCACGAACGGCTTTATACTGTACGCAGAGCAGGCTTCCTAGGCCATGAAGTGGATAACCATCTAGCAACTCCGTCATCTGATCTCTAAGAGCACGCTGGCATAAATTCTATTCATTAAGCTTTCAAAGCCCATGCGTGCACTCTATCCTTGGCTCAACACTCATGAGCACGGCATAGATTTTCTGTAAATCCACTGTTGCAGTTTTCATGCCGCAGTTGAGCCAGCACTCACCAAAAACAGCCGTGGGGTAGCTACGGCGAGTCAATTCACCCCTTGGCAGCGAGGAGAAGGCCCGAAGGTTTATGTCCCTAACTCCGTAGTCTCTTGGAATGACAGCGCAGTATTCGCCTAGCTCATCTCCGAAGAAATATAGGGGGGCTTGGCGGGGGGATAGTGACAAAGGTGGGGTTCTGCGGGGCGAGATGGGGTTTGGATTGTGGAGAAACAGCTCGGGCCGAGCGACTTCGATTACTTTCCACGATTCCCTTGCAAGCGGAGATTTGGCTTGGATGAAGTGAGTTTGCGAATCAACACATAAGTAGCGGCGCGTTCCTAGTTGGTGTCGACCACAGTTTGAAATCGGGACCAGCGTCTCGGAAAACAAGTGTCCGAGGCAGTGGAGTTAAAAGTGCTGCAGAGGATTACTAACTTGGTTGAAGAGCCAAGTCGTCTTAATGAAGAGACTTCAAATACTTGAATACAAAGGTAGCTTTTTGTATTGAGCATTGCCAACGCAAGACGCGCTGCCTTGATGGAAGGGGTCTGATCAGCATTATCGTTTAGTCCTTGGTTCAAAGCTTCTCCTTCACGATTATAAAGTACTAATCTTCTGCTATTGTATCTTCTGCTATTATTATCTTCTGCTATTATTATCTTCTGCTATTATTATCTTCTGCTTTTTATTCTTGGATTAGGGCCCTAGGTTTGACAACCGTTGTTGGGGATCTGTAACCGTGGTGTGTAGTAAGGTACTGGTCTCTGTGTCAAATCAAAACTCTGTACTCGAAATCGGTCCAGGTCTGTTGGTAGCCTGAAGAATTTTCAGCTTAAAAAGTCAATACAGCATCCTTGAGCAGGATGTTGAATTGAAGTAGTGAGTTCGGCAATATGAAGTCAGGCCAAGGTTGCAAGTGCGTTTTCACGAAGCGGGGAGATATTGAAATATGTGAACGCTTGTTAGAATGAGCGGGAAATGCCTAGAAGGGGTGTGAACGACAGAAGTAAATTCTCTTTCTTGGACAATATCTTACCAACTCTTTAACTTCATATTCAATTTGCCAAAATTGATAGTACCCAGTTGGCTCAAGCGACAATAGTGTCTCAGAGTCACTCACGTGAGCTAGTACCCCGAGCCTGATCTGAATTGTCTAAGCTATGTTACTCGGGAGTACATGCAAGGCGAAACTGCATCGTTTCGTTAGCTCCTGATGTTACTCAAGGGCTCAACATCAACATCAAAATGTTCCTGTTGGCCTGTAGCATTTGCATTTTGGCAGAGGTTCAATAGTCTTTCTCGTAGAGAATAGGTAAAATGTAAATGGCTCATAGTTTCTTATTGCTCTTCCGTCTTCCAACACTCTTAAAACATAGGTGCTCAGAAATGAATTTCTAGGGTTGTAGCTACAAATTGTAACTATACAGAGTGCTCAGTGCACCGCGAGCTGGTAGCTTAGACACTGCCTATTTGCTGATAGCAGCCACATGAATTTCAATGTCTGCGCGGATATTTCAAAGGCTTTTATGTTTGACGAGGCTTGGCCGGCCTGGCTGCCTCGTATGCACGCATGCTGAATCCCTTTCGATGATTTGTTGCGGGGAACATGGTTGTTGAAGCCACTTGCGACTTTCGTTGCGGGAAACATAGGTGTTCACGCTACCCAGCTCCAAAGCATGGGGGCATTGGAGCGCACTAGTGGCGTTTATTGCAGGAACATGGGTTTTCAAGCTAGCCAGCTCCAATGCATGGGGGCATTGGAGCGCACTAGTGGCGTTCGCTTCTGCTGGCCGCCCATAGGGACTTGTTATGTATACGCAGTGCTCCTTCGACGACTCTTTTTTCTTCAACGTTGATACATTTTGGCTGCTCGTAGAATTGAACTAAAAATGGGTAAGTAAGGAGAGGTTCATAAGCAAGACTGGATTTTCGCTCATGGGTGATTATTATGCAGCTCTCTCACCTGGCGACATCATCGCTATCACCTCAGTCCTCTTGACATTAGGAGGTGTAGGAATCGCCGCAGCAACTCTATGGCTAATGAGACACAACAACATTTTAATTAGTAAGCTCGCTCCCAGATCTAATTTCCCAGTAGACTTCCCAGTAAACTTGAATATATAATAATCGTAAATACAGGTATCCCCGAACCAGACCTCGAGCTAGTCGGCCAGGATCAACGCTCCTCTACTACGGAACGTCTACTCCCAGAAGCCGACGCCAGCACTGGGGAGAGCTATCCCCACTCAGCTAGAGACTCTGAAGCTCGAATGCATCGAGTGATTGGCGATGCACTCGAGCTCTTCTCGAGGCATCTGCGGAGTTAAAACGGGACTGTACCAGTAAGATTACGTTCCGGGTCAGGACTGCGGTTGATATCGTGCTGCGAACTTAGAAGCAGGCGCAAGATGCTGAAAATCCATGTTTAATGCGGATATTTTGTAATACTGGCTACGTGTAGCAGGCGAACTTCTCTTCGGAAGCATGGAGTATGGTATAGACTTTGTCTAGGGAGGGCTTGGCGCAGAACTGGACGCGTTGAAGTAAATCTATTGTTAGCATTGGAGTTAGATTCCGAATTGAATTTTTATATTGGATGGTATTGAATTGTGCTTTCAAGCACCAGCGTCACTTGCCGCAGCTGCTTGATTTGCCTCCTATCAGACTATGATTCACTGGTTGAACACCCCTTCGAGCTCCAAGTTGGGAATAGACGCGAACGTAAGAAATATCATGAATAAATGTGTACTATGTTGTTAGAAATAAACCTGATGATGGGTATATACCAATATTGCGCCAGCCTTCCCAAAATTTGCGCCCAGAATCCCTTAAACCAGTCCAAACATTTCAAGAACGACCCATAACAGCATTCGTAGCCAAAATCTCGATACGTCTCGCGTAGAGCTTCATCATATGACAAACTGGATCGCCCCACACAACACCCCTTAGCAGCTCATCCGAGATCATTTGCGCAACGACACCTTCATTCATCAACTCATGCGTCTCTTTCTTCTTCTTATTGACTCGACTCTCGTATTTCTGCACGCTGCGTAAGAGAACGATCCGTCCTGCATTGCTTAATGTTGCTTCTGGCACTGGCCATAGTGGGAAAGAGGCAATCATTGGCGCTGTTTTTGAGGCTTTGGGAGGAGAAGGTCGGATCCTGTTGAGTGCGAGGGAGGAGGTTGATTTCCCGAGGTTGGAGACCAGAGGATGTAACTTCGGGGGCGTAAGAGTGCTGATGCAGGATTGTCCAGGCGCTGGCGATGAGTAGAGGTCGATCAGAGAGCGCACGTAGGCTTTGTCAGCTCGAGGCACGGGATCACCCTCATTTACAAATGAATAGAAAAGTGACTTTCGAAGTGCATGGGTTCTGGGAGTTGCCAATGGCAGAAGGGTCACTGGTGGGGCACCAAAGCTTATGCAATGAATGCGCTTGAAGAAGCCAGTCAGGACGTTAAGCTTCGATTCAGCTTCAGGGCTCGTTGCGAGCATATGTGAGTATAGTAGAGCTGCCACTGCTCCTCCTGCTGAATGACCTGTGATTAATAGAGAGCATTTGGACCGACTTGGGTCTTCTTCTAGAAGGAAGCGTAGTCGGGCGGCAACAGGCTCGATCATCTTCTTTGCCACAGTGAGGAAGCCTGCGTGGCATAGGTTTCCTGGGTCATCCTATATCTATTAGTGGAGAAACAATGTGCGAGAAGGAAGGGCTTACTAGAAACCCCTCTGGAGAGATCGGTGCTGAATTTAAATTGACTGCCCAGTCCATGAATGATTGAGTACCGCGAATGGCAAACACGATAGTGTTCATATCGTCCATTGGAACTGACTTGATGACCATTGCCTTTGTACCTAGCCTCCAGTCTGACTCGACATGAGTTTCCTTCTCTTGACCAGTAGGCTTCATATATACATGTTCGGAGTACTTTGCAGCCAACCCAAGCAGCGGGAAGGTGGAAATGTATCTGCAATGCGTTAAATGGCGAACATGTGGAGAGTTCAGATACACTTACAACTTCATTGGTGGGAAATTTGGTGGTAGCCTCGAGTTGGCATACAGATGTACTTTTGCAAAGTAATTTGTACTTGTTAATGCTGAAGATACAGAGTTGTTCACCATGCCCTTAGACTTTCCATTTCCAAAGCCGCGTTCCGTAACGACAGTCTCTTGCTGTTGTTGGAGCATGGGCGCAGGAGGAGCGAAAACAGCCAGCTCTCTCTCATCGCCACTAAACCTATCTCCATCGATGAGTGTAATGACTGCATTGAATTTGGAAGAAATCAGATCGCAAAGCCCTGCGCCTGTGCTGAGATATTGCGTGCTTTGAAGGTACAGGGGAGTGACTTCATTACTGATCAAATGCGCCGCAGAGTCTTGGATATCGGTGGCAAGAAGATTGGAAACTGAAGAGAGCTTGAGTGTGCTGATATTTCCTCCTTCTCGATAAGGTCTCTGGGGTAAAGGAGGCGCCACAAGGTAGTGTTGCTGGACTAATACTGGCTGGTACTGCGGAATTGGAGCTACCACCCAGCCTTGCGCTTGCGGCTGGCCGAAAACGCCCGAAGTATTTGGTCTTTGTCCGACATATCCCCAGTTTGGTATATTCCCATGCTGGACCTGATAGTTGGGTGTTTGGTAGGCATTGGCCGAGGATTGTGGTTGGGGAGATGTCGTCGGCTTGCTCTTCTTGGATCGCCCAAAGATCGCCATCGCTTCTAATCCTTGTCTGGGACCCCGCCACACGACAATTTACTCTTCATGAGGATGGTAATCGTCAACAACACCAACGTCCCAGCGGTGGATAAGGAGAAATGAGAAAAGAGAGGGGAGAAATAAGAAGAGACAGCAGCAGCCGCTTGGTTTCCTGCTGCAAGGTTCACCGGCAGCCTAGGCTCGAAGGTCTTCGTGCGTACATCACCATTCGTCAACCTGACTCCGCCCCGTTGCTATTTCAGGGCTACCTGGGCGCCACTCTGCAGGTTTCCGACCGAACCGTCGAACCAAGGCCTTCGTCATCGCTCACTGGCCGGAGTTTAATCCATACGATCATGAAACATCTGCTTATTCGTGCTCGCAGGTGAGGACATGCACTACTTTGCATACGCCCGCTCTCACGAGCTAGGGCTTCCACCGAGGCCTCTTCCCTCCAGACCGCTTCGGTCTGCTTATCGTATGAGAGGTCGTTGTGTAGCAATGCTTCATGTCAACTTCTAGTTGAATGAATTACCAGGCTTTTACACGCCCTCATGTTCGCCCATCTTCAAAGCTTATTTTTCGGGCGTTTCTGTCCAGCAGGGTGGCCCTGGACGGCGAGAAGGTAATATAGTGGATCAGCAGATGAAGCAATTATCCTCTCTGCAAGATATGCCTGATGCGTGTGACTACATGTACCGCATTCAAGCTCTGAATACCTTTATTGATCGTACTTTTGGCAGATCGAAGCCGAGTGGCCCTGACCGCCTCGGCCACCACAAGGAGGTCGATGTTTTCTATCACCTTGCCTCGTCGTATTCCCACGCGGACAGCTACACCGCCCTAAACAGCTTCCACTGTGTTTTGTTTCTTGCATAACGCCTCACTTCTAGTTCTTGATAGTTTTGTCTTCTCCTGGACCATTATGGCCTTATCACCTGATCCGGGAGAAGGATCGGCATTCACGACCACCCGGCCCCAACATTTGTGCTCGCATTTGAGCTCGCATTTGACAGAAACACGCTATTGGTGTTCTCTAAGGTAGAAAGGGTAGATTGTTGGATTGCACGTGAAGGTTTGTGTGCATTTGCACTAAATCTTTTCCACGTGCAAACACAGGGAGCAGTTGCAAACTAGTTTTTATCTCAGATTATAACTTTGCTGTCGGAATTCATGCCAAACGGAAGCTAGAGACCATATCTGTCAAGGGAGAGCTGTATAGCTAAACTTGGAGAGCAAAATATCTAACCTTGATGCAGACCTCGATGTACTCGATATTCTGGGTGGTCAACCTGAATGATTGAAATAAACTGCGAAGTCATTCTTCCATCAAGGCACACAGCATAGCCCCAACAAATACCCGCTCGGACATCCGGAAAGATAGAAAGCTTAGGAAATGTCAGAAACTTTCGAGCGTTGTGACATACAATGAGGCAAATCACGATGTGGAAGAGTTGTTCAGCGTCAACAAGATGCCGAATCAACGTAGGACCTATGAATAAGTTCCATAAAAACACCCAGGAGCATGTGTACCTCTGGAGTTGAATCCATATTGCTGTCAATCATCAAGAAAGATCATTTTAAACTTCCATAAAGTTTGTGACGTAGAAGTTGGTCCAGGAGGCGAGACCCGCTTTGGCCTCGCTTGCTTCAAAACATCGTGAAAGTCGCGTTGAGGAACGCGTCGGGAAGCTTCAACTCCCCCACCCATAACACAACCACAAAATCGACCTACGAATACCTTCGAGAATGCGATAGCAATAACAACGACACAAACGTCATATTATTTTGAGCTAGACGATTGCGAGTCTGAGCAACAATGCCTCGTCCAAAGCGTACCAAAGTCGCACCTTCTGCACCAGCCGCTCGCGTCAGGCAATCTGCGAAATCTACAGCGCAAGTAGTAGTTCCTACACAACCACCAAAGGCACCGTTCAACGATTTATATGATGTCAGCGATGCAGAGGACCGAGTTGTACCCATTGCGCAGAGTATCAAGAAGACGGGGAATAGAGGTGCGAAGGGCGCAAGTGTGAAAGCAACACGCGAACAAACTCCAGAGAACGCGCAAGAAGAAGAGCTTGCACCAACGAGTGTGAATGTCGATGCGATGTTGGAAGACCATATTCAGAGCTCAAGCAGTCCAGCGATTGAAACTGGAAGGAGGGAGCGGGCAACACCTGGAATCGAGAGCTCCGTCCTCGCAATTGGAAAATTCAAGAGGAGGCCGCGCCAACCAAGTATCTTGGGCCGTGGGGCTCTACGAGCGCGTTCCAGCAGCATTGACTCCGAATTGGCGGAAGATAACGGACTTTCCAGCGTGGGACGAAGCGCTATGTCAGCTCTAGCTACTGGTAAGCTCAAGAGAAGGCCAAGGGAGCAGAGTGTAGGCCGAGCTTCTGTCGCTGTTCTCCCCAGCAGCATGGCTTTACAAATGGGGACCCCGGCGCATGTTGGCTCAGCGATGAAGATTGCCAATTTCAAACGGAGGGCAAGAGAGCCCAGCATACTTGGAACAGCACAGAAGAACAAGTCGCAACGGCCCCAGTATGACGACGACGACGACGAGGATGAGGAAGAAGATGACTTCAACCCTGACGACGAATCTACGCCGTTAAACTTGTCTAAAAACAAGAATGTGGCGAGTTCGTCTGCCCCGTCCTCAGCAAACTCGAGAAAACGCAAGCTTTCTGCGGTTCAGGTACCTCGGTCAAGTCCTACATTGCCCTCGCTGCGACCTGCTTCAGCGGAGGAAGTAATTCCATCCACAGAAACAGAAATTCATGAACAGGATGACAATTCCGAACCAGATGAAGTTATGGATGCAAACGAGCATACACTCCCCTCGATAGAAGCGAGACCTCACACCCCAGAATTACTTAGTGACACAATGGCTCCCCCGAGGAGCAGCAGCTCAAGCGCTCCCAGTCCCGAATTGCCACCAAGATTTCGAAGGGCACCATCGCGAGGCCGCAGAGCCCTTCGAAACAGGACACCACCACCACGGACGCAAGACTCACCAATCTCATCGCCTCCCTCTCTGACACATTCGCCAAACCGACCACCACTTAACGTCGCGAAGCCGAAACCAAAGAAAGCAGGCCCTCCGCCAAGTACATTGTCTACTGCTCAACTACAAGCTCTCCTTCCAAGACGGAGGCGCCGTCCAGCCCGCGACACATTTAGCATCCCTAGCTCCGACGAAGAATTGGACATCTCGAATCTCGCGTCCGAAGATGACGAGCTGTCACACATATCAGTGCAGCCTCGCACTCGACGTGGGACCGCCCTCAATAGCACACTTGCTCACGCCAAGAAAGCTCCGAAGGGCAAGCAGCCTTCAAAAGCTAAGGAAATAACGACTAAACGTACCTATGGCTCGCGAGCAAACCCTACGTCGGACAAAGAAAACGATGCCGAAGTTGATGCCGATGATAGTCTGGCTCCGCTTCCAGACGATGAGGGAGAGGTTGAAGGCTCTGAAAACAGCCAAGAGATGGAGAAGAGAATTGGCAAAGAGCTAAAGCGGGCGGCGAAGAAGTTTAAGGAAGTTGATAAGTGGGAATTGGAGTTTGAAGAAATCACTGCCAGCAGTTCTTCTCCAAGAGACGCAAGGTGACTTCCTGTATGGCGGTGATGTGTGATTAATATATGTATGGGTCCGATGGAGTTGAGCTGTGTGACATGAACAAGATGGACGAAGCGGTGACTTCGCTTGTGGACGGTTTACTTCTTGGAGGGAGATTCGGCGCTTATCTGTTTGGTTGCTTGTTTGGAGGAATATACCAAACCACTAGGTCTGGTTAGCAAGAAGTGTGGTTATATGCTCACTCGCTTTGTGCTGTGTTTTGAACGCATACATTAGCAAATGCTAAACACATCTCGCGTGCACAATACACAAAATTTTACCGAGCCATTCCTCCGTCATGATTCATGATTCTCATCTAACGTGACATGCTACCTTCAGTCAAACACCCCTTTTGGACTTTTTCTTGATCCCATGTCAGGATTTGCGTCACCTTTTCTACCTTACCAGATAAAAGGTACACGCAGCACAAAGTCTATAAACGCCATCCCGTTCCGGTCCAGCCTGCTTCATTCAAACATGCAAAATAGCACAGCCAGATAAATCCCCATTTGTCCCCTATTTCTTCACACAGCGCTCTACTCCTAACTAGGCGTCACAGGCCTGCTCTCCCTCACGAAAAAGCTGATGTTCTCCCTCAATGCTACGTACTCGCTATCTGCATAGCCCAACAGCCCGTGGATCTCAGAGCTCTTGACGCCTTTGATACGCATGATTTCGGCGGCGCTGTAGTTCACCAGTGCCCTGCCGACCTCAATGCCCGGTCCTTCCCAGAGTTTTGCGGGTGCGGCGCCGAGAGCACCAGAGGAGAGTGAGGGTGCAATCGAGGAGGTGGGAGTCGATGCTGATGGAGTAGAGATGGAGGTTGACGAAGAGGAGAGAGTGGTTGTGGACGCGGAGGGATTGGAGCTGATGTGGGAGGGGACAGCAGAGATGGTATGGACAGGTTTGACTCGCTCGACGACTACCAGTCGCACGGCTTCTTGCTGAGCAAACGTACCCGCTACGTCGATAATGCCGACAGGTAGTAGTCCAGCTTTGTTCTCTAGGGCGCGATGTGCGCCAGCATCGATATACACTGTGCCATGCGGGGCTAGACCGTGAAGGAGCCAGAAATAACGATCTCTGATTGGGTGTGGGGAGGGGATGAACCTGGTATGTAGAGGTGCTACGAGCTTTGGTTTAAGATCTTGTGAGGTTGCTGCAGTAGCTGGGTGTGCGGCGTCAATTGTTGGTGTGGTTGGGCTGGCAGGTGAGATCAGTTTACCCGGTGGTGGAGTTGAAGGGTTAGAGAGAGGGAGAGGCGATGATGAACGTGTGAGATAGGGGAGCGGCTTGAGTGACTGGCAGTATGTTACAATATTGGCGATGTTGCCAGGGTTGGAGGAGCGTGTAATGACCGTTGTTACACCGGCGGAGGTGGCAAGACGTGCGGCGACAATTTTGGTGGACATTCCGCCTGTGCCAAGGGCAGAGCCGGCACTTGAGACTATAGTTTTTCATTGAAATGAGCAAGACTGCAAGTATCAAGACCAGCGAAAGGGAGTACCGAGAGGCATGGAAGGGAGGAAAGCTCTCACCGTCAGCTTGCAGGGCAGCAATATCCTCTACGACTTCAATGGCTTGGGCATCAGGATTCGTGCGTGGATTCTTGTCGTACAAACAATCGACATCCGTCATGAGGAAGAGATAATCAGCATGCACCATTGCTGCTGTGATGGCTGAGAGGGTGTCGTTGTCTCCAAACTTGATTTCGGTGACAGCTATGGTGTCGTTCTCATTAACGATGGGAATAACTCCCATTTCAAGGAGCTCAGCAAACGTGTTTTGCGCATTGCGATATTGTGTTCGCTATCTGTGTTAGATGAATAGCTGGCTTGAGGGAGAGGAACGTACATCAGCAATGTCATTTCTTGTGAGTAGGATCTGGGCGATTGGTTGACGGAGGTTACTGAATAGGCTGTCCCATAGACTTATGAGCCGACATTGGCCAATTGCTGCCAGGGCCTGTATCTTCTGTCAGGCCATAATGTTTAATCTCAGCAGGTAGCAACATACTTGTATTCTTGGTAAATGTTTTGGCCTCTTGTCAAGATCCATCCTCCTCAAACCAACACCAATAGCCCCGGAAGAGACAATAATAACCTTATGGCCATCATTATGAAGCTTTACGGCTGTCTCTACAATGAGAGATAGGATAGAAAGTAATGGTTGGTGAGTTTTTTCATCTACAATTGAACTTGTTCCTATTCTTTGAGTCAGCTCCATCTGACGGTGTGACTCTGTATATAAAATTTGCAGTTCTGTCTCACCTAATTTTATGACAATTGTCAGTGACTTGTGTCCCTTTTCCCGCATCTTGAGATCAGGTTAGAACATGCAAATGAATAGACAGAAATAATTATCGTCCACGCGTAAAGAGGGTTCAAGAAACGATGAGATGGAAATTTATATTTGGGATGACTGGGATCAGACCGAACTCGCTTGGCAGAACGCCCGAATCTTCGCCCGAACGAGACACCGCCCGACGCCCTTCACGCTTCAATTTTCTACAGCTCTATTGACATTCAACACAGTTGCGCCTTTATCATCCCTGAAACCTCCAGTTATTTTCCCGAAACGGCAATAATGGCTTCCAAAGCCCCAGACAGCACGCCCAAACCTGGTTCAGCTGGCGAGAACCCGTTCGTCAATGACCCTGCGCAATCTGGCTACGATCCCGAAGCTTCGAACTGGAGCAACATGTTCAATGCCCTCACAGGGAAAATGTCACACAACGGCACCGCACGCTACCGAGAAGCGCTCTATGCTGCGAACGAGGAGCGCGATGTTGCAAAATGCAACGAGTGGCGTGATTGGTGCTTCCAATACTCCCCTACAGTTATCTTCATGCGCAAGAACATAGAGGCGTTGAACGGAGAGCTTGGGGCTACGAATGTGCGGTGCAAAAGGTGCATTACGAGGCAGGACGACAATGGAAATTGGGTTAGGCAGGGAGGAGGGTTCAGTCCAGATCATGGAATCTTGATTTGTGCGAATGAGATGCGGAATAAGAAGCATTTGGAAGATACGCTTGCGCATGAAATGGTACATGCGTGGGATCATTTGAGGTGGAAGGTTGACTGGGCAGATCTGAGGCATGCTGCTTGTACTGAGGTAAGTCTAGTTCGCAATTCCCAAGGGTCTAATACGTGGGTGCTAATGTGAAATGGCAGATTCGAGCATCGAGTTTGAGCGGCGAGTGTAGATGGGCGAGAGAGTTCTTCACGCGGGGCAATTGGAAGCTTACACAACAACATCAAAACTGCGTAAGAGAGAGGGCAGTAAAGTCAGTGATGTCTAGACCTGCCTGCAAGGACGATGTTCAGGCTGTAAAGGTTGTGAATGAGGTCTGGGACTCGTGCTTTACGGATACCAGACCCTTTGATGAGATTTACAGGTGAGGCTCTGTGATGAGTGTATCAAAATGTACAAAATTACTGTAGAGGACGGTTGTCTTATCATGATTATATTGGGAAGCGTAGGCGTTAAGGAATACAATGCTCTCCGACTCCAAAAAATATGCACGCCCGTTTACTCCCCGTGCCAACCAGCAGCCTTTACCCAACGCCTGTACAATTTGATCGTAAATTCGTCTCTCGTCAATCTCGGTCGCTGACAGATGACTTGCTGCCTGTTGACTTCGAGTCTCTCAAGCTAGCACGCTCTCCTTTGACACAGTGCTTGATAATCCAAGGATGTCTCTGTACCTGATCTAAGGGTATTCGTTTCTCTGGATCGAGAACCAGAAGCTGTGTATGATTAGAATATTTTTTAGGATTGTTAGAACGAGAAACTCACCCTCTTTATAAGATCCTTTGCCTCCGGACTAACAAAGTTGGGAACTGTCATCTCTCCTCTCGCTATCCTTCGCTGCGTCATGACCGGCGTATCTTCAAATGGAGCCTCTCCCACTAAGAATTCATAAGTCAAAACACCCAAACTCCACAAGTCCACCTTTTCACTGTAATAGTTGTCCTGGCTTCCAGGCTTGATCATCTCGGGTGGCAGATAGTCCAAAGTTCCACACATTGTATTTCTCCTGTTGTTCGGTGCATGTACGCTCCAGCCAAAATCTGAGATTTTAATTTCTCCGTGGATACCAACAAGAATGTTCTCCGGCTTGATATCTCGATGCATGACATGCTTCTTGTGGAGATATTTCAGGGCTGCAGCCATCTGTGCGATATAGTGCGCTGCCTTCCATTCAGGAAATCGATTTTCTCGACGTAGATGCTTGTATAACTCTCCCTTTCCAGCAAACTCCAAGATTAGAAATATTCTCTTGCTGTCATGGAAGTGTCCATATAACTGGAGGATGTTGGGATGCCGCAGATTGCTTTGGATTTCAATTTCTCTTCTGACTTGCTTCTCTACCTTGCCTTGCTGAATCTCATTTTTGTGTAGAACTTTCAGAGCACAAACGAAGCCAGAGCTCCGCTCTCTAGCAAGATACACACGTCCAAACTTGCCCTTGCCTAGAGGACGACCAATTTCGAACATCCCTAGGTGGAACTCTTTCGGCATGGACGGCTGCTCGTACATGGGATTGGAACTTCGTTCCGCCTTAACCATTTCATCAGATCCTCTAGATGAGCCAGTATGCCCCTTTCGTGGAGGAGATCCAATTGAAGTTGGCATGTTTGAGCTCCTCCATTGTCCGGCTTGAGAAGGTACTGTGACGATAGTACTGGTAGTGTTTTGATTTTGCAAAGCAATCTTCAGAAGGTTGGCGCGGCTGGCATTTTGCGATAATTGCGAAGAAGAGTTCGGGGCATTTGTCATCTTAGAGTAAATTAGCAACAAAACCATGGTCTTCAAGATAGAAACTTACCTTCGATTTCAAATACTTGGTTCCATCGCTGGGAGCGTTTTCGTCGTTGACTGACATGCGCTCGAAACGCGACTCGAGTGTGCGTGTTGCCATTGAATGAGAACTGGATGGGATTTGGAGGGAAAGTAGTAGGTGGGATCCAATCCGGGAGGCTTTGGTCGAGTTCGCTGCTGGTTAGTGAAGTTGTTGTCGCGAGTTTGATGTTGCTATCGAGCTTGCCTGGCCAAGGATATTTACGACGCTAAAATCTGAGTTGGTTGACGCGGCAACGCGAAACCGCCAATCTATCCGGCTCCCCGCAATCGTGCCCCACATCCACACCGAAGCTCGTCAGACTGAGGTTGGAGCTTCAAAGCTGTTGGTGAATTGCAGAGGAATACAGCGTATCTTGCTGTCGACCCTGCCTCCATTTATTCAAATCTAAAATCACGATGGCTTTCAACGGGCCACTTAACGAATCGTTTCCTGACCCTGCTCATGCTGAGATGGCTACCTTGTCCCATGTGCAGAAGGGCTTCAAAATCAGTGCCCGCAAGCTTCCCATCTCGAAATCAGGACCGATCGATGAGATGTCCAAGAAACTAGCTATCCCAGTACCAGAAATGATATTTGGCGACAACATGGTCTCAATCGAACACCTCGCAAGCGGATGGCGATTGGAGTTCAACGCTTTCGATGCCTTGGATTGTGTGGACAAAACTGACAAGAACATGCTCAAGGTTGCCTATTCGCAGGAATGGTCAAGCAGCAGGTGCGATCCTTGATAATTCGAATGTGCAGTGGTTAATCTTCTGCAGAGAAAAGACGCACGAAGGCATTAAGGAAGTCGTCAAACCCTTCGATTGGTCGTACACGACGAACTACAAAGGAACTATCACAGCCGGGAAGGATTTCGAATTACAAAGGGACAAGGCAGACCCTATTCCGATCGAGTTACTGAAGCGTCCGGATCCTATTCTTTTCTTCGAAGAAGTCTTGCTGTACGAAAGTGAGCTTGACGACAATGGCATTTCAATTGTTTCCTGCAAGCTGCGTGTGATGCCGGACCGGATGCTTCTTCTCTGTCGACTGTTCATGAGGCTTGATCAAGTGCTCATCAGGATTCGAGATACGCGAATATATGTCGACTTCAACACTGGACACGTAATAAGAGATTACACCGAGAGAGAGGACGAATTTGAAAAGGTCAAGAAGGCAAGTCGGTTCCTTTATTCCCCCTGCATTAGCCACTTGTAGAAATTTCTCGTCTGTACTTGATCAATAGCGTGATTTCGCATTCCGGGCGCCGAAAACATGCTCAACTATCAAGTTTTACCATGAGGCTTCGAGGATTTGCGCTGACGTTACCTCAGAGTCTGTTGTTTTCTGGCCATCTCCCTTCGGAACTTACTGTTGCCTTGCGCGATCCAAATCAGATTGCACATCTACTTCCAGAGGTCACACATACTTTGGAATCATTAAATATTTCCTGACGTCGTCCGGATCGGGTTCTCGCATAGCAATGGAGTTAGGTGCATTGATAGGCGTTGAGAATCGGGGCGATGGCAGCTTGTGATGGTAGCTTGTGAAGGCCCACGGATAGATTACTCACAAGGTACCTTTTTCACTGAGAGCCTAGATCATTTTAATCCCATTTGCACAGTCTCGTTGTTAACATTGCCCAATGCTGCGTAGCTCCAGTGATGCATTTGGGAGCACCCCTTGGCTGGGCTTGGATTTGAGAGATGTGATGCCCCATGCAAAGAGTCCCCCGCAGTCTCACAATCGTCGCAATAGGCACATGGAAAACTTCTTCCACCAAAATGCCAATGTGGGGAGTTTTCAAAATTACCCCGCTCGTCAGGAAGCTAGCGGCTAAAGCACATCAAGCGGTTCAACAAGCCTCGCCAGCCATGTTGTTGCCAGGACGTAATGAGAAAGGATTTGTGGTATCTACTCTGACAATTAAGCCCCTGCGCCAGTTCAACGAATTTGCATCGAATTGGGGGTATCGCGTTTGCTCCAGACCCGAGTGGCCGCCTTATCTACACTGCTTCCCTGTTCAATATAGAATGGGTTGGGAGTCCCGGGTCTAGAAGCAGCTTTCTATCTAGAAATCGCGAGTCTGCCTCCACGATTGACCGATTTAGCCCAACGTCCGAGACCACGGCTGGGATCTTGGGCCTTTGATACGGCGACAATCTTTGACTTTTCTATCGACAGCTAACCGCCATGTCAAGCATGAGATGTGACGATCCTGTGTTTCTAGGGAAGCATGTGAAGTCATCAAATTAGGAACGTTTAGGTCTAAAGGTGAGACAAAACTTTCAGCGGCGAAACGAGCATCTGAATGACCTCCCAACCGCCTTTCAACGTCAACTAAATTTGCCGCTCTCATTGAGGATGCGATACTCCAAGTTGTCCTGCCATCTGGTGATGGAAGAGACTATGACTCGCAATCCATGCCTTCCAAGCCCCGTTGCACCGTTGAAATTCGGAGAAAAGAAAAACGCCGGTTCTGAGGCTACCGGAAAATTAATCATGGACAGTTTCTGGCGAGGCATTCTAAGAGAGTGGGTTTGTCCTTGTGACAGACAATAATAGATAGGCATACTCTGAGAATTCCCTTGTCCGGCAACTGTTTGAGCGGATCCACTAGCATCTTCAGATGAAAGATCAGACAGCGAAGAAACTTGGATTGTTGGACCGTTGGACTAGGTTTAGTACTCATGTTGCGTTCCGGACCCCGCGGGAAGAAGGTTCGGACTATTTTTGTTCGGAAAGTTAATCTTGGGTTTTGTGATCTTCCCAACTGCAAAACGTTTATCCATGTTTCACGCTCGCGAAAGATCAGATCTGCTCCGACAGAGCTGCTCTAAGATAACCTTCAGGATTCGTGTCGTATGGCGACTCTAATGGGGGGAAGGAGAGTCAATCGCAAGCTGCCTCGGTATCTTGGTTCCGACAAGACCAGACTGGTCGGATGCTTCTGTCCTATGATTGGACCAGGGAGCGGTGTGCGGAGTGGGAGATAGTCCTGATTCATGAGCTCCCTTTCTTCGAATCAAGACGACATACTTACCCATGACACTTGTCATTTGCGAACAGGGCAGTACCATGGACGCTGAGCGTAAATATATGCAGATAGGTGGTTCATGCGTGCATATGGCCAACGTTCGAAATCCGAGCTGCAGAATCACAACCTTGCCCTGCCGTTTCTTTCTTGCCACCACCGAAAGTTATTCGCGAAGGGAGAGAGAAAAAGAAAAGAATACAGCGGATAGCTGCAGGGGTCCGCCAAGCACCCCTCCTCCTTCGTTGGCATGTTCTCAGGTCTTTTGGGATTCCAATAGGAACCTGGCCGGGACAACGCCATCCCATCTTTGGCTTTGGGTGACCAGAATAGAAGCCGCGAGGGCATTGAGAGAAGGTGTGCAGGCGGGTGAAGATTCCTTGGTTATTCATGCGCATAAGGTAAAGGGTACTGTATGGGCTCCAGCTGGAGCGTCGTTGATCCGTTCACCAGGTGGTTGGATGATGGCGGGGTTCGACTGCGGGCGGCTTGCTATTGGAGCTCTCAATCGCTGAAACTGAATCCAGCGATGATGGGTCGATCTGTGACAGGCCGGGACTTTGACGGCTGATTGGGGAGGGGGCTGGAGGCGCCATAGAGGTTCGGCGATATGGGCATGGGCATGGGCAGGCATAGGCTGGCAGGGAACCAAGGGGAAGACACTAGGATCTCCCATCTGCACCCAGGGCAGCGCACGGCAGGCAGGGCAGCAGCAACAGCAGCAGAAGCAGCAGCCAGGGCGTACATAATCCAAGCCCCTCCTTCAGATGGAGATTTCACCGCTTTGTGCATTGTGTTTGTGCAGGTGCTTGTGTTTGTGCTTGTGTGCTTGTGCTGGCTGCACTCTACTTGCATCTTGCATACTTGCATCCTCACCCATACCGACACTACATACGATACCTGACCATCTCACTCATACATACCCACCAGACCCCTCATACTGGACCATCCCTCCCCTCCCTTGCCCTCTCCTACCTTACCACACAGACATACCGGAGGTACATACTATACCAGACCAGACCAGACCATCGCTACCGTGTACACATCCACCAACCAATCCCCTCTTGTACACCTCCCTGGCTGTTCCTCCTTGCATGCTGCAAGTGTGTCCTGTGATCCGGCTCTGCTGCTTCGACGGTTGTCCCGAGCGTTTCCCTTGTGAGAGGGAGGAACTTCTAGTCCAGCCCAGCAGATCCTGTACTGTACCAGCACCTGCAATCCAGCCAGCCCCGCTGCTGCATCGTCTCGCAAACGGCCGTTACTGCACTGAATCGCTTCCGGCGGCCAGCCTAGTGTTGACTTTGTTGTAGGGTTGCCTAGGGTGGGCCGACGCTGGCTTCCATATATTGGATTTTCGCCTGGGTTCGATAGTTCTAGTCTCAACCTCGCCGGCAGGCAAGACAGCGAGCAAGCAACAGAGACAGGGTCGACTTCGTCCATCCCCAAGCCAACAACCGACGAGTGCGAGTGCGAGTCTCCCCTCCACGCCCTGCCACGCAACTCATCCTATTGCCTGGCTGTTCGACCTCCTGGCGAACGAGGCGACCTCGAATGATTGTTGTCTCCAACTCGCACCCTCACATCCAACATCAGCATCTACATCGACCGGCCTCTCCCCGCCCGCTCTGTTCCCTCCGGTGCGCGTGCCAGGCTTCCTCTCACTGCTCAATTCAGCCCCCCCGGTGCGCCTCCATGAGCAGATCGAGTCACCTGCTTTGAATTCCATGCGACCGCGTCGACCAGCTGCTGCCACGAGAAGTTTGCCTGTCCACAGATACAGACAACACACACGTCTGCCCGTCGCCTTCGCCCTCGCCCATACCTTCACCTCCGGCTTGCCAGGAGCAGGAGCGTCACTGCGCCGACCTCTCGTCCAGTCGCTGCCAAACGGTAAATTGCGCCAGATCACATCCCACCGCACTGCATCGCCGGCCAGCGTCATCTGCACCAGCAGCAACGGGAGCTGCATCTGCCTGTCAGCAGCATCTCCACCGTCTCCTCCTCCTCCTCCACCACCAACACCACTTCTGCAGCTGGTGCAACCTGCTGCTGCATTTTCCTCCGCACAGACCTGTTCGCCATCCACCACATCCCGACCTCCAGCCCACATATCCTCACAAGCGCGCCTGCGAAACAACCTTGGAAGCTTCCTGCCCCTTCGAAACGACCGCGGCACCGTGTCAGCTCGTCTGTCAAATAACCTTCGGCTGCTGCCATTCTCGAATTCTTCTTTGCGTCGAAGCTTCCATTCGCCAACGTCCAATTCTGCCACCATGTCAACTCTATCCCAACCTCAAACACCGGCTGCGCTCAACAGCCCCTTGAGAGAGCATAGACACCGACCCGTCGAGAGGCTCACGGACCGCCTCGAGACCCCGTCATTAGACGACCGGTCTTACAGAGTCATAAGTCTCTTTACGATCCTTCTTGGCCGGGAGCACCCGCTTTGCAAAGTACTTTTGGCTGAGTGAAGTAATGACGATGGTGGGGCAGAGCACGTGCACTCGCGTCCCTTCCGGATCCCACTGCCCTGGGATACCGCGTGTCGCTCCTTCATTTCTGCGTTCAACATGAAAGTGGAAAAACTCTACTTCCTCTTCAAAGTCGTCTCTCCGCTACTTGTACAATGGCCACCGTCCAACTCAAATTTCCCATGTTATCCTCTTTCTCGTCCCTGAAGACAACTCAGCACTAGTCGGCTGCTCCCAACCATGCCACCGAAGTCAACTTACGCGGAGAAGCGTCTGCAACGCTTTGCCCAGAACCAAGCCGCGCTTCCTGAGGAGCAGCGCCTTGCAAACCGCTCCGACCTAGAGCTCGAGTCTCAAAAGGCAATTGCGCACAACACGAAATACCAACAAGATGCAGCCAAAGTCTGGTTCCAAGAGTTTATGCAAAACTGTATGCCTGACCAGTATGAGGAAAAATACTTTCAGAACCCGGGTCCGACAAGATACTCCCCTTCTGTCTTCAAGGCCTACGCAGTGTTCCTCGCACAGAGCAGACCTGGCCTCATCAACAGCAAGATTGCTGTCTCATCTATCTTGCATATGTTAGGCGTTCTCTGGGGTCAGATGGAGAAGATCCGGCGCTGTGCATTTCTGAAGAGCGAAAAGGACGACGTCCGAAACTTTGTGCGAACAGATTTAAAAGAACAAGAAGGTCTTACGACTGCGATGCAGATGAAGCCCCTGGCTACATCAGAGGACACGAGTTACATGTTCTCGGTACTTTACTCTCCTGCGTACCTCGCTACATTCCACGAAATGAGGATCGTATTCAACATTACCTTATTCATCAATTTGATGGTCGACGCCGCAAACAGAGGCGGAGATATGCTAGATAATCCATGTAAGTAGATCCCCACAACTGAAAAGTACTTTTGCGTTTCGTTCGGTTTGTACTAACCTCGGCTTTTCTCCACATAGCATGCAAGGAATTTCCGTTTGTCTGGAAAGATATAGAGATTTACGCCCTTCCACTGGGGGACGGCGTCGATTTCAGGGCTATTCTCACGTTCAGATACTTGAAAGGCATGAAACTTGACGAATCGAAATACAAGCGCATCGTTGTGAAAACTCTCTCCACATGCTCTTCCGTAGAGGATAGTATGCGTCAACTGTTGATTCTTGGGCTTATGGATCGTGTGTTTGATGGTGACATTACGAGCTGGGAAGATTTGATGACCTTGCGGCCACCAGAAGCCGGGGCTTTAATCCAAATCAAGTCATCTATGAAAAATTTACCTGTCTTCCGAAAGATGAGTATCGAGAACACGCTTTCAGAACTGCCGGAGACACATAAACGCGTGCAGAAAGAGATTAGAAGAATCAGACACGCATGTCACTTTCAACATCGTCTGACAGCTTTTGCGTGGCGGAGAGGGGTCGCATATTGTCTCGATGCCAATACAACTGAAGAAAATAGAAAGTACTTGATGGGACACATGTCGAATAGTGACATCTTCTCACACTATCAGTCCAAAGTGTCTGGCGTAGACTTGCAGGCCATGTATCGAGGCGCAGAACAGGAAGACCTGCGGCTGATGCTGAGCATTTCTCTCAATAGGAAAGACGATGCACCCACCCGCATCTCAGCTGCGGGTTACCAAAAAGCACTTTTGGACCCAGATTATGTGCAAGCAGCTACCGATCTTGCAGCCGTTGCATCTGCTCTCAGAGCCGATCATGGATCTGTCGCCGCGGCTTCAAAAACCCTTGATCCTAGGTTCGCAGAGTACCGCGCCTGTGCGAGTCGTCGTCAAGCTCTCAAAGAAACTCTTATTCGAAAGAAGTTTGCTGAGGAGTACAGCGAGTTCTTCTCCGAATCGTTGTGCCCTCGAACACCGAGCGAGTCGCATACACCTACTGAAGATCCACTGCCAGAGCACCAAGATCAAGCATCGACTAGCGACTGGAGCCTGCTTCCCAAAAGCTCGATTCCACCAGCTGTTTCGGAAAAGTACTTTTCGTCTACAGTGGAGGATAGCCTTGATGCCGCTGTTTTGGACAGCGTCGAAGAACCTCCAAACTTTGCATCTGCTATGCAAGACTTTCTGCAGGGTGGATTTGAAGATGGTAGTGACGGGCCGGATGGAGCGACGACGGTGCTACAACTACAGTCATCGGCATCCACAAGTCGGCTACACGGGTTACCCAACAAGCCGCTTTTCCCTCATATGAATAAAGGTGCTTCACGATACTATGTTGGATCTAACGTTTGTGACGGTTTTTACGAGGTGCTGACAGCGGGCTCCTCGGAAGTCGATCTCGCACGACGGGCCATCCAATGTTTCTCAACTACGCATCCAATTGATACCTTCTACCGCGGCCAGGAACCAGTGCCAGGAACTTTCATTTGTCCTGTCTGCCATATTTCACTTAGCCGAATAAAAAAGCCTGGCAGCGACGATAAAGTGGTTCGAAGTGCATCAAGTCATGTGTATCAATGCTTTCAAAGGCTCGCACTGGGAAAAGCTCAAGTTGACATAGACCAAAGATCTCATTTCAGTCTCCCTTGTCAATTTCAATACATTCAAGCCGACCCACTATTGGCATCACTAAAAGCCTGCGGGCACATCGCTAGCAGCTGGACACAATTTTACCATCACATCATCTCGCATAGGAAGGCTTCAGAGCGAAGACTGGACATAAACGGCGCATCGGAGAAAATTTGGTACTGTTTCTTCGCGGGATGTGCTCAAGATACATCTGATCGAGGCAAGGCGGGTTCTTCTACTTCTTCGCTCAGAGCCGATCCACGATTTGACTCTGCGGATCAGCTTTGCTCTCACCTCGCAGCTGTACACAATGTCTTTGTCAAGAGTACTTCGAAGGCAGACGTGCACTTTTGTGTGTACTGTGAGACTTTCATTGGCCCATTCGATGATCCAGTAGCGCACATAATGAGCCATAAACTCGACGCTGTCCATTTAGTGAAGGACTCTGGTTACGAAGCTCCCACTTCTGGCAGACTTCTCAGACCTGATTTGTGCATCTTCTGTTATCACGATCGCAATCTCCCTCTTCATCTCCGAATTGTCTCGAAAGCAGTCGATACTCAGGGACAGCACTTCCACCGGCACCTCTCGAAGATTCCGGAGGACACGTTTACCAAGTGCCCCGCATATCCGGAGATGTGCACCTCTGATGTAGAGTTCTCTAAGGACGGTTTGTGCGAACATCTTCACGAGACACATGGTATTACCACCGATAATGCTGCTCGTGCTCCTGTGAAAAAGAAGCGGCCAGGGTCGGTAATACTAGCTGATAAAGATGCAAATACAGCGATTAGGCCCTCAAAATCTGCGAGGAAAGCGGCAGAGTGATTGATGACAAGGTTGTAATCAGTCGGGAAAAATACTTTACAGTTGTTGGGACACTAGAGAGAGTGAGAATAATCGGTTTGGTTTGGCTTTATGTGGAGAACAAGAGAGATGTTGCAATGCACAGTACTACCACTGTTCTGTAAAGTACTTTCCAGCCATAGATTAGCTTATTAGCACTAAACCCTGGAACCTGAAGAAGCATAGTAAAAAATGATCAGACACGAACTGGGAGTGAATGTTGTGTATTAGTCCCTGCGCTTTGACGCTGTCCAACTTCACCCAAGTCAGCTACCAGAGCCTGCCGCATCCCGAACCTTGCCCAAAAAAGAAACAAAGAAAGACCGATTGTGAGTTCGAGAGGCCCTGCAGGAAAACGGAGTGTGATCGGGAAAAGACTCAATAAGGAAAATAGGCGTCGCCCCTTTTCGGTTAGGCTATGCTACGGAGATTCGTTAGACTCAAAAGTACTTTTGCAAACAACAGGGAGAATAAGCCTGCGTGTACGTGCATGCAACGCTAAACTAGCACATCTTGGTGGGGGGCGGGGCCCGTTAAAGTTCGGTCGACCACCATCACCGCCTTATTCAATGCCTTTTCAACAAACACCACCCTCACCTCGACACACTCGTGCAATAAGATGACACATGTTACCGGGCGCTCGATCGAGCGCGTATCCGACAATCTTGAAACACCGTTAACAGATGAAAGATGTTATCGGGTCATAAGGCTGCCCAATCAGCTGGAGGTGCTCCTGGTCCACGATGGCGAAACCGACAAGGCCAGCGCCGCAATGGATGTCAACGTGGGCAATTTCTCAGATGAAGAAGAGCTCAGTGGGACGGCCCATGCCGTCGAACACCTGTTATTCATGGGCACGAAGAAGGTAAAATTCCAATTTTAGTTTGTGAAGTCTCGTCTGTGCCCTGCGGGTTCCTCCACCAACAAGTCCCCCAGTGCCCTCGGCGCTGAACCAAAACCATGCCAAGGGTCTGCGACATCTTTGAATGGTGCTAACATTTCCAATAGTATCCTGTAGAAAATGCATATTCCCAGTATCTATCCTCGCATTCTGGAAGCTCGAACGCTTACACGGGTGCAACGTCTACGAACTATTATTTCGAAGTTGCAGCAAAGAAAGCTGAAGATGCTGACGCTGACGAACCATCTCCTTTGTATGGGGCTCTGGATCGCTTCGCCCAATTTTTCATCGATCCTCTATTCCTTCCCTCAACATTAGACAGAGAATTGCGAGCGGTGGATTCCGAGAACAAGAAGAATTTACAAAGTGATCAGTGGCGATTACATCAACTAGAAAAATCTCTTTCGAACCCGAAGCATCCATACTGCCATTTTTCTACCGGAAATCTCGAGGTTTTAAAGACACTTCCAGAGGCACGGGGCGTGGATGTTAGACAAAAGTTTATGGATTTCCATGAAAAGCACTACTCTGCAAATCGCATGAAGCTTGTTGTTTTAGGTAGAGAATCTCTAGATGACTTGGAGGCATGGGCTGCAGACCTCTTCGCGGGCGTGAGAAATAAGGACCTCCCGCAAAACCGGTGGGAGGATGAGAAGCCGTTTGGAAAGGATGACCTTTTAACCCAATGTTTTGCCAAGCCAGTGATGGACTCAAGACAGTTAGATCTCTCGTTCCCATTTATTGATGAAGAGCTTCTATTCGAGTCGCAGCCAAGCCGATATATCAGCCATTTGATTGGCCATGAGGGCCCTGGAAGCATCATGTCTTACGTCAAATCCAAAGGATGGGTCAATGGTCTAAGTGCAGGTATGTTCATCTCCATGGTGGCTATCTTGCCAATGTCCCCAATTTTGGCCATCGAGCTAACATGTAATTTTAGGCGCATATCCGATCTGTCCCGGAACACCAGGTGTTTTCAATTGCCAGATTCGGTTGACCGAGGAAGGTTTGAAGAATTACAAGGAAATCGTGAAGGTTTTCTTTCAATACGTTTCTCTCTTGCTTGAAACCCCACCTCAAGAATGGATATTCGAAGAGCAGAAGGGTCTTGCGGATGTTGACTTCAAGTTCAAGCAAAAGACTCCTGCGAGCGGCTTTACAAGCAAAATTAGCGCAGTCATGCAAACCCCTTTGCCCAGAGAGTGGCTACTCAGCGGGCACAGCAGGTAAGCGATATAAGTCTCGTTCCTGCGTCTAGGGTTCTTACTAACGACCATTAGACTTCGGAAGTTTGACTCGGCAAAAATCCAAGAAGGGCTTCAATGTCTTCGGCCAGATAATTTCCGCATGACAGTCGTCTCTCAAAAGTTCCCTGGGGTATGGAAGGAAAAGGAGAAGTGGTACGGTACTGAGTATACATACGAAAAGATTCCTGCGGATTTCCTGGAGGAGATCAAGCAGGCTGCGTCAAGCAACCCGCAAAATCGACTCAAGGAACTGCATTTGCCACACGTCAATCAGTTCATTGCCACAAAGTTGGAGGTTGAGAAGAAAGACGTCAAGGAACCAGCGATAGCCCCCAAACTTATCCGAAACGATGAGTTAGCTAGGACTTGGTTCAAGAAAGATGACCAATTCTGGGTACCCAAAGCCAATGCATTCATCAGCTGCAGAAATGAGCTCTCAAATTCGACAGCGGAGTATAGCATTATGGCCAGACTTTATACTGATATTGTCAGGGATGCATTGGAGGAATACTCATACGATGCAGAGCTTGCCGGTCTTCAATATTCAGTCTCTAGCCACTCAACAGGTCTTGAAATTGTTCTATCGGGGTACAATGACAAACTATCTGTTCTTCTTGAGAAGGTTCTGCTCACGATGCGCGAGTTGGAGGTCAAGCCTGATCGCTTTGACATCATCAAGGAGAGAATGCTTCGCGGCCTGAAGAACTGGTTCTTCCAACAACCCTACAATCAAGTTGGCGATTACACACGATGGCTCAACAACCATAAGGGCCACATCAACGATCAATACCTTCAAGAGCTGCAACACATCACGGCTGCCTCGATTCAGGAATTTTATCCTCATCTCTTGCAGCAGATGCACATTGAGACCTTTGTACACGGAAACTTGTATAAGGAGGATGCGTTGAAATTGAGCAAATTGGTCGAGACTATCTTGAAACCACGAGCATTGCCCAAAACTCAATGGCCCATTGATCGAGCACTGGTCTTCCCTCCTGGCGGCAACTTTGTCTACCACAGAACACTGGGCGATCCTGCTAACGTTAACCACTGCATTGAGTACTTGTTAACTGTCGGTGATAAGGCTGTTCGTCCACTGCGTGCAATGACTCTGCTATTCGACCAGATGACTCACGAGCCAGCTTTCGATCAACTGAGGACCAAGGAGCAGCTTGGTTACGTGGTTTTCAGTGGAGCTAGGACAACAACTACGACCATTGGATATCGTTTCATCATTCAAAGTGAACGAACTCCTGAGTATTTGGAGTCGAGAATTGATTCCTTCCTCGCTGGATTTGAGAACGTTATGGCAGAGATGTCAGATTCGGAGTTTGAGGGTCACAAGAGAAGTTTGATCACAAAGCGATTGGAAAAGTTGAAGAATTTGGATCAGGAATCTGGTCGAATCTGGTCCCATATCGACAGCGAGTACTTTGATTTCGAGATTGGTAAGCCATTTGGTAAAGTGACTTTATTACTTTAAATGCTAATAACTTTGTAGTTCATCAAGATGCAGCTCATATCAAATTACTGACCAAGGCCGACATGCTCGCATTCTTCAAACAATTTATTGACCCAACGTCTCCCAAGAGATCCAAATTAGCGATCCACCTCATCGCTCAAGCATCAGCCCCAATAGAAAATGGTGAAACTGCTGCCACAAATGGAGATAATACTATCGCCAAGACGCCCGGGAACGGAACAGTCCCATACGTCATCAAGGATGTAAGGGAATTCAAATCCATGCTGCAAATTAGTGCAGGACCTCAGCCGGTCAAGGATATTAGTGAGTTCGAGGAGTTAGACTCAAAGTTGTGAAAGAAGGCGAAGTGGGCGCAGAACATGAATTCATGATTTTCGAAAATCTGCATTGCATTGCATGGATGGGAATTGGAGCATAGTTTCGACAATGCAAGGAAAGCTTTGCTTGGTGTCGCTGGGTTTGGGCCAACTCATTATGGAGTCAGATTGGTTGAGGGATAGACAGCAATGGGATTGTACAGGCATTGTAGATACCCTAAATTTATCACTCGCCTTGCCGTTTTAGTTTTTAGTTTGTCTGGTCTTAGTTTTTAGTGACTCAACTACGCTTCCCTGTTTTGTGAGATTCGGAGATCGAGATTCGGAGTCATTGTCGTGCCAACGATCGTGCCGCGAGCGCCAGCGTCTTCCCTCTACTGCAAGCCAAGTGTGGAGTGCATCCTCTAGGATCTCTACCATCCCTTGAGATGCGGGAACCCGAACTATAGGAACGTGGAGAATGACATAAAAAGCGATACGCAGCCAGCCGGCCGGCTGGTGGGTACTACAATAGTACTAGCTGTACAGTACCGTCCGTAATGAAGCGCAGTCTACCGTGTGGGCGGGCGATCTCGGGTCCGTTAGCTGGGTGGGTGGGAGTGCTAGTCGTGTGTGTGGGTGAGCTGCGTGAGCTGCGTGGGTTCATGCCGCTGCATGCTGGCTGGCTGGGTGGGTTGTGCGAGGTTGGGTTCGGTCTCTGTTTCCGTTTGTGTTTGTGCTTGTGGCGGGTTGTGGGTCGGTGGGGATGTACCTTAGGTACTTGCTGTTTGCATCGAGATCTTCCATGGTGGAGGTGGAGATAGAGACGGATATGGAGATGGAGATTGGTAGCGGATGTGGACGTGGAGGTGGGGACGGATGGCGGCGTGGCTGCATAGATGCATCTGCCGTGATGGCTGGGATTGGTGGCGGTGAAGGGTGAAGGGTGAAGGAAAGGCAAACGGGGGGGGAGATTGGGTGGAGATTCTGGTTCTGGTTTTGGTTTGGCCCTTTTCCTTCTCTTGTGTGTGGTAGGAAGGGTTACTGATCTGTGTCTCGGTTTTGATATTGACTTTTGAGCTGCCAGGGTTGTACATGACTGTTTTTTCTACAGGGGGTAAGAGGTCAGTATGTCAAAGTCATACTTACCTACATCATTGTAGAAGGGAGTTGGTTGTAGGGTTGTTCGCTGACTTGGTAGAGTTATATTTTAGAGACGTATTTTGTGGAATGGAGAGAAGCTTTAAAGGGCTTGAAGGGTGTTCAAGTTTGGCTGTTCATGGGCGAGATGTACGGCAACTTATAGCATGATATTATTTTATTTATCCAATGGAGTGTAGTTGGCACGTCCATACTGCATCACCATGGACCGCGTTTGGTCATGTTGCCTCAACCATTTTCAGTTCGCTTGAGCAGGTCTCTATTCTTCTCCTGGGATCGTGCTTTCGGAGAAGATGCAACTACCAATGAAGTGTACTTTGTGGCCAGCTGTTTTTCTCTTTGCCAATGTCAAGACCAACTAGATGCCAGCTGAGTGCGCTTTTTGATTAACGTGCTTGCTGTTCACTGTTCTTGTACACTTTGCCAAAAAGACAGATTTACGAGTACAATGTGCTGTATATTCCCATTGTCCCTGAAGTTTCTCAACACCGCTTCTATTCTCTCTTTGGCTATATATTGACCATGGGGTCTTAATATTCAAAATCTTCAAAAGATCGCCCACCCCTGTTCACCAACCATCTACGACTTTGATTCAGCACTGCATTTCGAAGATTATCGATCACCTCATATTTTTCTTCGGCATTACATTCCAGAGGATACTCATCCACTCTACTTCAAGACCAATAAGGAAAACCAAGCGGACTGGCCATCATGTGCCGTACATACCACGTCATCTACCCTTGTGGTCACCAACAAGACACCCAGATCTCTTGCGGCAGATTGCATTCTCCAAACACTTCATGCCCTCAACACTCGGATGAAACCATCAAGCCACAAAATTCGAACCTTTGCAACACTTGCTTCCAAGACTCAGTCCTGAAATTCTACCAAGGCAAAGTTCTCAGCAACATAGCTCCAAAACTCACGACCTGTGCAGAAGTTGAGGAAGCAGCTAAGTTGTGGAAGACCTTCAACCTTGTCAGAACTAAGTTCCTCTCACAGAATAAGGTAGGAACCGTTCCTACCTGCGCAATCGATGCTCCCTTCTGCCCCCTCACTCGGCTTCCCTTGGCTGATGTTAAGTTCCTGGACTCGAACATCATGCTTCTAGAAGCATCGGCATTGACACGAGGTCTTGACATACTCTTCTGGACAACGCTGGACCAACGCATCAAGGCAGTGGAGGATTTTCTCAGCATACTCCACAATCACGCTGTCTTCTTGGCGCACGATCTCTTCCTCCTAGACGCAGGCCAAAAGCCAAAGTTCTTCAAGCCCGTGGATCTCTTCAGCACTACTCCCGACCCAGAGGAGATGGAATGCCCCGTCTGCTACTTACCATTCGCAGATATCGGTGACAAGAAGCCGTACCGCTATCCATGCCACGAGAAACACATCGTGTGTGAGCGTTGCATGAAGGCTGTCGTGAAAGCATCTGGCTTCAAGTGTCCCTTGTGTCGGGTGGTGTGGCCAAAGGAGGACTTTCAACCTTTTCCCTCGGATCTTCACCCGAGCAAGGTTATTTCCGGTCCGCCTACTTTGATGGGAGATAGCACGTGGCTTCGTGATGACGATATCATTTCTTCTTGGTGGGTTAGAGACTACAGAGCCGTTCTCAGTGGCACAGGTCATGGTTTGGAGATGTCTAGCCTCGTTAATGCCACTCCAGAATAAGGTAAGCTGATCTATTTGTTTGTTATTAGTGATTTTAGGCCACTTTCTCGAATTTTGCAGGTAGTCAACGTAATTAAGATTGTTCTTTTCTTGGTAAGGTACCCTAGCGCACTTCAGTGAACGTGATAAATTTTACCCTCGTGATATTCGTCAAAGTGACATCTGTAGTAAAGCTCGAACATAAATTTCCGTGAATTCACTAAACGTGTAAAAATTTGACGTTTTGGCGCCCGCTTAAACCTTTTTGAAAAGGTAGTTGGCAACGAGACACAATTGTAATCTTGATCTACTGATATAGTGAATTTTTCGGCAGCAACTTATTCATCACGCCACCACCGTTGCTCTCCAAGAACACCATTTACGAAGCAAAGAATAGAAAAGCCCCACCTCAAATGTATGAAATGAACCTGTCGCTTCAAAATCGACCTATCTAGTAACCTATTCGCTAGAAAACACCATAAATCTAGATACCAGCGTGCGTGGTTGATAGATGCAGGTATCCACTCGTCAGCCACCCAAAAAAATAAACAATCACATGCCGAACTCTCCCCGATTCGCAGATTCACAGAAGCTTGCTTTCGAGGTGCCAATGTGCCAATGTGCAAAACATATTGAACATGTGAAAGGGCCTAATCCGGGATCGAACCGGAGACCTCTTACAATTAAGACCTCAGAGAGATACCCAAAGCAAGACTATATTTTATTAGTATGGAATGATGAGGATTAGATTAAAGGAATCCTTACATTCTACCACTGAACTATCAGGCCATGCTGGTTGTCCTCTGCATCTTGTCGATGCAAAGTCGTTGGAGGCCGCTTCACTTTTTGATTGTATATTCTACAGCATGAAGGGATTCGATCACGACGGGACTCTCGATGTAGGCTGTTATGACCACAATGTCCATTAGGCAATTTTGAAAATTTGAAGGAAGGTATCTAGGTATGGAGAGACTCTGTGGTCAGTTCATGACCAATGCTTAGTGGTCGGGGGTGAAAAGTCACTTAGCCGAGATGGGTCTAAACTAAACTGCTTCAGAGGCTCTACTACGCTGCTTCTCAGTCTAGCGATTGATGTCGAAAGGACTATTTATCTCTAAACTTGTTAGAAGTAAATTTTGTAGAGGATCTCTCTTCATTGCCTTTGAATCTATGATTTTTCACTCATAGCAGCGTATAAGAGTGCAACGAGCTTGCTGCTGATGTTGCCGTTCAACTTTTAGATCTTTCAAAAAAGCTGACTATAGATGCTACTGTCCTACAAGCCTAGCCGCATTACCAAGATCTCGGACCAATTGCGCCAAGTTCTCGATCAGGGGTGCCAGTCCAAGATTTCCGGCACTATTATTCCTACAGAGTATACCAATTACTACCTCCATGACCGCTTTTGGATCATCAAGTCTCGCAAAGCCCGATTCTGCACTTCGCTGCGGCTGCCCTTCACCACCAGACTCAACTGTTGGAGGTAACCCGTGTATGACAGGAATACCACGTGAGCTGGCGATGAACCGCCGTGTCTCTGGCGTATCATCTCCATCCAAGAATATGAACTCCTCCTCGCCCACCTCATTCAACTCAACGCCACGATTTTTCCTTGCCCGAGACCGGGAAGAACCCAATGACACCATCCCGTAGACCCAAAACGCAAGACTAGCATGATACAGAGCAACTGCATAGAAATCCCGCAATTGGTTCATAGGGAAAAGTAAAGCGGCTCGTAATACCTGGCCAGCATGCCAAACAGCCTGTCTCGACCTGCGGTTTTCAAACCAGAGTTTAAGGAGGGGGTATACTCTCTGTGCTTCTTCATTGCCCTCTTTGCCGGCAAACAGCTGTAGTTCTTCAAATGAGACATAAAGATTCATCATGAAGAGCTCTTGGATCATGGTTTGCTCCAATCGAGCACCACCGGGGTAATCAGTTACTGAGATCCTGAAGTGTTCGAGTAGGTGGCCAAGTTCTTGGTGCCAGCTGGAAGATATGAGTCCACCATTCCAGTGTCGCTCTTGACTCTGAAGCTTGAGAACAAATTCAAGCTGGCGATACTCTGCTATGAGAGACCAAATTGCGTGCAAGATGATTGAGCTGCTGTATTGTGTATCGATGACGTTATGAAATTTCGCCAGAGGGCTCAGATCATGCACACAGTTCATGAGCGAAGGGAGGCGATTGAAGTGCCCAGCGTTTTGCAGACAGACTTCGCGCCACGCCTGTGCTGTTTTGGCTTCCCACAGGGCTGGTGCACAGGGCAGTTCCAATGACACTTCGGCATAAGATATTAGGGGCCTGATTAAGAGCGATATGGAAGCTTGCGCATCGTGCAACAAAATATGGAATGCAAGTCTGTAGAAGTGAGTAATATTATCTGAATTGATGGGCGTGGATCTCAAACCTCTTGAAGGACTCTGCTTCTACCCATTTCCGCCATTTGGTTTCAAGTACTTTGTCATCATCCCATGGCTCAGGGGCGGCAACTGGAGTCCTCGACCGCCGATACCGACCAGCTCTGCGGAGCATCTAGTACTATTAACAAAATCTCAATCAACTGAATGTGTCATCTCACTGTGATTAAAGGTTGTGCGTGACTTTCTGCAATTTCCATTTTCCGTTTGTTCCCACTCCAGAGTCCAATATGCAGGCCTAACGCGTAAGTTTGTAAAAATTGTAATTCCCTTGTTCTGCTATTATCTCTCTCGAACTTTGGTCCGTCAGTTTAGAAGACGGTTCAAAAAATTGATTACTTACAATGGCAGGTAATCCTATTCGAACCGTTTCTTCAATAGCGTACCCTAATTTTCTCACTGAAAGAGTCAGCTCTATACAATACAAGCAGGAAAGAAGCTGCTACCTGTTGGTACTGGTGAAAGTATGGCACCAGCAGCGATAACAATGCCGTTCAATTCTGGTCGTTGATTCCGTGGATTGAACGTGGGAAGATGTATCCAGGAATCCGTCTCCAGGATTTCTGATCGGAAGAATAGATGCATCAAACTACTCAGCAATTGTGCTGAGGGAAATGAAGCAATGACTCGAGCTATTCCGCTCTCTTGACTGTTGGTGTTCAAAACCATAGCTAGTATGGCATCTCTAGAAGATTGGTCCAGCCGGTTATCAAGGAGATCCGGAGAAAGGCGGTTTTCAAGCCCTTCAGCATCTTTGTATGGCAGCGAGAGATTTTGAATTTCCATCCAACCATGCTCGCACTGTCCGGGTAGCCAATTCCACAAAGATTTGGAGAATGCTTCGGCTCCGAGTGTGATGCTAGGTTGCACATCCGGTGTCTGCTGGCCATTCTCTAACGCCGTATCGTTGAAATCGTAACCAATATTGCGATTTGCAGCTGGAATCTGGGTATTCTGTGCGTTGATCCACCCAAAATCCATATCATTAAATTCTAGAGTAGAGTCCATTCCAAAGTTGAAGACATCCCACGAGCTACTGGGCTGTGGATTCAATTCCATTGGGTTGGAGTGTTCGGAGACATTTGGCGATGCACGTTCCATGATATCCCGCAAGAAGTCGGCCAGATTTGATTCCTCAATCTCTGACATAGGGCCATTGTGTGATAATGAAATAGTAGCATCAGATGGAAAATCGACTGAATCGATGGTGGTGCTCGCTGTGGGAGTTGGAAGAAACCCATTCGTCCCAAGTAGCTCCACCGAATTAGACTGAAGTTGGGTGTCTAGATATCCATGGTCTTGGTCCTGATCCGCAGTCAACTCCATATCTGAATCCGGATACATGTTTGACTCGGCGTCCTGGGCGATTGGACCTGTATGCTAAATTAAGATTGTTTAATCTTAACATCTCGATGAACTTACCATTTGAATCCGGCTCTGAGATTGACTGTCTCCTATGAGCACTTGCATCCCTACTATAAGTTGGTGCGGAGGAACATATAATGCCTTTCTGTTGGCAGCGATGACACGGTTTGTCATTTCCACACTTTAGCTTTGCTGAAGCACAGGCAGAGCAAGCTTGGGCTACTCTTGCAACTTGCGGTGAAGAACGTTGACCCTTCGAATCCTTTCGACCATGAGCATGATTAATTGCATGTCGCTTCAAGAGATCTCTTTTATCTGGTCAGGTCTGACTTAAAATAAGGGCACTTCGATTCTTACGTTCTGGCAAAGTTTTTTCCGCACGTAGAACAAGAGTATGGCTTTTCCCTGGTGTCTAATGGATGTAAGTTCAGAGAGTCTCTTGGATTTTTAGGGGGTTTTCTCTTTAGCGCTGTAATAATCGAACTACTTACGCGATCGATAATGCCTGCTCAGATGATCTATTCGAGTATACTTTTGATTGCAGATATTGCAACAGAAGGGACTGGCTTTATCTCGATCATTCGCACTGACGGAGCTGCGTGAATCATCGTTACTATCCTGCGTAGGAATCGATTGCGCAGAAACGTCTGTCATCATCAACGATCTTTTTGATGAGAAGCGGAGGCATCTCCCAAAAGATGTGTTGAGAGCAGAAGTGACATAAGCCACCAACGCGTCCTGCTTGCATTCTGGGGAAGCGGGGTAGCTAGGTCTGCTCGAGTCATGTATTTTAGCTTTCCACGTGATGGGAATTGGAATCGTCAGCAGTCCACTGAACTGAACCCCTGTCTATGTGGAGCCGAAGATTAGAGAGGATTCTCTTCTAACCTTGACATACTTATGCAGAGGCGGTATTGAGATACAGGTATTGTCCATATCCCCTGGTTTTAAATCCCTAAATTAGTCAGTGTGATCTGAAGTTCAGGAAGACCAATTCCAAATAGTGGTCGTATCATCCAAAATATCAAAGAGTCCTCAATGACTGTTCTTGTTAAAGTCGAGGCTCGAACTCAATAGGGAATGTGGAGGTGGGGCCGAGATCCACAAGTCGGCAGGCAATCAAGGACTGGAACAACCATTTCACTGGGACTCGATGTAGTGTGTGTGTCAATGCTTCAAGAATACTTCGTCAATGCGATTGCTGTTTTTAAGGCCTAACTATTAACGTCATCCCATCTTTGCTGGTAGATACTTCAACGATGTCAAGATCTAGTAAGAATCTTTCTCGCAGGAAACGCGAGCGATATGTGCTATATTGAAGACTAACATCATGCCTAGAACTTACTCCAGTACACTTCTTCTCCCATGGCTCTACTATGATGCTGGGAGAGGAATCAGATTCTGCGACATACTGGAAAAAATGCGGCGATGAAGCACTTGCCAACAATATCAAAGGCGTTATTATTATGGTATTTTGCACAACCTTCCTAATTACTTGAAGCTACTCACACCTCCATAGGGAGCTCACTGGGACTGTCATAATGATCAAATACAGATAGCCACCAACCCAAACCCCTCCAAATCCCCAGTGGCTTACGTCCACCCATCAAAATACGTTGACTACCCACTCACACCTGACATCCCTACCGCAAACCGCTGCATCTCTATGCTTCGCTCTGCAGGGTTCAATTGCGAAGGCAATCCTACATTTGACTGGATTCACGACACTTATCTGATTCTCATCCGGATGTTTCCTTCCCAATGCCCCCCTACTGTCATCATCTCGGGCAATTCCCGATTCGACCCCCACTTCCACATGAAGATCGGAGCAACACTGCGACCTCTGCGCAAAGAAAATTATCTCATCATTGGATCTGGAGGTGCGGTGCACAACCTGTACCGTAACAAGTGGACGCCAATGCTGCGATACAGAGATAACTTTGCTCAGGAAACCCCACCGGAAGAACAGATGCTGGAGTTTCGCCAGGCAGTGCAGGATGTGATCGAAAAGAATAGTGGCCCAGAGTTGAGAAGGGGAATGGCGAGATTGATGAAGCATCCACTATATAGGGACGCGCATGCGACGGACGACCATTTCATGAGCGCGATGTTCGTTGCTGGCGCTGCAGGTGATCTGGAGGATAGAGGCGTATGTGGCAAATTGAAAGCGGAGACTTGGGAATTGGTGAGTTTTGCTCTGGGGTCTCATTTGCTGGACATTGCTTACTTTTTGAGTAGACCAACATGTGTAATTCACAATACACAATGGGTTCTTGGGTCATGTCTTGATCACTTCAAACAGTTCAAATGCAATGTATATTCACTTCAGTTTTGATCAGCAACGTGAGAAATACGGGAAATCCAAATTGATATTTACATTGGCATTTCCATATTGGTACACTCGAATTTCTACTTGACTACCATCCCAATCCTCCATCTCTACAGGAGCCCATAAGGCTGATTTCAGCTCCGTAAAGCTTTTACCAAACTTCTTCCCCCATATGCTACCACAGCTAAGCTTCCTATTACTGCAGGGGCCAGTACAAATCCTAAACCTGTGAAAATTCCCTGTTCGAAGAAGCCCAATTGACCCCCAGGTTTCTGGCCCGTAGGAGGAAGTTCCTTCCGAGCTTCACTTTCGAGTTGCTGAACAAGTTTGACCGAAGAGGTGGCCAGGGCCGCAGTGAGTGCAGATTTCTTGCATATATATGAAGGACGGGGAACGGTAAACATTTCTTTTGTGAAACGATGGGACGGCGAGAGGCTAGGTGTGAAGGAGAGCGGTGTCGGTGGTCCAACTGTTTGGTTGTCAGATGAGTTTAACTCGGTGGAAGATAAAAAGGTAAGATAAGATCTTCATAATGGGAATGCCATACCTAAGAGATCGACCGGTATATGGTTGACGAGAGAGAGGTGAGCGTCGATGAATTGGCTAACATACTTTGCAGCCGCTAGGTTTGAGAATATGTATGCTGCCAGAAGAGGAGTGCTGCCTTTGTTTGCCAAATCGATTGCGTCGTCCAGACTGCTGATAGGATGAAGCACGAGTACGGGGTTAGGAAGCTTCTTTTGGATCATTTTTGATTGTCTATTCCGTATCAATGCATGAGTTTGGGGCATCAGAGGAACACTTACCTTTTCTTTACGTTCAAGATGGTACCAGTATCACCACTTAATACAACCACTGTGCCTTCTTCTCTAAAATCATCCTCGTTAGGATCCCTGTGCCGTTTCTCCTTGGGCGAGGTGATAGAACTGCTCTTCGAAAAAATTCCTGCAGCTTCTCTTACGACCAATTCGCTGAACTCGTCGAGAACGAATTCATTCACAAGAACTAAGTCCGGTGCGTACGGTGAATGTCCACCAAAGCTAAATCGTGCAGTAACCAAGGCAGAGGCCGCGGATTTCAAGTCACTAGTTCTGTCGACAATGGCTACAACTCTTGATTTGGATGGAGAAACGAGCACGGTTGCTGTCGGGATGATGGAAGGTGTGGGAAGTACCTGAGTGCACGAATTTAAGAAATCTTCGTCGTTGGGTCGAGAATCTAGAATCGTGAAGCACTCATTGTCGAGGGCCTGAGGAAGGAGTTTGCGAAGAAGAGAGTTGATACTCGAAAGCGTTTGGCCTAACTAAAAAGGTCATGTTACTAATGTACTGTAAAAAAAGATCTATAGAGGGCTAACCTCGAGAACGACACAATTTCCAGCAGTGATCGCTGCACTTAGTGGTGCAATAGTAGAATAAAACAAAGTATGACTTGCAGGAACGATATAAATGATACCATTTGCAATTCTTCGTTGAGACGCATCTTTCCCATTGGCAATGCTATATTCTTCCTCAAGTTTCTGATCAAAGTTTATGGAGGCATATTGGTCCTTCACAGCGGATACCGCCAGAAAGTATTCGATGCCGACTTCGGCTGGAGTGTGGCCTGAGGATGAAGCAATTGCTTGCTGGATCTCTGCTACGTTTTCAAGAAGTGAGGAATGCAGAGCTTGAAGTTGATCCTGTATGAACCGTGGTGTTCGTGCTCGGCCTTCAATATTCGCGGCTTGGATGCGACTAACGATAGAAGTGGACATGGCGATCAATTGCTGCTAGAAAATGATATCCGCAAATTAAAAGACCCAAGAAAGAAGACTTATCTTCTGTGACAGGAGCCGCCACAGTGAAACTCACTTAGACTCGATCCTTGGCAGCTGATGCACCAGCCGGCGGTCTCCCCCACACTCCCGAAATCCGTACTCCGGGTTCCTAGGCAAGTGGAGGACGTCACCTGACACTGCACCTCCATCCTGTCAACTCACAGATGCAATGGGCTTTGTGAGATCAAGATATCCCCTATACCTGTCTAACAGCTGCCAAATCTCCTAGCAGATCGAGTTGGCTTTCCAGAATGTCCGTGACCACGACTTCCAACCCACTTACAGGTGCCGCTCTTCAGGCCCTTACAGACTACGATGTGCATCACTCCGGATCTCCAGAAAACCCATCACCAGCACCAAACACAAATGTTCGTTCGAGCTCTGTCACTTCAAATCCTGCAGGCTGGCCAATGAATCACAGAGGGGTACCCCCGTACAGGCCCGTAGACCGAAACTTGGATAGAGAGCAGAGGCCGGGTGGCTTGAACGGGGTCGAAGCTGTATTCATTTTCACAATGTTGAACGGTGTGAGGATTAATGCGGTACGTCTGGGACATTGCGAAAGAAACCAAGAAGTGCTGACCGATCGTCGTAGATTGCTAATACAGCCTGGAGGAGCACATTGGGCAGATTAAATGACAAGTGGTGGAGATATGAAATTGGCGGAGAGTGGTAGTATTAGAAAAATGAGAACATCAGTTCTGGCTGCAAAAGATAGCTGTATCGTTTTATATTGTATTCACTAGGCTCTATCCTTATTTGTCACCATATCCAGGGATATCAGCGACATCCTCCGCCAACTTCTTGCCTCCGAACTCTAGTGGCTTAGCTTCCTGAAGCACGTAAAGCATTCTCGCCCATTGCGTCTTGCTTGCATTCCTCCATGCATGGTTTGTACCCCGCTGAATTGCAACATGCCCCCTCTTCAAAAGCCGTACTTCCCCGCTGTCCAAAACGAGTTCCACCTCGCCTTCCAAAACAACTCCATAGTCCAAGGACACTGTGCGGTGCATAGGGCTTGTGGCTCCTGGCATCATATCAACGTATCGTAATACTGTTCCTCCTGGTATGCTGATCCCCGGCAGGTTCTGCAGGTATTGTTCGTATGTCGATAGGTCTGTGTCGTTTGCGAGTTCGACAGGAAATTGGTTTGTCACATAGCCCAGGGAGAAGCGAGCTCCATCCGCAAGTTCCTGCCACACTACAGCTTCGGGAAGTTTGTCTGAAAATATTGCTTTGCCGTCGTCGTTGTGGTCTGTAATGACACGGGAAACCGGAGGAAGGCCATTGTCTTTGAGGTCTGTCATGGCGCAGAAGAAACGGGTACTGACTTGATTGACTGTTATTTATTCCAGCTGTAGATTCAATACGGCTGAGAAAGAGGTACTTGTAGTGTAGACTCAATGACAAGCATAGCCCTAGATGGATACAATCTGTATTTACTGTAGCTGTTTAACCCGCAGACGCCTTTGTTAGTCAGATTAATGGGGTATGCCGACGTGGGGAAAGTTGTGGTCAGGGACTCTCGGCCCGCCATCAAAGGCCGGCGGCATCTTATGTCGGTATAGCAAGTTGCTAGATGTGACCTAGCGGCGGTAATTGTTGACGCAAGACATTCATAGCTCTGGGGATTTTTGTTGCTTGTCAGAATCTGTGTGCTGTTGTGAGTGTATATTGTTGAATCTCTGTCGTCAGTTGAAGTTGAAGAAGGACTTGTACGGTCACCCAATCAACGCAATAATGCCAAACGAAATTCGCGAACTCCATCAGGTCGACAGTACCTCGTTTCCTTACATTTTCGAACAGAATGCCACTGTCCCTCTGAAGAAGAGTTCTGGCCTGGTTCGTGTCAACGTTTACAGGCCCAAAAACGATGCAGGAGAGGGGGGCAAACATCCAGTCCTCGTGACATATGGACCGTATGGCAAAGACATATACTATGGAGAGTGAGTTCTGTGTGTTTGGTATATACAGAACTTTTTCTAACGTGCCTAGTTTCCATCCTGGCTCCTTTTCAGAGCTAAATCCAGAGCATAAGTCTCCTCACTCGGCTTGGGAAACACCAGACCCGGGCTTTTGGACGCGCAATGGATACGCAGTTGTCCGAGCAGATGAGCGGGGTTTGGGGCAGTCACCTGGCTTCCTCGATACCATGTCTCGAGGTACCAGCGAGGCCTTCTTTGACGTCGTTGAGTGGGCGGCGGATCAGCCGTGGTCCACTGGAAAAGTTGGCCTGCTTGGCATTTCATACTTTGCTGGAAGTCAATGGCGAGTTGCTGCTCAGCAGCCAAAAGGGCTGAGTGCTATTGTGCCATGGGAAGGCATGTCGGATTACTACCGCGATCGATGCCGGCACGGAGGTATTCTATCCAATGAATTTATCAAATTTTGGTGGGATCGTCAGATTGTTTCGAATCAATACGGCAAGGGAGGGCGAGCCGCAAGAAACTGGGGTCCTGACACCATTGAAGGCGACTTGAGTGAGGATGAATTAAAAGCAAACCGCCAGGATCAGAATATCGATAATGCCGACAACCAATTCCGGGATCAGAAATACTATGCATCCAAGGAATACAATAAGGAGGACATTGTAGTACCTGTCTTGAGTGTTGCTAATTGGGGAGGTATACTGCTACATCTGCGAGGGAATGTTGAGGGTTATACGTTCGCTGGTTCTAAACTGAAGTATCTTCGATTTATCACTGGACGCCATGACCTCCCCTTCTATTACAAAGAGGAGGTAGAAATCCAGAAGAGCTTTTTAGATGCATTCTTGAAGGATGATGACCGCGTCGGGTGGTCTGTCCCTGGCAAGCTTCCTCCTGTTGACATCGTCCTTCGAAAGGGTGATGTAGGACACAACGACGCTGCCGCAGAAATGGTTTATGGACGGCGTACGGAGTTAGAGTGGCCAATAGCTCGGACTCAGTACATACCATATTATCTTACCCCATCTCTTGGTCTTGGTCTGGTGAAGCCGGAATATACCTCTATCTCCAAAGTCACTTACATCGCCACTGGTTTCCAGGCTGATGATGGTCGTGAAATTGGTGCAGTATCACAAGGTTGGAAGCCACTCGTGGATACCTTCGACATGGAACACCAGGTTTCTTTCACTACTGCAGCTTTTGAAGTGGAGACCGAAATTACTGGTCACATCACGGCGCATTTGAATGTGTCAGTCTCTGCTACCATTCCTGGCATCTCACCAAGCGAGATTGACTTGTTTGTCACCCTCCGCCACATCTCCCCTGCAGGAAAAGAGGTGTTCTACACTGGCACAGCTGGAAATCCGGTTCCTCTTTGCAAAGGTTGGCTAAGGACAAGTTTGCGAAAGGTCAACACGACACATGCCAACCATCGTGCGTGGCTCCCGCATAGGGATTACTTCTCCACTGATGCCCTTCCCGTTATCCCGGGTGAGGTATATCCTGTGGACATCGAGATCTGGCCCACAAATGTCATTTTAGACCCCGGATCTAAGCTGGTGTTTGAGGTGAGTAGTGGAGACACACAAGGTTGTGAAAGGTTCAAGCATACGAGTCCGACAGATAGGTAAGTCGTCGAACTCGCATTTTGTAGATGAATTGCTGATAAAAAGAATTAGGCCTCGAGAAAAGTTGGCAGGCAAAAATCACATTCATTTCGGGCCTCGATATGAGAATTTTGTGACTCTGCCTATAATTCCATCTAAGTAACGTTGGACCGATGCGTTTCTAAATTTTATGCTATTTTTGTGTGGAAAGATGGCGTAGTCCCGCTGCTATTAGTTTTGCCAATACAACATCCGTTTTCTAAATATTTGCTCTTGATGTGTTGTGTCAACTTGTAAATCTTTTATAGTTGCTCCAGAAGTAGTGAGCAAATGTGTGACCGAATGAGAAAGCCAAGTGGAGTTCCTCTCGAATCTGGCTCCCTTCCCTCGATATTCACGTGACCATATTCTTTCTCACATTCCGACTACCTGCTGGTTCAAGCTGCATTGACGTTCTGCTTAGCTTCTAGCTAATTTGACTGCAGTTGAAACGCGATTCGGGTGGGGCCGAACATTCTTATCCGTTCTTTCTTTTAAATAAACTCTTCAATAGCAGCTTGTAAGGGCCATCGAGTACTTCTTCAAATTATTTCACAACCACTTTAACAATGCCTCAATATCTTAAAAAAGCCACTGGCTCATCGGCTGGCACAGCTGAGGCTCAGACATCAGTTACTTCTGTAGTCAAAGCTGTTATCAGTGATATCCGGTCAAATGGCGACTCTGCAGTACGCCAGTACTCAGAAAAATTCGACAAGTGGAGTCCTTCCTCTTTCAAGCTGTCTCCCACTGAGATTGACAACATTATTGCTGGAGTTCCAGAACAGATTCTGAAAGATATCAAGGAAGTGCAAGCAAATGTGAGAGCATTCGCGGAGGCACAAAAGAACTCTTTGAAGGATTTCGAAATTGAGATCAGGCCTGGTGTACATCTGGGACAGAAAAATCTCCCCATCAACTCAGTTGGCGCGTATGTACAGCATTGGAAGCATTGCAAGTGATTTTTGGCTGATATTTTCATATCAGATACATTCCTGGAGGTCGATATCCTCTACTGGCTTCAGCACATATGACAATTGTGACCGCTAAAGTTGCAGGAGTTCCAAACGTTATTGCATGTACACCCCCCATTGGTGGTAAAATTCCCAGCGCAACTGTAGCAGCGATGCATTATGCAGGTGCTGATGAGATTTTCGTTCTTGGGGGCGTACAAGCTGTGGCAGCTATGGCAGTTGGGACAGAAAGCATCCGCAAAGTAGATTTCATCGCTGGCCCTGGCAATGCATATGTTGCCGACGCGAAGAGACAACTTTTTGGCGAGGTTGGAATTGATCTGTTTGCGGGCCCAACTGAGATCTTGATCGTCGCTGATGAGAGTGCGGATCCTTTCACTATTGCTACGGATTTGATCTCACAGGCCGAACATGGTCCTGATACACCTGCTGTCCTAATTACAACCTCTGAGTCTGTAGGCACCAAGACCATCGAGATTGTCGGCCAGTTATTGCAGCATTCCAAACTCTCCACTTCTGAACTGGCAACAACCTCATGGAACGCATTTGGAGAGGTTGTGATTGTGCCAAATTTAGGAGAAGCTTGGACTCTGGCTGATGAGTATGCGAGTGAGCATGTTCAGATTTTCACTCGGGATCCAAGGGAGGCGTTGAGAAAGATGACAAACTATGGTGCTTTGTTCTTAGGCGAGAGAACATGTGTCTCATATGGTGACAAGGTATGCATTTTCATCCCTCTTTACAAAGTCACTCTCTAATATTTTTCATTGTAGGTCATTGGTACCAACCACGTACTACCGACTCGCAAGGCCGCTCGCTATACTGGTGGTCTATGGGTTGGAAAGTTTCTACGGACAGTCACGTATCAGGAGGTTAGCGATGAGAAGGCGAGTGCCGAATTAGGGAGACTATGTGGCAGAGCCGCGAGAGCAGAGCTGTTCGAAGGGCATGCCCGCTCGGGAGACTTGAGAGCCAACAAGTACCTGGGCGACAAGTTCGAATGGATTGTGTAATCAAGCAATTTGTAGTTACCTCAATATCAATGCCATGTCCACTTCAGTATGCATTCTGCAATAGAGCTGCCCGCACGCCACCAATGCCGCGTGATCCAACTCGGGAGAAATGTCCGAGCCACATGCTTTTTGCACTGAGCTCTGAGCTCAAAGACGGATATTCCGGCGAGGGAAATGTCCCGAAGGCCCACAATCTCTCCGTGCATGCTGCGGGTTTCGTAATTGTTCTAGGATACAGAAAGGGGGCTGAAGTGCCGATCCTCGGCTCCACCTCACAGAACGCCATCTCCCCCACCATTACCGACGGTGAGACCCGCCTCCACATTCGCCTCCACCTCATTCTCCATCCCCAACATGCAGAGCTATGACAACTGTAGCTACCCCAGCGGGGACTCCAGTGGGGGAGCTTGGAAGCTCCGAACTTTGATTCAGCGCCGCATTTTCTAATAACGGGACGCACAAGGGCCATACGTTCATGCTATTCAACTGTGAATTGAGTACTTTCCACAAAATTCCATATGCACAATATCTGCAAAAATGAAGCAAACACTTGATCAAGTCTTGAGCGCCACTCCCTCAAACGGAACAACCATATCGAATGGAAATGGAGTTCATCAGGCTAAAATTGGATTGAAAGTCCTGATTACCGGTGCTGGCATTGGTGGCTTGACAGCTGCTATTGCATTGAGGCAGCAAGGACATGAAGTCTTGGTATGATGGATTTGTATGATATTTCATAATTGTTAACTGCTAATTTGTTTTTCAGATATTTGAGCAGTCGCAATTTTCGAGTGAGCTTGGAGCTGCAATACATCTTGCCCCAAATTCGAATGGCATCCTGAAGCGATTGGGCATTCATGCAGAGGATTTTGGGTCAAATCCCATGGAGATAGTAAGTCACGGCGTGTAGATATTTATTATGCTCAGAATATTAATCATGTTTACAGTTGACTGAATATACCGCTCAAGGAGAAGTGACTAGACACATGAGTCTTGCCGAGCCTAACAAGTTGTGGCAACATGTAAGAACTAGAGTTCTCGACATCCCTTGAGTTAGTAACTAATGAGATAATAGCCGTGGTTGCTAGCGCACCGAGTCCATCTTCATGACGCACTGAAAAAAGCAGCAACTAGCCCAGAGGGAAAGGGACTTCCAGCCAAGCTCTTCACTTCTAGTAGAGTTGTTGGTGTCGATGAACAGACCGCAACAGTTACCTTAGAAAATGGGGACAGCGTGCAGGGCGACTTAGTGATAGGCGCTGATGGTGTTCATTCTGTTTCCAGAAGGGTAGTCAGTGGTCGTGAGATCAAACCTTTTAGCTCGGGCAAGAGTGCATTCCGCTTTCTCATAAGTCGACAAGCGGCACAAGACGATCCTGTCACGGCCAAGTTTGTGGAATCTCCTGGTGAACTCATTATCTGGTATGCAGCAGATAGAAGAGTTGTTGTGTACCCTACCACCAACAACCAACTTCTGAATTTCGTGTGTATTCATCCTGAGGCTGAATCCGAAGCCGGTTCAGATACTTGGAGTAAGAGTGCGAATCTGGATCAAATGCTCAAGATATACGAAGGCTTTGATCCAGCAATGATCGCACTGCTTTCCAAGGCGGACAAAGACAGTTTAAAGGTTTGGAAACTGCTGGACATGGAAGTAATGGAGACGTGGGTTAAGGGAAAATTAGCTTTGTTGGGGGATGCTGCACATCCATTCACCCCTCACCAGGGACAAGGAGCTGGGCAAGCTATTGAAGATGCGGCAACTTTGGGTGTCGTTTTCCCTGCAGACACACCAAGAGATGAGATTACAGCGAGGTTGGAGCTGTATGAGAAGATCAGGAAAGAGAGAGCGCATCGAATTCAGGAGTATTCGAGGAGGGCAGGGAGTGATTTTAAGGAAGGTGTCCAACAAGACAGTGAGTAATGACTTCCTCAGTTCCATATGCAGCTAATGTTAACCTTCCGCAGTGCAACAATATACAGCCTATAATTTCGGCCACGATGAATGGGACAACTCTACTCAAGAACTGCGCAAGTGGACATGGGCTCGCACGCCCTCCCTCTACTGGCGCATGCCGATCGCCTTCGGTCCAATGCCAGGCCCACGGCAAACGCACTTCGGCATCGCTCGCCAAGCGACTGACTCAACTTTCACCACGGCATCTATAAAGTTCAAAACATCACGCACAATGCTTCAAAACCTGTTCCCGCACTCCTGTTCTTCATACCGTTTCAAGAGTCCCGGAACTGTTGCCTACGCATCATTTTCTCAGACCACATTAGGAAAGATGGAGTGGCTTGGTGGGTCAGGCTATAGACATCTTGGGTTGTACATCCATGGTGTCGAGTATGTCAAGAAGGATGGCAGTGTCATAAGTGGAACATATATGCCACTTTTGTTCGAATCTTTGACGGATCCAATTGTTTCTGGGCGAGAGGAACTTGGAATGCCAAAACTGTTTACAGAGATTGACATCCATCGAAGACAAAACTCTTACCGCATCAATACTGGTTGGGAGGGTGCGATCTGGGGCAATTTCGTCTGGGAAGGTCTTGAAGAATCGGACATGTCTGCAGAATCGGGAAAGATTTCCGGTGAAGATGATGACGGCATCCTAGTGTACCGGTACATACCTAAAGTCGGCCGAACTTACAAGGGTGAGGCTGAGGCTGAGTATCCGGTCTTTGTCCCGTATGCGGAGGACTTCCCAACACCGAAGCCACAGCGGGTTTACAAGGCCACGAAACCTAGTTTCAAGATTGACCCCCTGGATGTTGATGCATTGCCGACTTTGCATCACATCACATCGAGGCTAGCGGAACTGCCGGTGTATGAGATTGTCAGTGGCAAAGTTGTTGAGGGTACTGGAGTTCCGGACGTTGCTGCCGCACGGAGAATTGAGTAAGTGACTTCGGGGTGGAGAATCGATCGGTCCTTGTAGCGTCCTCCGTGTATTTCAATTTCAAAGTGATAAATCAGAATAAATCTCAAAATTATAAGTTTGTTCAAAAATAAGTATTGGCTCTCTCTAAATAGGTGGTTTGTGATGCTACCCATCTCTTCACATCATATAATGGCCTCCGCTAGCAATCAACTGCACCCCGTTAATCCAACTCGCCCTCGGCAACGCCAGCATCAGCACCGCATACGCTACCTCCGCCGGCTCCCCAGTCGCGGGCCAACAGGTGTCGACTCAATAACGGGCTTCAACAGCTTCATCATCTCCTCACCAGCCGCGGCGAAGCCTTCCGTGTTCGTCGGCCCGGTGAGACGCTATTCACCGTGCAGCCATACTTGGGCGGCAGCTCCTTTGCCCACACCCGTGTCATTGAATCGACCATGCCTTTCGTCCCTGCATAGATGGTTTGCATAGGTGGAGCTGCACGTGCCGAAATGGAGCATATGTTGATGATACGTGAGTCGGCCTTTGCTAAATGCGGCAGCGAAGCCTGAGTGAGGAGAAACGTTCCTCGACAGTTGAGGTTTAGCAGGGAGTCCCAGTGATCCAGGGTTTGCTCTTCAAACGGGAGATTGATCGCTATTCCGGCGTTGTTGACCAGAATGTCGATTTTCCCGAACCTGGCCACGGCACCGTCGATGAGTGACTGGGGCCCTGTCGATGTGGAAATATCGGCTTCTATGGCTATGCTGGGAGTCTGGAGAGAAGCGACGACCTTTTGGGCTCTCTCTGAGGCGCTGGGAAAGGGATAATTGATCACAACATTTGCTCCCGCTGAAGACAGTTCACGGGCTATTTGCGCGCCAATGCCGCTGTCCGAGGCACTGATTACGGCGACTTTTCCTTGAAGTGAATTGTCCATCGTACAGCTGGTCGACTTAAAAGTTTGTTGAATAAATAAGAAGCGTTCTGGAATGGCGTTGAAGAAATAGACAGTTAACAGCACCGAAATGTGACGGGCCTCAGTGCGGGCAACAATTGCGGCAGGTGGGGTGTGGGGTGGCTGCCGATACCATAGTGTTCACGGGGTGAGCGGTTGAAATTGCATGCATGGTTCAAAATGTCGACTTAAAACAAAACAATGTCACAGCTTTTCATTTACTGGTGTTCAGTGGAAGATTGAAGTTGCAGGAAGTTGAGTTTATTGGGTCTTAACCCGAGTGAAATATAGCTAATAAGCATGAACCATGACATTTCTCAGAATCTGCAGAGAACCCCTAGCTGTTATAGAACATTTTCTATGCCACGCGTCCCAGACACATCGTCTGCATCCAAATATCCACAAACGCGACCAGTAGGGTCCCATTTCCGTCTGATATCCATCAGTTTTGTGGCCTGCTCGTCACCCCAAAACTTCGTCTTCCTCACTTGGAAGTCAGAGTCTCCAAGATAGGCGCCGACAGAATGTACTTTGACTTCCTCCATCACATCTCTGACCCACTTCTTACAGCGCTCGTCATCTTTCTCATGCTCCCAGACGGTATACAGTGCCATATAATGATCAGATTGCACAGAAAGTGCCATGTCCGGAAGCTCCCTGCGCGAGCACGGGTACATCGAGAACCACAACGTGAAAGCTTTGCTACCCTCTGGTAAGGTTGTCATTGATTTTCTCAGGATTTCGGTGACATCAGCGTTGTTTTCAATATATGCATTTTCAGCAACATATCGATGACCTTCTGGATTTGCCAGTGCTTGTGCAGCGTACTCATTCGCAAGACTTGTGGGTTTGTTCATATCTTCTAGAAGAGCGTTTGGAGGGTGCGTTTTATTCACGCCCTCGAGGGATCTCATTGCGGCTTCTGGGGTGTTTTGGAATGTAACAAATCCGGTCAGGAGCGCGGGGATTTGGGTTTGGGGGTCAATGATACCAACTGCTACGGCCTCAATCGAATCGTCACAATCTTTTGCAGCCTGTATTTTGTGGTTAGATGCTTTCATGTAAGTATGAGGGGCGACATATGGCTTACAATCTGTACCCAGTCCATAGCAGTTTTGTATTCAGACAGCGGGTATATGAATGTTGACGACATCATTGAAGAGTAAACAGGACGAGTTTTGAGATAAAACGCTGCCACAACTGCTGGGAAACCTGTGTAGTTTCAGCAAATTACTTCAAACTAGTGTATGCTGCGAACTCACCAGGTCCAGCTCCCCTAGCCGCCCAAAAAAGATCTGAGTGTTCTGCGTTACTGCATCGTAAAATATCTCCGTCAGCAGTCACAACATCAATTGCTTCAATTTGTTCACACGCCCATCCCCAGTTCTGTTGCGAAGTGTTACTACCGAAAAACTTGGAGCTGGGATAGTGCGGGTACCTTGCAGTTCCAGCCCATGCCACCTTGAAGAAGGAAGCCTCCAAGTCCAACATCAGGACAATGTCCTCCTGCAAAACATCTCCCCTTCGGACCAAGAAATTGGTTCAGTATCCTGCCCGTAGTACTAGGAGATACTTTCACAATAGTAGTTGTCTCATCATATTCAACGCAGTTGAATTTCCCCAAATCGATGAGAATCGCTGAGTCTCGAACTGACCAAGCGGCCCACGAATGGCCACCAGACCGGATTGAGACACGAACACTCCTCTCTTTGGCCAGATTCACAGCGCTGACGATGTCTTGTATGCTCTTTGCTTCAACAACGCCGACTGGATAGCGGTTAGGCCTTCGATGGTTGAACACGCGACCAATTCGAGCCTCCTCATAATCTGGAGAATCAGGCCAGATGACTTTGGTACTCGTTTGTGTTTCTGTGTGAGACATAATGAATTGGTAACAAGAAGGTGAAGACGGGTATGTTGGTAAGACGGTAGCAAAGATTCTTGGTTTCTAGATTGGTCCGAGGGTTAACATTCAGCCAACATAAAGTTTAATGTCACAAGAAATGCGCCTCGGGCCCAAAAATACCAACAACCAGTATGGCTTGCTCCTCCACTATTCACGACCACATCAGCTATATCCTCATCGAGCTAGGGTAATTGAGTCTCATGGGACTCTCACCGATAGTTTCTAGCCTCCCTGTTGCTTTGATTTCTGCAAGCCGTACGGGACACGTCCCTCGGCATGTGGGGGAGAAACAAGCCTGGACGTGGAGGCGGCCCCAGGATGAGGGGAACCCGGACGCATACCCCAGCCTTTCCGATGCATAATGCATCGCTGTTTGATTAACATGTCTCTTATCTGCACCAATATCTAAGGACTGGCATTCGCTATTGGGAAAAAAAACCAGTTCTTTCTTCTTTGAAGATCGCAATCGTCAATTCGGACCTTGCGACACTGTTCTCCCACCACCATCGAAAAACGTGCTTCTCATCACCATGTCGAAAACTTCGGACCCTGAAAGAGCTCCCACTGATGGGCTTCAGGGGCTTGAGACCATCAAAACCAGTATGACAACCGACGTCGAACATAAGAAGGCCGCGAAGCGTGTCGTGACTCTTGGAAGTGTTCGACATCGCAATGAGCACACAGGAGAGATCATTCTTATTCCAACCCCGTCCAAAGACCCAAATGATCCTCTTAATTGGTAAGTTTTGGAACATCAAGCCCGAGTTTCTCCAATTAACAACGTGCAGGTCTCAGCCTAAAAAATACTACTCCGCATTCATCATTTGTTTGGCGATGATGATATGCAATTTCCTTGCTGCAGGACCGACGATTGCAATTGTTGAAACTGCCATGGAATTCTTCCCAGATTGGAATGCCCACGGCCCGGCTGGTCTCGGCCCCGCCATCAACAAGACAGCTTTCTTTTTCACAACTACCGCTCTGTTGCAGGGCACTGGGAATCTGATTTGGATGCCTCTTGTCAACAAGTATGGGCGTCGTCCAGTATATCTCATCAGTTATACGATCTATCTGGCATGTGCTATTTGGGCTGCCTGTACCAAAGGATATGGCAGTTTTCTCGCTGCTAGGATCTTGATGGGTTTTGGCTCTGGGGCTGCTGAGACCATGGCACCTCTTTCCATTGCAGATATTTTCTTTCTGCATGAAAGAGGAACTATTATGGCGTGAGTGTTGTTATCAACCATTACTGGAAGTGGTGGCTGACTGCTGGACAGTATGTATAGTTGTGCTCTAGTATCCGGTGTGTCTGGCGGCATTATCGTCTCTGGGTGAGTTGGCTTTTACCTTCATGTTTGTCATGCAGCTAATCTTTGAAAATCAGTTTGATTACTATCAATCACCCATGGCGATACATCTACTACGTGGCAATTGCTCTAGTTGGTTTGACTCTCGTTCTCGCATTCTTCACTTTCCCTGAAACCGTTTACCAACGATCCATCATCATCGATTCGGACAACGAGCCTTCAATCGTGAGCAAGAAAGATGTCAAACACAAGGAGAACAACGAATCAAGCTCCTCCTCTTCTTCCATCCCACGAAAGAAGACTTACCTTGAAACACTCCAGATATTCTCTGGCAAATACACAGAAGAATCGTTCTGGAAGCTCTTCATGCGCCCATTCGGTCTCATCCTTCTCCCTCCAGTACTCTGGACCTCCTTAGTCCAATCTGTTACCATCGGTTTCATTGTTGCAGTTACATCCAACGTAGCTTCTGCCTACTCTACAGCCTATGGCATGAAGCCATACCAAACAGGACTATGCTTCTTTGCTGCAATCATTGGCGCTCTTGTAGGAATCTTCTGTGGTGGATACCTTGGCGACAAGACCGCAGATTTCCTGACCAAGAGAAATGGTGGCATCCGAGAACCAGAGATGAGATTACCTGCCATGATGTTCAGCTTGATCAGCACTCCCCTAAGCTTGATCCTGTATGGAGTTGGAATCCAATACAAGCTGCATTGGATGTGCCCTACAGTTGGTCTAGCGCTTTTGAACTTCTCGATTGTTCAAGGCACAAACGTTGCACTAGTGTATACCATTGACGCGTATCGACCAATTGCTGGGGAGGTTACTCTTACTACTATGGGCTTCAAATGTAAGCGAATCCGACTCCTTCCCTGCCTGTCTTCAATCACGTTTACTGATACTTTGCCACAGCTGCCTTCGGGTTTCTACTGTCTTTCTACACTAATCCCTGGATTGAGAAGAGTGGATACCTAAATGCTTACGGTGCCATGGCAGGTATTTCAGCTCTTGTGTTGATCTTTTGGGTACCACTTTATGTATGGGGAAAGCGGGTCAGACACGCGACGTGGAACTGGTCAGTGATCAAGAGTGTACATTGGGACGAGGACCGTGAGGTGGGTGAGTAATTTTGACAAGGTCTATAATTTAAAGTCCGAAATACCATCAAGTAGCATTCGAGGAAATCGTAGGATCCTCCTGGTGGGGTGATGGGGGCATAGCCGAGCTCAAGCCCAAAACTTTGTTCGCAAGGCCATTTCTTCTTAAGTTTACTAGCAATGAATCTTTACATCGAGCACAAAATATCACTTCTTGATCTTGCATTATCTTGTCGGACATTGAGCATAGTATGTCATGTTTTCATTTTCCGTCCTTGCTGTAAAGTCTTATAGCCCCAGCTGCGTCCAAGAGCATTTTCATAACTATACTACGCCTTTCCTGCCCAGTGTTTCTCTAGAAACTCCTCGGCACCCTCGAATTTGTAGTCAGGCAACAGGCGGTTCCACTCATCTGATACAACCCAAGAGTGGCAAAGACCGCTGAGGAGGACACCCTTCAAGATCAACCTCGAGAAGCCCGCGCTTTGCTCAGCAGTAAGACTGGGATCTTCGAATTTGGGGATCCATGATTTGATGTTGTCGGCACGTACATCTTCTTCCTTGAGAGTGGTGATGTCTATTTCTTGACCATCTGTCGCAAAAGCTTAGCAGGATTCTCTTCCATGTTACAGGAATTAAAATTAAGATAAGAAACAGGCTTCGTTTAGTACTTACTTAGAAGTTTCGTTCCAATCTCCAAAAGCCGGGAGCCTGAGATGTTTGTTCCACGAATACCACCGATCACAGGCCACTCGCCAGCATAGTCGATGGCTCGGACTACGACGTTGGCTAGATCTCTCGCAGTCGTCAAGGTGAATGCGCAATCTTTCCCTTCAAGTATTATGGCTCGGCGTTTGGTAAAGTCTATCCACAACTCCTGAGATGGTGACTGTAAAACATCGGAGCCTGGTGGGGCAAAAGAATCTGTAAACAGTCCTGGTTGAAAGAGGCAATACTCGAGAATCTGTGGAAGACAGATTAGAAACCCCCGAATGATATCTTGAATGTTGTTGATGATCTCACCTTTTTATCTTTGTTGATACTTTGAAGATATGTCCTCATGGCCTCCTTCTCTGCATACCAAGGGAGTTCCTCGATACTAGAGCTTTTAGATCACGAGACAAGATTAGTTGAAATTTCAGCAGCATGAAAGCTTCACCTTGGGTTTCCAAAGCTTTAAAGACTCACCTCGACCACTCGCTTGGAGCAAACCGTTGCACGCCAGCCAAAACTGCGGCATCAATCAAGTTCTTTTGAGCAGCGCTACCAGGGTCTTGGGCCCCACCAACGAACGAGAGAACGGTGTGTACATCAGCAAGAACACTGGTCAACGACGCCTTGTCACTGTAATCCACCTTAACCCGGGAAATGCCAGGAATGTTCTCAATGACAGAAGGTTCCTAATCTCGAATTAGAAAACAAAGCCGCAATATTTAAGCCCCGGTAGATGACGCACTTTGCGAGAGATAATCAAAATCTCGTGTTTCTTAGTTGCTGCTAGTGCATTGATAATTTCAGTAGCAACTCCTGTGTATTCTACTGTCAGAAAAAGTCTAGAAATCTGTAGATGGAACAGGATCTGGGTATTGCTAGACGTACTTCCTGAGCCACCAGCTACTGCGATTTTGACCATGGTGAGCAGGCTTGACTTAGTAGATGAATTTAAGCGTCTATGAATCTGATAGAAATGTCGAATGAAAGATATTCTTGCTAAACTGATGGGCTGACATCTACATATACTCATCTTTCGCCTTCTAAGTGTGCAGAGTAGACATCACGTGCCGCTTTCCCTCGGGTTGAATATTGCCCCGCTTGGTCTCTATTACAAAGCCGGACAGCAAGACAGAAGGCGACACATTAGACTGGAATATCTGAATGACCCGCACAGATAGTCAACTGCGACTTGAAAGCGTGTTCGGGATGATGTTTGTACATTGAAATTGCCGATCTCCATATTCCAATCGTGGTCCTGATCCAGACGTGGTTTTGGTCCACGCATTCCCCCGAAACCAATCATCCCGACCTAAGCGAGCTTACTAAAGTTGGACCAGAACCATACGGATGGACCAAAACCACGATACCATTCGCCGATTCTATCCACAATCTACAATGAATAAGCTACCCATCACCGACTCCGCTGCTTGCCATTTTCCTCAGCTTCCCGACCAGCTTAAGCCTTACCTGGTACTTCTTGATGACCCTGTAGGATTACCCACGTGCCGTGCTTGTCAAGCGGCCGTCTTGCCCAAAAGCCTCCTGGATCATCTGCGAAAACACCATCAGCTGCCAGTAGAAGTAAGGGGGCATGTAAGATTACTGGTAGCCATGCTCCCGGTACTGGATTTTGAAGACGTGCCCCCGAAGCCGGATGGTTCGGCTCCTTTGGACGCTCTGCAGGTGGTGGCTGTATTCCAATGCAAACACTGTCCGTACATCCGGCGAGATCTGACCGATGTCCGCAAACATATCAACCAAGAACACAGCCTCTCAGCAGCTGGGGGCTACGATGAAATACTGGCGCAGTCATGGTTCGGTGGTCGGAGGGCTGTCTATTGGCGAGTCTCAAAGTTAGTCCCATTACGGGATGAGCCCCCTTGCATCTGGGCATTTTATGGAAAAGGTTTTGGAAATAAGAGTCCAATCGTTTGGGATAAAGATAAGGTAGCAGAGAGTCTCGCCCCAGACCATTAGTGTAAATGTAAGAGAAGAGGGGGGATGTGTTGAACTGTTGGTCCAAAGTTGAAATGCCCAGAACCACAGACTGGATGCTCGAAAAGCAATATAGACCTTTTTATTCGGTTTTATTCTGTGGCTTGAGCACAGCATTGGTCTACGTCGACTACCGAACGCAGATTTCCCTTCTCAAGAACAACCTGAAGTTCATCTGCAGAAAGACAAAAATGGGACTTGAACCACGTGATAATATAAAGTAGACAATCAAGTTGAATTAACTACCGCTCTTTCGATCTCCAATCGGACGAATGCTAGAAGAAGTCTTCCCCATCCGACGGAAACAATCGTCACGTGTTTTAACCCATTGGGGTCTGAACGTCAAGAAGCCCATGCCACGTCACTTCCAACATCTCTTCGTCCAACCGGAAAACGCCCAAGCACACCCGTTCCTTCCTTATTCCTCCTGTTGTGTTAATGATCCATCACTCTGCTCAAATTAGCGATGGATTCGTCTATTGGCATTCTTGGCTCCTTGGTTGACGCACTTACCATAGCTGCTTGTAATGCAGGACCGGAGACACTACCTCAGCGATGTAGGTCGAGCTGCAAGACAATTTATTTTCGGCCGTAGTCTGTAACAATGTCAATAAATGCTGATCAAAGAGCGCAACGAGGCCCATGATACAGCGGTCATACTTGGATCAGTGGGTTGAGGTTTGGGTGGAGGCTTCGGTTCCGGATTTTTCGACTGCACCAAAATGCTGCTACTCTCAAGGATGTGGAACTGCAACATCATCCTGACTGCTTGCTTAGGACAATGCGACCACTCTCACTGCCCGATTAAATAGAACGAGAATAAATATCACGAAAATCCATCTATGACAACGTCAGGTTTCTAAGTATTTATGGCTTACATGGCCCTGTGTGGCCATCGTCGCAATGCGATTCTCCATGCTGAAGATAAATCAGCAAGTGCGTAGAATCGCTGCAACAACAGCTTTTTCGAGCTTCGTCCATACGCAAGAAAAAGCAGTTGCTCAGAAATTCAGAGAGTCACTTTCTTGAGCAAGGAGAAGAATTTGCGTCATGTTGCTTGTGTATACAGGAGATTCTTATCGCTTTCGATGGCAGTCCAAGTCGCATCGCAAGCAAGTGCGTTCGCTAGCAGAAACAATTGTTAACTCATCGCATTTGCTTTTGAAAGCACATTCAACCCATCAAAATGCCTTGCTGATTTCCGCATGCAGAAGTGGCTGCAAGACCCTTGAATTGTTCATTATGAGTGGCTGCCTCAATTCGGTGGCGTTCTCGAGCGCCCGAGGCGTTTTACTTGGTCAAGTAAATGCACCTTACGAACTTGCTTCAAAACGCAAATGCTTTGAGATTTGTGATTGGATAGCCTCTGAATCGGGAAATGGCACCCCGACGAACATGTCTTGGTCAGGCTCGTGTCTTTGCACTATCATGAACAAAAGGGCCGTATTCTCTCATGAGAAGATCAGTTACTGAGCATCCAATATCTCTCTCCTATTTGTTCTAATCTTTACTCTTGCATGAGTCTCCGGCCTCTTACGTAGCATGGCATTCTCTCAACAGCAGCGGCCTGAGGTTATCGCCAGGCAGTTGAGGGGCAAAGGGAGTGCTTCCCTCGAGTTCACGCAACCCATTCCATACCGCCAACTGACCCAGGCGAAGCTTCAGCGTAACTTGCCAGAAGAACCGGAATCTGATTCGAAAAGCGTTATAGTTCCTTCTTTGTCAATGGGTGAATCGTCAAGAGCATCATCGATCAATAATCTTGAATGCCGCTCAGAGGTTGACGATTCTATACCCCCTTGGGTATTACATGAAGATGAGCATGCATCTGTTTTCAAACGCTGCCGGAGTCCACTTTCGATGGAAGATTCCAATTTCCACAGGTAATTTGCAGCTAAATTTTCACGATCTTAACCCAAGTGTTATACCAGACTCTGACACGTAGCAAGAACTCCTATGGATCTAGGTACTCTCCCAGACCGCCAAGCCTGTAATGTCCAACCAATGTCAAATATGTCTGAGGCGTGGCAAACCCCTATCAACAACGAAAGAAAGGCATCCTTGGAGGCACAATCCCAACGACTCATTTGTTTAGGAGAACCCTTGTCAACGAGCTTAGCTCTTGTCGATTCGAAAGTACTTGTGCCGCAACAAATCCTTGATTCTGAATTAAGCGACAGTGACAGCGAGTCCGAAGAGGAAAGTAGCAATGATGGAATAGAAAATGGTGAATGGAGCGGTGCAAATGATAATATCGAAGATACTTTATACCAGGCAGTGTATCCAGATGTTGAGCTTGCCGCACATTTGGTCTCAACCATGTATCCGGCTCTGGTCATTAGTTACAGGAAGAAGATTACGAGTAAGGTGAGCTCTTGGCAAGAGAGAAACATCGTCACTTGTAATCCCAATTCGGGGTAGCAAGTAATACGACGGAGGCCGCTTCGCATGGGGCTTCTAATGCGGAAAATGGGTCTAGTCCGAAGCACGATCGAAAATATAGCTCTCCTGACGATAACAATGGCGACGATGAAGATGAAGAGGCAGAAGAATCTAGGCGCAAAAGGCCCAAAGAGCAGCCTGATACAGAGACGGGTATCCCAAAACCAAGATTCGCATGCCCCTTCTACAAGAAAGACCCCATGAAATATTCCGCTGCTGAGAGCGGCCGCAACTCATGCGCAGGTCGTGGCTGGACATCAATTTCTCAAATGAAGTGAGACAACCAACAACAACAACTTTCTTACCTGTTGCTCTTTACTGACAAAGAACTTAGAGAGCATCTGCAGCGTGCACACCGCCCTGTTCAATGTGGACGTTGCTATCGCATCTTCGCCCACAAGAATGGGGGCCGATCAAACGCTGTCTCCGATCGTGAAAGACACATCCTCCAAGAAGACCGCTGTCTTAAAAGACCCGGCTCGCTAAAAGAGGGTATTAATGATACCGAATGGGCTCGTATCAGCGAGAAGAAGAAAAACCGCAAGGGCAAAGGCAAACGTAAAGTTACCACTTCCGAGCAGGCTCAAAGTCAGTTTGAGCAGTGGTATGAAATATGGGTGATTTTGTGCCCTGGCTTACCACGCCCATCGACGCCATGTGAGTAAATCGTCAATTCCAATTTCCACGGCTGACTCGTTAAAGGGTCCACTCCTGCTCATCCCTATGGACTACCACACAATGAACATTTTCTCAGCGTCTCCAAACAAGTCAATGAACATAAACTCATGGCAATCAAGAATGCAGTGTTGTCAGGGTCTGATGATGAAGTCCTCAGCTTGTTGCTCGAATGTGATCAACAAAAGTATTCAGTGTATCGCTCAACATTCATGGCTATCTCTAACGCTGGTACCGACTCTTTCTCCGATATAGATGAAAATTTTATCACTAGCTCAAATGATACTACATCGTGCCAAAGGGTGCCAAGAGAGCCATATGCGGACTCGCCTGAACCGTCTTCCCGGTCTGTCAGTAACTCTCAACTCCCGAACACGGACTTCGCCACCCAGACCAAACATCTTTTACCAATTGCTCCTACCAACACATCGGATTCGATGATAGATGGAAGGAAGTTAAATTTGAGTGGAAATCCACAAATTCTTCCTTCAAATGATAACTATGCTCTGGACAACATTCAGTCCCAACCTATGCAGCGGTCCCCTCGAACAGCCACCGTGCCTGCATTCGAAAGCATGCACGTCAGCAACCATATCAATCGTCTGGCAAGACCTCGAACTGGTATGGATGGAAACCTACAAAATATCGCTCAGCAGAACGCATACGTTACGGGGTCCCAAGCCAGCTACAGCTATCCCCCACCTACATACACACCCGACAATCAAGCAGCCTATCTCAATACTGGCGCTGCTGAACCCCGAGGGTCTATGTGGTCGCCTCTGGTTGAAGATTATGATATGCAAGTCACGGGCGAGTTTGACCTGGCATCGTTCGAACCCGACATTTCATCGCTGCAGGACCACCAATGGAGTGGTCAATATCAAACCCCCACATCTCGCCATAATCAAAGACCTTCTTGAAGGCGTTTTTGAGCCTCCCACATAACAATCTGTTCAGGTGGGTCATTAGATTTTGGATTTCAAGATATTAGGACGAACAATTTTATCGGGTATTGCTGAGAGCTGAGCTCGTTTCTTGAATGTTTCCTTGTCTCAAACTGATATATGTCCTGCAATGCTGTCTTTGGTCTCTCTCACCTCGATTTCTTCAAAATCTCCAGTACGGAAATTTCTTTTGTATTGCGGTTTCAGTTGGAAGTTGTTATGATCAGGATTTGCACTTTCTTTTTGAAATTTAATTGTCGCACAATCTGCAAGTTTTATTTCCTTCCTCACTATAGTTAGCTAAAAATGAATAAAAAATATCAATTCATGTGCTTCGAAAACATCAGCGATACTTGCAATCGAGTTGGCGTTGGAAGTTGGTAGGTATTGTGAGGTTTGGCACTAGACGGGCGTTCGTCAAGTGAAGTCATATCTACACATATCTGTCAAACTACAGGCACCCAACCAGCGGCTCCGGAGTACAAGATCAAAGAGGATAATAGAGAAACCTTAGGGAGTATATCCAGTGAATTTTTAGCCAATATCCAGCTTAGAGTGTCTAGTTGTTGTCAATTATTAACAGGCCAACTTCATTGTCAAGAACAAAAGGTTACAGAACAACAGAGGTACTAAAATTAGCCAAATGCATTGTTCTAGTCATTTGCCAAGTGCTTCTTCAATGCATCTTGTTCTATTGTTGTCTGGATCAATATAATAGCCTCTTCGGGTTGTAAAAATCTTAGTTCTCCAAACCTACGTTCCTCCTCCCTCTTTTCGCAAAACCAAATAAGCAACTACCTCAACAACACCCGCGACCATGTGCAACAAGTACCTCCTAGACAGCAGCTGCGGCCACTCCAGCACTTACAGCATAGCCTGTTCGGTCCCGCACCCACCCGATCAAAACCTCGTGTTCTTCCAAGGAAATTTCCCCAAGAACGACATCTGCCCCGACTGCTTCCACAACTGGATCGCCTCCCCCGACGAGACGGACATCCACCGTCCCAAGCTCCTGCCTACGCAACACCCGCAGGCCGCTAAGTTCTGGAGCACGATCCAGCAGATCAACCTAACAGACTCAGCACGCACGCCAGCCAGCACGCTCCCATCCCCGTTCGCCATGGCCCGGCTCACAGTCTCAGATAACAAGTTCCTACGCTCCCAACTCCCCGTCATGGTCGCCTCTGCGCTCGCGCCAGCAAGCGTACACGCCCTGATCGGTGGGAACACAAACCACGACGTCCTACCCGCCTTGCTCGAGCTAACGCAGTACAACAACCTGATACGCCTACACATGCAGCTGCTGACAGAATCAAAGGAGCTCCCCACAGTGCTAACGGAGATCCCTCTCACACAGCTCGACGCAGGCGATAGATGTCCCTGCTGCTTCGACCCCTTCACCGTCGACAAGAAGGCCTGGGCGCTGCCGTGCTCAGATCGCCATGCCATCTGTCGCGCGTGTGCGCTCGAGACTTACCGCACCAGTGGCCCGAAGTGCCCGTCGTGTCGAGGTGTATGGGAGCCGTCTAAGTATTACCTCGAGGAGTCGGTGCGTGAGCATGCGGCGGATGCGGATCTGGAGAGAGTTTGGTGGATTAAGGTTCTTCGGGAGGCGATGGAGAGTGAGTGATTTGTCTTTTGGTGATGGCTGATTGTGTGGCAGGTTGCTGGGCAACATATATCTGGAAGACAAGACATCGAGTCTTCTCAGAAGCTACCTACCTACCTAATATCTAGGGTTTTCTCGCCCTACAAATCACCAAGCAGATGATGACTCATCTCAAACTAACCTCTTCAATGTTGCTGGTCAGAGCATCACACCTGGGACAATCCTACAGACTCCACTCATTTCTTTCCTGTCTAGTAGCAGCTACTGTCTTGTCGCAGATTTTTGCAATAAAACAATACAAAGAGGCATTACGCCCACCAAACTATATTTTTTTTCTTCCAAATGTGAAACGATCCCTCAATTCAAACCCTCCTGACTTAGAGATTAACATCCCCTTTATGAATATAGCATCGACCATTTCGTCTCTGTGATTTACCTCATAGTGAGGTTCTCCCTACTTTATCGCTTAGCTTCCTCCCGAACATGGCACATCTCGCTTACTACCCCTATTAGATAATTCTACCCACCTTATCTTCAGCGCCTCGATATGATAGGTACCTTACCTTACCTACATTAGCTTAACTCCATCCTCGAAGGTCAAATAATCACTCGCTTATGCCTTCCATCGCACGCATCACTCACAATGGAACACACTCGTCTTTCTCTCCCCTTTTCGTTCCTTCCTTTGGCCCTTTATTCCACCACGCCCTTTGCTTTCGTACCTAATCTCCTAACACCCTCGCCACCAAACCCTCTAACCTCCATCATCCCACCCTGCTCCTTCGTGAAATAGTTCCGAACTCACCTCTCACACCTCCGAAGGGACAGATTGACATTCGTTCGAGAACCAAGTTTGTGTTACGTAGAGGATGGGCTCCTTCTTGGTAGGGCAATTGGATCTCATAGATACTGCACAAGTTACGGTAGTTGGTAGAAGAAGATTGGGTTGAGGTTGTGGCACATTTTGATGTTGCAGGGTGGGATGTGGTATGCGATCTAGATTATCAAGAATGAATGTGTGCATAGGAAAATCGTCAGAGATATCTTGCAGAACAGACTATTCTCTGATGAAGATGGAATTTCATCTTTTCAAAGACGTGAAATTTCCCATCGAGGCCTCTAGCTTGACTGAAGATGCTGCTTTGATGTGTATGATAATACTAGACAGTGATTGCGATGATGGTGACGATGATCGACGCAGAGAATCGTATTTGCATTAGATGAATAATAAAGAAAGAAGTTCTCGTTCTCATTTGACATATATTACTACTATAAGGTATATCTTGCGTTAAGGCATAAAGTATTGATGCTTTTCTAAGGGATTCGTCATGTTGTGTTGGATACATTTTGAATTAAAATTTGTCGTGTTTTTTGAGCCAGTACGATCTAGGGCGAAAGTGCACATGAGAGCATAGGTCTTGCCAAGATAATGATTAATTAATGTTGTTAGAATGTGTGCGTCCAGGTTGCACAAGGAAATTGATTTGCCCGGTAGCCATGTTGATGTAATCACATGACGAAAGCCTGGCTCTGCATTCACTAAGCTATCTTGCCTTGGGTCAGGTCATTCCACGCACGGAACGGTGCTTGGAGAGTTCATTCAAAAACCTGGCTCGCAAGTCTTGATTCTCTCAGGTCTAGACTCGGTCATCCATGATGAAGTGTTGGTTAACCGAGCTAGAAATCTGTGAAGTGACATTCGATACATTCTCGTTTGCCGAGCTGCATCCGCATGTGAGACGCCGTCTTGGGAAAGATGAACAAGCGGTAAATACGACCTCAACAAGCTGAAAGCAATCCACACCCGCTGGATTCCGACTTCGGACGACGGAGAAGAGAACCATCCAAGCTTGTGTACAGTCAGAAGTATTCCCTCGGCGTGAAAAAAGGCAGGGAAGCCAGCCAGGAAGAGCCCGAGTCATCAAACTCACCGGATTCAGCCTGCTCCTCGCCGAGCCAACCAGCACCTGGCCACCCCTTAAACCTGTCCTCTCTCGTAAAAGACGCGCCGGAAGGGTTCATCGCATCCCCACCCGAGATGATCTGATAAGATTGAAAATGAAATGAAACCACCCGTCCATTTTAGCTCGCCAAACAAGCTTTTCCCAAAACAGGTTCTCAAAACTCTCTCAGCATGCCCCAGCCGGGCAGAGTTGCCCCTTTTGAGGAGAACGCATCCCGAGACCGTGGACGGGTGTCGGTTCCACTCGTGGCATGCACGATCCGATGCCTCTGTCGAGATGGCCCCGTTGTTGCAAGGCAGCTGGGCGATAGCAAGCAAATGGCACGATAGCAAAAGGAAAAAGTGTCATCTCCTCGCCCCAGGGCGGCCGTCGTCGGCTGCAGCTGGGCAGTGGGTTGGGTTTTGTGTTGGGCGAGAATGGATGTGCCGCCGGGTGTAGCAGCCAATGGCGATGCGGGTTGGGCGACATCCCTGCGCATCAGATCATCAGATAAGATTCATTCGCGACACCAGCTGCGCTTGGCATTCACATCCTGGCTGGTCCGGCATGATGGGCGCAGCAGCAGAGCTCCTGATTCGTTCGGGTGTTTCTATTTCCAGGATCATGTTGGGAGACGCATCATTCATGGGATGGGAAACCCGGAGATGTGCGGCTGGAGGGGAGAGAGAGGGAGAGGGAGGACTCGGAGATGTGGACAACAGGAGGGACAGATGCAGATGCAGCCATCGTGGTGCCGGCTGTATGGCTGGCTGGCATTGGTGCGATGCGGTGTGGAGATGCGAGGAAGTGAGGAGCACATTTGTGCATTTCCTATTATTATTATTATCATTATCATTATTGTTGCTGCTGTTGTCTTCGGTTTCCGAGGAAGAGGGATGAGGGAGGATGAGGAGGAGGAGGAGGAGGTGAGGAGCTAAGACAAGGACGGGAGGGAAAGACGAGAAGGCGGTGCAATCAATGCGGTGTGTGGTGCAGTGCAGTGCGATGCGATGCAGTGCAGAATTCAGCCTTTGTGCAGATCCTCGGTCGTCATTCCCTGCGCGAGAAACATACGCAACGCAACGCACATGTTTCCTCCCTACGCCGACTGTCCTGAGATCTCTATATCAATGCGACACACCCGTGTCCGGCCGCGAGTTCATCCACGCACCGCACTCGTCACGACATCCTGGGCAGACACATGCGAGATGAGACCCGCGAACACCAGCCGATCCTGATTCTGCGCGTTGAGTCGCTCTGGTTGTTTGGCCTTTACTTTATTTAGTTCATCCCTTCTCAGCCAGGGAAGAGTGTTCTACCCCCTCATCCCCCCGTCGCTCGGCCGGCTTTTCATGCTTGAATCCTCGGCACTGGCCGATCTCGCTTTGCACCGCCAAAAAGTAAAAAGGTAAAAAAAGGAGCGCGCCCGTCCATCCAGCCGCCTTGCCACCTGCTTATAGCCTTGGTCCATCCACCTGCCCTTCGATTACCAAATATTACCACATCGACTCACTCGACTCACTCATCTGCTGCCGGTTGATCAGTGTCCAATTCGATGCCATAACACACAATCTCCACTTCAAATACCTCCCCTCTCATCCTCATCGCATCTGCATCTACATCTGCATCGACTTTCTCAGTATATGCTTCGACACTCCATTCCACCCACAGTCATGATGTCGCGACCTTTGGCCATCCGGACGTCGACGACGTCGCACTGCATCCCGGAGGAACCACCTCGATCTGCCGTCCCCTCCCTCACTTACTCCTCCTCTTCATCGGAAGAAGTCGAAGAGCCAGTTGCGCCACGACGACGACGCGCTTCGACGAGATTGATCTCTCAAAATGCGGCCGATGTGCAGCGCATCATTGGAGAGCCGGGCACCAAGCTGATTGAGAAATGCTGTGGAGGGGGCTGCTGCATGGCAGTCACCAAGACCGACAAGCTCACATTCGAACGAGTGCCGCTGCCAGACAATGACGCCTTCAGGGCTCTTCAATTGAAGATTGCCCTTATTCCCACCACACTCTCCAGCATTCCCGACGTCGCAGAAAAGACAATTGCACTTCTGCCATTCAAGAAGGGCACGCCTGTTCCTGCTCCTGTTGCGGCGACCAGCCCTGTCGCAGAGAATACCATCCAGACAACGGACTCAATCGATTTTACCCCTCATCCTACGAATGAATCATCCGAAATCGACACTAAGATCCACCCACCGAATTTTGTCCAACCCCACCCTCCATACAATGTCTACTCTGCCAAAATCTTCTCGTGCCGCGAGCTCACAAGGCCTGGGGCAGAGAAGCGGACATACCACTTTGACCTCGACGTCACGGATTACCCAGAAGAATCAGGTGTTGACTTCAAAGTGGGGGGAGCCGTGGGCGTTTCTGCACCAAATGATGACGCAGTGGTCGATGAATTGTTGGAACTTCTCCTCATTCCGCGATACCTACGCGATCGCGAGGTTTTGCTCACGACAGGAGGTGGACGCTGGCCCACTGTGTGGGGTGAGGAGAAACCAAGAGAACTGGTTACGACGCGTCGCGCCCTGTTGACGTGGTGCAGCGACATTCAATCCTATCCACCAACAAAGCCCCTTCTACGACTGCTTGCAGAGTATACCACCAACCCAGATGAGAAGAAGGTGCTCTTGTTCCTCTGCTCAGCTGAAGGTCAAGGTGTGTTCTGCGACTTCAGAACGGGCCCACATGTCACCATTAACCAGCTCCTCCACGCCTTCCCTTCGTCCAAGCCACCTCTCGATCACCTCCTGACGCAACTCAACCAATTGATGCCCCGATTCTACTCCATGTCAAACGATCCTCACGTCTCTTGTGTCCCGGCTGCAGGATGTGCTCGGTTGGTTGAAATTGCGGTCACTGTTCACGAGACTCCCAACTGGCGCGGTGGCCAACGAACGGGTGTGGGATCGGGATTCTTCGAGAGACAGGCTCAGAAATACCTCGAAGCAGAGAAGAGAGGCGAGAAGATTGAACTCCGCATCCCCATGTTCAAGGGTCTCATGGCCAATCCACTCGCCAGAGAGTTTGTCTCGGACGGACCCATGCTTCTCATTGGTGCCGGTGTTGGCGTGGCTCCCTTCCGTGGCTTTGTGCAGCGACGGTTGAAGAATGCCAACTGTGCCAATAAGGTTTGGGTACTCCAAGGTGTGCGCGACTCGCTTCTCGACGAACTCTACTCAGGCGAGTGGGGTGTACACGAGAGCGAGGTGAAGAAGGTTGTCCAAAGCCGCAAGAACTCGGGCAAAGGCAAATACGTACAGGATGAAGTCCGCGCCCAGGCTGACCTGGTTTGGTTCATCATCAACAGTCTGGACGGTCGCGTCTTCGTCTGCGGAAGTAGCAAGGGCATGGGCGAAGGCGTGGAGGAAGCACTCATCGAAGTTGCGATACAGAAGGGAAATCTCGGCCGAGACGAGGCCGAGAAGTTCTGGGCGCTCAAGAAGGAGGCCGGGCAATACATTGCAGAGACCTGGTAGGGGTCTGGCGAGGTTCGCTGTCTATATTTACCGAGTGCTGTTACGTACTGTATATTGAAGGGCATGTTTGCTGGCGAGGCGTTTCACGGGCATTGCTTTGGCGTTGGGTTAGATGAAAGGGCGCCTCTCGGGTCTTGATAGAGAGGCACCGGCAAGAAACAAGCAATTGTTATTTAGATTTGTAGCAGTGGCTAGCTAGGCTCAGGCAATTGGAGATTTAAAACTTGCATGTGCATGGCTAGATGAATATAGCAGTGGAATATATATATCTTCAAGTTTATGTATTTTTATTTACCAATCGGTGAACTGAATCGTGTCGCATCTGCAACCTACCTTGTACAGTATATCTTATACCATATATTATTTATCTAAGGCAGGTAGGTAGGGACTCCATGAACCCAAGACGCCTCTCTATTGGCCCAACAAATAGAGTGTACCTGAATACCTATCCTCCCTTACCTTACCTGTAGCCATCGGCACGCTTCCCGACCTCGACCCACGACCTTCGCAGCTACTATGCTCTATCCGACCCCTCCGTCACTCACTCACACCGTCCGTCAAACCCCACATAAATTAACTCAGCATCGCGTCTCGCCGTCGCTTCACCTCCCACCACCTAATCACAACAATAACGGACGATAAGTCGCAGGAGCTCCGGTCGCCCTACTCCGTCCCAACCACACACAGCATTTGCAATCAGCACTGAGGAATGGCACCAATCACCAATCATTAGTGTGCGATTCGCTCATCACTCATCGCTCACCAAGCTGTCACCTTCTAGGAAACCCCCCTCCCGCCCGGCCCCACTGACATGACTTTTGCACCGGTTTGTAGGGTTTGTACGCTTTGCACGCTTTGCTAAGCAGAGGTGATTTTGCAGGCCGGAGCAGCAGGTCGCTGACGCCGATTGCTGTCAGCACGCCTCGGCCGCTGGCGTGCCTGGCGGAAAGTGGAGGGTGGAAGGGCATTGGCCAATCAGCGGTGGGCGTGGCGTGGTGGAAGGGTGGAAATGGTGGAATGGTGGGGTGTCGTCATATCCACCTGTGTGGTGGGATGTGATGGATGCGATGGATGAAGGGACTACGGAGTATGGATGAGGTGCGATGGCGTTTGACTGGGTTGGACGGAAGTTGGCTGAGTTGGGTTGATCCCCGCCACGACTCGACTCGAGTCTCGAGACGATTCAGTCCTGGCATGCGATCCGATACTCGTACATGCCTTACTAAGTGCCTGGAGCAGCAGCGGTAAATAACGGCCGGCTCGTGCTCTCGCACCGGTGGACGCAGCAGGCAAAAAAGATGCAAGTTCCACTCTGGCTGTTCCTGTCGTCGCTGCTGTTGGCTCTCACCTGGCACGACATGGCGTCTCTGTTGCTTCTACGCAATTCGATCCCCACATCCAGGACGGCGGCCATCTGGCAGAGTATAAAGACACCGCTCGCCCTCGCCCTCACTCGTGCTGCTCCTCTCCAACGCACTCTCACCCCACTCTCTACTCACATCCAACAAGCATCCCACTTCAGCAGTAGCAGCATTCTATCAACCACACAAACACAAACACCACAAACCCAATCACCACCATGGCATCCAAGGCATTCCTCGAGGCCGTTAAGAACCGCCGCTCCGTCTACCCCCTCAAGAAGGAGTCGACCATCTCCGACAAGCAGATCCAGGAGATCATCGAGCAGGCCGTGCTGCACGTGCCATCGTCCTTCAACAGCCAGAGCACCCGCGTCGTACTCCTGGTCAAGGAGGAGCACGACAAGCTCTGGGACATCGCCAAGGAGGTCCTGAAGGCCATCGTCACCGAGGAGCAGTGGAAGAGCACCGAGCAGCGCCTCAACGGCTTCCAAGGCGCATACGGAACCGTACGTTCCCTCCTCCTTTCCCCTCCCCTATTTCTCCCTCTCTCTCCACCCAATTGACAAGTGCCAAACAAACACCAACTAACACATTCCTTACAGGTCCTCTTCTTCGAATCCCGCTCCGCAGTACAGACCATGCAAGACAAGTTCGCCATCTACGCCGAGCGCTTCCCCGGCTGGGCCACCCAGTCAGACGCCATGCACCAGTTCACCGTATGGACGGCACTCGAGGCCGAGGGCCTGGGCTGCAACCTTCAGCACTACAACCCTCTGATCGATGCCAAGGTCCAGGAGAAGTGGGGTATCAGCGAGGACTGGGTTCTCAATGCCCAGCTGGTGTTTGGTACTCCCTCTGGTGAGGCTGGGCCCAAGACATTTGGCGATGTTGGTGAGAGGTTCAAGGTCTTTGGTGCTTAGATTGTGACGATAGTGTGGGGGAGGAATGATTGAATGAATGTATGGAGCGAAGAAAGGCATTTGACACGCATTGGCTTGGTGTTTTGGGCGGTTTTCGCATCGCATCGCATAGCGCATAGCGTGCGACGATAGATTTTGCTAGATTTGGCTTAGATCTTGCTGGTTGCAATAGATCGTAGATAGCAAATCATTCATGTATCACATTTCTGATCTTATTCTTGTTCTCACCCTCACCCCGCTCTTTTCTTCCTCCCTTGCTCTCACCTCCTCATCTCTACCCTCACTTCTTCCCTCAACTCCTCCTTACAACTCTCACACACGCTTCCTCCCTCCCCTCACTCATCATCTCATATTGAATATCACGACAAAATCATGACGGTATTTAACATTCATCCAATGATTTATTCATTTAATATCTAAGAGCTCACTATATCATTATTTCATTTCGTCGCGGTGAGTTGAATACACTACTACGTACTGAAGTACGCATGTACACATCATCATCCAATCAACATCCCCGTCTCGCGGCCGTGGCGTGGTGCAGGTCGATTTAGAGATCTCACTGCATGAGCGCGTCTCGCCACCTAACCACAATCCGAAAATCTTCCCATGCATCCGAATATCCGAAGATCTGACGAGCTGTCAGCAGTCAGCAAACACGGGATCTTGGATCCGCCACTGCCACGAAGACGCGCTCGGTTTTCTTGTCCTTTCCAACTCACAGAGGTAGTTGGCAGTTGGCAGTGAGCAGTTGAGAGTTGAGTTGGAGTTGACAGGGAGATAGTTCAGGTTGGGTACGGGGTGAGCGGAAGAGAGCAGGTGCGGCAAGGTTGATTGATTGAAATGCTGCTACAGTAGGAAGGAATAAAGAGCGCACGCTGCTGAGGGGACTTTCTCTGTCCGTGAGCTTGGCTGTTGTGCGAGTTGTTTGTTGCAAATCCTAATTCTGATGATTATATGCTGATTCCTTATTTCTTGCGTGAGAGCTGCTGGTGGAGGAGAATCTTGATTTAGAGTCACAAGTAGCAGGTGGCTGCATTTGGATGATGGTGTACTTCAAGTTCGAATCAAGTGCAAGCTGGATATCTGCACGCAGTTGTCTTGAATGACAGTGAGAAGTGTTTCAGGAGAGTAGGTGGTGGGTGGAGGTAGCTGAATGTTGCAGGAGGAAATCAAGATGGTGTTGATAGGATGTACTTCTGAACTGCTCGATTCTGGGCTTAAAATTAGGTCGAAACTAGAATGAAGCAAGCATAAGGTAGATATTGAACTGAGGGGTCTGCTCCGTTGGGTAGAAGAAGATGGATCTTGGAAGTTGGGGAGACTGATCACGAGAAAGTGACTTGAATGATCTTATGGAAGACAGAGAAGTCTGGAAGAGTAAAGTAGTGAGTGTACCTAGGGATTGGGCGTTGGTCTACGTACAACCCCCGCTCAGGAATCGGTATCACTGGGTGTACGTTCACGGCGAGAGCGTACCGTGAATCTGCCTGTGCCGGCACGAGACTGTTTCTTTCACCTCGGCTCAGGACAAAGTCAAGATATCAAAGTCGCAGATTCGCTTTGGATGACTGACAAGTCTCAGTCCAGCTGTGGAGATACGAGAGCTAGAACTAGCTTGAGGCTCTACCAGGTCTATTCCACTTTCCAGTCAACTCTATTACGCTTCCTCAAGTCACATCCTCTAGATAGTTGAACACAAGTGTCTCGTCTGGAGATATAGCATGAAGAAATAAACAAGTCACTCTCAACCATAACCTTGAATCGATGCTGGCAGTCTGCACTTTCTCGACGTTCGGTCTCAGAACGGCCCAGGTACGTTTCGATTGTAGGACAGAGGAGGGTGAGATGTCTCTGATGCTGGCTGCATCACAATAAAAAAGGAACGAGGCGATGGTGGAGATTTTGCTCAGGAGATGTATATATATTCTATATAAATGGAACAAAATAATAGCAAACCATGATATCCTACTTTGCCATACTTCGCGACTAATGAATCTAATGGCCTCGTTTACAATTGTTTCATGTCATTCTCCAAATGCAAGAATTGTTGAAGCAAAGGCACTGACTTACGATTACGATCACAGATGGATGATGCTAGGTTGCTTCCCATAAAGTGCTAGCATTTAACCTAGTTTAACATCGAATACTCTGAGGAATTTGCGTGAGAATCGGTCCCATTCGTGGGCTTTAACCTACCCCATACATCAAAGCGCCACCTGCAGTGCTTACCTGCTTCAATGGCTCGGCTATTCCAGTTGGGGTTCGGAATCGGTATCTTTGTCAGCTTGCATGTTACCGATTACTCTCAGGATGACTTCGCCGTCATGCCAAGCTTGTAATGCACTCATTCATGACAGCTAAACAGATTCGACGTCTTTGATTCTGATAAGTGCTCTCACTGGTGAACTCGAGCTCAGCAACGCCTCAATCATGCTTCGGTCTCTGTCCACCGACAAGCCAACGAATTGGAATACGGGCATGACCTCCACGCTTGTCGATATCAGCACTCACTCCCTGGCCTTTCATGCTTCCGGCCCCACTCGGGAGCCTGGCGATCCCGCGATAATTATCATCCCTGGTCTCGGCAGTAGCATCACTGGATGGGCTGCAGTATGCCATCTTCTGGAGCCATTTATTCGCGTCTTTACCTACGACCGAACTGGATATGGCGGTAGTGAGTGCTCAGACGAGGAACCGACAAGCGTGGTCATTGCACGGGAGCTCGATGCTTTGTTGAAGAGGGCAGGACTGTCAGGACCTTTCATCCTGGTTGCGCATTCGTGGGGCGGGGTGTTAGCGAGGGAGTTCTTGGAGTTGAGGGCGGAGGATGTGGTGGGATGTGTGTTTGTGGATGCAAATGAAGAGTCTACGTTAGAAGTCCTGGATTGGAGAGAGTTTGCCTTCAGTCCGGTTGTTGCCGGGGTCGACGAATCTGAAGCCACGGGCATGGAAAAGAGATGTAAGCTGAATGGTAACGAGTGGAGGATTTACAAGGAGATCAGTGGAAGTGAGAAGCATCAGAAGCAGGCAGCAAGAGAGTTTGCTACCTATTCTCAGAGCTTCCCGGTGTTGAGGGAGAAGAAACAGATGGGCAGGACTCCGCCATTCCTGGGTGACAAGCCGGTGTATGTCCTGAAAGGAGACAACAGGGTTGAGCTCCAAGCAAAGTTTGAGAAGGGAGTGGAGATGAGAAACGGAACACGAGAGGAGAGGGAGTGGTGTACAGAGTTCTTAGCAGGCTGGGATGAGAAGGATCAAGGCTTGCAGAAGGGCAATCTGGGACTCTCAACCGTGGGGAAGTTTGTGGAGATAGCAGGAGCTGGGCACCATGTCAATTTGACAGCACCAGAGACGGTTGTGGAGGGGGTCAAGTGGGTGCTTGAGCGAGTTCTGGGCAGTGATGATGCACATGATGCGGAGTGAATGCTGGAAGAGGTGAGATGTGAGATGGCATCGCAGAAGAGCTTTGACACTTCCCTGGATCGCCCAAGCTATGTATCGCAAAACTGCTACCCTCAATTACAGATGAAACACATGGGACGTTTCGGGGCAGTTGAAATACACACACACACGAAGCTCAGGGTTTGTCTTGATCTCACTTTAGTAGCAACGAGTGGGACAAAGCACATTTTGTGTGAGTTGGAGACAAGTCAGAAGTCGAGGCATTTTGCCCCTTGAGATGAGATTGCATAAATGACAGCACAGCTATCTAGTCATATCCATGACCCAATTCTCGATGATATCCCCAATATCCCACACTGTAGTCTAGCAAAATGGTATTCTAGTCCTATGCATGCTCCGTTGCACAAAGAACAATTTTATACCAAACGCCAAACGCCTTAGATGTCAATGCCATCGACAACAATACCCTTGTTCCATTCATACTGCATAATACGGGCGACCTCGTTGGCCGCCTCCTCGCTCACCATGATGCTGACAAGATACAAGCTCGAGTCCAAGCCACATGTGATTCCTCCACTGGTGATGACTCGCAACCCACCGAGTCTCAAAGCCGCACGACGAGCATTACTCTCGCGTCTGGCGTTGCTCTCCTTCCAGGCATTGCTGCCCTTTCGCTTCATAACTGAGGGACGGCTAGCGTCGGACTTGCGTCTGACGTAGGGGGTTTGTTCTGGATCACCAACATCAAACCTCAAGTTGTTGACGACATATCTCTCTTCAACAACATCGCAGCGCTCTGCGAGATCTCTTTGTGCAGCTTCGCTGCATATTTTTTCAAATTTAGCATAATAGTCGGGGTGTGTAGTAGCTTGCAAGCCACTGAGAATGCCCTGTTGAGCAAGAAACAAAGAGCCGGTGCAAATGGAGAGAAGTGTGCGTTCCTTGTTGGGATCTTTCTTTTGGAGATCAGACCAAGCTCTGATGATGCCTAAGGGCTCGGCTTTGGTCTTGAGAATTTCATCGGTTCCGCCGCCTGGGATCACCAAGACGTCAAACTCCTTTAGACGGGTATATGCTTCTTTGTAATCCATGTGAGCACGGAAGGAAGCTCCCTGTGTGGAGACTGTATTTTCGGAGAGGGAGACAAAGGAGGCGGAGAAGGCTTTGGAGGCTGTTGGGGAGATCGTCAGCACTGAACTCGCAGATGTAAGAAGCTCGGGAATGGCGGGGTAGTAAAATGTGGGGTAGTTTTGATAATTTCAGATGGATATTGATGGATTGAAGCTTAATGAGACTCGATTAAAGACTTACTGTCATCATTGATGCTATGCTTGGCATGGGTCAAGACTTCGAGGGGTCCAACGAAGTCCATGGCATCCATACCAGGATGCAGTGTGAATAACACCTTGATGACAGGAATTGAATCGGTTGTTGACATGGTTGCGGTTGAATGGTTGTTATGAAGCTTTTTAGATCAATTAAGAAGCTGTTGGAGGTAGAGTTTTGATGCTTTTGATGCTTTGAATGGATATGTTGTTTGAAGAGGAGGTGAGGAATCTGAGATCAAAGGTCGGTGGAGGTGGTAGGACAATATGACCACGTGAGCCCCTGCTTTGCGGGGTAATTAGCTCCAAAAGCAAGTGGGGCTAGTGGGGTCGCTTATTCTGGTAAGGATAAGGCCTGTACCTGGCCAATCATGAGCTGGCGGCCTCTTCCGCCCACCGATTTGGTGGGTGATCTTGCCTGTTTCGGGGCATTTTGAGCAGCGTCAACTCTGTTTCAAAACAAAGAATGACTCGAATCTCACTTTGTGCGTGCAGAAGCAAACCTAAGCCGAAGTCCCGTGCAATGGTGCTACGTACCGCATGCTTTCTCGAACATGATCTGAATAATCACACGACCTTGGCATTAAAGTGGAGTGATGCACGGGGTAACCCCATATGTCGGGAAGCGAGCCTCTAAGAGGAATCTCATGACCCGATGCCATCAGCTCACGTTGTCTCGGCCGCTGTTGGGGTACCGAGGGACTTCGTCACAACTTGCTCAGATCTCTCCATATGGTAAATCTACTAACTTCTATGGTGCTTGTTTTCATCTGCTTTTCACCGCGCTGCAACCCCTAACTATCAATTGCGGTGCTCGCTGTCAACTCATCTCTCAATTCGAACGTTTCATGTCGAGTATAAGTTCCAATTTAAACAAAGAGACTCATAGGTGAGGCATCTCATGACTCCCATCATCAATCTGATTTGCAAAGAAAGTTTCTTTCGCGAGAGATTGCTGCCAGCACATAGAGAACGACAGTTTGGGGCATGTCGCCGAGCTTTTGATTCTGAAAACATGAGGTACGTTGTAATCTTACTGTACAGGAAAGCATTTTAAGCTTACTCTGGGAGTGATTTTGACTTCATTTGGCCGATTCCCGAGAGTATAGAAGAATTGACGTGACATCAGGGGGTGCGGAGGAATTCGGTCTTTCTGTGTAGATCGAGTGAGATCTATAAGTACATGTCTCTCAATACTTTCCAGACTCTAGGAAAGGGCTTGATTCTCCTCCATTTCTTCCCCCATGAACGCATCTCGTGTTCCTCTCTTACCAGTGCCGAATATATCTTCCATATCGCCATCCCAGGTTTAATCACTTTTTGCAACGAAAACGCTCAACCGTATGAAACTTCATCCCACCTCCGATTTTTGGCTGTGACTGTTCTAGCTCAGATATCGTAATGTTAATTACTTGCATAAAACTCCTACCCTGCGACTTCTCTAATGAATGGCAGTCAAAAGGTAACTCCCATCAAATTGAACTTTCCACTCGAAAGCAGAAGTTAGGTCAATTGAAATATGAAGTCACATTGAGCAATCACGGAGGTCATAACCAATACAATAGATCTAGACGTCGATTCTATTAAACTATTCATAAATCACAAATCAAATCCCCAACCAATCCCCAACTCCCCGCTCTACCAACTCCCCACTGAGCCACTCAGTGACCACCCGTAGTAGGGAATCCCATCCCCACCTTGAAACTATCGTAAATCAACCACTGGAACGCCGTCAAAGTACCAATCATCAAAATTCTAACAGGTAGACCGTTCCACAGTCCTTTGAATCCAATATTGCCATAAATCCTGGTCATAGCTTGCCCAGCTCCCTCGCCAGCCTTTCTGTCCGAGTTCAACTTTGACACCATGACATCTGCGGGGTGAGAGATCACAGCACATCCAACACCTGCGATGTAACCACCCAAGAACGAGACTCCAGTTTGTTGGAGACCGTTGTAAGATGATTTAGGCTTGCCTAGGTAGTCATAAATGGCGTTGACTGTGGTTTCGAATGTTGCGAATTTCACCATGGTGTATGGGATTTGGCGACCCCAGAGTGGGTAAAGACCTTTGTAAAGTCTGTTGTTGTCAGTGCTGGGCTCTGAAGCGTAGAGATTGGAACACATACCCGCCATATCCTTCCTCCTTGATGATCTTACCCATCCCTTCTCGTAATGAGTGTGCGAATGGAGGAAGAGTCGTTTGCATCCTGACCTTCACGGCCTCAAATGGACACAACGCCAAATCTGCCAAGAATTCTGCACTGGCACTTGCGCCCAAGAAGATGGCCGTCTTGTTCGCATTTGGGAACAGCTTCTCACCATACATATATTTGAACACCTCATAGAACCCATACTTCCCGCCTCCTTGAAAGCAGTATCCAACCAACGTAGGCGACCAGCCGAAGAAGACCCCACGAAGACCTTCTGATCGATAGATTGTAGACCAGGCTTGCAGATTCGATTTATAGAGTTTTGAATCCACCTGTCGACGGCATTTTACGAGATCAAGTGGTGTGACGGCTGTGTGTGTTGGTCCGCAGGCTGAGAAGAGAGATTAGCTGGAGAGACTGAATGGATAGGAGGGAAATTGCGCACCAATGATGCCTCCAACTCCACAGGCAAGGAAGTATTTTCCGCTATACAGCTCAATTCCAGGTGGCTTTGGCATCGTCTTTTCAAGTGCTGAATTCATGGTTGCGATACAATCGTGCTGCTGGAAGGAAACCCCTCTATCGGTGATGTCTCGGCGGTGGAGCTCTTATCGCGATGCCTGTCAACAGGTTGAATGATCTCGAGAAGAATGCGAAGTTAACAAGTCAATTGGTGTTGAATTAAACAGGCAAGGGGATTGAGAGGAGATTTTGCACACAGTCGCACAGAGAGAAAGAGAGAGAGAATTATTTCCCTTTTTAAAGCGTTGTGATGAATGAGGTCGTGCCGTGGTTCCTTGATAAGAAGGTGTTAGTGTCGGTTGTCTCGGGACAGGGGTAGCTTCGCACCATACGTCAGATACGTCATTGCCATTGGTGTGGAGAATTTTATTCCTTGCTGACTGTGCGTCTTGCAGTGCCGCCGTCCGTTTCGCTTCTCGCCCGGATGCAAAGACTGCACAAGTCTCTTTCATTCAAGTCTTAAAAAGCCCTGTAAATCTCAATGTTGTCCACGTCTGGATGCCAAATCTATACTCAAAGTTGATGTATTGAAATCTGGAGCGGACTGAAAATTCACATTCAACCGCCTCTCGGCACACGAGCATTAAAGCCATTGAATATGATGCAATTGTTGTCCAAAATAGCCCATTAAACTCAAATGCACTATTACAGAGTACTTGTAGCTTTTGTCAAGTCGTCCTCCAAGCCTACCAACTCTAAACTCTTCTTCCACAACTCCTTCTCCTTTGCCTCATCATAGGCCCAAATGCCATATCCCGAATCATACGTCCCAGCATCCTTAGCAGCTGACCCTGCAATCCCGCAATCTTCAAGATACTTTCCTCCTTTCCCTTCCAAATCCGCTGAAATAGCACCCCAAATCGTTGTCGAAGCGCCTTGTTCAGGCGTTTTGTAAATCTTCAACAGCTCAGTGTTTTGCATGAAGAGCTCCATTTCCTCTTGAGGAATATGCTGGAGCAGCCCAGTAGCTACCCCACCTGGTTGGACAGACCACGCATGAAGCCCGCTGCTCCCATAACGACGGTCGATCTCGTTGGCAGTCCAGAGATTAGCCGTTTTGCTACTTCCATAGCCAGCCCATTTGTTGTATTTCCCTTCCAAGTTGAGATTTGAGAAGTCAGGCTCAGCCATGCGGTGACCCAGCGAGGAGAGGATGACCACTCGAGAGTTGAATTGGGGTGTTGAAGATGCCAACAGGGCTGATTTGAGTAAATTGAACAAGAGGAAGTGTGACAGATGGTTGGTTCCAAATTGAGTCTCAAAGCCGTCGGATGTTCGTCCTTCTGGGCAGGCCATCACTCCTGCGTTGGCAATGAAGATATTAAGTTGAGATGACTGCGAGAGGAAGCCTTTAGCACAAGCCCGCACACTGGCAAGTGACTCGAGATCTAACTCTAGAAGGTGGACTTTGGGCGACGACACGAGATCTCCAAGGGCCTCTTTAGCCTTGTTCAAGTTGCGGGCCGTGAGGTAGAGGGTTGCGCCAGTAGTGTGAAGTGCTTTTGCTGTCTCAATACCAATGCCGGAAGAGCACCCTGTAATGAGGATGACTTTATCTTCGAGCTTAGTGCCACCATTTTCGTCTTGCACAATCTGAAGGGCTGTTGGACGAGCGTCTCCTGGTCCCTGGGGATTTTGATGAATTGCTGCGTACTTGGAAGTCATGGTGCCTGAAATGCGGAATGAAGTTTATGTGGATATTGATTGTGTTTGAAGATCTGAAGGGGAATCTGAGATGAAGCTTGATGTTATTGTTGATTGCGAAGTAGATGAGTAGAAGATGATGTGGAGTTTGGAAGTTACACAGGAGGAACTCCTGCCTTTATAGAATCTCCTTAACGCCGTTGCCATCCAAGTTACCTTTGCCTGCAGAACATTTGTTTCTCGGGTCATCGACTTGCATACGATATTATGACGGAGTTTCCGCAAAGCAGAAGAGACCCGCGAATTTCCCCTACATGCCAACGTTTCCCTTTCAGGCTGTGAAAGATGCTGGTGTTGTTTATGTCCGATTGATATTAAACCCCGAAATTATCGGGCTTAATTCCAGAAGCGGTTAGCTCCGTCATCCAAGTGCATAAGCGAGGGGGCACAGAACTGTCTGTGGATGACAACGCCCCGCACTTGGTCAGGGATAGACAGGCGTGCATTGCGAAAGATTTAACACCCGCAACACCTCCGTGAGCCCCACACATTGCTATCAATAGGCATCCAACGTCAATGCCTTTCTCCGTGTCATTCACTTGCATACATCGCGCCACACTGCAAAGAGCCAAAAAGACTGTGGTCTCAAACGACAGCCCAAATCACCGACTATTCTTTCTAGATCACAGTCTACTCTAATCATGGCGCTAGAGATGGAACCCCTCAATAGTGGGCGTGCAGCGATTGTTCTCGGCCGTATGCAGCAGCAGTCGAATGTTCAAACCCCAGATGATGATTGGACTGGACAGTCTAATCAGCTTGAACGCAAGCGGCGGCAGAATCGTCTTAATCAGAGGGAACATCGTGAGTCTTCTTATGGTATGCTCCGCCGGCCGTGCCACTGCTGAGGACTTTTAGGAAGACGAAAGGAGGCAGAGCTCCGGGCGAAAAGTAGCAATTCCATGGAGGCTATACTGAAGGGATCAAATGTGGCACCCGCGACAACACGTGAAATCCAGCGACAGGCAGCCTACCCTCGCGCCCAGGATACAGGCCCGTGGCAGTTGTTTTGCGCAGCTATCTCAGAGAGCGAGCCCCAAGTATCTAAGCTCGCTCAAGTTGCTACTGTTTTCAGGGCAGACTACGACAAGTCTCATGAGATGGTCAGACAATTCCAAAAATGGGTAGCTCGAAACTACGTGATCGGCTCTCCCAAATCAGATCATGTGCTTGTTTTGATCAAATTCAATATATTTCGGGCTGTTGTCGAAAATGCAAAGGTCCTCGGTATTCGCGTCGAATCAGCAATGGAAGATGATACACTATCTCCCTTCGCCCCCAGATCGAGTTTAGAGAAGTATGTGAAACATCACCCTATTCTAGAGCTCCCAGCAGCGCTTCGGCCAACTGCGCTTCAGTCTCGAATTCTACATCACCCATGGATTGACTTGCTACCAATACCAAGAATGCGGGACAACCTCATACTAGCCGGAGACTCCTACGACGAATCCGATTTGTGTGAAGACTTCTGTGGCTTCTATAACCGGTCAGAAACCAGGAGCGGTCTGATCATCTGGGGCTCGCCTTGGGATACCGCTGCATGGGAATTCACACCATTTTTCATGGAAAAATGGGCCTGGGTTTTGATTGGCTGTACTGATTTGATGCTGGCAACAAATTATTGGCGACAGAAGAGGGGAGAGAGACCTCTGAACTTTGCCGGGCTTGAAGGGTAGGCGCAGAAACATGCGAGCTCATACGATACACTTTGCTTGAAAGGAGGGGAGATAGGACAAACTACCAACTGATCGGGTACTTGAAACGACTACGTACTCCTATTGACACTCAAAAGGAAGTCGGAAAGTTGGAATCGTTCCAAGGGTGCGCGTCGGGATAAAGTATAAGCTCGACAGAGTCAACGGGGTACAATTGGTTTGTCACAGCCTGCTACGAAGTCTGCATAGAAAGATATAGACTCCAGTGTTTAAGGGACCATCTATAGAGAAGTCTGGACGGCATGGCGGAGTTAAAATACATAGATTGGCTGCTAGATATGAAGGCTGCGGCGGGCGGAGCTGGGTTAGTCCAGCTATTGGCGGAATCAGCAGCAAGGAGGGACAAAGGAGTACGGATTACGTATCACGAGTTGGGGATTGGAAGAGCATGCTAGAATTCTGTCAGAGAAAAGCAGTTGTTTAAAATAAATTGCGACGATTAAAGATTCTTATCTTTACCCCAATGTTCATAACTTGGGCTACTTTGTTTAGTTGATGAGCATATTCAATAAGAGCAGGAGTCTGGGACGACACCCGATCTGGATTAGTTTAATCCTACCTGGGGGTAGTTACTTTACAGTACATAGTACTAAGATAGCCGGTCTGATCCACCAATCTAGGACTGAGCTGTGCTCCACTCGGGATAGAGAGCAAATGCAGTTGATCACGTGAACAGCCTTATGACTGACATAAGTGGTTGACTATCCCTATTCAAGCTAGAAGGGTATTTGAATAAAAGAGCAGCCTTTTGCGACGTGCAACAGATTGCATGACTTAAACTGTGGGTGCAAGTGGCTGAGGATGAGGGCAGGGGTGACCATACCTACCATACCTTAGGTAGGTAGGTAAGGGAGGGTGCACACACCAGGCACTTTTCCAAAGAAGAACCATGTTTCCAAAATTGAAGATCACGCAACTGACAATATCTCACCATTATCTGGTCTTTGGGAGGGGTAACGGTCGATTTATCTCCTAGAAACCTGCGCAGGGCAAGAAGTGGAAAAGCTAGCAAGGCCGTTCTCCCCTCTGCTCATTCAGCAGATCAGGCTATGGATGTAACAAAAGAAAACGAGCTATCTGTTACAGAAAAATTTCCGCCCTCGCAGAAGTGCAAAGCAATCCACAAGTAGACGTGGGCAGAATTGCGCTGAAATAAGAGGCCGTTGTGAGTATCTTCTGTCATCATGCCATCTTTGCCAAGACGAGAACGAGGCCTTCGGAAGAGTCGGAAGGGCAAAAGATAAGCGAAAGCAAGGGGATCAAGAGTTTTGCGAAACTTCGCAAAAGTCCCTCGACTACGATGTGCAACAGAATCTGCACGGAATTAGTGGCAGGCCAATGGGAAGTCCGAGGCTAGGTCACGTGTTTGGGCTTGCATGAAGCCGGCTGGGACGGATAGTCACCAGGTTCCACATTCTGGGACATTGAAGATTGCCTTAGTAACAAGGTGATAAAGTGCAGTTCTTAAAGATTTCTATGGGATTTATATTTATGGCACGATAGCAGATGCCCTCACAACTCATCCTTATCGAAATTCACCGTTTCTGGTACTATGATCGCACTCTCAAACGTCTCATCCAGAAGCAAAACAGGTTCGTATCCATCGACAGCCTTGACATGTCTCCCATATGCTTCCACGCCTCCCTCAGAAACAGGGCCAACGGATGAGTACCACTGCTCCGTCTCACCTATGGTGCCGATGGCCGGATCGATCGCACCTGCGAATTGGTAGTACGTGTTGTTCCAGTAGTACGTACAGCTTCCATTCTGTCGGGTTGATAGTGTTGCATATGTGTTATACGCGGATGGAGCTGTGAGATAAGAAAGGATTGGGATGGAAGTTGAGAGCAGCGACCGGTCCAGCTCCGCGATTAGTGTTGAATTTGTGAGTGTTGCGTCGACGGGGACCATGTAAGCTTGGTAAAAGGAGATGGGGTACGAGAATTTGTTGGTGATTGGAAGTGAGTTGTTTGATATCGCGGAGAAAGTGGATATTCCAGCTGTGAGTTGTGATAGTGTCTCATTGTATCCTCTGGCTGTAAAATTTTGCACGTTGCTATAAGTGAGAGATTGCGACCATGTCAGAGATTTGGAGCCGGAAGAGGTCGTGATAGTACTTGTATGGTGGAGAGTGCGTCCGGCAGTTAGGTATGCCCAGAGAGTAGCGTTACTGGCTCCTGAAGTAGTGATAGATGGTGAGAAATCGAAGGATGGGGCGGGCGTGTAGGATTCAATGGCCTTGACGAAATTAGCAAGAGCGCAAAGCAAGGACAAAAAAGGGCTTACTGTTCCAGTCGTCTGGTTACCTGCACTATCTACCCAGACAAAGATAGAGCCAGTTATCCACCAGTTTGAACCGACTGTACCATCAACTCCAACAACCTTCAACTCAAAAGAATGCCCTTTCCCATCACATAGCAACCCAAGCCAAGGACTGATATCGATCTCAAAACTTGGCAAATCGTACGTATCGATCCCAACGATCGGCACCCAAAGCCCCGGGCTAATCCCTCCAGTGAAGACGGTAGGGAATGGCCAGCTCACACCGGCCAAATCTCCGTCGATAAGTAGCTGTACCTCTCTAAATGGTCCATATCCATAGATTGCCGTGTTGTTGAACGTATCATCGTACGCAGTTGGGACATTGGTGTACCAAAATTCCTCGGCACCATTACCAGATGCGAGGATGCTGACTACAGCTCTTTCAGCATTCCTTGGGAGGGTAAATGATACAGTTGCATTTCCATCTGGAAGTGAGATTACAGAAGATGCATTCTGGGCTGATGATTGAGTAGAGATTGGAAGAATGAGGTCTGCTGGCGTCAACGTCTGATGATCATTATAGTACAGAGCAGTAATGGTGACGTTGAAGTTTCCAGTGAAGGTCGAATCGTAAATGTTATCAAGTTGCATAATGACCTTTTGCTCGGAACGAAGTAGCGTGTCGAAGATGGTCATATCCTTCTGGAAATTATAGAAGATTCCCGTTCGGACGGGCATTGCAGTGGTTGATCGCCAGACTTCAACATCACCCAGAAACAGCAGACTCAATCTGTCGTAGTTGATACCAATTGAGGTGATTGACATATTGAATATCGTGGTCGTGAAGTTGCAACCCTCTGGTGGGGCATAGGACCCTGCAGAATGTCAGTTTAGTAAGAACGTTGCCATCTCCATCAATACCTACCGACAAAGGGAGATCCATAGCTTGCAGCAAAGTTATGCTGAACAACAATTTGTTCACAGGCCGCTCCAGCATAGCTTTTCCGCAGCGGCGCCTCGACTTGAAAGACCTCCAATGGCACCTTCACAACACTTGCATTCGACACCTGACCAAAAGCCAACGTCCTCGGATCGACAGTACCAAAGGAATAGCCTAGCAAAAACACAGCGACCACAAAGAACGAAGCCATTGCGATGAATCTCAAACGTGGCGCACCCTGCCAAGAGGATCGCGACGAGGGCGGCATGATGGCGACAATAAATGCCCGAGAATCACGATCCAATCACGGTGTAACGTTGTACATTTCTTATCGTGGCAATCAGGTACCGTTCCTGATCAGTAGATCTCCGAGCGGGGTAAAGGCGGTCTAAGGTGGGATGGGATGTTGTAGTGGAGAGGGAGGTGAGTTGACGTTGAGATGCAAGATTGACATCTCGCTTGCGTGCAGATCCCCTGGCAGGAAGTCTTGTGGCGTCATAAGAGCCCCGACCAAGCGTTCACATGTTTCACTTAATCAAGTCTAATGATAAGCAAGGAAATGCTCTTTGGTATTTTGATAGTCATAATTCATTCAAGTGACAGGCGATTCCAAGGAAGCCAGTTCTATATACAAAGAAACCCCGAGTTTTGGGTAGTGCTGTTGTCCAACGTGCCGCCTCGCCCTCATAAAGCCATGAGATGGATGCACAAAACCGCGATTCATAAGCCACCGCTGGTTGATTGCCTCCCCCACTTGCTCACCCATCTCCTGAACCCCAGGCCGCTGGGAGCAGCACCGCTGCTCACCGAATCGCTGTGCCCGTGGCCAAATCCTCCGCCGTTGCCATTGCCGCTGCCGTGACCACCTCCATTCCCAGCGCTGCTCGAACTGCTTGCCGAGCTCCCAGATCCGGTTCCGGTCCCGCTTCCAGAGCCGCTTGTCGTCGTGCTCGCCGTGTATGCAACTTCAAAGCTTGAATCGGAGATCAGAGTCACATCAGTCAAGACCTCGTTGCTGGTGCTCTCAATATCCATGATTGTAGCGGAGCTGACACCCTCACTGGACTCGGCTGTCGCTGCTACGCATTCGGTGAATGTGACGTTGCCGAAGTTGGCAAAAGCGACAAGCTCAGAGCCAGACTCGAAGTCTTCAACGATCCATTCGGCGTTCTCACCACCAAGGGCATAGGTGGATGTTATGGCTTTGCTGACGGTCTTGCCGGTGGTGAGATTCTCGATTATGGCAGTGCCCGATGTGGAAGTTGTAGCGTTGACAGACATATAAATAACCTTTTCAAAATATTAGTATCCTATCTGAGATGTGGAAGAGAGGGAAGCGAGACTTACATCACCAGCCGAGATCGTAAGCTCGAAGTCATACGCATAGTCCGGATACCATTCATACCATGCACTGTAACTAACAGCGCCGCTCGTACTGACTGTGAAATCCACGCCGGTCTGCAAAATTGCCGTGCTGTATGTGTTTCCATCGATTCCTACCCACGCTGAAGCCGAGTACTCGCCATCGGTCGCATCGACGCCGCTCGGGATACTTGGTGTAGGTACGGTAATTTTGCCCGACACACTGTTGAAGGTTTCGCCAGAAGGCGGAGAGGTGATGGCTGCGCCCGACCAGTTCTCAGAGTACTGGATGGAGGATGAGGTATTTGCTGAGGCGGAGTATTTGGTGCTAGTGTTGGAGCTGTCCTTGGACTTGAACGTCGTTCCTGGTGAGAGTCGCGAAGAGCGCCGAGCGAGGCGCCGGGAGAGAGCAGATGGTGATGGTGCTGCGAGTGTAGAACTTGTGAAGAGGAGGGCTGAGAGTAGGGTGGCGGTTGAGAAGTGCATGGTGTTGAGGAGTGTGCAGTCGATGCACTTGTTGAGAAAGATAAATGTGAAAATCGGACTGAGCTAGAATTGAAGATGCAGAGGGAGAAGTTGGAAATGGCAAAAGGAGATGAAAGACTGAGCAGATGAGGCAATGGATGATGTTGAGATGAGATACTTGGCAAAATATGGCCATCCCTTCAACATTTATCTTCTCCTTCTCGCGCCTTGAAAGTGGATCGGATTCGAATTTCGCACCCACCTGCTGAACCCTACGATGCTTGTGGACGAGTTTTCCATCTATTCGTGGCATCTTGCGCCACCGATTGGGGCTCACTTATCGTCTTCACGGCGTTGACGTCTTTCCTCTATCCCCCCCTCTTCTCTCCCATCCCATTTTGTCGAAGATTGAGTGGCTGAGAGGAGACGTAAAGCTTGAAACAACTGCATACGTACGATTTTGCATGATTTTTGGGGATCTCTCCGGCTGCCGATTGGTTGGTGGAGGGTACACCAGGGGCCGGGATCCACTTGGGCTTAGGCGAGAGTACGTACCCCCGTGACGATTATTCCACGGTGGATTTTACTATAAGGGATTCGTCCTGAGCTTTTCTATATTAGGGATTAGTGAGGGGAAATCGAGTTCAAATAGAGATGAACTGCTGTCAGGGTGTTTCAGGGCTGAGCTGTGCGCCGTCTGATGTGAATGATCCGTTGAAACTTGAGGGGTGTTCCCTAAGTGGAGGGCGGTGATCCTGGATCGTGCTATCGAATAGTCAGACTTAGATTGGTGAAGTGTGAAGTGTTTTCGAGATCTCAAGTTCATCATGGGCTCCTTGGCCAGGAGGATCCCGAGGGTCGACCTGGTGTCTGGATGCGGGGACAGTATATTTGATGTCCTAAGGTTCTTTCTGAACTTTCTAAACTTGCAATTTTAGTATAGGGATCACACGTTGTGAAGAAAGCAACGCCATGTCGCATCCATATTCACTCAGTCAATGTGAACTGGCTATATGATGACTAAGAGGAAACTTCCAGCAGAAATGAGGGCATCCATGAATCTATATGCGCCAGAGATTCCGATGATGACAAAATTGTATTCAAATGATCGATACAGTAGTATTCTCTTCAGCGCAAATTGAATTATACGTAGCTGAATATGTAAATAAATGGACAGAGTCAAGAATGTAAGACAGAGACATGTATATTGGGGTAGATTCCACGTGATGTAATGTCCGGCTTCAACCAAAAACGACACGTAAGGCAGCTTGCGAAGTAAATCTCATTCTCTTTCGAAAGACAGCACGTCTATATCGGTGACAGGATAAAACCAAGTTCTGATTTCCTCAAAACCACAATAGTCATGTGACAGCCCAGTTGAAGGAATCAAAGAAGTGGGGAATTATCAGGGCCGGGGTCGAGTCCCACAGATGGATGCCGACTTGAAGAGACACCAGGAACCTAATCGGGTAATTCGGCGTCCAATTTGCGACGTGCAACAAAAGACCCTTCACAGAATGACTAAAACATATCCAGTTGGTGGCTACTATCGCGGCCCTCAATGTACAAACCTTTGAGCCGTTTGGCTAAGACAAACAAATTGAGAGAATGCTGATTAGAACATAGGTAGGCAAACAAATCGAGTCGTGCAACCATCGTCCCAACACAGCTTGTCATAGCGCATAGAGTACAGGAACTAATTAATGACGTCGGGCTGGTGCCGCAATTATCTGCAACTCAGTACTATCGCCAGAGCTCGATACATAAGTCTTCACGAGGTCAAGAGGAATTCGGCTACGACACAGATCCGGACCGGCACCAGAACCTCCTCGGTATGCTATCTTTCAGAGCTAACCCGCCGATGTACTGGGTATACCCCTGCCAAGCTTGCCGCGACGCGCAACAGAAGGGGAAAGAGTATGCGTGATAGGTGAAGAACCGACATATGGTAACAATAATTAAGCTAGGTCATCCTACCAGCTTTATATATCTAGTTGTGCATACTTGCAGAGTAAAGTCGGGGAATAAAGAGGGTTGGGAGGCGGCAACGTATTGTGCAACGAAATTTTGACGTTAGCAAGTTGCGATATCAAGAGCAAGAAAGATGGGAAGAATGAAAAAGAAGAAGAAGAAGAATATGGTGTGCGCTTTGCAAATGAGAGAGAAGCAGCGCAGAAAGTGCGATGCAAAACAGATCCTTGTTCCATTTTGGAGCTGTTACACTGAGCCGAGGTTGTACGCTAACTATCTGCCGTAGGCAGAATTAGGTAGAACTAGGCAGAGAGCCACGATGTCGGTATAATGACGTAGGAGATCCTAGAAAGCTCGATTTTGGTGAGAGTATATAAACAAGATTCCCTCCGATGTGCAACAAAAGCTGGTGCTCATCTAGCCACGTGCAATGAGGGTCCTCAGGCATGGCAGACCTCGCAATCGCTGGTCATCAGGGCGTGCTGACAAGAAGAAAAGTACAAATAGGACACAATACTCAATAACGAAATAGGCTGGGCCCGTTTGCTTTCGGGACTAATAACTCTCTGTCAGTCTCAACCTCCAGCTCCTGCCGCAGCGTGAAGGGACCAAATCAATGAACCCGAGTGCCCAAACATTGTCAGATTAGATCAAGTTAAAACTTCATCGATCACGCTCCTCGAGTAGAAACCACGGCACAAAACCAGGCTTCAAGCTCTTCGCAGCTGCATTTGTATGCACTTGGTGATCTCGATTTTGCTCGTTTATCATCATCCAAAACAGGTCCTCGCAAAACAAAATGGAATAAGAAATATTTCTCGATTGTACGTATGAAATGAGTGAGACGGCGACGTTAGATGCATGTGTGGCAAATAACGCATTGTAGGCAGACAGCAGGATGAGGCTGAAGATGACCACCTCCAGGCTGACAGAGCCGACAGCAGGTGAGCTGACAGCGGCAGACGAGGGAAAGCTGGAGGAGGAGCACGGTGATCACAACCTCGGGGATCCCGGTACCTCTTGTGATACTTGTGGTAATTTTCCTCCACTCTGCAGGATACCATCGCGTTATATGATGATTTCGACGCGTTCTTCACTTCTGTTGATGCGACGATGTCGTCAAGACGGCTTCCAGGGGGAAATTTTATGCATCAACTAGTCCGCATTGAGCATAGTACTGCCAATCCCAGTGGTCGCGTTGGTACAAATAAAGAGGAGTGGCCCGCCGCGCCCCGAATTGAAATTGAAACACAAAATCGAGAGACCCAGTTATTCCCACCGCTCCACCAATCAGCAGCTCACCGCCCGGCAGCCCGCTAAGCCGTCTTTGGTCGAGGGGTTGATTGTGCATTTTTGTGTTGCGCTCTTGCATCGTGCAACTTGGTGCTGCTGCAACCACGACCATCCTGCTTCCACCTCCCATCGGGGGCAGGCAAAGGACATCGCGAGGTTTCCTCTTGTTCTGCTGAGCAGCCGACAGAGACGAAGGCCATCATCAGCCTCATAACCACCACCACCAACACAGACCCGAAATACAGCGAACCTTGACCCGCCGACGAACCTTAACACTTCCGGGGCCCACCATTTCCTGCGGGGATCCAGCAGCAAGGCATCATCAGAATTGCATTAGCCTTGCATAACGGCCACCGCCTTGAGTCGAGAAAAAATAATCCGACATGGACGCGCTTGACGGTACTTATGCACCTCAATCGCCCGATTTATCTGGATTCTTTTCGTCGACCTCGAAATCTCAGCAGTCATACCATCCACAGCCACCCGCGCCCTCAGCCTCCTACGCGCCTCGGTCGCCGTCGTTCACGTCGGATTCTCCACCGCCATTCACCCACGCTCACAATCTGCACGCGTATCAGCACAACCAACCCGCGTTTGTGGGCGGCGTGAACAACAATTTCGAATACGGCGAACCTCAATACATGCCGCCCATTCCAGACCTCCCCGCTGCACATTCCTTCTCAAATCCAAACCTGGCTTCTGCACCGCCCTACTACCCTCCGCAGCAAAGCCACCATCCTCAATTCAAGACCGAACCCTCGTACCTCGATCAAGAATACCACCCGTCGCCCGTCATGTCTTCTCGTGGCCCCCGCATCAAGAGCGATCCTTCGCTCGCGCAATCGTCGACCTACAAAGACCCAAATCCAAACAACATCGAGATCAAGACGAAATTCCCAGTCGCGCGCATCAAGCGAATTATGCAAGCAGACGAGGAAGTTGGCAAGGTAGCACAAGTCACACCAGTCGCGGTCTCGAAGGCTCTGGAGCTGTTCATGATTGCGCTGGTTGGGGGAGCTGCAGAGATCGCCAAGGAGAAGGGCCAGAAGCGCGTCACGGCTCAACATCTGAAGGCTGTGGTTCTAGGTTCCGAGCAGTTTGACTTCTTGACTGATATCGTAGGACGGATCAGTGAGGCACAGGAGGGCGCCGGCGGCGAAGGCAAGAAGAGAAAGGAAAAGGCGCAGGCGGACAGCGACAGTAGTGAAGAAGAGAAGAAGCCCAAGAAAGGACGGGGTCGGAAAAAGAAGAACGATGATTGAGATGGTGGAGGAGATGCATTATGATTGAGGGATGGATTGCTTACTTGCTTTTGGGAGATGGATGGATGGAGGGATGTTTGTGGGTTCTTCGACATGGCGTTGGGTGGGCAAGCATATACACGGCGAACAGTGAATTCAATTCTTTGCTTCTCGCAAGATAGCAAGAAGCGACCTTCTTACAACAACTGAAGTCGCTTTACGACACGTCTCTCTTGCATTGCAAACATTACATATAATTTGTTGGTCCCTGTTTAATTCCAACCTAGTTTTTCTGTCACCATTCTTGCTATCCTCTTTCTTTTCGCATCCTATAGTCGAGCTTTCTCCAAGCGCTCCTTCGTTCTACAACACCAAAAAACTGCAAGGTCTCTATGCGCACCACATATTTCAGATGCCATATGCCATGCATGACTAACCGAATGATCATACTTGATTTCGTTTCGTTGGTGCTTTTCCCTCGTGGAGCGAGAGTATCCAACTAGAAAGGCAGTCATACACAAAAACCGGCTGCAAATGACTATTTTATTAATTCCCCCCTCACTCGAGATTGGAGCAGTACGCATCTTCCACGAGGTGAATCCACTTGTACTACTGCTCCTGAATTGACTTTCGCTTGGGTATGAAAGTACCTTAGGAGTAGGTGAATCTGCTTACTTGCCGCTACGCAGAGGGATATAAAGAGCCTTCTGTGTGTCACTGTCACTTCTGCAACTCACGGAAGACAAAGAAGACGAATTCACGAAGTAATAGTGGCCTTTTGTGGCCAGATCTAGGCGTTATGTCGTCGATTTCTTAGCTGGGTTAATCGATATAGAGATCACTGCTACTCTCTCATTGTCTGGATGTTGTTTAATCGATAATCTCCCCCGCGATCAAGAATTCCTTCACCCGAACTTGTTCTGCCTTACCTGTGCGCTTTTGCGATTGTTCGCCCTTGATCTTTGTTTCTTCTCCACCGCTGTCAACCCTTTAGCTTACTGTCAACAGCGCACTCAATTTGTGCTTCTCCTGCTTCTCAGTTCAGTATGTATTCACGATATCCACAGATATGCTTGGCAAACGGTCAAAGGTGTACTTCAATAGCACAGCTAGAAGTTATCGAGATTTGGGAGGAAGTGCCCTGTAGTCAGCAAAACATATTAACGTTGTCTTCCCGAAACAGTGTGTTTAACAGACACTATGTTTTGAGATCAGCAGCTTTAATATTCCTCGAGAAAGAGGGAGCTGATGTCTTTGTCAAAATTAATGATTACCTTTCCATACCAAACTCTTTTCTTGAGTGAATAGCTTTCGTCTCAAATTGATTGATTTCTCTCTTTCCTGGGATTTTCTCGTAGGGAGTCATGGTATTCAAAGTTTCCAATCATATACATATCACCTAGTTCTGGTTACAATTTCTGAAGAGCGAGTACATATGTGTGGATAATAACAGCATGTACCTTACCTATAGAAAGGGGGTTCGCTAATTTTAGTGTCCCTCTCCGTGTTTTGGAGGTAGTGGTGCCCCCGCTCCTAGTTTGGTCTTTTCGGATACGAGTACCGGAAGTTAGCACCATTTATCCGTGTTCATGCCGGGAACTTTAAGCCCAGATTTAGATCTCGTATCTACAAAGAAAACAGGGGAAGTGTGCTTGGCATGATCTAATAGTTTATTTTTCAAAATTAAGCTCGTTTTTACAAGTATGTAAATGAGATGCTAGACGCTCCAAATTGGTTCTGGCTGTGGTCTCTTTTGAATTGCTCTCACCATGCGTACTAATTATCTTCAAAGAAGTGCTGTCACGATTGCCGTGGCAGGCAACACAATCGTCAGCGCAGCGACAATAAACCTTCCAATCATATTTCAGAACTCTTACGTAAGTGCCTCTGTAGATGACGATTTCTTCTTTGGCGCTGATCATTATAGGCGTCCGTTGAGGTCGATATAGGAACTCCAGCGTCTACATACCGTCTGCATTTTGACACCGGCTCATCTTCTAGCTGGGTCACAGATTCCAACTGTTCGACAACATCATGTCCCAATGGAAGCGGGTATGTCTGACTTTTCTCAAAATACAAGAAGCAACAAAGCTAACTACCAAATCTAGCTATCAAAGAGTAGGCTATAATGCTTCATCATCCTCAACGTCCGTATCCCAAGGGCCACTCGGCACTATTGTGTACTCCTCTGCAAGTGACTACATCTCTGGCCTCGCAGTCACAGACGAGTTCACCCTCCCAGCTTCGAACTCAAATGCTACTTCTATCTCGTGGGCGCAATCCTTCCTCTCAGCAACGGAAAACACATGGCGTTTTATCTCCGCGGACGGATTTCTAGGCCTAGCATTCAGCACCATCGCAGCTACAAACACGACCACCGTGTTCGAGACCATGATGCAGCAGAATCTTGTTGATCTCCCCCGCTTCGGGATCTACTATGGAAAGGAATTCTTAGACACGGGTGCCACACCCCAGGGAGAGCTGACGCTGGGAGGGAGTAAGGAAGATATTTATGTTGAGGGGAATATGACTTGGATTCCGTTGAGACAGGAAGGCGAATATCAAGTCTGGCGCGCGCCGTTCAAATCCATCTCCGGAAAATATACGTCCGCCGCAGCTGGAGGAAACTCATCCGCAACCATCAATTCCCAAACGCTTGTAGTTAGTGACGGCCGCGCAGTCTTCGACACAGGTGCTGGGAGCATCGGCATCCCTCCCGAACTCATCGAGGAAGTATACGCCAGCATTGGCTTCAACTGGACCGCTATTCTTTCCGGTCAGCACCGTCCTCTTTGCTCGGAGTTCAACGATTCTTGGTCCATCTCGTTCAACTTTGGAGAGTGGGATTCGTATGACGACCGCTATACAATCACGTTGACGGGAGATGAACTAGCTAGACCAGGATTTGCAAACAGTGAGGAGAATTGTTATCCCCCTTTCGATACCAGTGGAGGTTGGGGATTTGCACTTTTTGGAACACCGTTGCTGCATAGAAGGTATACAGTGTGGGATTTTGGCGCAACGAATGTCAGTGATTATGAGCCACGTTTAGGCATGGGAAAATTAAAGGAAGAGTGGAGTCCTTAACTTGGGCTGAGGGATAGAGCAGACAAGATGAAATATATTAAGTCGTGTGTAGTTGCCTTGCAGCAAGTTAATTTCCAAGGGAAGCTCTACATAACAATACATTTCCCGCTGTCTTTTGGCTCTTCGTCGTCATATATCAAATCAGGTGAGATCCCCTCTGCCGGCCCTGTTCTCTTTTCCCATTTTTCATGTTCCGCCTTCCTCTTGTCTTGCATTTCCCTATCTCTGGCACCGTCATTAGCCACTTGTAATATCTCTATCTTGCCTGGCTCCTCAGCTAGACCATCCAAAAGATCTAAACTGGCACGGATAGCTTCTACAGTGTCATCGGCTAGCTCTTGCTGACGACTAGATAGGATATCTAGCCCAGCTGGCGAAGGTGGGGCCGAAGTAGGTGGGAAGTAGATCACCATCCACCGAGCACGCCAATCCGCGCGAATTTCACCTTTACAACGCATTAAATTTGAATTGTCTGACCAAGTGGACGGGGCTGGTTTCTACAGGCACATAGATATAAGGAGACATACCGGAACTATCCTCGATACCCCAGTCTGTCTCCTTCATCCAGCTCTCCAATTTGCCATCCTTCCCGTTCCCTAAAACCTTCCAGCCTACCTCTTCACGCGTCTTTATCTCAGAGCTACTAGGTTCTTGATACGAGAATGACAAGGTCTCCGATGGCGAGCTGTGTTGGTTGTGAGATTCTTCGGTATGGACATTTCGTTTGTCGCGCCAGACTGCGCGTGTAGAATGTCGCAAATACCACCCTGCTCCAAGATGTAGTGGTTTGGTAGTAACGCCGGACGGGCTTTGAAGATTCACGATGCTCATGTTAGACGCAAGGATCCGAAACTTGTTCGATTTGAAATATGAGGAGTGATAGGGTATTGACATTATAACGAGGACCCACAGAAGGATGATATAACGGGTCCAACGGGGTCCCGCGCTTCCGCTACATCGCCCGAGCGGTGACTCGCTAACACGCTGAGGCTAGAGAGATGTCCAACATCTTCTCTTACCCATGGAACAGTATCCTGGCACTTGATTTCTGCTAGAACCATATCATTTAATCTTTGCAGGACCTTTTTTCTCGACAGTGCTGCGAAGTTCTTGCATAATTGTTTGAGAACCCCAGAAGCTACAAGTGGTGGTGGTTGTAATAAAACAATTGTTATTGTGACTTTGAATTCGATCAGTCTAGCTAGATGAATTTTGAATCTTGCGAGTGCAGGAGAATTGGAAACAGTCAATTATTCATCCTTCGCGAACAAGCAAGTATATTCAGTATCAGGATACAACAAGAGCTAAATTGCATGACGTCTTACACCTTTCCAATTGGGAGTCAAGTAAAGTAAAGCTGCCAACCAAAAGTAGGTACACTGAAACCTTTGCAAAGTTTTGAAATCCCGACGCTTCAGAAGTCTCATTACACTCCTTTACAGCTTACTCCCCTTCACTTTCTTCTCCAAGAACTCCCCAATCAATTGGTTGACCTCTGCTGGTTTTTCCCAAAGTGCCCAATGATTAGCTTCAACCTCCCCTCTAGTCAGGTTCTTGAACCACACATCCATGCCTTTGCTGATCGCTGGTGGTAGAGCGTCGTCCTTTGAGGCACCAATAAAGAGAACCGGCATCTCGAACTTGAACCCCTCCATCTTGTCCACGTACTCCAATTCATCGGCGTGGTTCAACGGACCAGTACGGTACCAATTCAACGGACCGTGCATTCCATCAATAGAATATTGCTTGACGTACCAATCCATCTCATCCCTGGTGAGAAGTGGGCTCCTGCCGACTTTCTCTAGTTTGTCGAAATACACGCCGTGTGATACGGCAAAAGTGGTTTCGCCTTCGGGAGTCCGTCCACCATACAGTCCATTCAAGAACTGCCTGATCTTCTCCTCGCCTACAATTTGAGCCTCGACTTCAGGACCACGGAGCTGCAGCTGATACCTGAAATTTGGCATCAAGGCTCCGGCGTCCATGAACTCCTTCCTTGGCGCTCCAAATGGTGTACACACACTAAAGACCGCCGAGATCAACTTCGGGTATCGTAGTGCGATACGATACACGACTGCTCCTCCCCAGTCGTGGCCACCGAGAATGATACTCGACAGACCCATTTGCTTGGCTAACTCAGCCATGTCGTCTGCTGCACGCTTGTACGTGTAGAACTCCGGTGACTCGGGAGAGGAGGTTCCACCGTAGCCCATCATGTCCGGTGCGACGACACGGAAGCCGAGGGAGGTGAGGAACGGGATTTGGTAGCGCCATCCTAAAGACAAATCGGGCCAGCCGTGAATGAGAAAGATTGTATCTTGGACCTTGGAGGTGGGCTCGGAGATAATGTAGTTGTAGGTGACGCCATTGAGATTGGCAGTCTTGTAGGTTATGCGCGGATCTGTGGGGGAGATTTTGTCGACCATTTTCGAGGTTGTTGATGTGATGGGAAACGGTGAAACTAGTTGGAGGGGGCTTGGAGGGGTATTATGTGATACGGATGTTGTAGGTCGGGTGAGACAAGCATACACCGTAGATCTCCCGTGCCTCGGCTGATCCTTAATGTCCGATTGTCAAAAAGTCTCAAGTCATCAAGTCGTCATATTTTGTGGACTCGTATTATCAAAGGCCCTCTTTTCGTCTCGGACTATAGTTTCAGACTTTGGGTGGCTCCGCTGCCAAGTCGGCAGGGCCGAGCGGGTTGAATGTGGGTTTGGCCTCTGCAACCTGAATCGTCGGAGTTTGTAATTTACAAATATTTGCATCGTTTTGCACGAGCAAAAAGGCAGGTGCAAAACATGGTACCAAACGCGGGCGGTAATCTCCTCAGTTCAACGGATGATGCCGAGGTAGGATAGAGATACATCTTCGCATGGCCTTTTGAACGTAGAGTCATGCGAACGTCCGAAAACCAAATTCGACTGAATTTGTTCCAAGTGCACTTGTTATGCAACAGAAAAAGTAAATTTACGTTCAGAGCATCTAATCCCTTGACTCCTCTTGATGAAGCTCAAATGCCTAGCACAGCCTTCAACCTCTCCATCCCAAACCTCAGTTCTCCCTCTGGTACCGAGAAACTGATTCTAAACCAGCCTAATTCCTCGCTGCTGAACGCCTCGCCAGTGGCAAGCCATACTCCTCCATTTACCATTTTCCAAGCTAATTTTCGCTGCTCTTCTAGTGTCTGTGCCGGCAGGAGATGCTTCAGGGATATCCAAATGAAGTGACCACAGTTGCTATAACCTGTCAGATTGAAGAGAAGTAAAAAGGTGACGGGAAGAGATATCAGGAGAAAAAAAGACAAAGGGGCTTACGCAGGAATATAAGGTATGTTCATCTGCTTCAAAAGCGCAATACAAATTTCGTATGCATTTTGCAGTCTATTTGTCAAGGTATTAAAGTACTCGCTCAACCAATCTTCGTCATCCAACATACAAGTCCAGGCATCAGCCGACAAACTGGATGCCCAAGAGAAGGTGGCGCAGGAAAACATGCATGCGTGTAATTGTGGATTGTGGAGGGAGATGAAGGCTGCGATGCGGAGACCGTTGGAGCAAAAGTCCTGTATGTAATCCTCAGTACTCTGACTCAAGCTATTCAGGAAACAGGGAGGAAGGTAATCAATAGCGGTTTTGATCATACTTTAGACATTCCATAGAAAACATGCACTAGCGAAGGGTCAACGAATCTCTCCACATCGAGAGCAAGGACGGACGTGAAAGGCGTAGGATTCGGAACTTCAGTTGTAGGAAAGACTGATTTAGCGTAAACCTCGTCGCTGTGCCAGATTAGAAAGTGTGCCTTCTCTTGTTGTACATGCTGCCTACCTGATGAAATGGATTTTGTATTTTTGACAAAGCACGAGATACGCTTCAATCACCTCCGGGGTGTAGCATCGACCGAGAGGATTATGTGGACTGCATAACAACAACCCCTTGATTTTGATCCCTTCTTTCTCAGCTTGGAGCAGTGCTTCTTCGTGCCGTGCTACTGAGGCCAGACTTGTGACGTCGGTGCCATCCATAGAGACAGGGACGACTTTTACCCTGTTTGACTTCTCTTAGTTACGACCATCCTAAAGTCTAAGTCTGTACGATTTGAAAGATGTAAAGACTATCCAATGGGAACACATCGCTCACCTCGCTCTATTCTCCATATCTCCTAAGAACCCGACATACAGGGGTCTCGCAATCAAGATCCCGTCTCCAGGCTCAGCGATACAGAAGCACATTGCATCAATCATTGAGCCGACACCGCTCAGAATCGTAATATGGCTCCTCTTTACAACCTCTTTTGGATCGAATTCTCGATTAATGTACCTAGCCATTGCGTTGCGAAGGGCCATGGAGCCTGAAGGTCCATCGCCATAGGTAAGAACTGCTATTCGTCAATAGATGAGTATGAACGGAGGAATATGGTAAGATTGACTTTTGCTAGTGACAGAAAGATGCTCATTGATATAAGCTGCTATCTCGGGATGCCTGGGTTGCATATCAGTTTTATCCGAAACGGGGTGATAGCACAACCGCTGACATGAGTTTGTTTTCCGCAAGGCCCATGAGGACGACTCCATTAGGGTTAGATTCTGAATATGGGTTCGAGAATACAGCGCCCATGAGCTTAGAGCTCTCATTTGGGACAACATTTCCAAGCGCACGTGAAGACAGTTGCGCCATGTGAGTATCTGGACGTTGGAAGACGGTGCCAAATTAGGGGTCATGCAGAATTCTCCTGGCTTGCCGCTTGAGCTCGAGACAAAGTAATTCAGTAATATGACGTGTAATTCAGCAATCGTAAATAGGAAGAGGCTGCATAAGGCACCAACGTTTATTGCGGGTAAAGACATCGATGCGTCTTTGATTGGTGACAAATTGTGGAGCCTACACACACAACATAGGAAGATCTAAAACGCTTATTTCGATGCATTCAGGACCTACAATTAGGGATGAGGCATATGAGTGATACCGGCTATCCGGAGCAAAAAAGAACATGAAACTATAAAGTGGTGGTGTGAACACGTATATAAAAAGTTGCAAGGTCACAATCAGATCAAAATTGATGCATAACCTTGGTATTTTACATCTCATTATCATCTAAAGCGTCACATCTAATCTTCATCCCAGTTCTGAATCATTGTTAGCTTTGTAAACTTAACAAAGTGAGCCTACACTTACAGGGTTGGGTCCAGGTGGTTTTGGTCCACCAGCTTGTCGGGCGACAATAATTTGATCAACGGAAAGGACGGTTCTAGCAGCTTCGGTGGCAAGTTTGATCGCCCAGCTCTTTGAGATCATGAGATCCAAAATACCCTCGTCGTTAGCATCAAGAGTACCAGTGCCGTCGTCGTTCTATTAAACTGTTAGTCGTAAAACTGCAAAGAGAAAATTCTGACTGACCTCGATATCAACACCCGTATTCCAGTCAGTCTTTTTGCTGTGTGCCGTGTACAACCTACTCAAAACCTCTGTAGCATCCAGTCCAGCGCTCTCTGCCAAAGTTCGGGGGATGACCTCGAATGCTTCACCATACTTTCTGATCGAGTATTGGGCCAATCCAGGAGTCTTATCACCATAGGCCTGTATCCGCTCAACAAGTTGCATCTCGGTTGCACCAGCACCTGGCACAAGCCTTGGATCTCTCGTAATAGCCTTGACTACATTGACTCCGTCATCAACGGCCCGCTCGATGTCATCCAGGTGGTTTTGTGTTGCTCCTCGGAGGACAAGAGTAGCAGTCCTTGTAGCATCATTTTCTTGCCTGAAAACGGTGACACGATCTCCACCAATCTCAAGAGTCTCCACGACATCAATGCTTCCCATCTCATCTGGCATTGGGGCCCCTAGTCTCGCTAATGGTGTCGCACCAACAACTCTACATAATCTTCGGAGTTCGAATTTGCTCAAAATACGGATAACAAGGATACCAAAACGGTTAAGGTAATGCATAGCCAGCTCGCCAACGGTAGAACCAGCGACGACAACTCGAAGGCCGGAATCAAATAACTCCTTAATGTGAGTCTCCAGCTGGGTCTCTTCTCCCTTAGTGAAATCCAGCATCTCCTTGGCGTTGTGTAGAAGTACGGTACCCTTGGTCTCCGTTTGACTCGTGTCGATTGGGCAAGAGAATACACCAACTTTTGCTCTGATCGCCTTCTTTACCGATCCGTCTGGTTCTCGGCCGAATACCATTCCCTTTACTACCCGGCTCTGCTCCAAGCTGCCACCCATAATTTTGACAACACGGATATTGTCAACATTGAAGTTGACAGGGTTTTTAGGAAGAACAGCGAGGACAGCTTCAGCCACCATGCCGGCGAGGAAATCCTCGCTCCCACTTTGCTTACTTGCAATGACTGTTCGAATAGCCTTGCTAAGCTCGTCTTTGTCCCGGATATCCTCCACTTTATCAACTTCTAGCTCCTCTAGCTCTTTCAGGGCAAACGTTTGCGCCATCTCATAACCTCGAATGACATCGCTGGTTTTAAGACCCATGCGCAGTAAATCCTCAGCTTTCTTCAAAAGCTCACCTGCCAGCACAATGACCAAATTTGTAGCATCTCCCATCTCAGCCTCCTGCTGCTGACTTGCCATAACAACGAGCTTGGCGGCGGGGTGTACTACATCGAGTTCGCGGAGAATGGTGGCGGCATCTGAAGTCAAGATCATCTTTTGCAGATGATTGATAACAATCTTATTGCGACCGTATGGACCTAGCGAAGTCTGTACCGTCGAGGAGATTGTGCGGCAAGCATCGATATTGCGCAGAACAGCTCCATCCTCGGAATCATAGCTATTGCGGGTTAGCTATTGTGCGTTTTCAAGACAGAAGGCGGAAATTTGTACTTGTTGTAACCTTGCTTGAAAAGGTTCGAGTTTGGTGCATTGGGAATATTGAGAGACATCTTGCACAACTTGTAGAGGGAAAGTTCCTGTCCAGTTGTAAGATTCCAGAGCTCTAGTCAAAAAGTCGCGTTGCCAAAAAAGTTCCGCGACTGCCTCCCTCCTTGAGGCCTGAGGCATAAGGCAGCAGCATCGGGTCGGATTAATGTCTACCCGCTCAAAGCACCGAAGCATTCCCTGTCATGACGAGGCGCGACCTCGATTCAGTTACCCACCACCAATCGACGATTTACACTCATTCAAACATCAACTCGTCGCCAGGAACCTCACCCTCAATCTCTCTTACCTGCGATTAAGGCGCTTAGTTACACTATCACGCGATGGCGCCTCCTACTGGTAAGTCACTTTTTATATTCGTCGCGCTTCCCTTGAGAGCTCGGAGTACAGGTGTATCTTCGTTGATTCGACAATCGCACCAACTTCGAGTATCCTATTCGTCCTTGTAATGCCTTGAAAACGATGCCACGAACAATACATTTGCAACCGATCCATATGCCAGATACCCTTCCTAGTGGTTGTACTTCCAGCTCTATCCATGACGGATTCTCCGACCAAAGGAAAGCCAAATTCCTGCCGGTCTATTTACACGCAGAATATGGGACTATCCGCCCCAATAACAGAGACCACTGCTTTGTTGATCACGTCGCAACTGATCCTAGAATCTGCGGGGAGCAGTCCATCTACTGCGGTGCGGATTGGACTTTCCTAAGTACTCTCAACGCAGGAGCAACCTGAGAAGATCAATATCGGCCGCGACTCACACGATTCGCATTTGGTCGCGCACAAGTTATCTGAGCCACGCAGTACGGCGCCTAGCCAAGCAATGACAATATACGCAACGGACAATGAGGGAGAAAGTCATCGCAGCCGTCAATCTCAGCAACAACCAGGTGTATTAAGTGCGCCACCCAAATCAACAGCGGTACAAAGCTCACTTGCACTGCCACCAAGTAGTCACGGCACTTCTTTCCAACAAGCTGTGACCTTAGGCGCAACCTCATTTCCCGCCCAAAAGCACATCTGCGCCTCCGCAGCTTCACTAAGAACTATGAGACGGACTGAATCTTCACATCCCTCCAATTTCCCAAGCCAACCAGTGGGATATCCGCAAGAAGATGTGCTTCCTGTTGGTCCAGACGGCTTTGGGCATTCTCCACCAGCGCGCAAACTTAAAGCGAATGCAATACTTCAAGACCAAGGATTTTTCCGTCGCGGTGGATCTGATTCTTACCCTCCAAAGTCCACTACACCTCAAGCATATGGCTCTGGAGATGCCAGGGTAGCTTTGCAGCGGGCTAAAGAGCAAGCTCTATTCCCTTCAAATCCGAGTCCTTACCATCCTGCAAGCCATAGATCGAAACGCTCTCGGACGTCCCACCAGCCGAATTCAGCAGGACTACGACTGCCAATTGATCACGCATTTCCCCCTTCACAATCTTCTACTACTGAAGCTTCCCCGGTTCGCTTTTTTGATTCACTGGAGGACCTTAATACTGGATACTACTCTGATGTTGATTTCAATAACGATCTAGCCAAGCTAACGAGACGAAATGTAGTTCCACCTGAATTACCGCCTTCTGTTGAAGAGGCATATCGCAAAAAGTGCATACAGCTAAAGACAAGACTTAATGAAGTCGAGGAGGCTAATGACGCCTCACGACTACGTATTGAGCGTCTGAATCGTACCATCTACAAGGGGCGATTGGAACGTGCATTCCTTCTTGAGCAGTTGGCAAAGCGCACAAGTACAAATGTGGAAGACTCTGAAGGTAGTCCGAGCCCTCCGCCAACAGTATGTGATATTCCCCTCCCCAGAACTGATCCCTTGTTGATCATTGCAGACAAGCTAATATCAATATCTCACAGCCCAAAGAGAAGCCTCTCCGCACCAAGCGCGGACATCGGAAACCTGATTTCCTCACTACCGACATGGGAGATGGACGTGTCGGAAGCACGTTCATTCCACAAGGACCTGTGACCCTGTCTCCCTCCTCAGATGCATTTTCTCATACTCATCCTGATCCTCTCCGCAACTCGACTCCTCAAGCCAATCCGAACAAGCGCCATCTCCCAACAAATGGTACACATGCTCCAAGCCACCCAACCCCTGGTACCTCAAAAGGACGCCCACGAAGTGCTTTCGATGTCTACTGCGAAGAGCATAGGCCAGTAGTGATGGCGGAACGGAAGGACCTCAGTAAGGACGACGGCGAGATTGAAGCCATCCTTGCAAGAGGATGGACCGCAATTGACAATGAGAAGCGAAGTGAATATAGCGCAAAGTTTGATCAGATTCGAAAAGCTGCAGAATCGGAGAAAGAAACTGGAGCTGCTGCTGCAAAGCCAGCGGTGACTGAAGAGGAAACTAAAGTCGCCGAGGCTGTGGATGAGGATGTAGAGATGGCAGATGATGCTGGTACACCGGCTCCTGCGGCTTCTGGATTCACCGCAGTCAACAATTAGAGTGGTAAAGATGGCGGCTACTTGCTTTCTTCATGCCCCCTCAAAAAGGCGTAGTGGTTAACTATACCATCTCACATTCTGGAGGCTCGTTGGAGGTCGATATGTCCGTTTGCCAGAGATTCGTTATTTAACAGTTTTTTTTCAGTGAGCATGCATGGCGTCTACGGAGGGAGGAAGGGTGGGTATTAACACCTATGTGTTGGACTGTGTAAAAGTACGGAAACCTGGCGTCATAGGACATAGGGCAGATTATGGATCATCGCAATACAAAAAGCCCTATTGCTTCGTTCTTGTATTAGGCACTGCATTGTGCCATGGCTATTTTACCATGCCTCGCATGCCCATAAAATACAGATCCATAGCTTCCAACCCAGTTCCTTTTCCAATCCTTATCCGTGAATCTACAAGCCTGTCGCCTGCCTTGTTTCTTATTGAGGACCAACAGCCTATACTCCTTGCTTCTAGGATGATTATTTACAGTATGACAAATGAAAGGAGAACGCTGAACGCCATGCAGAAAAGGAGACTATAGATTTCTCGCTGAGAGAGAGATTGGTGTACAGAAAATCCGCCTGGGTTGCGTGGCGTAGCGGAGGGGTATCAGAGATATGAGTTTGTTGACTCTCCTTAGTCTACACCGGCATACAGATCGACTACGATATTCACAGCTGCGACTAGGATCTCCATTGCAATGAGCACGATTACTACTTTTGTTAGCCTCTTGCTCTTTGACAGGGTAGGTAGATTGAAATCACAAGCGGGGTGAAAGAAGAGAAGAAACTCACCAATCCACTCCAACTTCTCGCCATGTCCATGGCTCAACTGGTCTTTCAAAACAGCCAATAAATCTGCAATGACGTCCAACCTCTCTGTCAATAAGCTTACTCTCTGATCCATCTCCAAGTAGCTCCTCACAGCCTGGTACACGGGCTCAAGCTGTGGCTCCACCCAGAACAACTCGGGTGTATCAAGAACTGAGCCGTTAAGATGGATGTTGATGCGGAGGATAAAGAGCTCGCCGATTTGCATGTTGATTTCGCGGGAGTTGAGAGAGATTTTTCCAGTCATGGCGATTTGAGAGGGTATTTCTTTGCAGGTTTCGATGGTGGTGTCAACGAGAGATTCGAAAAGTGAGGTCTGAGGGTGTGGTTAGCATTTAGATGGCCAGGAAGATAAGAGAAGGGAGGAGAGATATACCTTGACGCTTTGAGCCAATGCATGGGAGATGGCGAGCTTGGTCATGTAGTTGCCCTTCTCTCTCAGAGTGATGAAATCATTGTATATCCGCGCCTGATATTCTTGCGTGTAATAGAAATTAAAGCACTCCGTCTCCACATCATCTGGGGCCAACTTCTCGGCCTCAAATTTAGCCAATTCTTTCAGGAAACGCTGCTCGTGTGCCAATGACATGCCCCATATCACTACAACGCCATATTGATAGAGGAAGATTTCTGGGGTGTGCACTTGGGTGTCGAAATCGAGGTTGCGCTTTGTGCCTATTGAATCGTCTTCTATCCTTGCCTCGACCACATCGGAGTATGTCCTCTCCCTGGGCTTTCTGATGTGCCGTTGCTGAGACTCGTATCACCACTGTCAGTGTGCAAATCTATGAGGTCTTCTCGTCGTTGCTTGTTGTTATCCACCACCTCGATCGCGCTGTCTGAATGTCTCCGCTCTTGTGGCTTTGCAGGCATGGATTGCACTTCCAAAACTCGTTCTGATCGAGAATGCGATATTCTTCCATAGTTGTATGGTGTGTATATGCATTCATCGAACAGCTTGGGACTGGCGCCCTTGGTCTTTCCTCTGCCTTTTAGGAACCGCATCAGGTTATCCATCTGATACGTGTTTGCCGTACAATAGGCTGTCACTCTCGGTAATCGATCACGGTCTGCCTTTCCAAGTCTTGCAGCATCTCTTCTTGCAGTTGGGTCTTTGATCCGGGTATATTGTGAATAGACATCTCTGCCGCTCTCCTCGTCTGGCCCGTCGTCACCAAAATCTGGATTCGGCAGAAGCTTGAGCTTCTGTGCGTTCTTGGTCGTTCGCTGAGGTCCAATCTTCGAGACAGGCGCGCTAGGCATAGTCATCTGCGGTGCTCCCGAGCTGTTTCGTCGTCGAAGTCTGCTGTTCAAAGCTGAAAGCATTGGTGGCCCTGAGCCTGGAGATGCATTTCCGGGAAGCAGCACGGCAGATGGAAGCTGCTGTGTCGATCGCGTAAGAGGTGACTCCCTGTTACTGTCGAAGGAGTAGAAATCTGGATTGGGATTGAAAGTAACATTTCGTACTCCCTTCTTTGGGACATCGATAGAGCTCGACGTGCTGGCAATGAGGGGAGTATTCTCGTTGTTGCTTGCTGAAGCCATTGCGGGCTATTTTCGAATCGCAGTATCCCAATATTACAATCCACTTGCTTGCTCTTCCATAGAGATGTTTGGCAGACACGACCAAAGTTATGAATTAAAGAGGTATCTTCGATTGTTTCATGGCTTTGATGCTGGCTTGAAATGACGCAGCGCGACCGTTTTCTCCCTTGGCCGTTTAAGGTCGCTTGGGCGTTTAGTGAGCCGTGCGCAGAATCAAGTTCTTCAAGTTCTTTTTCTCAACATCATCATCCAATCAATTACCATACCTGTATGCATGCATGTTCTTATCTGCTGAGTTGGACGCCTCTTACTGGTGCTTCTGGTTTCAATTGACTTTCCACGTGTTTTATGTCGCTAATTGATGCCGCCTCAAGTCGGGGGTTTTACATGGCTCAGTTTGATCGCAAGACATCATAAGGAAGCTTTGGAGGTTTTAATGAATAGGCGACATTTTTATTTCTATGCTTGCACCGCTGCAATGATGCTGAGGGATAGCAGTTCTGTCTCATCATGCCGTCATTGGCTTCTGTCCCCATACATTAATCATCATGCCATATGTACCCTTCTCTGGCAGCTCACTTCTGACTCTGTCAGAGAAAGTGTCCAATTGCTCATCGGTGACGTTTTTCACGCCCATCTCTGCCAAACCGTTAGCTTGTAATCTCATATTCTGTATGGAAGCCTTACTCTTCGAGGCAAAAGCGACAGCACCTGCGGACATGGCGAAAGAGTGAACGCCTTTCTTTGCAATCTCAGGATCTGAGCAGGTGCTACCAAATGGCACTTCGATGAGTTTATCCCCGACATTCTCCAAACCGGCTTCGATGAACCATTGCTTCATTTTCCCGGCAAAGAGTGGATCAGCACCAAAGATCCTGAAGACCTCTTGGATATACGTCCCGAGTTCACCTCCTGTACCGGTTAGTTGTCCTTGCTTTACAAGGTCCATTTCATCCAGTTGAATCCAGCCCCCAGGCTTGACCAACCCAATCATGTTTTGAATAGCTTGTTTAATAGGGAACGGTCCGCATCCTGCAAGACCTACTCGTGTATGGACGAGGTCGAAGCTGTTGGCCCATTCCTCTGGCCATGGCTTAGTGACGTCTTGGACTTGGAAATGGGTTTGTGGCAGTGGTTCCGAAGGAAAGAGATTTGGGTTGATGTCGGTTCCAATCAACTCGTGTGATTTGGGTAGAGTTGACTGAATGTCCTTCAGCCAGAGACCGTTTGCTGTCGCTGAATCGAGGATTCTGAGACCCGACTTGGTGCGGTCAAGTGGTGCAAGAATCAGATCTCCGTAGGCAGCTACTATGATTTCATGTTGAGCTGAGAGGCGGATGAGTTCTTGCTCGTCCGGACCCAGAATAAGCGTTATTTCTTGCGACATGGTTTTATTTGGATGTGCGTTTAATGGATGGATCTAAATGATGAAGAAGTGATTTCTGATTTTTGAGGTCGCATTTTGACTGGCAAAAGCGTACTTTTTATACTCATCTCAATGTCTGTATCTAACCAACATTACTTAACATCACCTCCGCTTATTTCAATAACAGTTCTACTTATTTTCTCCTCGCCCACTGCCTCGTAAGAAAGCTGACAACTACGTTTTGGGAAATACTAGTGCCGGAGACTTTTCAGTCAGCCCCCTCTGGGAGCTGTTTTTCCATTCGCCAAAAAGTGCGACTGCAGATCACACGTGATCTGACACCAAGTTACTATACATTTCCAACACCGAGGTCCTCAGGTTTCTGAACCTGAGATACTGAAGTTGGATTAATAAACGCTTTGGTAGGTTCAGTAGCTTAGTCAAGAGCAGTGCTGCGCCTTATGCGTTCCCATATTTCTTGTTTTCTTTAAATTTCCTGAAATCGTCGTGACAGGACACTCGAGCATGTCACCGTAGAGAAGGAGCTCCTTAAACTCTTAGTAGCCTGTGGTGTAAACGATTTTCTGTAAAACTCGTCGCTATTTCGATGTGCTTTACCTTAATCTTCGCCCGTTCAAGTTGCTAGAAGCTGAGGGTTCCCATGTTAAACCTCTTCTTATAGCTGCTTAGTATATTTAGTGCGATTTATATCTCGTACTACCTCTACGAACATCAAAGAAATCCAGCCATTGCAGGGCACGTACGTCTCCTGGAAACCCTCAACGTCTTATGCCATTCAAACACAATTGAGCATATCGCAAGCGATCGCTCAGTCTAACAGCCGCATATTCCAAGTCTTCTTCACTCTCCGCAGATGCTCGATCCAGGGCGATCAGAGCATCTTCCCGGAACAGCTTACTCGCCACGCTCAGGAACAAATGTCTTCGCTCTTCATCCATATCAATATATCCCTCTCCGATCTCCTCGAACTCAATGACGCCCTCGACGTCCAGCTCATCGTCGTGCTCAAAAATAACGACATCCACCACCTCCGGCGCACGCTCTAGCACATCGCCTATCTGGTACACCTCCCACGAATGTTTGGACCGTGAAGCTGCGATAGCAATTCTAGAGACGCCAAGTTCCTTGCACTGCATGTAGAACTTCAAGCTCACACAGACCGTACCCAATGATCTCCCCATGTCGCACATGCGATCAACGGCAGGATTGACGTAGATCTGTGGTGGCATTAAGAATTCGAATCCATTGCTCTCATAATGCCATCCGAAGCCGAGAATGTAGTGCTGTAGCCCCACGCTGCGGGACTCGCAACATGCGTGTAGCACGCTGGGTATGGCGCTGTTGGACCGGAAGCGATGCGCCTGTCCCTGATTGACAGGCCAGCCGACGCTGCTGGCGGCTCGTACCCACCATACATCAACGTTGCGTGGAGTGGAGCAAGCAATGGACCAGATTTGCTGCCGGAGCTCGAGAGGGAGCTGGGCGAAGGGAGTGAAGGTTGTAGGTTTTTGATTCGGCATCGCCATTCGATTCCACTGAGAAAGAAAGAATAAATGTATAACTTTACTCGGTCCAGATCTGATTCCAAGGTTTATATCGATCAAAGGGAGGAGGTTGAATCGTAGCCTTATACAAGTGAGCGAGAATTTCACCTGGCGCTTCAAACGTGATTTTCCCGAAGACAAAATGCTAGGTGCATGGAGTGTTAAAAGTAGATCCACAACCTTCTCTAGATATTTCGCAGCTATGCATGCAACCAGTTGCATATCATATCATGTCACAGATGTCAAAACCAAGATTCAAAAAGCATCAGCTTATGTCACGTGAGTATGGCGACGGGGGTATTCTTGCGAGAGAGGAGTTGTTCAAAGGCAGTTCTGATTACGAGCACGAGGATTCTATCTACTCAGATCACAAGTCACACCGTCCTCACGTCCGGAACGACTTCGACAGTCGATCCACCCACCTCGGCCGCGCTTTCTTACCCGGCGCGGACTCAGGACGTTGGGTCGGCTCAAAGGTGACCGGGCTGTTTTGTTGTGGAGGAGGACCAGGTGATTTCTGGGGTGAGGGAGCTGTCTGCTGCGAGGGCGGGGGTCCGGAAGGGTATGGAGGTGAGTATGGCTGGTATTGGCCGACGTGGCCGTTCCAGCTCGCTCTGGCGTCGCGGGGGTCGCGATTAGGGGAAGAGATGGGCGGTGACCGTGGAGAGGGGGCGGGAACGTATGAATTACGGTTGCCCCGTTGAAACTGCTGGTAGTAGCGGGTGGTTGTAGCGGAGCTCGGGGTCGGTACGTTGGATTGAGGTGACGGATACGGGTTGGACCGTGGTGACCATTGTGATGGTGATGATAATGATTGTGAAGGTGATGTTAATGATTGTGCAGGTGAGACGTATGAGTCTGAGCCTTGTCGGTGTCGATTCTCTATGGCGTAGGATGTGTTGATGTGTGGGGTTCGAGACGACCTGTCTGGGGTTTGCTGAGGGAAGTAGCCAGATGGAGAGTGATTGTTTCTCTCAGGTGATGAAGGCAGACGTGGCCGTGGCTGTGGATTCCCCGTGGACCTTGGATATGGCGAATACACACTGCGATATATCTGACTAGGAACTTCCTCCTCTTCCGATGGCGTAGGTACTGGTGAAGGGGGAGGAACCCAAGGTAGGTATGTGGTCTGCTGGCTTGCATCAACCATTTTCGGCCTGGGCTTCTGAACAGGGCGGCCTTCTAGTTCGTAACAAGCTTCAACAATAATAGGGATCTTGGGGGAAGCGGCGGTGGTATGACTCCAGGTACTTCTTGACTCGGCATCACTTGGACTGGTGTGGAGTTCGGACTTTGATCCATAATTGCGGGATTGATCATGTTCTCATGAACTTCGGGAGAGGGCTTTTGGCCTGGGCTCTGCAAATCCTGAGCTGGCTCTACGGACTGAGTGGCAGTACTGGCTGTTGTTTTCGGTGCAATGTCTGGCAACTCTGACTGAACTATGAACTCAGAAACTTCGAGTGGCTGTACCGTCTGGGCCTCAGCGCTTTCGGTTTTTGGCGAACTTCCAGAAACTTCTTCTGCTTCACTTTCCATTCCATTTGACGAGGAAATGCTAGGGACAACTGCAGGCTGAGCAATCTGAAGTGTGACACTCGGTGATGGAGAATACCGATCTTCCGTCTTTGATAGGAGTTGCGGAGAGTCGTCTAACGGCTCTGTTTCATCCCATGGCTGCCTCGTCTGAGCGAACTCCACAGCCCGTTGGATTCGCCTTGCCTCCTCAGCTCGTTCAGCTAGTGTTCCAGGTGATACCAGTAGTGATTTAACTTCATGAGGCGAGTCGCTAAGTGCATTGACCAAGGAATATGCCAACTTTGACGAGTCATTTCCAATGCATTGCGCAGGATCCGCGCCATGTTCGAGAAACAACTTAACAATTGACAGCCACTCCGTCACAGTACTTTCAGATGCTTGCTTGCCGAGCAGGAGGAAAATGGACTGGAGAACGAGCTCCCAAGCCGTGATACCTTCATATGCCTCATCGACTTTAGCACCGTTTTTAAATAGGAGTGCAACCATGTCAGAATTGACCTCTAATTCGGCTATGAATAGTTCATTATTGTCAGAGAGCGCATAGTGTAATAAAGGGCGGCCGCCCTTGTTCTCCACTAGCCAAGGTTCCAACTTCAACTTCTGCGATACATAAAAGCGAAGTCCGCATTTGACTGCCAGGGCAAGGAAAGAGCTCTGATGGCTGGATGGTTCAAATTCGAAGTCAGAACTATAGTGTAGTTCCGTAGTCCAAGAGTATGCATCTGGAACAAGATCTCTGATGAGGTCCTTGCATACTCGATCAAGCTCATCCAGCATCATCAGCTGTGCTCTTTTCGTTGCTGTCTCCGCCAGCCTGGCAAAGAATATGGCGCGTTTTGAGAACCTGTGTATGACTGAAACACGCTTTATCAGAGTTGTTGGAAATGGGAGAACCCATTTGATGTACAGCACCTGCGATTGCAACAGGGCTACGCTAGGAACGAATTCCGTGCCTGATGTTGGTTTCACAACGATCGACCACACCTCGGGCAGTTCCAGAAAGTCGCGGACTTTACGATGCAGGTATGATAAACTCGACCAAGTTGCAACATGTGCTGAACTGTCATCATCACCGTAGGTTTTGATCAAACCTCCGCAACGTGTTTTGAGCCATAGTTCCACTCGAGAGGAGTGTTTGAGCAGCTCTGATACCGAGCGTTTGCGGGTTGGCTCTCGCATGACAAAGTCAGAATCACGCTCTTCCGCAAAAGAGAGCTCCAGACTGGTCAAAGGGGTGGTCTTGACTTGTTGATAAAGAGCGAATATCTGAAAAATTCTTGAGGATTGCTCAAGATAAACCGGATCTAGGCGTTCGAGTATATGCATGAATGTCGCCTGCCCGCTTTCGATGGGACTCGTTGGATTAGAGAGCGCTCTTTGCTTATCTTGTATTAACTGGTTGGCCAGTACTTGTGTGCTTCTTTCCAAGCTTAAGAATCCAGCACTGGCTCTGACCGCTTGCAGATCGAGGTCTTCTCTATTATACACCCAGATGGGTCAGCAAATGGTAAATGAAATGATGATCAAAGAGCAACACAGTTCCGAATGAACATACCTCAGAGACACCAGCACGTTGAAGTTCAATTCCTGGCGCAAGTCTTTCAAGTGCCGGTCGATCTCATCCACCCGACCGTGGCTGAAAGCGCTCTTGAAGGCCTGCCGAAAGCTCCTCCATCTTCGACCTGAACTTCCTTCTACCGTCAATTGAACCGAGGCCGCGAGCAGCTCGTCGGCCGCAGTCGAGCATTTCTTGGCCAATTTGAGCAAGGCGACCTCGGATTTCGTGGGTGCACCGGTCTCGTTGAGTGCCTCTCCCTGTGGCGGCACTGCAGATGCATTGAGCCTCCCGATGAAGTCGCGCAGATTCCCCGCTACGGCATCTATATCACTGTCCTGTATAGATGGGCTGTTGACTGAGCCGTCGAATTCATGGCCATGGGCGAGAAGCTTGGCGCCGAAGTCGAGGAACTGAATGATGGTGCCAGCTAATGACAAGGCTGTCAGCGCCTCCAGAACCATTGCATCTGACGCGTTCTGTAAAGTCGGTAGATTGCGACGAAATGCAATGCCTTATACAAGGGACGACGGCCCAGAGCACATGAGAAACTTGTGCGACGATGCTTCCATGCACAGAGGAGCAGGGCACGACCATGAGTTGAAAGCCATCGATTGAGTTCGTTTTTCTTGCACCAGCAGAAGCAGCAATTGCGCAGCACTTCAGGTTGAGGCTCAGCGCTGACCAGCGCACTTGGGACACTCATGTTCTGTCTTTTAGGCGGTAGGTCGTGGTCAAAAGGTTGGTCCATACACTGTGAGGGAATTCAGCCCCCATCACCACACTAACCCTGATCCGGTCTCGAGCTGCATTTCCGCTGAGAGACACCGAGATGTGAAGCATTGGCAAGACTCATGTATCAAGGATGGGAATTGAGAGCGGGAGACAACTCAGCGCACTGGCAGATGGATGTCGCGATTCCAAAGTTGGGAAAGTTGTTGGTGTTCGTCAAGTTTCATAGCCGCTGGGACAACAAGGAACATCCATTCCTCGCCGTCGACGTGCAGACGAACGATTTGAAGCGCGCTTCAAGGAGCGCTTCAAGCAGCGCTTCGAGACTATAATTACCACCTAGAAAGAAAAGTAACCAGATTTACTGAGTGGGTAGATGGGGCAAATGGGGAGATGAGGGTGAGGAGAGTCATCGAGTTACACAGCCCTCATCGACTGGAAACAATATGGAGCCGTTCTTGAACTTCTAAGTCACTGCATCGCAATATTTGTTTTTCCTCCATCTTCAAGACACCGTCATATCCCAACTTGAATGACGGCTCCGATGCCGAGGGGAACATCAACCCAGTAAACATGATCCTCCAACCCCCCTGATGGTAAGAGGAATGCCAGCCGATCACGTTTGCGGGGTTCCATAGGGCTATGGAGGGGCGCGAACACCGGATCGGCGCTCCAGATAATCGTCAGTATCAGAAGCTCCGGGACAGCTCAGGGGGAAGCTCATTGCCTAATCGGGACATGGAGAAGCGCAGATTGACACTGGCATGACGCCGTTGTGCCTTTCTTCTGCATATGCACGGATGTATTTCTGAACGGCTGCTGCCAGACCGCTGGCCAGGAGATTTTATTTTTATCCTTATCGCTGGCGAAGGTGCCGATGTGCAGGTGAGATGCAGGTCGCTTCGGCGGATGGGCCAGTGAGATGGAGGCCGCGTGCATCAACCCCCGTCGTGATGCGGGGGATGGAGGCAAAAATAGATGATGATCCCCTCCACTTCTTCACCTCCACCCGGCACTAATGCACGCCATGAGGTTCTATTTATGTCTTCTGACAATATCCGCCAATCACGTCGTTGTTTTCTCTCCGCAGAGCTTGCCGTGCGGCTCTTTGGTACCATGTAGGCGCTTCCATGTGGAGCGGTTCCTGGGGTTGGATAATGGAGATAGTGCGTGCATCGCATGGCATGACATGTACATAGACGCTCACTCGCACCGTCTTTGTTTATTTTGGTGGTCGGCGTCAAAGAGCACTCGAGAGTTGTATATCTCTCTTCGAGGCCTCACAAGTGTCCCTGAATGCTGCACCAACATCCATCCTCACCACCACAGCAATCATGTCCATCACCAAGCTCCACATCTCCTCGCCCCTCGAGGCCGGCGCCTCTCTCCTCGATTCCCGACATCTGCCTCCCCAACTTAACGTGGCACTTGAATATGTCTCCAGCCGGCTCGCACGCAAAGGTCTCCATCTCTCGTTGATTGTAGTACAAAAGGATGTCGAATTCCCGTCTCTGCCATCCCCTCAGTCTCCAAAGCAACCAAGCTCGCCCACGCACTCTTTCACCACATCTCCCACACGATCACTCTTCAGCAGCGCCGCATCCAACTTCACCAAAGCTCTCAGCAGACATTCCAGCAGGTCTTCACTGACGAGCGATACCAGCTCCGCGGGATCAAAGAGCCCCTCCAGAGCCAGTCCGTCAAGGACAGGCTGGGCAAGTCTGCCAACGTCGCCCAAAGATACGAGTGAATTCCCTCCTGATTCGCAATCCATATCTTATAGCCGGATGTCCACCAACTCACCCGCCAACTATGGGCCTTCCACTCCGCAATTATCAAACCCATATGGCATCACTCTCATGCACGCATCCACATTAACTGCAAAGGCCGAGAAGATTCTCCGCCAGATTATCGCCAAAGCCGAGAAGAAATATAATATCGGGTAAGTTTCCTCATGCGATCTCTTCTTCAATGACCAAAACTGACACGTCCCCATAGATCTGGATGGCTTCCACCCACTTCCTTGACCGATAAATCCCCATTGGCCATACCAACGATCTCATCCGCCGATCCCTCACACAAAACGAAATCCTCTTCTCATCCGAAGGCCTGACGCTCTTGTCCCTCGACCACGTCTACATTTTCAAGTGCCACCTGCACGCATACTCGCGGTCGCTGACCGCCAGCGACCTCACATCAGCCGTCGACGAGCTACAGCGCCTGGTGCTGGCGCAGCAAGGACGCAGGATCACCAAGGGCTACCTGATGCGCGCGTACGATTGGATGGGTGTTAGTTTGGCTGCTTTGGTTGATGTCAACGAGGGTTACAAAATCGCATACGGTGGCATGGAAAGGAGCGGCGGTATCGAGGTCCTGAACGAAGAGAGGCAGAGCCCACCGCCGTTGAAGACGAGTTTTGCGATGCGCGACGTCGCGATGTTAAAGATGTGCTCGGGCGAAAAGTCTCCCACTGAGGAGAGCGCGAGCTCTGGTGCAGGATCCGGAACAGACACGAGTATAGACTCAGGCTCAGGAACCGACTCGGAGACGGCAGCAGTTGCAGTTGCAGTTCCGGCCGCAAGCAAGGACGAGGTCGCATTCGGCGAGACGGCCCATGGCATCGAGCTGGAGAAAGTAGTTGAAGATCGGGGGCCGCATCGCAGAGGTGCGGTGACCCCGAATGGATTCGAAGACATCACTCCCGTGACGCGGGGAGTTGGTGTTTCCTGATGGTCGGCGAGGGCTGGAAAGAGGCGAAGCTCGCCGCGGTGCAGACTTGCTAACAAGCGGGGCCGATCCGGCCACACCCATTTGCCCTATCATTCGCCATCACCACCATCGACAAGACAAAAACGATTATTGCATCTTAGAGTTTCCTTTGTTTACGCTTGGTCTTCCCCTCGGGGTAAGAAGACTCTGCTCACCTGATCACCACCCGCACGACAACAACCACCACCACCATCATCTTCTTCCCCTTCTACTTCTACCTTCTACCTCCACTTCTTCTACTTTCACTTCTACTTCTTCTACTTTTTATTCTTCTTCTTCTTTTTCTTGTCCTCCCCTCCTCATCTTCACCTGAAAGCAAGAGCTGCGATCAGACCGAGAGAGTCAGAGAGCAAAATAGGGTTATAGGGTTTTTTTTTTCCGTGTCGGGTTTTCAGCATTGCATTTACAGCCGGATTCAGAGGTTACAGCAGATGTAGCATACCTAGCATAAATTATCATGTACAATAGCACTAAGAAGAGGGGGAAAATCAAAATAAAATGCTGAACAAGAACAATAATGGTGCTCATTCCACTCTGATGAAGCTTTGCGCGACGACTCAATTGAGTGATGCCGCGTTTTCCTTCGCAGATCGTGTCTACTCCTCCCCAACGCAAGCCATAACATGCACTACTCTCAATCATCACACAAAAAAGAGTCTGCATTCAGAACGGCAATTTGGAAGGAGAGACAGGCACGAAGCCAATCCAACAATTTGATTTCATTCCATTCCATTCAGTCAGCCAGCCAGTCAATCAGTCCCGGGCCTATCAGCCAGGAATGCTACTACTACTTAACTAGCAGCGAGCTTCACCTCGAATAAACTCAAAAAAGTTGAGTGAGGTCAATCATGGGCAAAGGTCGCCAACTTATTTCAATATGCGCCCCAAAAGCCCCTCCCAGTACGCCGTATTCCGTGCTTTCCTGCAGTTTATGATTTCTTGGAATTTTGCCCTTTGCATTTCCATTCGCTTGCCCAATTTCATTCAAGGTCGCTCTTACGCCAAACATAATAGCAGAAAAGCCGTGACATAACATTAGTTCAAACACACACACCAGAGTTCATAAAGTCATCTCTCCCCAACGCACGGGTTCAAATTCAAAGAGGGATGTCCTCGTTAACGCCTTCACCATTAAAATCGGGTATGCCATCGAGAGCCTCCGAGGATTCATCATAATCTGCATCAGAGCCTTCCCAGTCTGACTTCGTTAGTATTTTAATTGTGAGAGCGGATGAATATGGCTTACCCGATACCTCCTCGTCAGGCTCCTCCACCATAAATTTCTTCAGTGTTGGCAACACATCTGCGACTCGTTAGTGAATATCGTGAATGTGAAGTAAAGATTGACTCACGTTCACGTTGTTCATTGAAGCGTCGAGTAAGGACATCCTTTGGATCAAGGTCGTAGAATGGCGCACAGGCATTTATTACCTTCTCGATGGAAATAAAATGAGATCTGACAGCTTGCTGGCGTTGGTGGATGTATATTTCGCCCACATACTCCAAGCAGGCAATCCCGAGTTTTTGAGCACCGATTTGGATTAGTTCATGTGGATTAAAGGTATGATCATCCGATTCGAGCTCTTCTTCGGGCCTGAGCAGAATCTCAGACAGGAAATCCTCAGTATCACTTCGGACAATGCTCTCGTAGTTCGTGAGCAGGCACGGAGCCCACGTCGAAACCTGCTCGAGATAGAAGTTGTACTGTTGCTCCTTCGACATATCAGAGTTGTGGGATGGGAGCGAATAGACACCTCTGAAAAAGCGAAGGAAATCTTTACCCTCGCCATTTTCGCAATGATGGGCAACCTTTGACACCCCGCTAACCATTGTTGCGAGGGCTTTTGGGTTTTTCGAATACTGACAGTAAGTGTAAGCAGCTCGAAGGAAGGGACCAGACGGAACGGAGGCCAATGGACGCCGGATATTGCTAATGATAGCATTGTGAATGAAGGAATCCAAGAGTTCAGGCCAATTCAACAGATCGATGATGATCTGATCAGTCGCCGGTTGGTTTTGATGAATGGTCAGCAACTTCTCGACAAGAATATGGGCTGTGTTTCTAGTCCAGTGCTGTGTCAGAAGATGTCGTTCTGTCAGAGCCAGTGGTACCGGAAAGTCTCCAATGGCAAGCGGTAGGCGTTCCTCGGAGTCGGGAATAGGATCCGCAGATGCATCACAAGTCTTGATTAGGATACTCAGCAGGGAAATGACAGCTTCGTACGACACCGGCCGAGTGTTGAGTCTCTTGGAGATAATTGCCAGCATTCTTTGATATTGTGCGCCCATGGGTAGCATTGTGTCGGCACTGACAATGTCAAGAGTCTTCCGAAGAAACCCAGCGTCTAGCAGAAGTGTTGCCTCGCGTTTGCCTAGACTGGCAATACTCGAAAGTAGACCAAAGTACTCTGGCCACGCACGACAATTGGTGTGGAAAATGTCCCATAATCTGTTCAGACATCTGACAAGACGTTGAATGAGTTGCGGATCGCCCCCTTCCAAATCATCAGAGCTGTCCTCATCATCACCAAATCCGTATGCATACGAAGCTTCTGCATTGACCATTTTCAAGGCGTCTATGATAGACTGAGCAATGTCGCTCCGGACTAAGCTCTCTGGATTGCGAAGTAGTAGTTGACGAACAGTATCAGGACAGTCGCAATACCATTCCAGATAGTCCCGGCTGCATTCCGCACAACTAGAGCATATTTGTTTCAAAGTCATCATGAAGGGTTGGAAATCTGGAAGATCTTTCGCTCGTGCAATGACTTGGTCAAGATGATTGAGTGAAGCTGTCAACGCAAGTTTCTCTAAGGAATGCGATGATCCGCAAGAACCACCATTGATTTGTTTGACGTTGGAAAGCATCTGGGTGACGAAAGGAGCATGCGAAGGATCGTACAAACAGTAGCGACGCATCAGGAGCTCATTCTCCATTGCAATGTGGTTGGCGAGCCGAATGGGGACAGGTAGTCGGACAGGGCTACTCAAACTAGTCTTCCTGAGAGTTTCCTTTTGAGCTGCCACGACGCTGGATCTTTGATAGAACAGCATATATGCGCTCCAACATTTGTCGTTATGAAAATTGCCACTGTCAAGAGAGCCACGATAATCAGTGCCTCCGAAACAGCTATTCTCCATGCAACTAGGATCCCAAGGAGAAACGCAGTCGTCATTAAATTCTACCCAGGTTTCGTTTTCGTTATTTGAAGGTCGCTCACGGATAAACGAGTAGTAATGGCCGGATTCCGCAGTTCCTGAGTGGATGAGGATGCCAACTAGTTCAAAGACATCTTCCGGAATGTCTTCCGGATCGTCCATCAAATACTCGACCTTGTATGGTCGCATGTCTATCTTTGTAGGAAAGGAGAAATGGTCATTGATTTTGCTTCTCTGCAATCTCTGAATATTGAACTCAAATCTCTTCAAGTGAAAGATCAGATTGTCTGGAATGTCCTTCAAACACGCTCTGTCGGGATGGTTAGAACGAGACTTGGATCCATTTAGGGAACATACCTCTTGACAGCATCTACGTGGCGGTCGCAGGTCGAGCATTTGTATTTGTTGTCTAATGGTCAGCTTGATTACAATAGGTGAAGTCGCGAAACACTTACCGCCCTCCATGATTTCACCGTCGACGTACGCTTGCAGACTTTCTTGCAAACAGCTCTTACCCTTGATATCACACTGGATGGCAGAGAAAGGCTCCAGCCGCTCGGAAATATGAGGGCACTCCTTCGACTTAACTTGCTGCACCAGTTGGCCACCATAAAATGACCTAAACAATTTCTTCGCATCCTCGGCTAAGATCTGGCTTTCCCATCGATCAAATAGCAGGTTGTAGAATTCGTCAACATCCATTTGAATTGTAACATCAATTTGAGTCTCCTCGTAAGTTCGGATTGAGCTGGCAAGGGCGGTGGGATCCACATATCGCTTGAGACTATTTTGCATATTGCTAAACAAATTCTGCGTTTCGGAGAGCAACTTTTGGGAAGCGCCACCGTCTGCAACATTCGCACCTAGCATGAATTCCCGAAACGGGATATTCATGAAAAGTTGTGTGAAGAGGGAATTCAAATAGCAAGTGTTGGATAGATTCTTGAGGCCCACATAGCCTGTGTGTGACCTAATGGCTTTACTGCGATCGAATTGAAAGGTCATTTCGTAAATGTAAGGAACATCATCAATGGTGCCGTATGGGACAAGTTGTGACAAGGCAGACAGCACGGCTTTGTACTGTGTCTCGTCGTCCTTCACCAAGAAATAAATTGTTTCGGCCATCGTATGTCGAGTGGAAGCATTGAGTAATGGAAGTGTAGGGGTGATAACATCGTCGTCTTCGCTATCCAAAGAGAGCTCCGGGAACATATGCTTTCGAAACAGTTCTGTTCCAATGGCGCTGCAAGAGAAACGTTGCCGGGAGGCTTTGGCGGAGGATGCAGCACAGAACAAAAGGTGGGTGAGTCCGTGAGCGACCATGTCTATGCTATCGAGGTACCCAACACTCTCAGCGCAGGAATGTGATAGGAGCAGAGCGCCCCATTGCTTCACCAAGTCGTCCAGGTTCAGGTATTCCAGCGAAGTTTCTGCCAATCGCTTGAACAGAGCTAGAGCTAGGGAAAAAGTTTCTTCGCACTGTTGTGCGTTGAGAGTAGCTTTTGGAACCAACTCAGCTACCAGTGGCCAGAACGCAACAACAAAACTTGAGGTGGACACTTGCGCAAGACTGAAACATATTAGCAAATAGACCAGACAACATAAACTGGGTACAAGTCACTCACCTTGGGCTATATAAGCACTTGGTGTTAATTTGTTTCACTACACTCTTTCTCACACTTGGTCGAGGATCCTCGAATACCAGTTCTTGCAAAAGTGGGGTGCTTGACAGGTGCGCGGAGAACGCGCTCCAAAATTCCGGGCTATGAGTTGATGCTTCCAGTATTACCTCAAAAGATCTCCAGGTCAACTGAGCAGAATTTTGCGCAGTTTCATTTCTCTTGGCGTCATACAGAAGCTGTAATAAGCGCCGCAGGAGAGTCTCGTTTAGGTATGGGGCGATTGATGTTGGCAAAAGGGGTTCTAAGCATGTTAGCATTCATACCGTAAATTGAATGCAGAGCATTACCTCTCAGAAAGTCGACAAGGCAGTTGATCATCTGCAGGGCGAGATAATCTCTCAAATCATCAGTGGCACATTGCAGCAAAACATCCTCATCTGAGATTGCTGCCACAATTAACGAGATGGCTCTGGCGAGCGCTGCCTCGCTAGGAGTGCCCTGTAATTTGTGAGCAATGGTCAAGATGGTTGACATGGGGAAATCAACCTTTCGAGATTGCTCCATTATATACTCGCGCAGTGCGTGGATGGCATACAGACTCTTGAATGGCTGTCCAGCGGGGAAGAGTATGGAGTGTGCAATGTTGGTCTCAAACTGCGTGGTCAGCTTCCCATAAACAGGGAATTGTTTGAGGAAATAGTAGATCTGGGAAGAGTTGTTAGCAGACTTTCCAAGTAATAACTCAATTGATGCTCACCTCCTGCGCAACCTTTTCATGCATACTTAGGTAGCTCCAAAGATCATCGAAATGCTTAGTGATCTCTGCTTCCAGTGTTGGCTTGTTGCTGGTAAGGTATGCTGGCAGAGCATCCGCATCCTCGCGACGTTGAACCAAGACAAGTCCGTTCAGCTTAAGATCATCCAAGGACTTGCACACATCGACCTCATCAGGATCAAACTCTTTTCCAGAGCAGTAGACTTTGTAGTTCTTGAATCCCGTCGCCTTTTGAAGAGTGGCAAACAGAGAGGCAGCAGTGTTCAGCTTGCCCAAAGTGAGAGATTTGACTTCCGTATGCTTGTCCCCATCGAATGATTGATACTTAACGGTCAAAGGTTCGCCTTCCACAGTACTGGTAGCCCCAGTTATAGGCACCCGTGCCTTTGGAGGAGCAAATTGTGGCTTAGCTTGGTAAGCTCTCAAGAATTCTCGTAGGACTGCTAGAGATCGAGCAAATATCTTCTCCTGTTCTTGGAACTGATCCTCGGAAGCCACAATAACCATTGCTTCATCAGATCCGCTAGAAATGTCACCAGTGAAGGCCTTCAGCTTAGCTGCTGCTCCTTTGAGTTGCTGCAGACAGCGATCAACTAATGCCAGATGAATAGTACGAGCCTTTGCTCTGGAAATGCCGAGGATAAGCTGACTGTTGACAAAAACGTCTACCAGCGTGCTGATAGCACCGGCATCAATAGTGTTTGGAGGGGCAGTGAGAATCATGTGCCAAATTTGTTCAAGTGCTTGCGACTCGAAAGATTGGTCTCTCTCCATCAAATCCAAGCGTGCTTCTTCCAACCATGCTACTACGGCTTCTTTCGCAAATTCTAACGCTCCTTGAGTGAGGCAGTGTATCGGAAGCTTCGGTAAATACTCTTTGAAACACGCTGCAAGAAAAACGTTGCTGGAAGGAGTTCTCTTCACCGCCGTGTTCAAAATTTGCCAGGAAATATTCCTCTCCATAACCGACTTGGATTTGCTGCCCACGAGTACATCCCAAAGTCGTTTCCCGAGCTCTGGAGATATTGTGCCGGGCTCATGAACAATAATACCCAGAAGAAGCTCACGCCGAGCTTGATTGGCCGGGCTATTCTTCATGGTTTGGTTGGATAACTCGGTGCCTGTCGCAGCAACAGACTCTAGATCTTCAATCAAAAGCTGGGTTAAGCCATGCTTGGTGGTCAGGTTTCGCAAGTCGGTCGCCATATTTTGCTTGAGCAGGATGGTGATGACGCAAATACTCCCAGCCGCTCCAGCAGTTTTAGCTGCGATATCTTGAATGCAGTGCTGATAGATAGAATTTCGGTAATCGGGTGGAGGCCCACTTGATAGAAGTTCTCTAAATCTGAGAGTTGCAAAAGAGTGGATATCTGCGTTTCGTGCAGATGCATCGTTAGAAGTAATGGATGCCTCTTTGATCAATCGTAGAAGCAAGTCGTATGGAGCAGGACCAACGTAAGGCACACCTTCATGGACTGCCTTTTGTACGAGTTCCTTGAACAAGTTCGAACAAAAGTCCCGCATCGCCAAGGAGAATGAATCGATAGGAAGATCAATTGCTTTCTTACACATGTACGTCAGAGAGCTGTAGTCGAATAAATTCAAGCAGCGTGCAACCATCTTCAAGATGGCTTCAACCACTCTTGGATCTTGGCTGGTCATGATAGTCTGCCAGATTTTGTCCGTTTGAGTCTGCTTGTACGTTTTCGTCACAACCAAGAATCCAAGGATGTTGTTGCTTTCGTTTATGATTTCAGGATGCGATCCAATGCCAACCAGATAGTCGACAAGCTGATTCTGAAGTAGAAAATCCGCGAAATATAACAAAAATGGACTCGTAGCTGCATCAGGTCCCTTCAGTGCGCTATTGTTGAACGTGTGAAGCAGATCTGTGCACATGGTTGTGACCCCAACCACACGCAGTTGCATTTGTGTAGACATAATGAGCTTCTTCAGTATGCAAAACTTCCATTCCAGAGCTACCACTCTACCCCATTGCTTCCGAGGAACTTGAGAAATGTCTGCATGGTGAGCTGCGAAGACCTTCTGACTAATCTGATCGTCGAAACTGAGGGCACGGCAATAAATCTCTGTCAAACCAGTCAGATGTGCTGTTGCTGAATCTGCCGGTAAGAATGTAAGATGTTTATCGATGACGACCTCCAAGCCAGCCGACATGATTTTGAAGAATTTGTAACCATCCAGCACTTTCTGACGGACTTCGTCAACCGTGAAATGATGGGCAATATCCCCCCTTCTAGTGAAGCCGCAGCTTCGCTGACAAACCTAGATACTATCCTGCAGGGCTCTGTAAGGTCTTCGATGACCTTCGGATCGCTCGACATAATCTTTAATTTCCCTTCTACCAATCGCGTCATGGTTGGGATATCACCACCCTCAGTTTGAAAACTGTCGGACATAGCAACGATATCCTCATCCCAATCCCATGAATAATGTGCTTCGAGGTTTCGGCCTATGTGAGAGGACTCTTCTTTTCGAAGTAGGAAGCTAAATGCTAGCAAGTATGGTCGAGATCCAAGGTCTGGAGCCTGGTCGTTGTTTCCCCTTTGTACATACTGTGTCACAGTGCGTGCATCCATTGCCACAAACTTTCCAGTAAGCCGTGCAAATTGGCATATCATATCTGAAAGTGCACCCCGGCTTTTGTCATTCCTGCGGAGAAACTCTCCGAAGAACCGACTTCCGCAGTTAGCATGGATCCTCTACCAACATCGAGCTTACAATAGTACGAACCTGCGGTGACTTAATGCCCATATGAGACTTGGTAACTCCATCCAAAACTCCCTGTTTCTCGTGTATAGTTCGAAAAATGTTTCTACATTAGAGTGGGTATTCAAAACACTGTCAATCCAATCACGGAGCTTGCAGAATGCTTCGTCGTTCGATACTTCCTCTGCAAAGCTTAGTTTGGGATCAGATGATGAGGATCTCGACTGACCATATTGAAGAAATCGAGAGAGCCTTGACACTGTATGGCACAAGGTTTCTCCATCCGAAAAGTAGGGAAAGCTCATCAAGGGATCCAGGTATAAGGCATCATCACTGATGATTGCAACTGCTGGATCTCGATCACCCAGATCATCGTCGTCGTCGATAGTGACAAGCTCGATTTGGGGACTGCCTGCAGCGGACGAGGATGTAGATGGGGTCTCGATTGCTGGTATGGCCGACAAGGCATCACTCTCTGACTCCACGCTGATTCTGGTCTCTGCATCGATTCCTCCGTACGCCATCTTGGACGGTGTTGTGGGAGACGGCGGAGAGGATGGAATGGAATCGAGAGGTCGGGTGCGTAGGTTTATGGTGACTCTTGAGGTTGGTTCGACTGGTTCGGATGGCAAACGCGTAGGTGTGGAGGGGGGTTCTACAGCTTCAGCCTTGTCCTGGTCTTCTCTGCGAGGCATTGAATCTAGCCCAATATCTGAGTCCGTAGCAGCATCCACCGACCTGCTTCGCGATCCACCACGAGATACTCTTTGCCGCTTCCGCGAGGCTTGTTCGGCGGCGTCTTCGAAAGGGTTCCTGCGATTTGAGCAAGAAGGCTCTAATGAGATCGCTCGTTCCCTCGGCGACTCTTCCATTTGGTAGGAGCGGGAGCGAACGTTGGAGGCTATGGGATGAGCGGCGAGAGCTCCGCAAGCTGTAAAGCTCAGAGGCTTCTTGGGAATTGCATAGAGGTTTGAGGGACGTCGAAGTCGTCAGTGAGGAAGCGAGCTGGCGGAGGGAGAGGAAGGGATCTGTGACTGTGAGGGGCGTTTGGAGGAGGGGTCTGCGTTTCTTTGACAGCAGAAAACGGATGTGGATGATACGCCGATGCAAGATCAAAGATGATACTTTACTTGCAAGCTACATCAGATGAAGGCCAGGGTAGGACAATATGTCGACGCGTGGGCGTGCCGTGCAGTGCAATGCAGACCACGAATTTCAGTAGAGGCTTATCGATTTGGCGACAGGCGGAACTGCTTTTGGAGGGGTGCTGTCAAAGCTTCAGGTTCGACGCGTTGGAGCTTAGCGACCAGGCAGCAACGTGATCGAATGGAGATCGGCTGGATGCTGGAGAAGTCGCACCAACAGAAGAATAGCAGTAAAGTGACGGGGAAAGTCTCAATTAAATCATTGCAAGATCAAAAACGAGTTCAGTTGCATATATTTCATGTGAGAAAAGCTGGGGAAATACCCGGCTGTTCCATGATGATTGCTGCCTCAGGCCTCAACAACTAGCACTTACCACTAGCGTTGCTCATCTTTTGTCCCCCACACGTCGTCCAGCTCCTGACATCATCCCGTCTGTCTCACAGAAGACAACAGAGCCTTAGCCTGGAGCCACCCCGACCATGGAGCGGAAGCCAAAAACCATATTTCAACTTGACACTCCCTTTACCAGGACACAGTTGTGCGTGATCCCTTCGTAGATTGTAGCACAGCACACTGATAAAATGATGTCTAGGCCTGAGATCTCACCCGAGCATCAGGAAACCATTCTGGAACTTCTCTGCAGGTAGATAAACCCCCTTGCAGCTGTTGCTGTGTCCAATGTGACCTCTCAGAATGCTTTATCGTCGATACACACTCTGATCAGACTCTCGCAGTGTCCTGTCTCCAATCGGACAACACCGGCTCACCCATGTACCTGCATCAAAAGGGAGGCGAAGCAAAAAGCGCAAGCGACAGCATGCAAAACTTAATGAAGAGCCTCCAGAGGCAGTGCGACCTCTATGTCCTGAAATATCTCCCTCTGTGGTGGTTGGTCTGAGTAGCATTACTCGAAATCTAGAGAGCTTGTCGCGAAAGTCCAAGCCAGGCATTGGCCATGATGGCAGCTTGAAAGAGCTGCAGGGAGCTGCAGAATCGTCAGATAAGGCTTGTGAATCTCATTTCTCAGCTCTCTTTGTGATGTCTCAATCGCTTCCATCAATCCTACAGGACCATCTTCCTATGCTTGTAGCAACCGCATCTCTTGCTCACCCAGCCTTACCTGCCACTCGGCTTGTGCAGCTCCCCAAGGGATGCGAAGTGCGAATCTGCTCGGCGTTGGGTCTCCAACGAGCTTCAGTCGTCGGTATTCTAGAAGGTGCTCCACAAACAAAGTCCCTGATAAACATTGTCAGAGAGTGTGTGCCTGCGGTGCAAATTGGGTGGCTTGAAGAAGTACAGAAGCATGAATATCTGCCTGTGAAGATTGATGCCATCGAGACTTTTGGCTGGGCTGAGGAAAAGAGCCCTAGATAATATGATAATGCTCCACAGAATTCATCATAAAATATTCCTGCTTCCCATTTACTGTCATCTCCTTGGTGAACTTATCTTACGATTCTGTTTCACTACTTCAAGGCTGTCACAGCTAGGTATGAAGCCAAGCTTACAAGCTCCTTGAAGATGGCATACACATTCTCAGGTCGCTATATGTCTTTTTTTGATTACGTATTGTTCTTGACGCCAATGTGATTTATTGTGCGAAACGGCATGAGTTAAAAATTGTACTAATCGCTCAGAATTGGTTCGATAGGAAGTTGCTAGTGTCATCACACTCGTGCCTTTCCTCATTCAGTCTCTATTGATGATGCATGAATTCGGTCAATATTTTGTCAGACAACCTAAGGAAGTCTCCCTTAAGCTATAGCTGAGAGGCTTTGCCATCAAGGCCCTGTCGTTTGGTTCATGTCGTCAGCTATTCTTTCTAGCTCCAGACAGTGTAGCACCAGATGGATCCCAGAAAACGAAGCTTCTACTTGAAGCCCAGCAGCATCTTCAGTCGTCATAAACACACTTAAATTCGTCCTCTACATTTATAAGTCGAGATGCAGATCCTGTTTCTTTTAATTTATCGATTGCCTTTCGTTTCGCGTAGGTAGGTGCAGGTACTTTGTTACAACATTTACCGTTCAATAAGCGAAGCACAAGTGCAACAGTCAGCGATACGGTCCTATTAGACGCCCAAGATCGATTCCTCTCATCTGTCATTTCGAGTTTCGCCCTCAGGCTTAAGTTGACGTTCTTAAACAAGAGTGACAAAAGGCAAACCTGTTATACAGATCTAGACGCGTCTCGTCTAATTCCATTCAATCTTTTCCACCTCCTCTATTCCCCTCCTTCCACCCCATCAACATCATAATCTTGTTACTTCTTCAAAATTGCCTCAGATTCAAGTCTGCCGTGAAGCCATGTCATTCAACAATGGCGGTAGAGGTGGTCGCCCCATTGACCCTGAGCTGCAGGCTCAACTTGACGAAGCCAAGGCCTTGAGGTATGTTTCCCTGCCATCATTCCCACTTTGTTCTCCGAAGAAATCTATTGAGGACAAGTACTGATTCTCGCAGCGCTTCTTTCACCAGAGCAGGGGACAAGTCGCGTCCAGGTCAAGGCCGGGGTGGTGGCAGACCTATTTTTGGAGGCGGACGATCTACACCTTTCCAGACCGTCCCAGCTCGCGCATCTGTTTCACATGGAGCTCGAACATCCCCCTTTCAATCTGTACCTACTGGCCAGCCCACTGCTAGCATGAACACTGGCCCTGGTAACTCATCAGCTCGATTCGGCACGACAGGAGTTGGTGCTGGCACACGCGCTACGATCAACCCACCCGTCTTCAAGAATGCTAGTCCCCAAAGCCTCGCAGTCCGATCTATGTTGACGGAGGTTCAATCCCAATCAAGGGTAGGGGCCGTAGCACTTTTGGAGACACATCCTATACTCCTGGTACGAAGAGTCCTTACCCGGTTGGCCCTTCCAACTCCCAGGTTCCAAGAAATACCAGTGGTGGATTCATGGCTCAAACTGTTAATGTTACGGCTATCTCTGCTCCAACTCCAATGGTAAGCCCAATTCGGACCAATATCAGTTCTGCGATGTTTGGTATGTCTACTGGTCCTGTCAGCACAGGTCAAGTTTCACAAAACCATCTACAAGCATCTCCAGGCATTTTAACTGCTGGTCGTGAGTTAATCGTCACTAACTGGACTGAGGATGTCGAGAAGAAGCCCTTCATTCCAGCTCATCTTGAGCAGAAGTCGGCCTTCAGAGCAATTCAGGAGATTGCAGACTTGATTGATCGACGTAAGCTGCCCCGATTTTATTTCCGATGCGTTCTTAACACTCCTTACAGCTGTTGAGGCGATTACTCGAGATGGTTTCAGTATTCCACTTCCTAGAGACGGCGCTCGACCTCTTCGTTCGTAATTTTATCTAAGATGGTTATTGCAGGTTCTAATCGAATATTTAGTTGCCCCATTCCATCAACCTGCTGCCCATGTGCCTCGACAACCAGATGTTGACCCAACCGGCTGGTTCATGGCTGCCAGTAATATTGGCAATACCTTTACCAATCCACCAAACTCTGGAGGGCAAATCAATCCACATGAGAATGCTCGTTCTGTCTCTTATGGTGCCATGGACATTGAAATGAGCGAGGACAATGCTGGAAACACTCAATTTAGCAACGGCGGCTCTGATTGGGCTGCTCTACCTCATGGATCTCGAACTGCTTCAGTCCCCGTCCCTTCTGTGGCTACAAACCGCCCTGTTGATCTTTCTGGCTCCATCTGGGCCGAAGCTTCTTGGAAGCCTGCTCTTAAGGAAAATCAGCGATCGCCAGGCAACATTTTCGGTTCAGGTCCCAAGAAATCCAGCTCTGGCATACAAGCCACTTCTGGTCCTAGCAGCTCCTTTGGTGGAAACTCTGGGGTCCAATCTGGCGCTGGTCCTGTTCCTGCATTTGGCCATAATTCAGGTCGTGGCTCAGGTGTAACACCTCGTGCTGCAGCGGGTGGTCTGCCTGCTCCTGCTCCCAAGCAGGAGAAGAAGACCAAGACTTTGGCCGATTCAATTTGGGCTTGATTGCATGTTTATTTAAAATGAGGTATGGCATCGCTTCGGTTCTAACCCAAAGTAATCCGAACCTGCCACGAAAATCTCGTCTGGCCCTGACAATTGCTTTGCAACTTTGGGAGTATTTCCGGCACTGTTTTGCTTCTTGACTTGGTCATAATTTAGGCTCTGGCTCAAACGTGGTCTACCATGTATGGTCCTTCTCGAGCTGGAATTTCTTTCATGAATCACGTGGAGTTTAATGACCTTTTCGTCAACTTAGGTTCTAAGAACTGATGTATTCTCCAACCAATTGTGTCACGATAGAATACATAGCGTTCGTCTAATATCAAACCTGATGCCAGAGAGTGCAGTATTAAATATTAGGTTTGAGTGTATGCTATTTGTCTATCTACACCCCGTCTATTTGCCCAAGTGACCCATTATGCGTAAATGTAGCTGCTGATAGGACCAGCGGTGACGTCCATGATCTGACTAATGGTTACGTTGGAGCCAATTTGTCCGTAGGCCAATACAAAAGCGGTGGTGATGTTGTTGTACGGGATGTCGCCGAAGTAGTTGTATGGGTAAGCCCACATGGTATCTGGTCCGCCAACTTCAGACTTACGGGTCGTCCAGTTGGCACGTTGCCACTGGTTCCAGATGTTGTCAAGCATGCCGTGGTGGAGCCAGAAGAGTGGGTCACCTGGGGATGAGTACATGTCAGACATCTCTCCAACCATACCACCGACACCGAAGTGGCCGCCACCGTGGGTGAGGACACCGGGAATGTCAAGCTCCAGATTTTGCATGCGGCGATCGAGTTGGAAGAAAGTTGGTGCAGCCTTGGTGAAGGCGACGACGCTGGTGTTGAGGGCGCCGTGGGCGAAGGCAGGAGTGAAGTCGCGACGGAGGCAGCGAGGGTTGTTCTCAAAGCTGTAGTCGGGGCCGAGGGTGATGTTGACGCCGGCCCAGGGTCCAGTGGTAATGCAACCTTTAGAGTGTTAGATAAGTAGGATAAGAGTTCAAGGTAACTTACCACCGCCAGTTCGGCCTGGAATTTCCAAAGCAGCTGTGATCGGCATGGCGCTTATATCAGCAATGTAATCTCCGTTGCCTAGCTCAGTTAGCTGCCTGCTTCAATATTCATCAGGACAAGGAGACATACCTCCAAAGCCATAAACGGCATCGAAAACTGGCGAGTCACCGAAGGATGTTAAAGTGGTAACATCTTTTGACCAGTCTATTAAGCAGTCAGCGATGCGAACTCGTCTATTGAATAAAAGACGTTCTTACCCCAGTAACTACACACAGTTAGTCTCCACTTTAGCATGAGTGGGAGTTAGGCGTTGACTTACGGGAGAGCACCCTTGTAGTGGCAGGTTGTCCTCAGATCATTCTCAAAGATGGAGAGGAATTGTCTGTGCCAAGGCAAGAATTGTCCCTAAGCGAGTCTTAGCAGCTGCTAAAGTTTGAGGAATACAGGATGCGTACCACGAAGTGAATTTGAGTGGTCATGGCAATATGCAAGGCAGTGTAGTCATCGTACCGGGTGAGAGCACCAGGGTAGAGTGACTGGGTTCTGGCCGGCTTGCTTTGGAGACACTTGAAAGACTGGATGAAATCCAATTGCTGCTCCTTGGAGAGAGTTCTCCTGAAGGAAATGATAAGCCTGTGTGAAACGAATCAAAGAGGGGGAAACTACTTACCATTCTTTACGCACAAGAGTGGAGGACCGTGCAGAAGGGGCTGCAGCAACATCCTGGGCGAGCACCAAAAGTGCCGCGGTGAGGATGGAAGAAAGCTGCATGATGTCTGTCTGCTCTGGAGATGTCGAAGCTGGCGAATTAGATGCTGCCCTGTAAAGAAGGTGTCCGGGTGGCTGCCACGAGGAAAGATGAAGGTGCGGCTGCACTCTTCATATACAGGCACGATGGAAGTGGAGCTGTCCGCATGCAGCAATATTGATATTTCCAGCGGGTCCAATGCCTGACATTGAGGCACTGCAATACATAACTCCATAAGCCTCTTGAAATAACGAATACCAATCACGCATTATCCAAACTAAATGAAGCATGTCAGTTGCTGGCTGGATTGGACGATGTCCTCGTTGCAAGTCGGAAATGAGTCCGATTTGGCAAGGCCTTTAAAATTGGCCGAATGCAATCCGTGTTGACGGGGTATTGTCTTCCGGCCATGGGTACCGGCAGTCTTGCGCCATTCCGGCTCTCGTCCGGGTGTCTAGTATACATATGGAAAGCCGGGCCGGACATGTGGCGGTCTCATTGGATGCGGTCTCCCTTGGCGCTCCGGCGTGGCGTTGGAGACCCCAGATGATGCGGAGGTTTTAACCGACGCGAGCCGTGCGCCGGTAGAAACATGAAGCTTCCGAGTTTGACAGTATCGGTCTGGCTACTCACCTGCCTCAAAGGATTCTTGGGCAGGTTTCGTCGTCCTCGGAGACTGGCCCGACGAGGTAATTGCAATGCCCACACGTCACGCCTCAAGATTGCTTGGTCTGTGTTGTCCGAGTAGTGTTGCATTCTGACGCTTCAGCGGCACGATCTCGACGGTAGGTCGAGCCTCGACCTGAACAATCAAGTCTCTGCTCTCACATCTAGCACTAAGGGGGAATCCTGCAGACATGAAATCCATGCAGGAACCATCCAAAATGTCGGAGTATCAGCAAGGATGTTTCCCTATGGGAAGAAACGTCGTTTACTCATCACATGTCTCCGTGAGATAAGGAGCAGGAGAATGATGTGGCGATTCGGGGGAAGTTCGTCACAACTCTTAAGGAAGCTTTGTGCCCTGGTGCGTGGGCACTATTCTAGTATTCTTAGCTGTTGCTCTCGAATCTCGCGATGGCGACAACAAGTACCTACCCTGAGGGGACGCAGTTCTGGGAAACTGCCGACTACAAAGGCTATCTCCTCAGAAACATGAATGCGACTTTGATAGCAATCTCGACTATCATCCTCGGGACTCGATTGTATGTAAGACTTGCTATGACCAAAACTCCTGGACTGGATGATATTATAGCAACCTTAGCTTGGGTACATTATTCTCCTTTCCACCAACCTATGTGACTTTCGGTGACTGATTATGTGTAGGCTGTCATCTGTTCACAATCTGTAATGGATATTGTAGGTAAGTGTTCTGCTGAGCTTCAACGCTTGATAGTCTGCCCGAGAATTACCTAGATCTAATCGGTAACGCAGAGGTGAAGAATGGTAGCGGGGCTCACTTGGAACTTATTCCACTGCCCTTGATAATCAAATTCTTCGAGGTGAGTCCCAGTTTTGATTAACACTTTGACTGTGCTGACATCAGTTCCCGCAGCTTTTGGCTACGCAAAATCTGGTTTACTTTTGGTCCGTTGGATTGATGCGGTTGGCAATTGTGGCATTCCTCCCTCGTCTAGGCAAAGACAGTAAGTTGTTGGATCCAGTCGAGGATGATATGCTTGTTTCTCGTTGCGAGAAACAATGCAATCTTCAAATACTCGTCTCTCAGACTACTAATACTCCCTTAGAGCTCTATAATTATCTCATCTACGCCACTGCCGCTATCATTGTCATTCAAACAAACTTCGCATTCTGGTACAAACTTACCGAATGTCGCCCGGTTCGTCTCCCCTCTCGTCTACCTTTGTCATGCTAAGTCCTATCAGATCAAGGATCTCTGGAAGCCACCCTTTGCAGAAGGCCTCAACTGTGTCTCTGCTAAGGCCAACGATAATATGATGGTATCACACGCGATCATTGGCATAATCATGGACGTGGTACTGATGGTTCTCCCAATCTGGATGATCTGGAAGAATATGATCTTTACAAAGAAAGTCATCCAAGTCGTGCTGATATTCAGCGTCGGCACATTTGTGGTCATCACTGGAATAATACGTCTGTGGTACATTAAGACACTCGTTTTTGCAATCGATCCGTATGTCTGGCCCGAGTTCCTTTTTATAAATTGTGAGTCTATAGTCAACTAACTTAGAGTCAACAGAACCTACAAAATGGCCACCATCGGTGTTTGGACCGATTTAGAAGGCCATGTCGGACTCTGGGTTGGTTGTTTTCCTACCATGCAGCCCATCCTCCGCATCGTCTCATACAAGCTCGGTCTTCGCAGCAAGTTGCTCAGCTACGGAGCCACACCAGCGAAGAACACCAACGGCGGCATCAGTGCCTCGAATAAAGGAGTACAACGATCGGCACATGGATACATACGTAGGGGGACTGGCGTGGATAGAGCAGACACAGACGCAGATAGCCAGAAGGCGATTGTTACGTCTGAATACAACTTTGAGCTGGGTCAGATCCGCAAGCAGACGGACTTGGAGATAAAGATTGAGGATAGGTCTACCGAGAAGAAGATATCGCGGGAGGAAAGCTGGGCCAATTTATGATTTATCCCATGGTAAGGGTAGTCAAGATGCACGAATAATGTATACCAATGCCGTGAAAGAATACATGATAGCTTCGAAGCAGATTAGCAACAGATCAGTACAGAAATTCATCCCCGTTGTCTCATGAACAATTTAGTAATCAAATTGGAATTAAATTATGCTGACTTCGTCCTCAAAATAAAGCGGCGCACGCTTAGATTGCCACAATCACCCCATCCTTGGCTTTGACATCCCGTAACTTGTCTAATCGGCGATTCGAATGATGACCTTGTTTAAAATCATTTGATCGTCTTGTTTGCTTCTGGCGTGATAGCGTCCAACTTGACAGTAACACAAAAAGTAAATCGTCTGAGGTGAAGGTTTTCTGAACTTGACTGCTTTACTTCAACGTCGGAGGTGAAGTTTGATTCTTTTATCACGATAGCTTGTGGATTTTCTATGGAATTAGGACGTTTGGGGTTAGAAGAGGGTTGGGTGGGCGAGTTCTATAAGGTAAGCTTTTGATTTTTCGCACCGAAGATGAACGGTGTGGTAGATTGGGATAAGTGATTACTTTTGAATTGCTACGTTGGTGCATTCTCACTTCTACTTCTATTCTTTTCTTCCTTCTCTAACTGCAGCTTAAACGCCACTTTCCAACTCAAACAGCAACCCAGTTCCCATCTCACAACTCGGCTGTCAGCACGCCCACCTCTCGCCTCCTTTTTATCCCCACTCCTGTAAGCCCGTGCTCAACTCTCAAATGCATGACCCAATGGTCCTTCCTACGGAAGCCCCACCAAAAAAGAGTCTTCCATATGTGTTTTCCGTGCGTCGCGGCACCACCCTTGGGGACAGAAATACTTGGCGGTGTTGTTATACACGCTGTTGCTGTGTCGTTGCAAATCTTTGCGAGACGGGATCTGAGTTGGCCGGTTCGGAAGAGAAAGTTGTGTGGTCTATTGAATGTCACGTATATGGACTACTCATTTTTTGCCCTTCAAATCAAAATCGACCAATCAACGAGTTTCAGCTCACATGCGATACCTGATGCAGGGCCAAGTGATGATAATCTTCCACCAAGATAGATGTGCTCCTCATCGGTCTAAAATGTCACAAGCTGTAGAATTGTAATCGAAAGGTCTGCCTGCACTGCTCATATTTAATTTTACCAAAACGCAAGATGAAGATTTAATACCCCGGAACCTATCCCAAGTCACGCGACATGTTTTGAGGCAGCTCAGCAATTCTACATCAAGGGGCTGCATTGTTTACAATAGGTGAAACCACAATAGAACGAGGAGGCAAGATAAAGTCTGCGAAATTTTTATTTTATTTTATTTTCCTAATTTTGTTCCTGATATGATCCTTCCAAAGATCGGATATATATTGTTAAGGATATACATGGGTATGGTCATGACTACTGTCCATCAACACATCGCTGTTAACGACGCTTTTCCAAAAGTCATCTAGGTCTTCTGTCTCCAAATTGTATGAATTCTCGCCATAGTATTGCTCGTTATTCAATCCTTCCGCGATTGGTGCGTCTTGCTGCTCAATATTGCTTGGTGGTTGAGCCTCCGCAGCCGGATTTTGAGAAGACGTAGGTATTGGTATTGAAGGTGCTTGAATTAATGTCTGAGACTGCTCGAGTTCTTCTTCAGGAGGAGGAGGAGGAGTATTTTCCGGAAATATGACTTGAATGTTTCGTGGTTGCTCGGCAATGTGCTGTTCGCGAAGAGTCTCAACCAGAGTGTCTGAAGAGGCTTGAGATCGGTGCGCGCCGTCGTTAGTGATTGATAATTGCGAGCTTACAGAGCCAGAGGCCTCTAGCCCTGGGGTGTTTTCGTCTAGGTTGTCTTCTGACCATCGTTGTGCTATGTCCTGCAGTCCTTCTTCGATTGCAGAGCGCAGCAAAGCGGAGAGATCGTGCTCCTCATTTGTAATACTTGCCATCTGTATGTTCCTTGATCTTATGGCATTCAAAATGATGGTTGGACCCTCAGCGTTCATCAAGTCTTGAAACCCTTCTAGATCTAGCGTCAATTCAGCATTTATGTAGGCAGACCTCGGTCTGGGCGTGTGTCCCGGGAAGAGGATGTCAAAGATGGTAAACCACTGATCCGCTGAATTTAATTTTGAAGACACTCTCCGGCTAAGCTGAACCTTCTGGGCCCTTGTGACACCTTCATGTGTAATCGCACTCCGTCTAGTACACGAAGAGGCCCGGACATGCTCGTCTCTCTCTTCTTCGGTGTCGAAGTAGGACATGCATACGGGGCAGTAAATTGGAAGCTGATGACATCGAAGAAGATGCTGTTTGACGTCTCCGATTCTCTTCAGTATGCAAGCATAGCAGCTCCGGTGTTTCACAGGATCCTTCTTAGCAAATGGACATGCAAATGTGACTTGGTGGCCAGAGTCTTTCTTGGAAGCCCGCTGTGGCTTTTTAGGGGCATCATCGTCATCTTTGCTGTTATCTTTTTCTTCTTTCCCACTAGAATCTTCGCGCTTTCTCTTTTTCCCAGAGCTTGTGTCGGATAGGGAGGCCCTTGATGACGAAGGGGCCTCTCCAGCGGCTTGCGCTGACGAGCTTCCTTGTACACAGTGTTTTCGAACCTGAAACGAGACTAAAGCTTCCCTTATAACAGCTAGCTTGATGAGTAAAAACGGGTGACCATCTTCAAGCAGATTGATGTCATCCGAATAATCTGACATCCAGAGGGAGTCAGAATCTGCCGAGTCATCATCCCAAAGCCCAGAGTATTCGGAAACTTCGTCCTCACATATTTCCAACTCAGAAGTAGCATGATTGTTCAGATCATACATACTTTCACCTATAGACGTAGCCCTGTCGGGTACATTTGTGTGGTCGCTCGTTTCAAGCGTAGGCCAAAGAGTTTTGTCGTCAAATTGAGTTACAAACGCTGCTCCCATACTTCCAAGTTGAGGCGATAATGGAGCTTTATCTTCGTAATTCAAAGCTGTTTGTGTCGTCTGTAGAATTACGGATCCTTCTGGCTGCGGCACTGCTTCCGAAATGCCTATGCTATCTGAATCTCGAGAGTGGTCGTCGGTTAGAGGAGGAAGAGAGTCAAGAGAATCTGTCACTGATCGAGAAATATAGTCCTTGTGCCATCGCACGAGATGAGAAGATTGCTGCCGTTTGGATAGCTCGGGTGCTGGAGTTGGCCCTACGTATTCGACCTCGAAAGGAAACGGCTCAAGCGAAATGTCTTCGAGATTGACAGCCTCGAGGCGCCAGGGAAGAAAGATTGGTTCCACCAGATTTGACCAACATCCAACTCCATCAACTAGCAATGATTTCTCCTTCGGGTGGAAGGGCTCCGGAGGAAGGTGATCAGACGGAGTTGTAGTAATCATCCAATCTGCGGGGTCATCAACTGCAACCGCGTGGACATCGGGAACTGTGCTGATGTTTGCTTCCATCGAGCTTGTCTGGCTTCTGATCTCACAACAGTCTTCTAGATCAGCTCGAGACACGATGAAAGAGGAATCTAAACCCTGCTTGAAGGCAAGATTATCCATCTCGGAAAACCTCCCGACCCCCCCAAAACGATTAATTGAGAATCTCTGTGTTGGGGTCTCCATGTTTGATTAAATATACGTTCAACGGAAAAGAATGGTACATTTCAAAAGGAGTCGAAAGGGAGGAATTTCCAAGCGGGGCATCTCGGATGTTGAGGTATAGGACGACGACACAATTGTGGTGTCGTCGAGTGAACCCCTGGCAAGCCACATCTTTACCAACCAATCAGGCAGCTTGGCATCGAGTATCGAGTCACCACAGTAGTGTTGATTATTTTGTGTTTGACGAGTCTCTCGCAAAAGAGCGTTCTCATTTAGCAGCATATCAAAATGCCACAAGAGTGGTTCCGATCGCTCACGGTTTCATTGATGAGAATTGCTGAAGTGACAATGGCTGGGCCATATAAGTAGCGGCATTAGGTCGTGCAACGAGCAGCACCTCCACTGTCTAGTCTGTGTTTCCTCATTTAGATACACTAGAAGCGCATAGAGCATTGCATTATCATTAGCCTTCACTCAAGTTACTCCAAGAATCATAATGTCCACTCGTTCAGCCCCTTCGGCCACTGTCACAGATGGCGACAAGTGAGAATATTTACCCCCTTTATACAAGTACTACAAACTGACAAGTATGGGGAAGGGAAGCATCAAACCCACGCGAAGCTCTTGTTATGTATCTCCAAAATGGACCGGCCATGGCTCCTCCTTCAGAGAATCTGCAAGCTCGCCATGTTCGAAACGAAAGAGAACGGGTCAACGAGATGACGAATAAACTTCAGGAATGGGATAAGACTTGGAAGAAGGCTGGAAAGAAGTAGATATGGGAGCAGGGTTATATATGGACTTTTGTCTTGTTAGAGGTGGACAATTGTAGAGGAATGTCATCGGTTTTGAGGGGCGTGTAACTTGTCGAGTGTATTACCGAAGATCTAGTTTTCATCAAGACCAAAGATCCGGTTACAAATATGGGCACTTGTGGCTACCTAGCCATAGAAATTAAAATTGAGATGGTCCTTCCTTCAAACTTGTTCCCCCGTTGCATCGCTTCGTGGGAGTTAACGCTGAGGATACCACATCACTTTTCATTTGCGGAAGCAGTCACATATGTAAGGTACAAGAGCAAAACTCAACAACGGACACACCATATTTTAGGTAATAAAGTCCCTGACCCCCCTCACTTGTAACCTCCTTGAGACACTATCTTTCAGGAAAATATCAAAACCCCTCACAACCATTTCAAAATCACGTGATAATATAACATCTCCGCTGCTCCTTGCATTTTGGTTCATGAAAATGTTTTCTAGAACAGAAAGTAGCTATGCCTAGATATACCTGGTATCACATTACCCGTAGGATGAGTTAATCTTGAAACTGCTCTTTGTTCGATCACCGTAGCCGTGAATCCTTCTCAAACTTAGGGTAGTGCCAAGACATTGCTGGCCAGCAACCACAGGAACTTTATCGCACTTGCTTAGCTTCATGTTCTTAAAACGAGTCTTCTGCTGATAGAAGGTGAATCTTGGATTGGTCAATGACGTACCTACCCCCGACGAGTCTTCAGCCGCTTTGTTGTTGTGATGATGTGGGTAACCTCAGCGATCTCGGGCAAGAAAGTTCCTGCAGGCCAAAATAGCACAGGTGATACGAGGTATGGCTGAAAAACTCGATCCGAGATCAAAACAAAGGGTCGTGTGAGGGGCTTGCATCACTTGACGCCACCAAAAGATCTGACCTAGCCTGCATCCAAGGCTAAAAGATCAAGAGCAAGCTCTACCTTGGTAGATCGAGCTTGCAGTGTCGTCTGGAAAGGCGCCAACCTCACCATCTCCACTGTCAGGTTGCATCAGGTGTGTCCAGGGAGCATAATATAAGTTGCATAAGCGCCACAGTAGTGCACGATTAGGTACAGAAAGTGGGATGTGGGATTGTTTCAAGGGCGCAGGAAAAGCGGGTTGATGCGGTGGAAGGATTGCAAAGATTGGCCGGGTTGGTTGCGAACCATCGCGGTTGCCCTCCCAACCGCGCTAGCCACAAATGCCCCGACTAGCCTGTGTTGACCCGTGGTAAACACTCCACCCGTCTCGAGTATTCATAACACTCATAACTCGTGGCATATCGTCCAGCTTCACGAGCTGTGGTGACTGCATTCGCTTCTTCTTCTTCTGTTCTTTGTTGATGCGATATCACCCTGGATATTTGCTTATCGTTTTGCCCATCAACATTCTGCTGCTTCGCAATCCAATCTTTCGACGCGGTCCCTAGGGCGCTAGAGCGAACTCTACAAATTTCACATTCACAGCTATTCTAAGATCAACAAACCATCTTCTGCAGGAGTTTGAGACAGCATCTCTACACGGCGGTGCTTTAGGAGAGGGAGTTACTGACATGGCGTCACCTTCACAACCGGTAAGTTACTCTGTCTGACTGCAATCAAACATCACCGTTGTTGCTGTAACTGTCAAATCAACAAGACTGAATCCCATAGGTCCCACCTCTTCGCATTCAGAAAGGACCTAATTCGACCTCTCCAATCAAGGCATCTTCTCTGCCTCGTCCCTTGTCAGAGCTTGCACCCACAGCGCAGAGACGAAACTCGCCCAGCTTCAATCTGGGTACGGCTCCAAAGGTAAATATACAAGAACCGCAGTACGCTGCTGGGAGAGTTGAATACTGACTACATTTTTGATAGAAGATGGCGCTCAATATGGATTCCTCTCCATTCCAATCATCTCCATTCAATGCCTCAGATGGAAACTCGTCGCCCAGACTCTTTTGGCAAGGGCGCGACCCCTCCACACCAAATAGATTCAACTCCGAGAACCTCTTCGCGGGAAGAGATGCTTCTCCTTCACCTACACGAAGAACTTCGATCGAGCGTCTGCAACGCGCATCGCGCGTCAAGAACAGTAACATGTTCGCCCGCGAGCAGAAGCAAGAATACGATCCAGCCTCCGTCCCGTTGGTGGAGCGACCTCTGGCGAAACAACTGCAAGGGAATGCATACGGTGGCTCTGGCTTGGATGGACTTCGCTCAGCAGAACGAGGTCGACCTTTCGGCCATTCTAGAAACGATAGCAAGAGCAGTATCCCACTGTACAACCCTGCGAGCCCAACGAAGCTCCCTCTCAAGGATGGAACAAGTGAATTGCGATCCCCAAGCAAGGACCAGATATCGCCCATGAAATCGTCTCTGTCTACCAGTCGATTCAATGGCAAGGCAAGCTATGACTCCGAGACTGGCACATGGTCCGATGACCCTTCCCCAGATGAGCGTGAGTTGCCACCTGGACGGACGTTGCATAGGCATGCAAAGAGCGTCACTTTCGATGCTGCTCCTCCACAAATCAACGAATACGAGATGACAACCCCAGATTTGTCTTCGATTGGTACTGGATCACGAGAAAATAGCTATGATTCTGGAGAGGAGGAGGAAGAAGAGGACAGTTATATTCGGGGCGATTCGGTGGAGCACGATGACAGCTTTGACGCCTCGCTGGAAGATACGGACAAGACTCCAGTTGTTGGACCAGAGGATTGGAGGCATGCGAGTCCCGGTGAACATAATTCTAGCTTCATGTCAGGCAACTTCGACGATCCGTTCAATGGTCCAGAGGGAAGCCCAATGCCCGACGCTCGACCGTCGTCATTCATGGGACGCCCAGCAGCAACTCGTAACGATTCTGTGGGATCAAATGGCGAGCATCGACCTTTGCCTCCATTGCCAGGCATGGATATGCATAGACGAAGTGGTTCGACCTCCTCCATTGGGCAGTCAGCTGCTGCAGAGCGCGCGACAAATTCTCAAAGAAACTTACCATCACCTCCCGCTGCTTCCCCAATCAGCAAGTCTGAGATACAGGGAATGACTGGAGGCAAGATGTCTCTTGAAGAAAGGCTTCGACTAATGATGATTCAAGATGACGACAAGCCAAAGACTGAGGCAGAGAAGCAGCGCGAGCGCCGCATGAGACGTGCCGGTCCAAGGGAACGAAATAGTCAGACACCAGAACGGGAGCAGGCAATTAATATACACGAGGATGAAGACACACTTGATGATCTCCCTGGCTTAGGTGAATACCAACTGCCTCCTCGAATTTCTCGAGAATCCATTTTGCGAAAGGTCAATGGCGCAGATCCATTTTCAAGGGAATCGGACTACAACTTTTCTTCTCCAATGCCGAGCTCCAGTCCTGAGCGGCCAGCGGTTTTGGATCCAGATACTCCACTTCCATCAACAGAGGATTCCATCCTGGATTATGAGGACAGTGTAATCATCAAGCGCGAGCCCGATGAGGAGGATGACGTGGATGTTTATGCCATACCTGATATGTATCAGCGTACCGAGTCCCAGATTGAGGAATACCAGGACGAGCACAATTCAGCGGAAGCAGATGTCCCTGCATCTGATGTTGAGTCTGAGACTCCACAAGTAGACAATGACGATGAAGAAAGTCAATATTCCGAATCGACGCCGCAGAACCACACTCCACAGTTACCTTCCCTCAGCAGTTCTCAGAACGATGGGCCTCCAACTCCTCGTCCTGCCAGCCCGAAGATGGAAGAGAATCTGATCGATCCTGTTAAACAAACTAACAAAGGCTCACTTCCCGAATTTGCTGGGTTCCTTAACAGTAACGACTTTGGTCTCAGCTTATCATCTTACATGACACCATCACCGCCTCCTCCAAGGGATGAGCCAAAACTGGACGCGCCTAAAATGGCTCATGCCCAGGAGTATCTGCAACGACCAGAAACCCCACAAGAGAAGCCTCTCCCTGTTCTCAAGCCCGAGTATGATGGAACTGGATGGGGTCCCGAAGAAGAGGAAGAATTTGATGTTGGAACTCCAGAGTCTGTAATCCGTCACCCAGTATCCAGATCACCAACTCCAGAATCCCCAGCTCGTGATTCCCCAAGCGTTCCTGAACAAGTCGCTACCATCAAGGCGTCTGGCTCAAAACTCAAGACACGCCCCTCAGCAACACCATCGGACATCATGTCGATGCGCGATATTCGGAGACAAGTCAGCGGCGAAACCTATTCTATCCCCCTATTCCAGAACGACATCGAAATCGCCCTTCTCTCAGCGTAGAGCGTGAGCTCGGCGAGAGTGAGGAGACTGGCGATTACTTGGAGAGACATCCAAGCTTCAAAAAGCGATCTTTGACCTTGGATATTGGTAGCGGACCTGGTTTGAGTTTAGACCAAGACTTTGATCGACTCCTCGAGGCTCAAAAGGTTCGGTTTAACCTATCTTCTTCTCAGTCAGCCAACTTTGGCAGCGACAGACAAGTGTCTCACAAAAGTCAAATCTCCCGTTCTGAAACATATGCTAACCTTCCTCCTCGTAAACAGCGTGGTTATTTGATGAGACAGAACACAAAGCTCGTTGTAGCCACCAGCAGTGATGTTGTTGCAGATGAATTCCACGGAACACGATCTGCAGGCAATTCTCCTGTCAAGAAAGATCGCCCTCAGTCATGGACTGTTGAGCCTTGGAATGGTCAGCCACGCAAGAACAGTATGCATGACAGGTCAAACCCTCGTAAGAAGCCCGCATCAGGACCTGTTCCTCCGATGCCCGGCCATGAAAGCAATGCGACTGGCTTGGGTATCGTGTCGGAGGAAGCGGTATCAGATCCTGTTCAAGAGGATGGCGGTGAAAGAGGAAGACTTTTCGTCAAAGTCATTGGAGTCAAGGACCTTGACTTGCCGCTACCTAAGAGTAAGTAGACTACGATTCATCATCCACAATTACTAATTCTGACACAGATGAACAAACATGGTTTAGTCTCACTCTCGATAATGGTGTCCATTGTGTTACAACTGCCTGGCTTGAACTTGGAAGAAACGCACCAATCGGACAGGAATTCGAGCTTGTCGTACCCAACGAGCTTGAGTTTCAACTGACATTGAATGCAAAGCTTGTGAAACCAGCGCCGAAGCGTGTGGTTGAATCACCAACCAAGGTTCAAAAAATCACCAAACAGTCAACTTTCAGCCGCGTCTTTGCGTCGCCGAAGAAGCGAAAGGAACTTGAAATGAGGCAAAAGGAGGAAGAGGAGCGGCTGGCCCAACAGAAGCAACGTGAGGCTCAAGCTAAGCGCGTATCGACGCAACCTACTGCTTGGGATTTGTTGTCTCCCTTGGCCGCCGAGGACGGTAGTTTTGGTAGATCATATGTTTGCCTCAAAGATCACGAAACTCGCTGCTATGGTCGTCCATACGTAGTGGATGTTGCTTGCTTTAACGAGTGGGCCACCGAAGACGCAAATCACGCTTCAAGTGTCAAGAGCAAGCGCGGCAATACCAACGTTCAGCGTCGTGCTCCATACAAGGTCGCAAAGTTGGAGCTTCAGCTTCTCTTTGTACCTAAGCCCAAGGGTGCTGCCGACGACGATATGCCAAAGAGCATGAACTCCTGCATTCGTGAGATGAAGGAGGCTGAGAGTGCGAATGCTCGCAACTTCGAGGGTCACCTTAGTCAACAAGGTGGAGACTGTCCCGTAAGTCAATCTCTATTAGTTGTAACATCCAAAACTAACATTCACAGTACTGGCGCCGTCGCTATTTCAAACTCGTTGGTAGTAAACTTACAGCTTACCACGAATCGACTCGGCAGCCACGTGCCACCATCAACCTTGCAAATGCCTCCAAGCTCATCGACGACAGACGTGCCCTTACCCAGAAGGAAACCACCGGTAAGGGTGGCAAGCGTCGAAAGTCTGGCTTCGCCGAAGAGGAGGAAGGATACATGTTCGTCGAAGAAGGTTTCCGAATTCGGTTCAACAATGGTGAAGTGATCGACTTCTATGCCGATACTGCTGCAGACAAAGAGGGATGGATGCAAGTACTCGATGCATGTGTTGGCAAAGAAGGAGACAACTCAAAGCGCAGTTGGTGCGACGTGGTCCTCAAGCGCGAAGAGAGTCTGAAAAGGAAAGCTGAGCAAGGCACAAGAAAGACATCGAGTCGACACCAACGTGTCAAGAGTACGATATTTTGAAGTAGCATTTATGATGGATGATGTCGAGACGTTTTACGATCTACGATAGTATTCATATTCCTTGCACACGTCGTCGACTACATCCCAATGGGAATATGTCTTCGAGTTACGGTCCACCTTGCCTTCTGCCCCGGTGGCCTTTATTAACTGGAATTACGATATGTTTGAGTACAAGGGGAAGGGGGTGAGACGGTTCGGGGTACATGTTTTATAGGAGCGCGGTGGAGGCGTAATTACTGCTTTTGTGTTCGAGTTTTGATGAATTGGGGTGTTCATGTATACACAATGACGAGGATGGATAATGAAAAGTCTCAAATTTATTTGACTCGTGTTGTCTGAAAGTGATTTGGTGTTCCGTCCAAGTCCTGATGACGAGCAAAGCTGGGAGCTCACTTCCTCGGACTTGCATTCCCGTATTCACTTACCCTCCCCCACCTTCCCCAGCTTTCAATCATGGCCATAAAATATGATAGAATGGTCATTCGGCATCATGGTTGCTCCATCGCCCAGCTTTTCTCCTATTCTTATTTTGCAATCCTCATCGTGACCATTTATTGACGACACAAAGAACTCGACGACCCCCTCCCACGATTGAATACGAACATCGCATATTTTCCAAGCCCGTGACAGGCCGAAGCCGTTGACGACGTGGCAGGGGTGGAAAAGCCTAATTGGACGACTCCTCGTCCGATCATGGGGTGTTTGTGCGCCACGGCGACGACCCGGAGGCTGAGTGATTGGTGGCAGGAGAGGTTACCCCGCGCAGAGTGAAGTCGGCACGCTGTGTGGCTGAATGGACAGCCACGAGAACGCAGTGCTTACGATGGCGGTTGATTGAGGGAATACGAGGTGTGTGTGGCAGCGAGGTGCGTGGGATGTAACGCTGTGCTTGCGTGTGTGCTGCACAAAGGGACTGCTGGATGCATGCCAGGTCCCGGAGATACGGCGCTGTGTCAGGCAAGCGTGGTGCGTATTTAGGGCGCGAGGCGCTGGTTCCAGATTGTTTCTGTTCCTCTTCTCTCTCTCTTTCTCTTGAATCTTGATGCTGATGATTTCTAAAGATCGTCGACGTTGAAGCTAAAGCTGACTTGACTGGAAAGAGGAGAGAGAGATTACACATTCGTTAACACACACACAACATTCGCTCAACATGCATCTCGCGCTCAACACACTCGTTTCCCCGCTGGTCCTCCTCGTCACCATCCTCTCGCACCTCGTTGGCGCAAACACAGCTATTACCGCCACTACGGTCACATCACCAGCGTGCATCACTGTGACATCCACCAACGGCGGATCATGCTCGATGCCCACGCCCTGCGCCGTGCCCGATTGTCTCTTTCTCAGCTCCGTGACGCTAGGCTGCGGCTGTCAAAGCATCTATACAGAGCGCGTATGTGTTTCTACCTGTCCCTTTGGATGCGGCACGACATATCAGACAATCTATATACCATGCCTGACAAGCTTCACGCCTACATTCACCAGCTACACAATATCGAGCACCTCGACACCCGTACCCAGCAACACGAGCACCGTCACCGTCACATCAGGTTCAGCTACGTCCTCAACCAGAAGCAAGAGTGCTAGCAAGAGCTACACGAACGAATGGAACGGCACGGAAACTATCACGTGCACGTCGACGGTGCCAATCAGCACAACCACCGTAGTGATCACCAGCACGCAAATCACCACCATCACCAGCTGCCCAGCCAAAGTAACGTGCCACGGTCAGACCAGCAGCTGGACTGGTACCGAAGGCCCCTATGAGTGTACAGCTAAGAAAACTTGCACCTGCGTGTTGCCGGGTGGTGGGAACGCCACACTGACGGGAACGGGGACGACGAGCGGGAGCAGGACTCCGACTATCGCGGGGAGTACGAGCACGACTTCATCAAAGTCCGGTGGGTCGACCACTCCTCCTACGCTTGTCCAGAATAACGGTGCTGCCGGGAAGTGGGAGGGCTGGGCTGAGGGTTTGATGATTGGGATTTTTGGGTTGATGGTTGGTGGCTTGTGAGATTGAGGGTTGAGGTGGCGTGGAGGTTTCATCGGGTGGGAAGTTAGGAACTGAGGCTGAGTTCGAATTTGGGTTTCAAGATTTGGTCTGACGGGATGATGCGATGATACTCTAGCTATATTGGCTATGTTATGTTGCGTGTTCTTGATATCAAAGTCAGTTAATGATAATTTATGTTACTCATTGAGACAATATTTGGACATCTGCCTTTTATGCCCTTGTTTTGATGTTTGTAAAGTGTTTCAATACTTTTACAGTCTCCATGGCAACAGTACATATGAGTCTCATGTATACAGAAGCTGCCCCACCCTGCACGCTCACTTGGAACTTCGATCGCTTACCCCTCTTACCCCACATCGAAATTCTCCTTGCCCACTAGATCTTCACCTCATCTAGGGATTCTCGAGAAGGGAATTTCATAAATACTGTGGAATTGAAATGGGCCCTTAATGTAACAGAGACAGCAAAGGTCGTGCGAAAGGAATTGAAGGAACAATAGAGGGAGGAATGGTTACGCATGAAAAATTCCAAAGGCATATGACTTTGCTCACAAATCCATAACGTCGACTCTGGTTCTATTGCGTGAAGATGACGAGTTGGGGCCTTTATCCTTCCCAACTGCATATTTTTGACTTCATCCTTATTGACTTGAATGCTTTTCAACTTGTTCAAGGTGGAAATAACCGAACCTATGAATGTGAGTAGTGGTTGACTTAGGCAATGATCTCGTGTGGCCTTTGCTACCCGCATGGAAACGAGTCACTATTGACAGTGAAAGTAGGCCATCGAACAATGGCATTAAGGATAGGATCGTATTTGGAATGTCGAGTTACTAGATGGGATGAAATGAACCATGCCACCCTATACTTACCAAACAGTAGCTCTACAGTGCAGGCTTCGAATGAAAGATGAGATGGACCAAGCTAGTGAGTCCAGTAGTAATCGAGTTTATTCTGCTTAAAGATCAAACCTTAATATATCAAGAGGAATTCTCACTACATACCTGTAACATAGAGCTTTAGGAGCTAGGATATGTAGCAATGAGTGAAGTCATCGAGTTAAGGTTAGGTGGCTCTTGAAGTCAAGTCCTAGAAAATCGGGCTTGAAACGTAAACTAGCGTATATAGAGAAGTATTTTTTCCCCTAAAGAAGGGTGTCGATCTGTTTGTTTACAAATGAAATTTAAAGCTTAAAGCTCAAGCTACTCTTATATTTCCCAGCTGTTCTGCTCCTCACATAAAGATATGGTGCTTACATACCTCACTGCTAAACCAACCCTATGTGTCTCTTGCACCACCCCTACCAGCCCTACCAAGCTAGTATGACGATTATGACCTATACGCACTCGAAAATCTCTATTGGCATACTGGTCGAGTAGAGTTGCAACCCCCCCATAGTTCAAGTTTAAAGAAACTCCTCTTTATATCCTTCCTCACCGCCTTCAGCCCAAAAACGCCACTCAAGTCACAACAAATCACCCGGAGACGGAAGAAACGCCCGCACTTCGAACTCCCACTCGTGCGATCGTACGAAGATCAAAAAGAAAGCCCCCAGAGTCGTGCGACCGGAAGATTTCCGCATCACAAGCAGACGGCAGATCAAGATCGAGCGGCACGGCGCGTTGACTGGGAGGTTGAGGGACGAAGGCCGCTCTTTCTCTTCTTTCCGAGCAGCCACTTGGGGCGCGATATCCAACCCAGATCAAACCGAGAATGAATGCTCATGGATGCTCAAGGAAAAGAACTGACGGGCACGGGAGGCACGGGATCTGTAGACATAGATAAGAGTTGAAAGGCTGACCTCAATCCTGAGACACTCCACTGCTTTTGATAGTGAAGTGCAGGGTCCAGGTCACCACCAATTGCTGCAGAAGAAATCTGCTCGACATCTTCCTTTGCCAAACGCAAATGTAGAGCAACAGAACTGAACTTCCCAACTGCGATATTCGGAGGAGGTCCTTTTAGGTCCAAGGAGATGCCGAGAATTTGAGTTCCAACTCTGCGCTCAAGGCTGAGGGAGGTAGATTCCATTGCTGCTAAGACTGTGGGGAATGTACTGACAAAGTTCGTGTGAGGCTGCATTCAGTTGAAATAAACGAGAAGTTATGCAAGTCTTCGCTTTTAGAGTGAATTAGGAATCGCCTCGCTGGCACTCGCTAGTTGGGATGCCGCGAATCGATCTCTGTTGTGAGTGGCTGCACAGTATGTCAAAGCCTATTCTGTGGTCAACAGCACCAAGCTCGGGGCCGGTGATAGGGAATGTCCCAGAATACGAAGCCGCTTATACGAGAAAAGCTTTATGGTGTATTGTTTTTCTGACTTTATCCGAGAAATATGTTCCCCTCCTTAGCTGATCATAGTTGTAGAGAAAGCCTCTGTGTTTGAGTACGCTCCTTCCAAGAATATTGTCCTACTTTCAGACTCGAGGGATTCGACCAGTGACCTTGTACGAGTTCACTTCAGGGATGCCCTTGACCTCTCCACAGGCGTACAACCCCTGACTTTCTTTGATGTCCTGTCTGGTCATCTCCGGAGGTCAGCTGGACGCCACGAGCGACGATGAATTCTGCCGTCCGCAAAGGGCGTTATCCATTCTTCAGCGGCAACTCATGTCGCAGTCGCAGTCGCTGGACTTATCATAGCCCGCGTTCAGAACCACTGGCCATTTACGTTCTTGCGGCATCGTCAAAAGCTGCTGTAGTTGTAGACATGGTTCGATAACTTGGTGTTCGAGGAAAAAATCTCGGCAAGTGTGTTGTCTTTATTGCCGTTTCGCTGGACGTGAACATCGTCGTGATGTCGGGATTGTCAACCTGCAATGCTGGTTAACGCATGTATCAAATGACAAATGTGCTCTGGATCGAAACGAGCGCACTTGAAATGCCTTTTATTGTTTGTGAATTGAGGCCAACAGAGTTTTGTTCCATTTTGTTCATGAGATTCCGGCTTACTGTTCTCGATATATAGTCGCGTTGAAGCGATGGTTAGCAGTGGCATTGCGTAGGAAATCGCAGCAAAGCCAATCACACCGATATGTAGTCTCTGGAGTGGGTCGGCCCAACAATATTGTACAACATCAACAAGCTGAAGAGAGGTGAAAGGGATAATCTCATGATGAATTTGCCTGGCTTTTAATAGTGTGTCCCAGTCTATATGCTCAAGTGACAGCTCGCTTTCGCCTTTAAAACTTGCGCGTAACAGTCTTCTGCTTTTTCTTTTATCTGGACGCCTCAGCTCTTAGTGTCAAAACCACGTCCAGCTGAATGGAGGAGGAGAACCCGAGGCTGCAAGAAGCGATATTGAGATGCGAGTCTAGGCCAAATCCAGCAGCGATTCGCGACTTGCGTTTTAAGGCTGACTGAGATACTTACACTGACAACTCACTTCTACCTCTTAAAGAACCCGTGAAACAGCCTTTTGCTCTGTGTGGGCGCTTTGGATTTTGGCATTGGTTGGTGGCTGGCTGTATCTCAGCGGCACCTAAGCGGGGAAAGCTGGAATTGCCGTGTACCCTGCAAGTATACCTCTACTAGGTAACCCACGTTACAAAGGAACGGCTCGGAAGGTTGAGATGGTGCTGTAAAGAGATAGGTATATAAAGCCGCTTTCACTCAAACAAAATCGCTATCGGCATTAAATCACGTCACATATACCCTGCGGTCTCTGCTAACTTTCGAGATAACTTTCCTGCTACTCGCTACATATTCCGCGTTTTGATTCTTCATATCCAAAATCTTGAACGTGCAGCCCTACACACCATGGCTCCCAACGCATCAAACCTCTCAGACCCAAAGTATGGCTATGACTTTGTCGTGTCAACCACTCAAGAAAGTATCAATGCTGGAATGATAGAATATCTTAAAAACACCCAAACCGAACAACCCTATAGCTACTTCTGCTTCTTGGCAAATGAAGACGGTGATCCTGTCGAGCGAAAATCACTCGACGAGATTTTGACATTGTCCGGGGGAGTCAATCCTTTTAACCTTCCAGGTGGTACTGATGTGAAAGATCCACGGATTCAGAAGCTCACCGAGATTCGCTTTGTATGTGGCATCCGGATGCAGTGTGGTATTCCTCCTGGCATGATGGTAGACCTCCCGAACGGAGGCCAGCAGGTGAAGTTGCCTCAACCAATCGTCACACTAGGCAAGACTGCAGACAATGTTCTCTTCAACATGTACTGCTCGGACGTAGCAATCGTCAGAAACAAAATTCCGTCGGGATGGGGGGCCAAAGGATCGTGGCAGTGGTTCAGCCAAATGCCCGGTGCACCGTGGTATGTCCAAACACGAACCAGCCTTGTTGTTGCAGACTTGGACAAGGATCTCAAAACTCCGTATTTCTTAGCCCATCCAGCGGAGCGTGAAGCACTCCGGCAGAAGCTCGTCAACCTCTCGGGCTCGGCATTCAGCCTCCAGCAGCTGCTTTTCAACCTCGACAGCGCGATTACACAAACCACTCCCAAATTTCAAGGTGTCGACGATGAAGGTGTTCAATATCTGCTGGGTATGTCATTCGTCCAGCTGTGGTCGACTATAGCGAAAGAGAGAGGTTTGCCCCTCATCGGAATTTCTGCCGTGGCCCAGCATCCAGATGGGTCGCCACTCCGCGTCACAGGACTGGAGCGGTGGGTGAGTCCCATCGTTGATTCTCAGTCTGGCATCACGATACAAAGTCCCTCAGATATTCAGCAATCAGCCGCAACTCTCAACTATCTCTGCGTCACGGATGGTCATCCGATGCCAGGGTCATCATCATTCAACTGGAACTGGATCGAGCCGAAGGACCTTGCCGAATCAAGCGGTGTCATTGCTATCAAACGAGGTGTGATCGCTTCATATTTAGTTCAGCAGATTCTACCCGCCGCTAGAAAGGCATGCATAAAGCCATGGACACATGTGGATGCATACAATGTTGTGGGTGGAGTTGACTATAAGTTTGACCTCTTCCCGGGACAAGAACCAACAGTCACCGTCACAACTCTTAAAGACGCTGGACCGGTTGTGGCGAAGATTGATTATACATTTACATCGCCCGCTTCGGATAGCAATGCTGCTACGTACGGAGAGCTTGACGTCACTTCCACCTACTCTTGCAATATTCTATTTGGGACTTTTGATTTCTCTGGAGATCTTCCCAGATACGTAGCCGGCAACAAGTTCAGCATAATACAGAGCCTGAAAATTATCGTGTACATACAGTGGGCACGTACCAGTTCCACTGCTAACGTTGTTGACAAAACTTTGACCGATGAGTATGTCATTTCTGTCGACAGTAATGGCAGCCTCGGCTCTAAGCACACCGGCAAATCAACAATCACGGACAAATCGACTGAAGGTGATGCAAGCAGTTTTGAAAACCTTATCACTAGGGTTAACGACATGACTGATCGCGTCAAGAATCACACTGCCAGCTTCGTCAATGCCTGGATCGCGGGAATCCCCTTTGATGATATCAAGAATTTTGTCTTCCCCGGCGCCAAGGTGTTTTCGTACAAGACAGCTGCTTTCTCCGACTATCAGGATCTCGTCTCTTTAATAACCTACGTCAATCCTACCGATGACCAGTTTGACCCCCCTGGCGCTAGGGTTCTATCTGAGGTGGAGATGCGGCCAACCCCCACGATTCTCGACGAAGTACCACCATTAGCTGCTTACATCATGGAAACGAGAGCCAGCGAGATCGACGAGTTGGAAAGGAAGTATGGTAAGAAAGCGCCCAGCAACCCGCAGGGCTTAGCCGACCCTTCAGTCAACATTGAGAGCGTCGAGAAAGAGCCTGAGTGCAATTAGGAAGATCCTGAATCGACGGGATATCCGGCTTTCAGAATCCCAATCCAGTCAGCATTCACTCTGGGCCAGATATTTCACAAGAAGGAATTCAATTTTCGACAGGAACGGATCTGCTGCTCAAATACGTACATGGAGAGATGATTGAGCCGCAGGCTAAGTTCAGAGCATTGCAGACTGCGTGTGGAAATGCGTTGCTTTCGCCATTGACTCCTCCGGCATGTTAAATGCCATGAAAGAAGTGACGAGGGAACTTCGAAGCGGGGGGGATCACCAACATACTGCCCGCATGGTCAAGGCCGAGATGACCGAGGAGTCTGGTCCGTGTTAAAAACGACTTCTGTGTTTCCTGGCTTGATTTGTACTTGCTATCGCTTCACGAACTGTTGGCGAAACCGGAGAGTGAGAATCGATCGCGTGCAATGACCGGTGAGACGGCGAGTATGGTGCAGTATATTGGGAGGATTTCTACCCCGGCGGTGATGATTTGCCGAAAATGTAACTACCATATATGAGACTCGACATGATTTGGCTGTCGACTCCAGCCGATACAGCATTAGCATCGAATGACTTAGCTCGGCGGAAGCGGTTGAGTACAAAGTTAAGCGCTTATGTCTAGCTGAGAGACATCATTTAGAGCCATTAATACTGGCAGGGAGCTAGATATCTGGTTCAATTTATGATCACGCCTGAGCAGCTGTGTTTCCATCCAGATCATAATTGGGAGCTCGGGAAAACCACATTGCCACCATCTACAAGATTCAGTTCATCAATTCTCGCACTAGCATATTCCACCCGCTTCCAAGTCTTGATGCCCCCGGTCTTAGTGTCAAGTTCGAAAACCCGCGTTCGTCGGTGATACCGCTTGTCGCCATAGGAGCAATACCCTCCAAATCCACTTCCCCCTCCATAGCACAGCCAGGGACCCTGGGGTCTGTCTCCATCCTGCTGTGACTCTTTCGGTGCCCGGAGAGCGCAGAAGTCATTCACATGATCGTGCCCACAGCCCAAGACTGATATACCTTCTTTGACCAAGGCATCGTAGAAGTGGGAATTGTAGCTGGGCCCTTCTGTTGGTTCCCTTCGCTTGCCACCCCTTACTATGAGATCACTGTCTGCGTATTCTGGAATTGGGATATGAATGAATGCTAGTGATAGGTGTTTATTATCCTCCTTTGGGCGATCTTGGCGCAACGTCTGTGAAGTTCGTGTGAACCAGTCGATTTGACTTTGCTTGATTGCGTCGTAGTCTGGGTCCTTTACTTCACTCTTTATTTGCCCGTGCGAGTCCAAGAAGTATAGAGTCGCTAACGGGATTTCTGATGGTGTCTGGGCGAAGATATGAAGGTAGTAGTTGCCTACACCATCAACCCATTCTGGGCCTGCTTGACAAAGACTAAACGGCAGATCCTGATATATCAGCATCTGTGCTGTGCCTGCAATACTACCTCGTTAGCAAGACTTGCAAGTTGCCATTTCATAATATAGATCGGCAAATTACAACACCTTTACTCTAGCCTTGACCGCTTGCTCGGTGTATGGGTTATGAAGAAGATTGACTCACGCGGTAATGCATAAGTACCCTCATCATCATGATTACCAAAGACGGCTGCGAATGGGATCGAACGCTCGATCAGAGGAGCAACTACCTTGAAAAGAGTAGTCTGACTGTCTAGGATATCATGGTGCAATTGATCTCCAGTGAGAATCACAAGGTCTGGTGTCTCAGCATCCAAAACCTCGCCAAGGAAGCTTACGGTGTGTAGGTCAGCCGCATGTTCAGGGAGAGGCTTTCCATCGGCATCAATAGCATCTTTGCACACCCCAACGCCAGTCACCACGTGTGTGTCGGAGATCTGGACAATCTTGAACGTGCCGTCCTCCTTGACCCGTAGCGGGATCGGTGGGATGTCTGGTCGCGGCTTCGCCTGACCCTGCCGTACGGTCAACCTTGCGACTGGTACTTCAGGTTGAGCGTCCAACTGGAGCGGTGTTTTCATAAGAGTCCATTGCGGTCGCGGGTCAATGGAGTCCACACCAAAGAGAACGTCCACAGCCGTTACAGACAGGTGGTGGCTGTCAGCATAGCGCCTCCTTAATAACCAGATGCCGCTGGGTCGACGCTCCCATGAATTCTCCTCTTCCGAGTCCGAGTCATCGCTGGGACGCAGCTCACTAACTCTGATCTCAATAACCACCAAGTCGTCGGCGGTAAGGTGTTCTTCCTTCGCCTGCGCTATCTGTAGCCATGCCGTCTGCTGCGCTGTATGTAGGTAGAGGTCCTTCTCTATGCGGCGCCATCTCGGTGAGTCAAATGAACGGATGGAAAGAGAGTTGGTCGGAGAGCAGAAGCCCACATTCAGATCGGTGACAATTGGGGATGTATCAGCACTGCCGACCTCAATTGTGGAAGGATTTGGCAACGGGGCAGAATGTAATCTATTTCTGCAGTGGTCCTGTTCAAGATCCCCCGAAGGCTTTTTGGCCTCCCAAGAACTATCCCCAAAACTTGACAACAATGACATGATATTCCTCTTGGGATAGATGAGTACTGCTGAAAGCGAGCTAAGCTGATAGGAACTAGCACGTGAGCAGAAGCGGCTAAGCTTGCCAGTGCTATCCACTATTCAACGTTCTCGACCTCTATGAACTACCAAAGATCGGCTACTTATGCAGATATTCCCTTCTATACTGATAGTAAACTTTCGAATATATGGTCACGTGTACGTCATAGAGGTCCCAGAATTCGCCGCGGTGTTCATGGCCAGGTTTCCGACTGTAGATCTAACTATTGGCTATAGAAAGATAAATAAACTGGGTATAAACTAGAAATTCTGCTGCCCTCAATGCCGCATAGCACTCCTTGTCTCGCAATGGCTCTGGCTTATCCATAGCAGCAGTCCTTCGAACAGACATGCAGCTCATTCATCATAAAACTCATAGAAAGGAGAGAAACATCTCAAAGCTGTCTAGAAAGCTTTCGAGAACTCTCTTCGAGAATCAGAAGCTGGAACAGGAATAGGCTCATTATTACATTTGAATCCAATATATATACACTCAAAACTAGAATATCAACAACTCACAAATCACCTATAGGCTGCTCCCTGAGCGCCTCGGCTTCCACCTCCGCTACTCCAAGTACTTGTCCCTTGACTCAGCGGACTTCTTGGTGAGCTCATACTTAACATAGGACTGTTTTCTGTCGTTCGGGGGCTTCCCAATGGGCTTCCCAACGGCGACGGATTGGGAGTCGGCATCTCGCTCCCTACCGGTTCCCGGGCCGGCATCTCGTAGATCTCGTGCGAGCCTAGCTCACTGCCAACCGGGGTTTGTGAATCCATCTCATGGCCTAGAAGCATCGTACCTCCAATTTCCGCTTGTGCGCGGCGCTTCTTCTCTGCTTCATCGTATGCGCTCAGCTCGGCATGGGAGGCGCTCGTGGGATCCAGTTCGGATTGTGTTGGGTGTGAAGTGGAAGTATGATCTGGTTCTGGTTTGTCTGCTGCATCGGCAGCGAGCTCAGCAGCGGCTTTGTGGCGTCGCGGTTTCCAGTAGCAGAACCAGAAGAGGAGGAATGCGACGATGAGAAGTACGATACCTCCAACTACGCCACCTGCTATGGCACCGATCGGGGTTTTGCTTTTGTTGGTGTTGTTGACGACTTTGAGGGTAGAATTCGGTTTATATATTGCGTGGATATCTTGCGTGAAGGTGGAGGGCCAAACACAGGGCGAAACAATAAACTGGGAGCGATCGTAGTCGGCTATTAGGTATCTGCTCATTTGTTAGAGTGAGTTCTAAGGTGTAGAAAGATAGACATACGCTTCTTGAAGAAACACTCGCCCGAGTGTATATTGTGTGTCATTATCGGCTCTCCTTATTGGGAAGTATGCTGTTGAGTTGGTCCCATTGGGAAGGACTGGAAAGGAGGCAGTCAGATCAAACGCAGCATAAGGCAAAACTATGGCAAGCGTTTGCCCCGCTGTGTTTGCCAGCGTGAAAGTGATACTAGGATTCATGCTGAGGAGCGAAGTGTGCATTGTGCTATTGATGGTGTACAGCTCGCTGGTTGAGTTGTATTGAAGACCAAAAGCAGTTGCGAAATTCTCGCATATTGCTGTGGGAAGATATATATAGGGAATTGTTGAATCGATGTACATTTGAATGGAGCTGGATGAAAGAGTAGTGGCAGAAGTTGAAGTCGAGACGCCGGTCGGTATGTAGGTGATAGATCGAACATCTGCAATAAATCTTCGAGCGACGTCTTGATACATCGCAAATGTGACATTATTTGAGCCGAATCGAGAGGAATCATAGCCCCCTAGTGTCAAGCTGCCTTGAACTTTGCTGTACCCTGCGTCTGTTAGGTTTGGTCAAGATAACCGGGAATTCACTCACTGTATGGAGCTCCAGCCGTGTAACCCCATGATGTGCTTGGGATCACAGACTGATTGACCAATGACCATAAGAAACTCGGCTGAGGATCATTCAAAGTCGTGAAATTGTTCGGCGCTGGATCAAGCCCAAAACCTCCGAGCCAGAAGTCCGGCGTCGCTAACCCCGCAACGATTTGTTTTGAAAGCTGCGGACCTCCACTATTTGGGTATCCTAATGTGACGGTATCGTATCCATACTGCCCATTTCCCGAATATCCCAAATTCAGTTCAAGGTCGAGTTCGTACAGCGAGATGTCTGTCCACGATGTTGAATTCTCCACGCCGAATATACCTCCCCGATTGAACGCGCAGTTACTGCCATAGTCCACTGGACATCCTTGACTGACGACGACCCAGGTAGCGTCGCCAGCAGTACTAACTATCACTCGTGAGGTCTGAGCAGGTGTTCCAACCTGAACCGCAAATGTGCTCCACTGTCCTGCACCGTCATTGTCCCTAATATATGAGCATGTCTACCTGACTAAGGAGAATCTCAAGAACATACCATGCTTGGCTTGTAGATACGGATATGGGCTTAGGAACGGAAGCAGATGTGGAGCTCATGGTAGGAAATCCTTCGGGACGAACATGGCACTCGCAATAACCTCAGAATGGCAGAGAAAAGAGAAAAGCAGGAACGGAAAAGAGCAAACAAACCACAAGGCTGAAAATAGCCAGTGGTGCCTGCGACTGCAGATCAGCGATATCTTCGGTAGCACATGGGACTAGTTCCGAAGTCACCGCCGCTTTTTGATGCACAATATATTTAGTCGGAGGCGCCGTCTTGACATGTTCCTTGGGGCCGAGGCGTACTATGTGCCACGGCAGCCTTGGGGGGCATGGTCCTAGCTGGCACATTGACTTTGACGGCTCGAAAACCTTCCAGCGAGTGTCGGTCCATGTCTATCGAGCAATGCATAATATGCAATATCTGGAATAACCAACCTATCATGAAGCCATCTGAGTTCAGGCTGACTGTGCCCGGCGGGGTTTCTGCTTATCTTTTCGCAAATGAGATCGGGGCCCTCGGCTGACAGACGTACCTGGCACCGCCAAGATGTCATGATATTTTGAGGGACGGTGTGAGTGGTGTGTATAGCGATGATGCATATGTGCGTTGGTGGGGTGAGGTGATTGATGGAGGTGCGAGGCTGAAGGAACGCCAGCCCGCGCCGGCCGTCCAGGTACAGGGTCTTTCCGATAGGCGGTCAGCGCTAAGCCTCAGGGCGGTCTGAGTGGTTGTTCCACCTGCCATTGAGCAAAACAAGCTTCCCTCCTCTGCTACAGTACCACTCAGTATCTACAGTACAGTCCCAGCTTCCCAGCCAGGATTCCAATCCTTCGATCTCCATCGTCCCCACTCCACTGGCCAGAAAACAAACACACCCCATGCGTGAGCCAACCACCCCATCGAGGCCCGGACGAGCGTAATCGCCAGCAGGCAGTGAACAAGCATAAATGAGCATGGAGCCCCTAAAACCTGAGGAGGACCCGCAAATTGCTGACCACCAGCTGCGATGATAAGTTGCAAATCACCAGAAGCTGCTGCACCTGTGCCGGCACACCGACACGGATGGATGGCGAGGACCGACTGGATACCAGCTTTTCTTTGCCACCATGGGAGGGACGGCGACGACCGTCCTGCGGCTTCTCCTGCCCCCAAATCCTCCCGTCAATTGGACAACTCGAAAATATCACACGAGGCCGGATTGGGCTTCAATCCCGCAATAAGAACGTGGTGATAAGCTCCATGCTGTTCGGAGTGGAGACACCAAGATGGGCGCAGTGCGTTGTCCAAACCCACCTGTTGACAACTCTGCAACGGTCATCTTTTGCTTTTGGGGAAGTTTTCAGGTAAGTTGTAGCTCGCCAACTTCCCCTCGGCTCCAGGACGTCAAAGGCCTGGAAGGTTTGGAAGGACAGCATATTCGATGGATGGGCAGCGGTCCGATTGGAACGAGTGGATAACCGCCTAGATCATGGAGTCCTCTTACAATCGATCATGCGGGTAAATATTCTTGTGGTGTTATTCTCGCGAGCCACTATTATTAGCAAGCGCTGCAGATAGCTCAAGGTTGGACTTCTCGAGGCAGGCTACTCCTGGCAGCTCCCCCGAACTTTGTTGTTTAGCAGCACGCTTCTCCCCGCTTTCTCCACTTCTAGACATTCTCTCAGACTTCTGAAGTTGGTATTCGAGATTATCATCAAGCAATCGATGATACTCAGTGTTTCGGAGAAACTTCCCTGGGATTAGGACTCCCTGCCTCGAGCTTACGTGCTCTGAATTCCAACGAGGCCCTCGTCCAATCAATGTGTGAATTGCTGTAGAACAGTCTGCGTCATTCAGCCCCCAAGCTGGGCCCGTTTTACCCTTGGGATTCGTGGCTGTACTTATTTCTTAGATGTTGTCATAAAACGGCAAGCCAACCATCACCCGCAGGCTTCGGGATCTATCTGCCTTGTGGCACCAGATCTGCAAATCTTTCCAGGGGTCTTAAGTCCTTAGAGAGGCTGAAATCAAAACTCAGCTGCTCCCCAGCTCCCATGCTACTGTTATTGATTCTAAAATATTAGCTGTGCTTCTCCCAAGTTGATCGTGCATGCAACTAGCATTCAACTCCACTCGTTTTGTTCTCGTTCATCATGCTGTTGACACTTTTGGCTATTGTGGCACTGGGAACAAATGTTGTTTCCGGCGCCGTGAAACATCTTCCTCGAGGTGAGATGTTGTTATCGTTGGCGCAGAATCAAATTGCTGACAGTTTTAAGCAACATCGAGCAATTACAATGCGACTCTAACAAGCGCTGCACCTGCGACAACTTCTTTACTGTGCTGCTATCTCGACTGTTTCAACGTTGCTCAGCTCCTTTGGTGTAAGTCTCCAGGTTACCAGATGGATTCCCACCTTCCATCCTTAGGAGTGATTGAAAGACCATTCCTTCTGGGGCACTGAGCTTCGATTTAGGCTCCACTCCTTGGATGAAATGAGAAAAGAAACTGACTCTAGTCAGACACAAGCAGCGTGGAAGTTACGGTCGCTACGGTCTCTACGATTGTCTATCAATATAACAACACAGCAATTACTAGTTATTCCACAAGATTTGTGAACAACACGCTCCCTACAGGGACCATTATCCGTCAAAATGGAGGAACAATTAGCGGGGTCCCTACGACCATCATTGGCCTTAACGTAGGTGGATATAACGCCGCCAGCACACTTGTTATGGGCACGGTTTTTACCGATCCCTATGGAGTTGAATACACATCACCAACGCCTGTATGGATCTACGATTACGTGACATATAGAACCTCATCGCCAACACTAACCGGATCCACATATGTGTGTCCTACTTATGCTGTAGGGTTTGGAGGTGGAAATGATATTAGGCCATACCCATCAGGTAAAGAATCAATTCTCAATCAACCTCATAAAGTCTAACAAAAGAAAGGATATTACTCCGTGGATCCAGATCCAAACTTTGGACAGAACAACCTGGGCGAGCTATTTACCTCATTGCCTGCCGGATTGAAGGACTGGCTGGTTGATCATGTTCCACCAAATACGAAGGCTCTCTGGTCAGACGTCGCGGGATGTACTTTGGGCTTTGGCGACGGCATTCCAACTGCGCATGTGCCTGTCAACGCCCTTACTGGCAGTGCTCTCACCACTACGACTATCAATGGAAATTTTGGATCGGTTGCCTCATCTACGACCCCAATATCGGTTCTGGTACCTACAACTTCTACGCAAGCTCCTCCACCTACCTCAACCGCTATTGTCGTCCCTCCTCCCTCCAGTACTGCAGTTGCACCTACTCCACCATCTTCAAGTGCTGTTGTCGCACCCGTCTCCAGCTCAGCTGCAGGTGAGATTTCTTCTCTTCCTCCTAATTTCCCACTTTCCACGACTGCAGTTATTCTGCCTCCGTCGAGTTCAGTTGCTGGACAGAGTCCCACTGTTGCTCCAGCTCCTCCAATATCTACGAGTGCTGTTAACGTTCCTGGTTCCGACCTACCTACTGGATCTGGCACAGTGCCGAGCCAAAGTCCAGCTGGATCGAGCTTAATTTCCAACTCTGTTGCCGAGAGTCCGACTGTTCAAAGCAGCTCACAAATCGCAGGGAACCCAGCAGGAACCACGAGCGTGGCACCCGCGAACCCGCCAGGAAATTCAGTGACCGCTCCCATCATCACGGCTGGCGGAACGACCATAGTTGGAAACTCACAGTCTAATTTCGTAATCGGAAGCTCGACACTTACACCAGGCGGCACAATAATTGTTCCTGGGTCAGGCACTGCATCACCTACTACGTTCGTTTTGCCATCAACTGGATCTGCTGTTATCATCAACGGTGTGACGCAAACTGTCCAGCAAACTACAATTCCAGTGGCTCCTATCACTTCCATAGAGACGATATTTACAGCCGGTGGATCCACATTCACAGAGAACTCAGCATCAGGCTTCGTTATTGGAAGCTCAACACTCACACCTGGCGGAACAGTAATTGTTCCCGGTTCGGGCACTGCGTCCCCAACGACGTTCGTTCTGCCTGTCTCTGGTTCTGTGGTCATTATAAACGGCGCTACGCAGAACATTCAAATAACTTCACCTCCAGTCGCAACCACGACTCCGATTTTGGTCATTGGCGGCTCGACGTATACGGCGAACTCAGCAGGCGGGTTTGTTATTGGTACTCAGACACTTACAAATGGAGGAGTGATTACTCAAAGTGGCGTGACGGTCAGTTTGGCAACTTCCGGAGGTACAGTTGTCCAAGCCAGTGGAGGAGTCACGAGCACGGAGAGTCTTGGAGGTGTGATCGTGAGTGTAGGTGGCTTCGGGACCAGCACGAAGACCAATGCACCGGCTCAAGTTACGGCCAATGGAGTGGAGCGGAGGGAGTCGGTACCATGGGTTGTCGGAGGAGGACTCGCGGCCGCCGCTCTGGGAGTGCTGGTTCTGTGATGTGCGAAAAAAGGGCTCGGTTTGTACATTCCCTCGGTGGAGCCGAAATATATTCATGTAATTATAATATCACGACGCTATGTAAGTAGAAGAAAATGAACTATTCAGCAACCAAGTGGAAGGGTGGAGCGGAGTGGAGCGGGAAATTGACGACGGACGTTGGTGGAGGAGAAAGGATGGCACAGACGCCTACACGTGATCTCACTTTCTCTTACTTTTTTTCAGGGGCAAGCCACCTCGTGTTCCAGCTTCTTCCTGATCGACAGCCCACGTTTCGGTTGTAACCAGGGGCAACTCGGGTGGAATTCATAAAAAGTGCCCAGTTCTTGTCTCTCATCGTTCCTTTTCAGTTCATAACTGTTGCGATATTAGCTGCATTAGCCTTTACCATTGCTCTGCTATTACCTACCCTGTTCTTCGTACCGGCCAAGCACATCTACAAGCGAGGAGATCTCATAAACCGACATCATGGTAAGTTACACTTCTATTGAGATGTGATGCGAGGAGAATTCTTTTTTGGATGGTTGAATGGAGCTATTGTGCAGGCTGGATCTGAGCCTGTGCTAATTAATTGTGTTCTATAGTCACGATATCTGTCAGAAGAGGAGATCAAGATCTTGAAGCATGAGTTTGATCAATATGTTAGTATTCCCTACCTCTCTTGGCTCCCGGTGCAAAACTGACGCAGAATTCAGGACACAGATAAGGGAGGCAACATCTCAGTCGAGGAATTCGGCCGCGTGATGAAGGCTTCGGGGCAAAATCCCTCGGATGCGGAGTTGGCGCAAATTATCAAGGAGGTCGATCTGGATGGTGATGGAACTATTAACTTTGATGGTAAGGCTTTTCCCAGCTCCTCCATTCCTTCCTTCATCTTTACATCTTGCTCACTTTCCCCCCTTTCCCTCTCTCATGTGGATCCAAGCTCACACATCTTAGAATTCATCGCCATGATGACCGGCCGGACGAGGGCACCTCCCGCTCCCGTTGCCAGCACGGATAGCGAGAAGGAGGCCGTCCCGCAACCAAAGCCAACGGTGACGATCAATGGTGATGACGAGGAAGACCTGAAGCGCGCGTGGAGCGAGTTTGATCACAGTCTCAAGGGTAGCATCTCGTCGAGCCAGTTTCGCCAAATCATGGCGGGCTTGGGTGAGAATGTCAGTGATGAGGAGGTCGAGAGCATTATTAATTCGGTGGATGGCGAGGGGAAGATTAGCTGTGAGTTCCCTTCCCTTTTGAATTCCTGCTTGGTGTGGCGACGAGGAGAGAGGAAACGAGAGCCAGAAGGGAGTGGAATGCAAGTTACTGACTGTGTTTTAGACAGGGAATTTGTTGAGTTCATGAAGGCGAGGCAAGTGAGTGAGGATGATATTATTGATGGTTATGGATCTTAGGATGGGAAAAATAAACAGGGAACGGAAGGTCAATGGGGAACGGGGCATGGGGAAAGGGGAAATGGTTCAATCTAAATGGATAATCTGCACTGTCTCGAGATAGCTTCTACTTATGCTTGACTCGACTCGCCGCCGAAGACAGCCAGCTGTATTGGAGAGTGGGCTCAGGCTGGTCATGTGACTCGACTATCAGAACATGCTGCGACGAAGTGAGAAGTTTTGGGCCATCACAATTTCTGTACTTTGGTGCCAGTTGGCTAAGTGGCTGAGTGGCTATTCTCATCCTCATCTCCACGCGCTTGAACGACTTCATCTAATTGTTACCTATTCAATGCACGTCATTGCCGCAGTTCAGTGCAAGCCGAGCGGTGGAAAGTGAGAGCGATGCCTGCGCCACTGCACAGGCAACCTAGTCTTTCGTCCGTATGCTAGTCCGCTTTTAGCCACGGACGTAACAACCGGGGTATTTCGCCCATGCCTGGACAATTCTGCGATCAAAAGTGGACGAGCTCTCCTCTGAAGTTGTGCCGACTTCATGCTTCTGTCTCAGGCAGTTGCCCTAGATCGCGTAGTACGCGCACGATAATGTGGGGAATTCTGCTTGTTTGTCTTTTTCTTTCTTATGAGCGGGTACGAAAGTTCAGTGCCAGCGGGGGAACTCGATGAGAACCAGCCGACTGTAGATAGCGAGGCGGCCGTATTGCATACATCCGAATGACTGTTTCTCGTGATGGATTTGTTATATATGTTAGAAGGTGGCCTTTGGGGCAGAACTTTCAGAGAACAATATCAACATCAATTTTGATTACATTACTTCCATCACAGTTCAGAGATCGATTTCGCACTGATTGACACTGGTGCATCTCATACCTTCAACAAACTCAAGGATATCCATAAACGAGAAGACCACGACATAAAGTATCGAAATGGACGTGAAATCAATCTTCCCGCCGTCGGCCACCCGCGCACCAAAGCGTCACATTGCTTCCCTTTCTGAGGTTTGTCCACCTTCACCAGTACTACAGCTGCGTTAACTCCTCTTCAAGGGTATTTCCATAAACCTCTCTGTAACCTCCATCATGCTCCTTGGAGCCATTGTTCAGACATTACTCTTCTTGCTTCCGATCTCCAAGTTGTACTCCGTCACACCCGCCATAACTATACTCCTGCTTCGTCTCATCAACGCCCTTTGCGTCACCTACGGTTACATTCCAAATCCGTACCTCAACAATGCAGTGATGACGAAAACCACAGTGCAGTTCCCAGATTTAGATGGAAAGTATGGCAGTCCAGCAGGTCAGAAAATTGCTATCCTGCTGCTGGGAGCCAAGTCCAATCACCCGCTTGGGACTTTTGCTCCGGATTTCCCCAAAGTGCTGGAGTATCTCACCAAAATGACGAATGAGCTCGAATCCGACTCCAAGCAAGAATCAGGATGTGAGTTACCCTCTTTTCAACTCGCTGTTATTTTCGTATGCTTACATAAGTGTGATCCAGTTCTTGGGCAAACAGCCTTCAATCGCAAAGATGCAAACGGCGCCACCGAATTTGTCTTGATTTCTTACTGGCGCTCCCTCGAGGACGTCCACCGCTACGCTCACGGACCAACACATAGCGTCGCATGGAAGTGGTGGGACCGCACGATCAAATCGCACAACTATATCGGGTTCATGCACGAGGTGTATGAAGCCGACCGAGGCATGTATGAGAGCGTGTATATCAACTTTCAACCGACACTGGGCGGAGCAACGACGATATTGAAGAAGGATGGGAAGCTGGTCAGTGGCGGGGTGAAGGAGGAGTGGATTAGTCCATTGTTGGAGGCCAGAGGAAATCTGAGGACCAGCAACGGACGAAGGGGTTTGAATGATAGCAAAAAGGTTGCTGAAATGTTTAAGGATGATATTTATGCTTGATCTAGGGTCAGGCAGCTTCGGGGATCTCCATGGCGGGATGGAGACGGCTGAGTTGGCGGCGTTCGGGGCGGGGTACGACGACACGATATGGGACGGTGTATAATATTGGAAGGTTTCGCGAGAAGGTTATGAAGTCAATTGAAATTGTTCGAGAACATCTTCTGTGAGGCCTTGCAGCCCCTTTAATTCAACAAAGGCATTGAAAAGCCATCATGACCAAGCACCGCAACTCTAGCTCTAACATAAGGGGGTCGTTGGCCTGAGCGGCCGCGTCGGCTATTTCTTCAGTACTCGGCGGAGAAGACGACAGGGTGTTGGAAATGTGAAAATGACCCCGAAACCTCGAACCTCTAACTCGGCAACTCTCGAAGAATCGCCCCCCTTTACATGGCAGCCCACGTCCTGCTAAATGAGATTCGGAAAATCCATTAATGTCCGGATCACTCGAGAGGCATTGCGCCTCCAAAAGAACAACCCCAATACTCCCTAAACACACCGCTGGCTCGTAACAGAAGGCCCAATGTCGTGGGATCTACTGAAGCGGTTCATCGAGAGCGATGTCTTCAACCAGAACCCGTTCCTCTCGGTAGCATACCTCTCGTAAGTTGCGCTTTCGAGGCAATGTGGTTTCTAATCATGGGCTGATTGAGAGTGCAACAGCCGCTATGCAGATCATGTCGGGATTCATTATGTACTGTGTTCGAAGCTCCGCCAGTTTAGCTATGAGGAGATCGAGTTCTTCCTTCCACAGCTCTGCCATCTGATCATCAGCGTTGACAATGAGTCTATGGCATTGGAGGAATTTATACTGGACCTCTGCGAAGAGTCGGTCAATGCTGCGCTACTGGTGCGATTGCTCCTTGACCATCCGGATGAGGTGGGAATACTGACAGGCGAAACAGACATTCTGGCTTTTCCAAACTTATCTCCACGACTTATCCGCCAACCCACAATCCGAAGCTTTCAAGACATGTAGGAGGATCTATAATAAGGTGCAGCATATAGTGTTCGGGCTGGCAGAGCCGGCCAAACACGAGAAGATCAGCGAGAATGTCCTACCAGTCACCGTGCTGGCCAGCTTCGTCCTGGCGAGCATGGCAGTACCGTTTCTTCCAAAGTGGGCCGGGCCTTTGGCTATTGCACAGGCAAGGAAGCCTTCATCGACTGGAGATGTTATCTCGGATGCGAGTCAGACTCAGCTGCAGCAAGCTCAGAAAATCACTCGAAGCCACACCACCACACCTGGTTCCTCAAGGACCAGAAGATTGAAGGAGACGTCGAGAGTTGCGAGTGCGCCTACCAATGGCGAGATGGCGAAAAGACCGAGTAGCGTTCGATCCTCATCGCTGAGCCGACCGCAGTCCTCGGCTTCTACCCGTAGACAACCGTTGGAGACCAGGGAGCTGAGGCCGCGGCCATCCCGCCTCGATTTGAACCCGTTAGATCCACGATTGAGCTCCTCCTCCCTCCCATTGCCAGAAGCTCGTTCCCCGCGCATAAAACCCTCCAGACCAACAACTCCTGCCACTGCCGGCCTCCCCCACCGACCAGCAGATACACTCCACAGAAAACATACACATTCCCATCCCAAACCACTTCTCACCCCCTCTTCATTGAATGATGCGCAAAAAGTAAAGCTGCTACGACAGAATTACTTTCGCTGCGAAACGCTATTTATCACCGCCTTGGAGGATATTTCTAATCGTCTAGTGATTGTTCCTAAACCTGCCCGTTTGAGCGCTCTGCGCGCGGAACTTGCTCTCATAGCCCAGGACCTCCCAGCAGAAGTGGACATTCCGGTGATTTGTCCTGCGACACTGGTGGATGGAGCCCCAGGGAAGAGTCGTCATCATCGTATTGTACGACTCAATCCTGCCGAAGCAACAGTTCTGAACAGTGCTGAGAAGGTTCCATATTTGTTGATGGTAGAGGTACTGCGGGATGATTTTGATTTCGACCCATCGACGAGCGACAATGAGAGGTTGTTAGCCAAGTTATTGTCCGAACAAGGGTCTGGAAGGAGGAGGATTTTCGACTTGTCAGAATCAGCTCGGATGCCTCATGGAACAAAGTCAATGGAGACTGCACCGGACAGCGTCTTTGAGCCGTTCTCTGGAGACCTTGGGAGCTCACCTCTCATAAAACCGGCGGATGATGCAACAACGGGAAAAGAGAATCTTCCACCGTTGCATCCGCCCAGGCTCTCGAGTGGTGCTATAACCTTATCTACAGCTTCTGGACTTGTGACTCCCAGGACTTCAGGTGCTTCGACATCAAGATCGAGCAGCCCTGGAGCACGGAAAATGACGTTGCCGGGTGTCGGAAGATCTGGGGCTGTTGATCAACCAGACTTTTCGGCACTTGCTACTCACATGAGAACGGCGTCTCAAATGTTGGCTCAACTCGATTCAACAAACGGCAAGAGGCCCAGACATGAGGTTGCTGCCATCAGAGCCAAGATCATTGCTAGTATGCAAAGCTTAGAGGAGCAGAGTTTTGACCTTGATAATGGGGCCAACTTGCCCACCTTCGATACCATTATGGCGAACGCCAACGTAGCAGCTGCTAACATCGATCCAGAGGAAATTGAGGATGAAAGTCAAACTGACTCTGCCTTGAACACTGGAGCCGGAGCAGCTCGGATGGAAAATGATGAGAAGACTGGAGGTGTCCAGAGGAAAGGAGACAGAGACGACCCCAGTGCCGCGACTTTCGGAGAAGCATGGAGTATGAAGAAAGAACGAATCCGAAAATCCTCGCCATACGGCTGGATGAAGAACTGGGACGTTTTAAGCGTCATTGTCAAGACCGGAGCAGATCTGAGACAGGAAGCTTTTGCTTGCCAGCTTATTCAAGTGTGTCACAAGATCTGGAAAGATGCAGGAACGCCCGTCTGGGTGAAGCGTATGAGGATCCTCGTTACTGGAGAATCGTCTGGATTGATTGAGACTATCACTAATGGTGTTTCACTCCATTCGCTCAAGCGGAGTCTGACCCTTGCGACCATTGAATCCGGCCAGAATCCAAGAAGAAGGATTGCGACTTTGAAAGATCACTTCGTGAAGACTTTTGGTGCGACTGATAGTGATGGATATCTGGCTGCTGTCGATGCCTTCAAGCGGTCTCTTGCTGCGTATAGTATCATCTCTTATGTTCTTCAGTTGAAGGATAGACACAATGGTAATGTTCTCATTGATAATGAAGGACATATCATCCATATCGACTTCGGCTTTATGCTTTCAAATTCTCCCGGATCTGTGGGATTTGAGGCTGCGCCGTTCAAGTTGACCCAGGATTATGTGGATGTGCTTGGTGGAGTTGGCTCTCAGCATTTTGAGGACTATAAGAAGTTATGTAAACAGGCCTTCCAAGGTAAGTCATCCACTCCAAGCACTGCCAATGCAGTTTGCTAACCAATACTAGCGCTGCGAAGATCTGCAGATAACCTCATTGACCTCGTCAACATGATGGGTCGAGAATCCAAAATGCCCTGCTACTCATATGGCGTTCAGCAAGCTGTTAATAGTCTAAGACAGAGGTTCCAGCTTCAGCTTAGCGCAGATGAAGCAGAGCAGTATGTTGAGAATGACCTAATCGGGAAATCACTGGGAAGCTATTATACACGACTGTGAGTGACGCCTTTAATTTTATACCTTCTAGGCAGGGATATATCTGTATGAGTTATCGAACTGACTGTCATTTACAGATACGATACTTTTCAATATCGCACGCAGGGTATATATTAGTGCCGTGTGCGCGGAGCCATGTTTGTTGCATCTCGGCGGCGTTGGATTTCTATTGGCATTTACATGGTTCACGAGATTAGATGGTGGCTCGTATTAGAGGCGGCTAAAACGAGACTGGAGGGCCATAATGAAGTAGTGTTAACAAGGAGAAGTCTGGAGGAGACGGCGCTCACAGACCAAAGTGGAAGATGCGGTATGGATCTGTGACGTAAGCCATGCTTGGTAGTATGCTAGAAGAAATGATCAATGACTATCAATGATTAAGCAAGCTTTTTGGGTCTTTCTCTCACTGGCTATCTTCTCTGTGTGTACATGCTGCCTGTGTTTTCTTCCGTCCTTATTGCCTATCTTAAGCGCTGAAATTTGAAGAATCTTTTGACTGCCCCGAAGACTCAAGTTCTGGCCAAATACTCCCGCACGTTGAGAAAGACGGCCGGTTTTTAACCATGATTACTTCAGTCTATCTGCTCACTTTCCCCGGCTAACATCCGCCCTTCTACGTATTTTCGTATCCTACGAGTGTTTGAGGACATTTGGATTTGCTAGATCTAAGTATGTTGTTCTTATTTGTTCTGTGGTTTCCTCACAACTCGATTCTGCGCTTCTGTCTACCTCCACAATGGACGCTAGGCTTGTCCTCTGTCTATTTCTTTTGCCTTCTTACTTTGTTTATTTCGTGTTCTCTATTCTTGCTCCGTCATCAGTGACACAAAGCTGTTCTTTCGTATGGTTGACAGGAAATTTGTACTTTCATGTCTGGATTTGTATGTTCCGAAATTCCAACCTACTGGAAAGGAATCTGAGAAGACTTTTATTCAGCCAGCGGAGCATTCTCTCTGGCCGAAAATCATTCGTAAGGCGCTTTTCTTCCTCTAGAACCTCCTCTGGAACTTCATAGAGTGCAATAAAAGTTGTTCTCCAACAAAGTGCCTCAAATCTGGAGATTGTTTGAGATTTAATGACAGCTTTACTAGGCTCATATTGAAAATGACAGCGAAAACGAAATACAAATATACTGAATGTGGCAGCCTTCCTTCTCCTAAATTCGAAAGCATCTTTGAAGCGGAAACAGCCTGAGACAAACGATTCGAACCCGCGTTGTCCACCAATGTTTACGTTGCACTTCGCTACTCAACTGTTTACCTGAGGCGACCGACTTTCTAACTTTGTATTTCAACCTCAATCCTGACATCTTGACCTCTCTACTTCTCATTAAAATTTCGATCTTGAGTTCGATCTTGACGCTCCTCGTGTCATCGACCTGAACTTCGTACTTGATTGATTCCCCAGCACAGAAATACGAACCCCTCGCGTCTTAACGCGAACTCCTCGACGGACATATCAAAAAAGTAAGAATCATCTTGTCTCTGCCACTTCCTGAAGTTGGTTTATCTCTGGACCAACTCTCTCTTTCTTATAGGGATCTTCTCCAGCACAGCAGACAAAATTCATCCCCACGATGCCTCCAACGAGAAGTAGAGAGCATGAATGGACCAGATTCGAGGTAAGCGCACTTTCCCAAAGAAGCTCGGATCCAGAGTCTATATATCAGAGTAGATTCAGCTAACTTTTTTCGTAGCTGCATACAATGCTCTGTCTCATTGCTCGTGGTGCTCATCTCGCAGAGCGACCCAGTAAGCGCACCGATAATTCCGATCTAACTCGCGGCAACACATACGAGAAGTTCGCAACCCTCTTCAACGAAGCCGTACACGGTAAGTTCAACTATGCAGCCGACCTCGACAAGAGAGAGATTATTCGTATGCTTGAAACTCTCTTGGTCAAGCGCATGAATGTCGTAGGCAAGAATGGACTAGTTGAGCGGCAACGTGGAGGTAGAATCACTCGGGCTTTGAGACTGGCATGGGAGCGAACTGATGGTAGAGATTTCGATGGCAGCATTGCCGAGTGGGAGGGTGGACGCAGAGAGAAGGTCATTAAGCAGGATATGATTGCCCGTGGTCTAATTCCAGAGGACGATGCGATGGCTGAGGAGAGTGCAGCAGCAAATGGTGCGCATTATTCTGGCACTGATTCGTCATTGGGATTTACTGACAAATTAGCTGCCAATCGAAACAACTCGTCTCTTCCGACCTTCAATACATACACTTCCGAACCCGTCAAAGTATCTGCAGCCTATGCTCGTCGATACACGCCTCGTGCGGGTCAAAAGGCTTCTACCGAGGATTCAATACAGATGAGTAGCTATCTCAACCAACAGCTCGAAAATGTCAATACATCTGCCCCCTCTGCTTCCCGAACTCCCAATAGAGGCAAGAAGAGCCAACTCTCGGCTGCATATATCGACCATGCTGATACCAATGATCATGACTTTCCGGCACCTCCACCAAAGATTCTGGCTGCCTCTACGATCGCGAAGAAGCATGACGCTGCTATGAACACATTGAGTTCATTTGCTGTAATTCCTTCAAAGCTTCGGGAGAGTAGCAAGTTTGATTGGATGAACGATAGAGCAGCGAAGCCTATGGATACCCCCATCGATGCAAGCGTTCCGAATGGCAGAGTTGGTGCGAAGGGAGAAATCGTCAAGTTGAAGCGACCAGGTCGAAATGCTGGGCGTAAGGAGACTTACTCCAACAAAGGATTAAGTGGAGAGATGGAACGTAGTGCTGACGGTTTCGGCGCTGGGAACAACATCAGCACTGGAGCCCACGGCCAAAACCCTGAGATCCCTTATGGTACCACCATTAATGCCCATCCGACCTCTTCATCGTTTGAAGTTCCAGGCAGCTCGGCAGTTCCAGCCCAATTTCATGCCCAGAAGCCTCCTGGTAGTGCAGAATTTGCTGCTAATAGAGCTTTCGATCAAGACATGAATTATACACGCAGTCGAATCTTTGATGGTAATGCTGCTCAGAACGGTGGACATGTTCACGGTTATGGAAACGGTTCGACCCAAGCTACCAGTTCTGATGTCGAGGCGAATCACAATGTTGAGGAGGAATCCGAGGAAGAATAAGCAACCTAGTTAGCTTATGTTCATTCGGATCTTGCGATGCATAGTACATGCAATACAGATAGGATACTTGGCAAAGAATAAGCACTTCAGCTTTCTTTCTTATCATCCATACGAACTTAGGATAGGACAAGATTGATATGCCCCTCTTGTTTTCACAACAGTGGTATGATATCAGTTGAATTCAATGATGTTTTCACGACTATGCTAGTTGCTGTGATACTTTGAGCTAGATCTGCACGCTTGCTTAACGGTCTGAAGCGATTATCTTTGATACAGAACAGAAAGTGAACGTGTGACACGAAGTTGGTTTATAATTGTCTACCGGCCCCTAAATTGTTGTCCTATTTCCGTTATTGTATTGAATCTGCGAGCTGCAGCTGCTCTGGTTTTCTCTACCTTCATCGGTCTAGCTACTTTGACTTGAAGTCTTCGTGAGAGGTGTATACTTGCTTCTAAAAACATACTGAACTATTTTTGTTTCAGGAAGTCCAATGACAGCAAGGAAAAATTCCACATCTCAAGCAACAAAAAAGTTTTCAATAATACCCTCTAGGTTGAGAAAGCTCGTCAAAATGTTCGGGGACTTCTTTCTTGCGCGCCAGACCCTATTTTTCTAACTATATACGTCAGGCTTAGATTTTTCAACGATAATACTAATCCCGAATTCTTGATACTATCAAGGACGGATATGATTCTTCATCCATTTGACGAATGCCTTCTCTGATTCGCAAGACGCGTTGATACCTAAGAGTCGATTTATAACCATATGACCATGGACTTCGCCTGGGAAGTTTAAAACAGTTGTGCGTGTATGGCCACCCTGCGTATGTTGAGTCAATCAAATGCGATAATATATGTGATCAGTCTAGGAAATACCTTAAGTTTTTCACAGAACAAAGATGTGTCGTCTCGTATCAACTCGTCGTCCCCATATATGACGAGTATTTCATCGACTGGCAGGTCGCTCCACCACTCAGTCGGTGTCAATAACGGCGCATTCCAGGAGTCTGGTGCTGCTTGTGCCAAGAAATTCCTTGCCCAGTAGGACAGACCGGCGGCAGTCAAAACATCTCTATCTTTGTTTAAGTGCATCGATTCTGTAGACGTGTTCATAGCGACCCATGGTGAAATGAGGATGGCGCCCGAGAACTTGCCCTCAATTTTCAGAGGAGATACCAAAGGGTTCGGGTGGCCAAGGTGGAGGATCAAACCTAGTAAAATATGAGCACCCGCTGATTCTCCCAGCAAGGTGATTGCGGATGGCAATATTTTCTCAGAGTGAACCAAATGCTCAATAAGAGATACAGCTTGTTGTAGTTGGCAGGGATAGTGATTAGTCTTCTCAGAAGCCAGACCTGTAAGAGAGTAAATCAGTTCCGACGCGCATAGAATGTGGGCCGCACTCTTACCATACTGAAGAATGACCACGGCGAAGGGTGTTGTGGTCGGGTCTGCAAAACCGAACGCGAGAGACAATTGCTCATCCAAAATTGGAGACATGTAGCCACCGCCGTGGAAGAAAATAATAATCTTGGATGCCTCAGATGAGCCAAGCCATTGAGCAGTAGTTCCGTCTGGAAGTTGAATTTCCGATTGATTTATGCCATGCTTTCTGGCGAACTTTTTGCACGTTTTGGATGTCTTAGGACGCAAATTCTGGATCCCTACAGCATCTAGGCCAGTTTGATAATCGCGAACAGCCTCATAGGCAATTCGTTGATGAAATGTAAGACCATTTTTGGGGTCATGGAGGAGGGCTTTCACAGCTTTGAATGCGACCCCGAGCGCTATACACCGTTTTCGTTAGTGCGCAACTCGTTGTCTGAGGAGTGTCTTCAGCTGTAAATAAAGGGATTTTATCACTTACTTATCACCGTGGCCTTTAAGAGAAGAGCCAGCCATCCCCACAGACTGAGGCGAGGGGCATTCTCCACCATTGAGTAGAACGGCTCCCCGTTTCGGAGACTGATACTCAGACTTCGACAAAGTGGCTCTGATAACAGATTATACGAACGATATCCAACTATTCTCCGAAAAGGTACCGTCTCACCCATGTATCTCAACAATCAATAGGCAATCTTAAAAAGACAGGCAGCTGCGGTAGTGCTTACGAAATAGTGGCTACGTCGAAATATGACACCACACCGCCTTCGCTTACTGCTATGTTTGTAGTGTACAATCTCGGCGACCCTGTCTAAGCCGGGATTACTGCCATGGTGCTCCCACCTCCAAGTGAAAATCAAGGTGAGACGGAGGACGAAAGTAGCAACTCCGCGCTTACATGTGTCTGATATCTGTGTCTGCAAATACCGACTAAGTGAATACATAATTCCCATCAATTCTTTCTTCCTTGATTGTATAAAGTCTTTTTGTGTTTGGCCACTGACTTACTACACTTAAACTACACAACTACTGTCGATCAATCACAAAGTTATCGTGAAAAGATCGACAATGGAGATAATACCAGTTCCTCCAAACGATCGACGACACCCCCTCCGCAACATCCGCACAAGGACTTTTTTCATCCTCGATAATTGTTTGGACGAAGGGATTCTCAAGGACGCTCTCACTCGCCTGATCCGGGATCATTGGAGAAAGTTGGGCTCGAGACTTGTGGCTCGGCCAAATGGTGGACTGCTTGAATACCATCTTCCACGCTCGTTTGGAGAGAAATATGTTTTGTTCAACTGGTCTTCGCAGGGATACGATCATTCAATAGACAAAGTCCCATCCTTGCCGAAAGCTACCCCGCCTGAGATGGGTGTCCGTCTCCTTCCTCATCTAAGCTCAGTCGAGAGTTGGTTCAGACCGTCAGATTGGCCATTCGAGCAAAAGGATGACCTCCCAGATACAGCACTACTCTACGTGCACATATCGCTCTTTACTGATGCAACTGTTATCGCCATTAGTTGCCCTCATGTACTTGCAGACCAGTTCGGAATGTCTAACATCATGAAGGCGTGGCTGGGCGAGACCAAGGGCGAGGCGCCTCCTTCAATGGTGGGCGTGAATGAAGATATCCTTGCGAACATGAAGTCATACGCTGACTATGTCACGGAAGAGGTGGTACGGAAAGGGAGGATAAGAGTGAGGGGAAAGATGGAATACCCGCTTATCATTGCAGGCATCATTCCAGAAATAGCTTTGCATCGGAAAGAGATTCCGCATACTCTATTCATTCCTCTACCGCTGATAGAGTCGTTGCGTAGAACTCACACAAAAGCATTGACAGAGAAGTACGGGACTGATCCTGGTATAAGTAAGGGCGACATTGTTACTGCTATTTGTTTGAAGGTACGTCAACTCGAGAAAGATGAAGGGGCTGCTCGAAGATTGCTCACCATATCAGCTCTCTCAAATGCACGTTAAAAAAGGTCGGATGATGTCACTATCTCAAACCATAAATTGTAGGCATATTTTCTTACCTGTGCTTTTTCCCATCTCCTTTTCTAATAAGACCTTTGTCTAGTACGTGGACGTATTCCCCAGTTGGATCGTGACCGCTACGCATTCATCCACAACTCGTTAAACTATGCCACAGCGCGTTTTCGACTGGAACCTTCAACGTCACTTGGCGAAGTAGCATATCAAAACCGGCAAGCAGTTCTTCGGGCCATTGATCCGAAAGATATTGAAATCAGCATAGCGGTCACCGGTGAAATGGCGCGGCTTAAGCAACCAATGGTTATCTGCGAGCCATTTGAGAAATTCTACCATGTCACAAATTGGTCGGCAGCATGGGCAGGATTAGACTTCAGTGCTTGTATCAAGAATCAAGAGCAGGAAATGAAAGATCGCCCAAAAGTGAACATTTTGGTCTTGGGAGAAAGTAAGGAGCGGAAAGCGCCTGGTCGTTGTAAGTGAATCTAGTTTTAAAGTCGGCTTTAACATTACTAAAATTCTGCGTAGTTAGTACACCAGTTCTTTGCAAGACCGCAGAAGGATACTGGTGTAATTTCTGTGTATCAGAAAGAACGGAGAAGTTGATTAAGGAGTACCTAGTAACAGATCCAAAACTGGAGAATCTTTAAGACTTAGTCAGAGCTTTTTGATGCAGAAAAAGAGAAATTTGTTGATTTATCATGAGTGTTCGGTTTGGGTAAAAGGAGGGAACAGACGAGAGGATGGAAATATGTATTAAATGGTCAAACATAATAATACTACAACTGCTCTCGCCTAAATATAATTCCATTTTTGGTCAATGTTTACACGTCCGAAGCAAGAGGCGTTTAATTTCTGAGGCAGATAATCTACACGGCCATCACAACTCTCGGCTCTTTTGCAGTCAGTATTGCTTAGCCGCCGGATGGCCATATCAGATCTTTGCCTACAGCTCGGGTTGCCTGAGGTATCAAGTGCTTGCAATTTGTCAACCTGGAGAGTTATGGCTGTGTTTTTGAGCCCATGAAGGGATTGAATGCTGAGTTAGTATCGGTGGTGACGGAACAAAGTGGAAAGTACAATTGTGGGCTGATTCAGTTGTATCATCAGCTTCATGGTCGAAACTGGTGGTTCAAGATCCAGAGGCAGGGAAGTTTTGTATTGTAGACAAATGATGTTCGGGTGGTCACTTAATTTGATTCTCTTCTGGGCGTAGCCTTAGGTCGGGGAATTGATAGAACATAAGTGATTTTATCAAAGTTTCTACAGCTAATTCATCGCCTATAATGATGGAGTTTCCAAATCGGTCATGAAAAACTGGCATGCAGTTGCACGATTTGAACTTGTCGATCTCACGTGACCAGACTCAAACCTGCTCAGGCCCGGCTTAGCTTCGGCGCAGATCTGCTCAAGTCCAAGATTTAAGTTCTTCCAAGACATGGGAAATGGTTGTTCTATGGCGAAAATTGTATTCATATTAGTGTATTGAAAATGGAATAAGCAAGATAATGGACAAAGATGCACGTTCTCTGCGGGTTGATATTTTTTGCTGTATATAAATTTATTTAAGATTGTGGTATTCATCTTCCAAAGGACAGATGGCCGAGCTGGTTATGGCGCCAGGTTAAGGTTTCCTTAACAACATTTCCTGGTCACGAAAGTGGCGTGGGTTCGAGTCCCACTCTGTTCAAGAGTTTATCTTTTTGCATTTTTTATCCTTTTGGGGAGCTATCTTTTGTTTGAATGATGAGTTTTCAGTGGTCGATCAGCTTTCATTTTTGGCGGCTACCGTAAGCGAGGCGGGGTTCCGTTACAGATGCGGGGCAGCATGATTTTGATTTGACCACACTTCTATTTAGCTGCTTGAAATCTACCTTACCCTTAACCTTCCTAACAGCATCTCTTATGAAAAGCCACAACAGAACGCTCCTACGCAATAGAACAGCAAAAGCAATAATAAAGTAAAACTACCTAGGCTCTATATTACAAAGCGTACAACTGCCACCTCCTAGCTAGCTACCGCTATTTGTTTCCACTACAGCTGCAGCAGGAGATTGTTGAGGTAGATAGGTCGAAAATTGAAGTAGATAGGTCCACTTTTATTACCGAGCTTATGCGTAGCATATGTAGGGGTATTGAGTGGCAAGTGTAGGGGTTTTGAAAGTTGAAGTGTATAGGTCCACTTTTACTAGAGATTAGGCAAGCTTAGACCCCTACCCTACTCTCTTCTTACGAAGGGCATATGCCCGGCATATGCCTAGCATATACTTCCTACTTACTTAGGGGGTTAGGGGGCGGTGGGAGCCCCCCGTATTAGTATATCTTATATTCTTGCACATGCCCGGCATATGCTCCCTTCTTCTTTACTATATGGGTTAGGGTTAGGGGGGTGGGTAGCTACTCGGGGGCTGAGCCTATAGTTAGCGTATATACTGCGTATATACAAAGAAAATGGTTGGGCTGGCGCTCGGGTGGGAGGTGGAAAATAATAAAGAGGATAGGTGTTCTAATATCAAGTAAAGAGTTAAATCTATTGAGCATGTGCTGCGCATAAGCTCGGTAATAAAAGTGGACCTATCTACTTCAACTTTCGACCTATCTACTTGAACAATCATCTCCAGCTGCATAACCTTATGGGTCCCCAAAATACGAACGGGATATACTTTGGGTGACCACATGCATTTTTGTGAACCAGTTCTCGACTCTTGACCTTCATTCCCCTACACACTTTGGAACCCATTGATGGTTTGAAGCGACAATAGCTGAGCAAATGTTATGTTCTGTGAAGGCAATGTGTGTACGGACACTCGTTATAATCGCAAATTTCCGCTGTCAGAGACCTTGAGAATATGTGTCAATGGTCTCTACTATTCTTGGAGAATTGTAGGTATAGCACTTGAGGAGCTTTTGTTACCCAGTGTAGTGTTTTAGATGATTTTTGGACTCATGTGCTTTTTTTTTTTTTTAGGTATCTTATGTTCGGGTGGTTGGTACTCGGTTTCTGGTGTTGCTGAGTGGCTTTATATGTGCTGGAATACAGACAAAGACTGAAAGAACAATGAACTTCGTAGTTAGAATTTTTAGACAGTACCAACACTTCTATGCATGTCAATTTGTGCACATCAAACAATCGCAATGGAATCTCAGAAGGGGCAAGCATTATCGAGAGCTTTAAAGTTTTGGTAGTTTCTCTAGTAGACCGGAAATCGGTAGCTTTTACTAGAGAGACTCTGCAAGCCTTGTTGAAGAAACTTGAAATTAATCAGCATTACCACACAGCGTATTCGCGCCAGTGCTCCACAGATAGCACATTCATGCTTCCCATCTGTTCGCAAGTACGCGCAGCCGTCTTTCCATCACATAGTGTACACGCTGTCGAGCTCTTGGGACTTGAAGCTAAGTACTCCTTGCCTATTCCAAGCAGTCGTCTGCCATCCGCCGTCCTATGCTATTACAGTACCCATACTTGATTGTTTAATTGAACACATATTCCCCTCCTTCAAAAAGGCCAGCTCGTCTTTCTCTTGCGCACGATATTGATCGGTGCGGTCCTTTCCTCGATCCCATCTCCAGTCCCAACATCTTCCCCTTTGCTGTCCGTATTCCCTTCATTCGCCCCATTGCTTCCTCCACCTTCTATTGCAGTGTGGCGGTCTCGTGACTCGGCAGCAACGCGCTTGAGATAACAAACCCGGCATTCGTAATTGACACTTTCTGTCGCAGGTGTAATCGGACAGACGGGGGCGGAATTGGTGATTCTGTCTCGCTTTACTCCACACGATTGGAATCGAGAATAGTGTCTGCACGAGCAGGCATAGATTCTGGTGACGGAAGAGCACATTGTGAAGGTTTGGTGTGCGGATCTTCTTTTCCTTTTGTTTTTAGGTGAGGCCTAGTTGCTGGTGGAGGCTTGGAGATTTGAAGGCCTGTTGTTAACGCTTCAAGTTCTTGAACTGGAAATCAACTTATAGTTGAAATGAAGTCCGGATCTGGTGTTTTGTTGTGGAAGATTGTTTTGTTGAACAGACGTAAATACTGTGATAGTTTTGGAAGAACCAAGCTCCTTGTCCGTGCCTGGGGAAAGATATATTTGGAAACAACAAATTGATAGCTTTGAGCGGGACAAAATTTGGTTGCGAAATTAGCGAGCCCCTGAAGCTTTTGGCAGGTGAACATGGCAAAATTGGCCGTTGGACTGAAGTCACTTTCTGTACGTAGCATTCTGTCAGTGTATTAAGGGTTTACCATTAGCAATGGAAATAGTATATATTATCTCGTGAGAATATTGCCAAGAAACATATCTGAGTAGAAGTCTGAGAAGGCATGATTGATACGGAGACCTTCAGAAAATGTTCTCTATACCGAGAAAACCCACTGCTGTGAACATCTGCTATATAGCCACCTGCATATTTGACTGTTGTAATACGAAAACAAAGATTCATATTACCTACCCACGTCCTTCATTTACAAGCACTCTAATTATTTCGCAGTATTCTTCTTCTTTTTCTCCTGCTTCTTCCTCAATTCGTCCAGCTCCGTCGCTCTTCTCTCCCTCTCGCAATCATCACACAACGCAAGTGATTCTTGATAAGCTTCGGTCGTCGGGCATTGTACGCTGTCAGTGATGTGATGGCGCGTGCGGTTGCCACAGGACTCATATCTGCTTCGCGATCTGATCATATGGCCGCAGATTGCCGACATGACCATATATCTTGTGCACATTCCAGGTATAGAAGTGCGGGTCGGAGATAGATATGACTTGCTACAGCAGGTTATTGTTGGAGAAGTCTGTATGCTCTTGGCTTTCGCCTTGATCTTTTTTCGATAATTTCTTGACACTGAAACTGGATGGTGGATCGGATTTTAGGAAGGAAATGAAAAGGTTCGTGCCTTTATGTACTTCAATCAAGGCCACCGAATCATTCACACGTATTTTTCTGAGAACAGTGATGTGTAAAGGAACAAGCCGGAATATGACAGCTATCCTGAACAGTGCTGATTCACGCATCGGACATGGCAAATCAATACCACTCCCATTCTCAACAATTTCAGGAGTATTTGACAAAGTCTCCAATGCTCAATTAACTTCCCAAATGTGGCAGAAATGTGTCGGAGCTTCGTTGACATCGAAATTGTTGAGCTCTTTAACAAATGGTGATACCAAATTAATCCCGTCTCCGAGATCGCGAGGTAATATAAACATCTCATCATTGCTTCTCCAGACACCAGACTTAGACCCCAAGAGAAGCGAGGCACGAACCCATCTAAAAGCAACATATATAATACCCAACTTCAAAGCTTAGCCTTCCCACTCTCAATGCCCCTCCAACCAGCCTTATCCAGGGGCTTGTATACCTTCCCGTCAAGCCAAAATAGTCGATCCGCACTTGCTTTCCGTTTCGACCCAGAGCTCGGAACCCAGCTCTTCTTCGCCATATCGACTTTGGATTTCTTGAACGTAGCATTGGCTTCGATTCTAGATACTGATAAGCATATTCTCCAATATCGGTTTGTAAAGAGGGGGATCGTACTCTTTTGTGATCCTCACCAGTCTGGGCAGTGCATAATCTGGCAGACCCGTAGCTTTCAACTTCTCATACAAACCACTCATAAATGCGTCTTCGCCACAACTAGGGCCTAGTGTAAGCGCTGCAGCTCCAGCTTGGCCGTCGTATCTATCAAGTGTGTCAGTTTCTTGTCTCCTACACGTACCGGATCAAACTTACCCAGCTAGAACAACGCCCCAAACGACCGCATCAACCACATCCTCTAATTTCGCAATATGATCTCTCACCTCGCCTGCGCTGACATTCTCTCCCTTCCATCTAAACGTATCGCCCATACGATCGTGGAACCGCACCCATCCATCATGATCCATGATAAGCAAATCTCCCATCTTCTGCCACAAATCGCCTTTGACAAACACATCTCGCATGAGTTTTTCCTCCGTCGCTGCTGTATTGTTCAGATACTCCGTTAAGAATGTCCTATTCTTTACACGTCCAATAACCTCCCCGACCTCCCCCAGTTTAGCGGGGACGCAGAACCCCGTCGTAGGAGAACGGTAAGGCGTTGAAGTATTAGAGTCAAGCACGATAATTTGCGTGTCCATATCCATTCGTCTCCTCAAGGGGCCCGCAAAACCAATCTTCCCAGCTCCCCATGAACCGCGGCCAAAATTATCGTATTTCGCCAGGCCTTCCGTAGAGCGATAGAACTCCCTGATTTCCGGCACATTAAACCTCTGCTTGAACTTCTCCCAGATCTCCGCCCTCAGCCCATTGCCAGCTGCTACGATACAGCTATGGTCTTTATCATACGGACCTTCGGGCGAGTTCACCAGATATCTGCACAGCTCGCCAACATACAGAATCCTGGTGGCGCGGGAATCGTGCACATCCTTCCAGAACTTGGAGGAGGAGAATTTGCGCGCGAGGCACATGGTCGAGCCTGTACCGAGGCTGTAGCATACCAGTGTGAAGAGAGCGGTACCGTGGAAGAGAGGCAGAGGTGAGTAGGTGCGTAAGGGGAAATATGTGCTGGGTGAGTCCAGATCTGGGCTCAGTGGATTTGACGTCACGAGAAGTTGGTGATTGAGGATTGCGCAAGCTTTGGGCTTGCCGGTTGTTCCAGACGTGAAGATCAAGGCGGAGATGTCTGCTGGAGTGGCTTTGGCTGTGTGAGTGATACGGGTTGGAGCGGAGAGAGTGGACGAGGTGATGACTGTGAAGGAATCGGTTGTTGGTTGTGTTGGACTAGGAAATGAATCCAAGTTGAGGGCGAAGTGGGATGGAGAGCTTTTCATGAATGAGCTGAGATCTGGAGTTGATATTATGATCTGCGCTGTTGAGATATCGAGACAGTGTTTTAGAGTTGCGTCTAACTTTTGTCAGCTGGATCTCTGTGTTATTGTGACTTGCATACCTCTCAGATTAGTATTGATCAAGGCTGCAACGGCCCCCAACTTCGAAAGCGCCAAGATCGTGACCAACATTTCTGGCGAATTCGTCATGAACACAGCAACATAAACCCCTTTCACCACACCCTGACCCTCAAGGAATGAAGCGAGCCGATGAACATCTATAAATTATCAGCATCACTCTCACAATCTCACTGTCAAAAACTCACCTCTTTTCAGCTCCCCATATGTCCAAGTCCTTCCCTCAAACCATAAGGCCTCCACGCCCTCATCGATACGATCAAACATGGCAAAGAGACTACACGTATCTCCCAATTCCTTGATCCTAGCGCCAAGTCTCTCACCCCATTCCCGATCATATCGCAGCTGTCTCAAGTCCGCACCTATCGAAAATCGAGCATTGAGATACGCCCCTGCAGCCACTGCCGTGGCTGAAAGTATAGTTCCCGTAATTGGATCCATAATGGATTGGTTTTCATAGACCAGAGATTAAGATGGAGAGAAAAGAAGGACGAGAGAAGAGAGGGACGGTCCGGCGAAGAGCGTAGAAATGAGGTTGGGAGAAAATATACCCCACGATATGCACACCCCTGCGGTGTTTATTGCTCCACAGCGGCATGAGGCATAATTGATCGAGGCGTGGCGTAAGCAGAACGGTTACAGCCAACCAGATCCTGCGAGCCCAGCCTCACCCTGCATGGAGCACTAATTTGCGTATAATAAACTCCAACGTCGAACCTACGCCAGGACTGCACAATTCTGGAAATTGTGCACATTCTGAGAGAGAGATTCAGCCGAGTTTATACTACCAAACAAGCAGAAAAGAAGCGATTACAGAGCATAGTCTCAACGAAAGGACGACATCTGAAGTCGGAAATAGACTTTGGGCTGTCAAAGATGCTGGCATCGCGGCTGCCGGTGTCGTTGCCGAAAACGTGGAGGCGGCCCCAAACCCCTGTTTTACGCGAGTCATGCCCCACACTACCCCGCGTCTCGCGGGGCCAGGGATGCATCTGATAAACTTTTACCCTTTCTCCAACATCCCTTCGCGTCTACCGTTTCACTCCTCTTTCATTCCCACCTTGTTGTCTCTGTGTGTAATTCTTTTTTTGTACAGCAGTCATGTCGTCAACTACGCAGAGGATCTCGTCCGTGCTGGCGCACTTGAATCCTTTGGCTGAGAGCGGGAGGAGCAAGCTGTTGAAGAAGAATGACGATGATATAGTATGTACTCGTGAGAAAGTAGTCCAAGAAGCGTCACTAACATGTCAATTATCAGGTGATCACCTTTGCGGCGAGAACAGCTCTCACCAAAGCAAGGAAAGGAGGTCTAAAAGACACCAAAATCGACGACCTCCTGATTGCTCTCCTGACGGTACCTTCCCCTTCCAAATATCAATTTCAATATATGACACTAATAAAACCAGCATGTCCGCGAGAAATCCAACCTGGACCCCTCACTCGTCGAAGACGTCTGTCTCGGCAACGTGCTCGCGCCCAACCAAGGCTACGTCGCACGCTCCTCGGTGCTCGCAGCCGGGTACCCCATCAGCGCCGCAGCCTCAGTCGCCAACCGGTTTTGCTCGTCAGGACTGCTCGCCATCCAGCAGATCGCCAACCAGATCATCGCCGGCTCGATCGACATCGGGATCGCAGTAGGCGCGGAGTCCATGTCGACGAACCCAGACGGCGGGTACGGCGACGCGCAGAGCGAAAAGGTCAAGACGCACCCAATTGCCTCGCAGAACCTCATGCCGATGGGCCACACGAGTGAGGAGGTCGCAGGCCAGTTCAACATCAGCCGCGAGCGTATGGACGCTTTTGCTGCGCGCAGCGTGCAGAAGGCCGAGCGGGCGCAGAAGGAAGGCTGGACGAAGGACGAGATCGTACCGCTGACGGTGACGGTGACAGAGCCCGCAACAGGCGAGACGAAGCAAGTGCTTGTCGACCGCGACGACGGCATCCGCGCCGGCACCACGGCCGAGGGCCTAGGCAAGATCCGCGCAGCGTTCCCACAGTGGGCGCCAAGCAACACGACGGGCGGGAACGCGTCGCAGATCACAGACGGCGCGGCGGCTATCCTGCTGATGAAGCGGTCGCGCGCTGTCGAGCTGGGCCAGCCGATCGTAGGCAAGTTCTGTGGCGCGACGGTCGTGGGTCTCGAGCCACGCATCATGGGCATCGGGCCCAGCTTGGCGATTCCCAAGATTCTGGCTAAGACGGGTCTGGTGGTTGCAGATGTGGATGTTATTGAGATTAACGAGGCGTTTGCTAGTATGGTGAGTTGTGTTGCGTGCTAGTCTGCTTGGGTGCTTGCATGCTAGAGAAAGAAGGAGATTATGATACTGATGTTAAATAGGGCGTATACTGCGTCGAAAACCTCGGTCTGGATCCAGAGAAAGTAAACCCCAGAGGTGGAGCGATGTGAGTTTCTCTCTCCCGAATTTTCCCAAGTTCTCGCCCCTATAGTGGCGAAAGCAGCAAAAGCACAAACTAACAACCCACAGCGCCCTCGGCCACCCCCTCGGCTGCACCGGAGCGCGCCAGGTCGTGACAGCGCTATCCGAGCTACGGCGACAAGACAAACGGATCGCAGTGACGTCGATGTGTGTCGGGACGGTGAGTTTTCCTTCCTCCTCCTCCTCCTCCTGTCACTTTAGAAATCTGCGGTGTGTGAAGTATGGTCTGATGCTGATGTGAATCGCAGGGCATGGGAATGGCAGGTGTATTTGTATCTGAGCACTGAGCGTTGCGTTGCGTTGAGCGTCGATGTTTGATGTTTGAGGTTTGAGTTTGGAGAACTGAGAATTGAGAATTGAGAGGTAAAGCAACTGTGACTGGCTTTGTTTGTATGTATCTACCACACCACGCAGCGCTGTCTATACCTACCTATCTTACCTACCTTGATCCTTCTACAAACATCCGTCATATATATATAAACCAATCCAAACCAAACCAAATCAAACCAACCTAAATCCAAGTAAAGCCACAACTAGACTCGAAATCAAATCAACCAACCAGCCTTACTTATTTGTTCCCCTTTTCCTTTTTTCTTTGTCTCCCCGTCTCTCTCTTTCTTTCTTTCTTTCTTCATTTGGCTGTTTCCTGTCCTGTCCTGGTTTCCATTCCACAGCGCTTCGCTAAATCTAGCTAGGTAAGCGAGTTTGATTCTGTGAAAAAGGGGAAAGAGACATTGAGATGATTTCAACCAGCAAAGCAAGGTACCTTAAAGCACCTTACCCTACATCTTTAGTCACCGCATACCCGTCCGTTGCTACGGTACTATTGTTGTTGCCGCCCTACTCACTCTACACTCTGCATTCTGCACTCTACCATCAACGTAGCAAATGTAGCAAATGTAGTACATCTATCTACCTTAGGAATTCAACAATCTCGTAACTCAGCTCGTATGTATGCATGTAAATGAAACGTGCTCTCACTCTCACCCACCAAACCATACCTACCCATACCTCCCTCTCTTCTCACCTCCCCATTCTCACCTCTTCTCACCTCCCCATTCTCATCTCACCTCACCTCTTCTCACCTCACCAGACGCAACTACGTTACCAAAATACCACCATCCCATCCTATCATTCATTCCACCATCCCATTCCACCACCACATCCCCATCCCACTATTCTTCACTGCTAACAAGTAAGCAAGCAGCCAACCAAGCAGTATAGTCAACACAAACAACAAAAACAACAAAAACAACAACCGCGCTGTCTATACAGAAAACAGAAAAGGTAACTAACACAGCAACCTCTCTCTCCCTCTCTCCCTCTCACTTTTAATTTCACACTACCCACACACTTCACCTTACACTCCACTTCACTTCACACCCTTCACTGCACACCCATCATCTCCATGATTGAACGAGCTAGATTGCCCAAATTTTAAACCCCAAGTATTAAATGCCAATACCAAATTCCAACTGCCAAACCACAAATCCCAGAAACCAAATGCCGATGCGAAATGCCAAATCACAAAAACTAAACTACAAATCCCAAGAGCCAAGACCCCGTTTCCTTATCCATGTTTCCAGCTATACACTACCTTATGGACTATCACTCTGCACTAGCACTATGCACGCACTTCTCCAAGAATCATCTCGTTGGCTTCAGCAGATATGAGGATGCTAGATTGACATTCGCGCACACGCACACACAATGGGATTGCTGATCCGTGCTTCTACCCAGCCAGGAGGAGTTAGGAGAGATGACAAGACAAGAGTCTGCACCTAAACACAGCAGAAACAAATCAAATCAAATCAAATCAAATCAAAAAAGTGGTATAACGAGTTTATATTCCCCGTCAAAACGCAATATTCAAGTCTGTCTAACAACCTAATGACCTTAACCAAGGAACAAACTCAAGGATTACCAGCCAAAACTCCAAATAGCAGCAGGCCGTACCTAACCCCTCCCGAAAAGGGAAAACTCAAATCCTAATCCCGTTCAATCCATTCGCCACTCCATTAACATCCGACACATTGCCCGCGAGGTTTCTCTCATCGCGCAGCGTGTCTTCCGTGACCTTCTCCAAGCACCCGGCGGCGGCGGCCACGAAGCCCAGGTAGGGTTTGCTGGGGTATAGGACTCGGCTCAGGTACTCGGGGTGGAACTGCACAGCCACGTACCAAGGGTGGTCTTTCAACTCCATGATCTCCATGCGGACTCCCTTGTCATCCTTACCGATGAAATCAAGACCGGCGTCAGCCAGGCGGGTGACGTACTCGGGGTTGACTTCGTATCTGTGTCTGTGGCGCTCGTGGATCTCCTTGCTCTCACCATAGAGACGACGGAGACGAGACCACTCCGAACCATCCTGGAAGAGGGTTGGTCGGAGACCAAGACGCATGGTACCGCCGAGAGTCGTCTTGTCGATCTCCGGCATGAAGATAACGACTGGGTCCTTGCAGTTCTCGCTCAGTTCAACAGAGCTTGCGTCTTCCATACCACAGACGTTTCGAGCAAATTCAATGACGGCAATCTGCATACCCAAACAGATACCCAAATATGGGATCTTCTTCTCTCGTGCCCACTTTGCAGCGGCAACCATACCCTCAGTACCTCGCTGACCAAAGCCACCAGGGACGAGAATTCCATCAGCAGTACAGACTTCGTGCCAAGCCTTGTGGAAAGCAGCAGGGTCAGTGGTTCTGCCTGGCTCCTCAAGATTTGAAGCGTCGACCCAGATTAGATTTAGCTTCTTCCCGCATCTCATAGCGCTATGCTCTAGCGATTTGATGACAGACAAGTAGCTATCGTGGAGGTTTGTGTACTTGCCAACCAACGCAATGTTGACGGTATCAAAGAGACGGTCTTGTTGCGAGGTGAGACGCTTCCACTCAGTCCATGTACGGGTTCCCTTGTCGATGAGAGCCCGAGACATCTGGACATCATCGAGCTTGAGGAAATCCCGAAGAGTTGGGATCAATCCTTGCCCTTCAAGGAGAAGAGGCACATGGTAAGTCGAAGGAACGTTGTGGACAGCAATAACTTGCGCCGGTTCAACTTGACAGAACATGGCAACCTTTTCGATGGTACTTCTTTCCAGGGGAACATCGCAACGGCAAGCAATCTACTCGCATCAGTAAAATCCTCTCCACGAACTGCTCAACCTACCAAATCTGGAACCAGACCAGCACGGCCCACATCCCGAATAGCCTGTTGGGTGGGCTTTGTCTTCTGCTCGCCCTGGATGACCGGAACAAGAGAAACGTGGATCTGGATAAAGTTTCCCTTTCCAGCCCGACGCTTCAACTGTCTCATGGCCTCGATGAATGGCGCACTCTCAATATCGCCGACTGTGCCTCCCAACTCAATGATACACACATCCGGCGTCTCTTTCGAGTCATCGACTGGGATGCGCGCCACACGCTCAATCCAGTCTTGAATGGCGTCCGTCAAGTGAGGGACAACCTGGACAGTCTTGCCAATATAATCACCGCGACGTTCCCGCTCGATGACATGTTGGTAGATCTTGCCCGTGGTGATATTGTTCTCGCGGGTGAGGGTGATGTTGAGGTAGCGTTCGTAATTGCCCAAGTCGAGGTCGACTTCTCCACCATCGTCGAGGACAAAGCATTCACCATGCCTGACAGGTAATCAGCATGCCTGTTGCCGCACAGTCCCACCACAAAGCTGGAGGTGACTCACTCAGTGGGTGCCATGGTCCCCGCATCAACATTCATGTAGGGATCAATCTTGATGCTCGAGACGTGCAGCCTGACATGTTAGCCTTTTGTCCTGTACCGATCGCAGTCTCATGACCGCAGAAGCACAGCACTTATCTTAAGTCCAATTGTCTTGAGCAGCAGACCGGTCGAACTGGCTGTACGCACACGTCCGTTAGCCTTCTCTTCTCTTGCCCTCCATCATACAATCCAGTCTCCAATCCGCTCCGCAATTCGAGAATCCCATTTTCTCAATCCACATCTCTCCCAACATCTCCCCTCATATCGAGCCCCAAATCACCGTACAAAGAGCAGGTTACTAACCAATAACACCCTTCCCAATACCGGAGATGACACCTGTGAAAATGAATCAGTTCTAGTTTCTCATACACAACACGCAGCACAGAGGATGCAATGCAGCACGCCGCCGCCGCCGCCGCTGCTGCATACCACGCAACAAACGACCAGGACCGGCCAAGGATGATAAACTCACCTCCAGAAACGAGCACGTACTTCATCTTGGCGGGAGTCGTCATGTTTGCGGATGTGTTGAATTCTAATCGGTGCCCTTGCTGGCTTCTGCCAGAGGGAAGGAGAGAAGAAAGAGAAATCTTCCTTCGCGTCGACTTTTCCTTTGAAGCTTGGTGGGGCACGAGCCTAATTTTTTGACTGTGTCGCTAGGCTGCTTTGGGCGACGCGACTCACCGTGTTTTCGTGTCAGACAAAAGCGAGAGGGGCCATGCATGACGCGGGGTCGAGTGACGAGTCAGCCTTGTGGGGAATCAGTCGAACACACGAGGAGGTATAAGGTATATGATATGATGTATGGTTTCTTATTGCTTTAGATTGTCAACCTCTCTCTCTCGTCGCTAAATATCAACCTTCTAGTAAATAGGCAGGTAGACAACCAATTATAACCAGCCTCTGTCCTGCCCCCAGGTATCATTATCGTATGTGCTCACATCATTGATACCGTATTCTGCTTTCTGCTCCAATCTGTTCTGTAACCCCTGGTGTGCTGCTACACCTCGTCGTGTCTTGGACCGAACGCACTCGTGGCATGCTTGAGCATGCGGGCGTTTCTGCGTATACCTTGAATATCAAAAGGCCACCGGTCATGAATGTAATTGTACACATGAATCTTTCATCATCGTCTGGGTTTCTTCGCTCGCTTCATCGCGCCGCCATCTGCTCCGTCCTCATCGTCGCCGTCATCGTCGAAATCCTCTTCATCATCATCTCTCCCATGTGTCTCAGCTCGGTTGTTTCCTTTCTTGACCGAGATCAAGCAGCCTTGATGCTTCAGGATCTTCGTCAGTGCTGTACTGGCCCTCATACCGCGGAAGTCTTTGGCGTTGAAGACGCTGAAGGACGAACTCTTCACCACGCTCCTCACGGGGCTCGAGGACCCTGGAATTCCCATGTGGCTGGCTGACAAGATCACCAGCTGAAATCTCAAACTGTAGGTTCCTGGTGTTCGGACGCTCAGATCCGGAAACGTGAAGAAGCATCCCTCCACGTTAAACTCGTCCTTCCCAACAAATGGCGATGACACCAACGTGCCCATCAGTCGGCGTTGCTGTCGCTTATCCGTCGTACTGGGCATGGCGGTATCGTCGGTATCCTTGACCGGGTCCCAGAGCGTGCAATGGACAACCGCATACGGTTGTCGAATCAGGGCCGCCAGCTCTTCGGGCGAGGCATTGGGGTCGCTGACATCCATTTGCAGGATCGGCGGGGGATCAATCACCCTGCGATCTCTCTCTCCGAATCCGCATGCCCTCGCAGCAATGGGCTGTTGCCGCATCCGGATAGTATATTTTGGGCCTATCGGTTCTGTCCTGGGCCTGTGAGTGTTAGTCGGATTCCATTGCATGGACATTTCATAGGAAGGTGAGACGTACTTGGGGCCCTCGCTGAGGAGACCGGAGACAGAGATTGATCTTGAGTTTGGAAGAGTTGAGTTTGGGGGAGACGGTCGCGGCATGGATCGATCAGGATGGGGAGGCGCTTGATGATCAAGTGCACTCGCGTCTTTTTCAGGCGACTGATTAGCTTGCTGTTCAAAAGATCGAGATTGGAAAGGAGAAGGGCGAGGCCTCTCAGTCCCAACATCCTTGAGATAGCCACCACTTCTCCCTTTGATCTTTTTGAATTGCCTACGTTGAGCTAGTGGCTGACTATGATGGACGGGCACAGCCAGATCATGTGGCGCATAGTGCTGTGGCTTCTGGGACATCATGACCGGCTCGAGGGGGGTTTGCGAGGATTGTGAGAAGTATGAGGCCGGCGGTGGAGGCGGGGGAGGATAATGAAGCTGGGCGGCGGGTGCGGTCGAGGGACTATTTTGAGTTCGCCACATGGACTCTTTGGTCATGTTGTAAGGGGGTAGAAATTGACGCGCTACCGATGGACCTGGGGGATATTCCGGTCGGGGAGGAGGAGGAGGGTTGAGCAGACTCGACATTGATGGGAGCGTGGGTGGAGGTGCTCGGTTGGGATCGCTGCCATCAGGTCGGTAGATGTGACTTGGAGGTGGGACTCCAAACCGATCATTTGCTTCGGCGAGCGACATGATTGCAGTCCCTGGAAGGACGGTTTGGAATTGGAAATCACACCGACAGTTGATGAACGGTGGGGGGCAAGGAACGGCCTTCGGCCTGGTCGAGTATGTCTGCGACGATGTTAGATGCCATGCCATGCCACGCCTGCCGCTTGGAGATGAAGCTTACCACGCCCACTCACGATAATGGCCAGACCCCAATGGAGAATCTCGATGGAATTTGAGGAGACGCGGCTGTCAATTGAACTGCAACGCCAACGCCCCGGGACTATGAGAGTGCGAGCTTGTTCGCGGATTCGGCTGTTATCAGCTTCGCATGCTGAGACTCGCGATGGATAGACGTCCCTCCTCAGGCCCTCTTGACCATCAAATGACGAGCAGAAATGATGCGACCTTGCAGCTTCCTTGGGTGGTCGTTGGTCCTTGGATCCTCGGTCCTCAATGGGCTGGCAAGTAGCGGATCGCGGCGGGTGGCCAAGGAGGCCAAAGAATGGGAATAAGTATCGAACGACGCTCGATCCAAGTCGGACGGAAGGGCACCAGTCGGGGACGCAGGATATATACAATGGAGGACGGTGGCAGGTGGTTGTACAGACAATTCCGCGTGCAGTTGGTGGGCGTCAAGTCGGTGCAGTTGGTGATGCAGCCGTTGGCGTTGTATTGGCTACCAGCGAGGCGGATTCCAATAAGTTTGTTGGTGACTCGGCCGGACTGCAGTGGTGGCAAAGGAAGTTGACGTGGTCGTGTGGATACGCGGTGTTTGTCGTGCAGGACGAGGTCTCAGTGGGATGAGACGGTCTGGTCTGGTTTATTTGGGGGAGTATCAACAGAGCAGAGAGACGAGAGGCGTGGTGCGAGGTGAGCGAGGATGATCGAGATGATAGCGGAATCGGGGGTGGGAGGGGAGGGGGGAGGGTCGGAGAATTTGCGACAGCGGTGGGTAGCGGTGGTGGTCGTGGTAGTGGTAGCGCAAGGAGGGCAGCTGCAGGAGAGGGGAGGGGAGGGGAGGGCTTCCAGCGGGCGTGCGACGGGCTCGAATAGCGCGGCTGATAAGTCCCAGACGGGGGGCCGAGGGGCCTAGGGGCCTAGGTTCTGGATGGAGCTTCACGTCGGCGATGGGGTGGAAAGAGAGTTTGAGGCGACGGGAGGGAGCACGACGACGACGAGGGGGGTGAGGGTGAGGGTGCGGATGAGGATGTGGATGTAGATGTAGATGTGGATGTGGATGTGGATGGAGACGACGACGACGACGACGGGGGATGCAGAAGAAGCGTGTCGGGAAGTCGGTCTGGGTCTGCGGATTCTGTGATTCTGAATTCTGTAGTGCACCAGCAGCTTGGCTGGACCCTCGTCGCTGGGCTGGGTTGGCTGGGTTGGCTGGGTTGGCTGGCTGGCTGGCGTGCGGGAAGGGAAGGGAAGGGAAGGGGAGGGGGGATGGAGAAAGAGATGGAGATGGAGATGGAGCAAGAATAAGCGCTTGGGCGGGAGCTGCAGTGGTGCACGTTTGGCGTTGTACGACACGGGAAGAGGAGGAGGAGGATGTTAATGATGGGGAGAGGATAGAAAATAGAGGATAGAGAGTAGAGTATACAGCATATAGCACACAGGATATCCAGGATACCAGATGCAGGATGGAGGATAGGCAGGGCATGGAGCAGAGGATGGATCCAGGACACAGCATCCAGCAGGAAATCGCACGTCCAGGATCAATCGCACTCTCATCCAGGATTCAGTTGCAGTTGCAGTGCAGTGCTTCTTCCCCCCCCCCCCGTCGTTGGGACGCTGCTTCCAGCTAGTGGCCTCATCCCTGACGGGTCGCTGGCCTGATTCCCAGAAACCGGGTGCATGTCCAGCTTGGGGGTGGAAGGGGGGGGATTTAATTGGGTGCATTAGTGGATGGGATGGATGAGTGGATGAGTGGATGAGTTGAGTTGAGTGGATGACTGGACGATGGACTGGACGATGCATGATTTGATTGATGGGATGGGGGGAAAGTGCTGTGCTCTCTGCTGGACTGGACTGGACTCGCCTGGACTGGACATGAACTGGGTCCGGGCTATGGGCCATGGGCCATTGGCTGCGAGCGACGGGCGGGGGACGGGATTGGACAAATGCCCTGGATCGCTTCCCTCCCAACCTTTGGAGCCCAGCAGCCCAGCAGCCCCCCAGCTCAGGACAGTACTGTACTAGGACAGTAGGTACCATTCAGCATAGGCCCTCCTCTCCCCTCCCTCCTCCAGGGGAAGAAAGATGGAATGATAGAATGATACTCACAGTGCAAGGGAAACATCGGCCAAGGGGGGACCAGCTTCAGCAGCAGCAACAGCACCACCACCAGCCAGGGTACAGACCGAACAGGCCAAGCCATATCGCGACACCATCGAATGATATCGATCCCGCGATCCAACCCTCGATCCAGCACCATCGCTCATCTCTCATCCATGCACCGATGTGATGTGCAAGCTCCAGCTTCAGCTACAGCTCCAGCTCACGTTCCAGCTTCAAGTCCCACTCCAAGTCACAATCCCACTCCCACTCCCACTCCCACTCAGTGTAGCTCCTCCTCATCTCGAATGCCTCCATTCGGACTGATGAGCCATCGGATGAGCTCCAGGAGGCACGACCGTCCGTCCCCGCCTGCCTGCATGCCGCCGAGACCTATGCTTCGAGACGGTATAGTATACGGAGGAGGACGGACCTAAACTGTCTGTACCGAAGATACCTCGCGGATGGGTGCACATCGCTTACAGCTGGGCGTCCTTCTTTTCTTCTTTCCACCTTCCCACCTGTCCATACCGTCCGTATCCCTATATCCCATGCGGTACGAGATGCCACCTCGGCACAGTCCACATATTCCATATCCTACAGTATTGCATTGTACTGCACTACACTAACTACACTGCACTGTAAGATTACTTCTATGCCCTCCCATCGCGAACCTCCCTCTATCCACGAATTGCTCGATGCAGGAACGATGCTTCCGTCAGCACTGATTACCGTCGTGGGACATATCGTCACTGCTATCGTTAATATCGTCGCTATGGTCCGAGAAGGGCCGCAACCACCGTCCGACCCCCGTGGTACCGACCTGGGACCCTGGAGCCTCGTATCTCGCCTCTCTGCTATACGGTGTATCCGTCCACTTGGCTGCTGATAATACCTGTTCACCGCATGGTATTTGGTTTTTGGGACACGTTCCTCCGGTCGGGAAAGCAGCACGCCGGACAGGACTGACAACAGCTGCTGGCACACCCGTGCGGTAAGGGCAACCCGCCCCATGTCCAGGTCCAGGTGCACTGGAGCACTTTGGCAACGGGGGATGGATGTCGTCCACTCCGCGTTCCACCCCGAATGTCACTATATGGTACCGTTCAGTATATGTCCACTCGCTGCTGGACCAGAGTTCGTCTCGTAACGGGGGCGTGCAACGGGGCCAGATGCATGTTCATGGTTTGGCTGCTCCATGCGAATGCGCAGAGTAGGTGCTTTCTTGGTTTGACATCCATCATCCATCATCCATCATCCATCCACGGCACTTGTGCAATTGGACGGCCGTCAATATACCGTGGGTGGACGCCAGCGGAGGCCTTGCCCTGCTGTACATCTGGCGGAGCAGCGACCTTCGTCTCCAACTCATACCCCCCGTCCGTCCACAGAGCCTGCCCAGGGCACACGGCACCCTCGCAATCAGAGGCCGCATCCCTCAGTCTCGCACTCTCGCATTCGTCTCCGGGCCTAGGATAAATCTCGGTGGGTGCTGCAACCCCAGGTGTCAACGCTCATCGCTGCTCCGCACTGGCACGCGCTAGGCGGGAAGGGACGCTGACAAGTTCTCTCATAATGACTAGTCATCTCCACCGTCCAGCAAGCACCTGCTCCCCTCAACAGCAGCGCAAGAACGTTCCTCCGTACCAACAACGTGTGCGTGCAACCTCCTTGCGTGCGGGAGAGTCGTAGTGATGCAGATGCAGTCGGAGATGCACGGCGTGAGACACTTGCCAGCAGGTGACAGCTGAACTGGTGAAAAGGCCGTCTCGCCAACGAGTTCCTGGAGTCGCGGTCCCTGCGGCAGAACGCTGCACCCAGGCTGCAAAGGGAGGGTTGGCCCACAGGACCGTCGCCATCCGGTTTCCTGGATTCCAATGAAACAAACAAACTCACCATCGGCCGAGGGGGCGGACGACCTCATCGACTGAAGCAGCGTGCATGCATGCATGACCCAATCGCACCGGAGCTCATCAACATCGGGTCCCTTCACCTTTCCCACAGTCAACCAACCCGGAGCAGCACCAACCTCCAAGCGAGGCGATCAGACGGTCGCGATGGAAGATGCGCAGGAAAATCAGACCACTTTTATGGAGTTGGAGATAAGGGGCAGGGTTCTGGTCTGCATGGGATCGGGAAGCGAGACATCGGCCCAGGGAAGAGCAGCGAGCCTGGACGAATCGATGCCCCTGGCTCAGCGTGGAGGGGACAGTGGAAGAAAAACAAAGTTGCGCCATAGAACGTGGGATATGGCTGTTGACGACGACCACGGCACTGCCGAAACCACACAACGCCCAAAGCTTTGGATCTCCCAATTTCGGGCGTTCTTGAAGCAATTGTGGCGTTTCTGTGGCGGAGCGCCGCTCTGCATCGTCGATCGACGCTTGCCCGTTCGGTTTTCGTGCTGGAAGCATCGAAGGCGGGAGCAGAGGTTCACGATAGCTTCACTCATAATTCCGAGGCACGAGAACCCAGTACGGAAGATTGGCAGATGCCAACTCACAAGCCGGTCGGTTCACAACAGTGATGTGATGATGGCACCGTCGCATCGCAGACGAGGGCGACGATGAAGAACTACCGTACTTGCAACATCTATTCCCGTCGAAACCCAACCAGCTTATGACACATCCCCGTCATGATCGACCGACGCACTTTGTTCTTCTGACACAAGCAAACGTCGATGTAACACACACACCGGACAGTACTGTAGGAAAAGACAGAAATACCGGGGCAGCTGATCATATAATATATCTGGCCACTTAGTAAGCGGCGAGCAGCAAGGAGCGTTCCACAGCTACCTAAGGTACGAAAGCGGGGATTCAAATAGAAGTGATCGATGTTTGTTCCTCGCAGCAAGCTGCATCAAACTGCAGCGACCTACCATATGTCCGCCAATGGGATATGCCTCCCTCACAAATCAATTTTTCCACTTCACTTCCAAGTATTACCAGCAGCACAGCAACGGGGCACCTGGTTCCGTACCACTCGCTTGCTCGCTCGCTCGCATCCGAGAGCCGGGCGTTTAGAACGCGGCCAAATCATCCATCCCCGTCAGTCACATTAGACTACCATACATACGTACAGTACTGTGCATATGCGCAGTCACTCACTCACGCAAATTAAGCGGAGACAGACTGATGTCTGAGTGCATGACACCTTAATCCGGATGAGTGAGTGACACGAACACTCGAAATCCGGGCAGTCGGCAAACTCAGTACACAGACGCCTGTGCAGCCATCCCTGTCGAGGTATGTAGCTCAAGCGGGCATTTTTGCGTTTTTGCAGAGATGTTGAAATTTGCTCGCAACTTAGTCTCGCAGTGACAAAAAGTGACAATACAAGGAAAGGGATGATACGTCGCTCACCTAGGCTAACATACTGTGTCCGTCTACCCCAGCAACACCGCAGAGCCCTCATCGCTCCCCGGTCCAATCGAGTAGGGTTGAGACGCATGGCAGAACGCATGGCAGACCTGCTACCGCCACAAAGTGGCCTTACTTACCCCGTTGGTCTCATGAAGTCATGGGATAATCTGATATATCAGTATCAGTCATGAGCACATACATGTCCGCACACGAATATATACACAGTGTACTGCACACACATGCAAGAGGTACGTATATTTGGGTACAGGTGGGTACAGGAGAAGCGCCCCGTAACCTTCTAATTGGGAGCCCGGCCGATGTCCCTCCACTGCCGGCCGTGTAACCGGAACTTTGTGCCACCCACTTACCTGGGTTGCTCTGCTTCGCAAAGGCAGAAGGCAGAAAGCTGACAAAGTTCATCGTCGATTTCATTTTCCGTGCGCGCAATTTTCCGCATCGACTCTGGACTTGCAAATCATGTCGTGTCAGTTCGTTTCGGTTCACTGCTTTTTCGTTGCACATCTATTTACAATTTGCGTATTTGGAATTTTACATATGGGACGTTTGCACATTTGGAATTTGGTTTGAGCCGGGCTTCCAGTGCCTGCCATCAGCGGTGAGAGATGCTGTGCTCGTGCAAGGTGCTCGGTAAACAGCTGTCAGTGTAGCGATGCGTTGGACGATGAGCGGCCGCGGAAGCAGCTCCTTGGTTTTGGTTTTGGCGCCGTTTGTTTTTCCATTGAGCAATATACCGTACATCAGATTTTACCTGCTGTAGGACGCCATTGTACTACATCCTCCCTCCCTCCCTGCCACTATCATCAATTATTCGCTTTTTTTCTTTTTCACTTTCACTCTCCGTATCATCTACTATTTGGAGACGAAGCCAAAACCAGCCCTTCACAAAGCCCTTCACAAAAAAAGAAAAAAAGAAAGAAAAAATTAAGCCGCACCATTCGGGCTCGGATTCGGATCTCCCAGTGCTCCGGTGGTGATTTATTTGATAGTGATTGATTTGGTGGTGATTGATTTGGGCGGCAGGGGAAGTATAGCGGGCGGGATACGGAAGGGGAGGAGAAAAAAAAAAGCCACATCAGCTCACTTTCTCAGATGGGCCGCGCTGGTGGAACGGGTGGAACGGGTGGAACTCGGTTCTGTGGGCGGGAGGTGGTTCGTATCCAGGTATGAGGGAGGTAGCGAGGTAGGGAACGAGGAAGGGAGGCAAACAAAACAGGCAGCTATCCAGGTAGGCGGGACAGAATGCGCAAGTATTTAGTCCGCAAGCCTGCCTTGGCTTCCAGCTCGAGTGGAAGGCGTGAGCGGTGAGGTGTGAGGCTGAAGGTGCCACGTCCGGGTCCAAGCTTGACTCATCCTTAATTCCTAGAAAGCAATTCTTTGTACGGACGCAGTACGAGGTGAGTACGAGACTGTCATTTTCCGACTTGCTTGCACTGCACAGCACAACGTCGTGTGCGTCGCGTGCGCGAATTTTCATTCATCTCTCTGCGTGTCATCTCTCTTCTCTGCGTGTCATCTCTCTTCTCTGCCTGCTGGCCGGATGTAGTGTCTACCTACCTGCCAGCGCAGCTGTGTATGTAGTATGTATCATGCACGGTAATTCTATGTATTCTATGCCATGCTATGCTATGCGCTGCCTCCTGTGACTTTCCCGAATCTTGCGCTTGCGCTTGCCCTTCCAAATGAGTGAGTGGGTGAGTGAGTGAGTGAGGCGTCGGCGTGAGGTGAAAATGGAGGTGGAGATGAGAACCTCCTTCCGCTCTAGCTCTAGATGGACGTACGGACCTATCTACGGTATACTATATCTGTCTGCCATCTGTCTCTCACCTATCTCTCATTTATCATTCATCTGTGCGTTTCTGGGTCCCAAAACTCGGGCCAGGGACCGAAGTTCAGGGACCGACCCGTCAAATTGGTACGGTACTTTACTGTACTGTACACCTGGGGAGGGATGTTTCGTGCTCTGTATTGCACTACACTGTGTTTTGGAGGGCGGTATGGCGGTATGGTGGCATGATAATCTTATGTTGTCTTGCGGGTGTTTGTTTCTTGGTGGGGTTTGCTCCGACTGACCGACCGAGTACGGAGGTTGTGTCTGCTCCATTAGGGAGAGAGGGAGTGCAGTGTAGTGCAGTGGAGCTGCAGTTGCAGAGACGCAGACAGAAACTTTACTGTGCTGTGCTGTGCTATTTGGTGCTGTGCTGTTTCGTGCTGCTCTGTGTTTTGTTTGTTTGTCGTGTTTGTTGTATTGTGTTGTATTACGTTACGTTACGTTACGTTACTGATATCTTGTTTGCTACACTCACTCACTCCCTCCCTGACGTACTATTCGAACGAATTCCCAGTGCTTAGGACAAGACAAGACAAGACAAGACAAGACGGTGTCAAAGCGAGGAAGTGTCAGAGTGAAGCAAGCTGTCTGTCTATCTCTCACGTTGTATATCTCATACCATACCACTTCTTTGCATGGATGGCAAATGCCAATTTCATCGATACAGCAGCATCGGCAGCAGTAAGTCCAGCAGCAGCAGCAGCAAGTGCACACATGTGCGAGGATTATTGGGTTGTTAGATTATCGAGAGTGGGAAGGAAGGAAGGAAAAGGCGAGGCGGGCTGCATACGGCTATGCTTGTAGTGTCCTTGGAGCTACCTTAGGTAGTAAGTACTACACAAAGTATACCGTTATTGCTACCATACTTGCTTGGTGAATATTCCCCTAGTGGTAAGGAAAGGAAGGTATGGTAAGTACCTTAGTTCGAGTACAGTCCTCGTGGCTCGGTGTAAGTTTCACGCAGTCTTATCCGTCTTTCATACCTCGACTAGTCGACGTCGAAGGCCATAGTCTCCGATGGCTACATGCTCATCTATCATGTTGTGCGTGCGGTAATTTACCCACATGTCAATCTTTCACATGGCATGAGAGGCGTGAGAGCGATGAAAGCGAGATAGGCACTAAGCAAACTACACCAAAGTACAACACAGTACAGTACCCGACATTACACTACCCGACAAACTACCAAACCAAACCCAGCCCAGAAATGTCTCACCCCCTCGTGGTTTTATCACCTGTCACAATCAGATAATTCTTTCCTCCCTTCCCTCCTTCCGAGTTTTTGCGAGCGTGCGTGGGTCTCTGCAATGTCTCACTCATACCTTTCCAGCGGTAAGTTCAAAAACCGGGAAATTGTGTTTTTTTTTTTGGGTGGGAGGGCTGGGCCGGGTGAGGGGGGAGGTGGATTTTGGTCTTTTTGTGTTTTGTGATAGATGCTTTTCTCACCCGCGTGTCGTCGCTGCATGGTTTGTGTGGCCACGCGAGGAGACTTGGTGGGTTTGCCACGCGAGGTGGTGCGGAGTTTGAGTTTGAGTTTGAACCTACCTTACCTTACCTAAGGTACATTTGGTTCTCTGAATTGACAGAGTTTGATAGGGCTTGTAGAGCTTGACGGAACTGGGGAGAGTTTGGGAGGCGCTGAGGGTGTCTTAGGGGCATTCGTTTGTCTGTTCCCAAGGTTTCTACCAAAACTTTGGTAGCGAGTACCAATCTTCTCGTTGTTGTCTTGCTCGTTTCTGTCCTTCGCGTCCGTCCACTTTGGCACTGTTTGCTTGGGACACATCGAGGCAAGACGAGAACTAGGAACAGTAAGGTGGGTAAGTTCTTTGATTGCATGGCTGCTGTATGAGCCGGAAAGTTCCTGGATGCAAGCAAGCGTGCGTCTTCAGCCTCACTTGTCTGTCACGTTGTAGATGATACCTCAGTTGAGATGCGGCTGCTTTGGAGGAACTTCCATTGTTCTGGGGAGTCACGTGGATTTTGAGTACTGAGCTCTTTTTATCATAGTTGTTCGAAGATGTATTGATGCTCGAGAACGGGATTCCATGATTTACTTTTCTCTTGTCTTCAAGTCGGTGGTCGTTCGGGGTTTGTAGGTCACATGCTGCAGGCAACATCAGCACTCACCTTGCTGACTAATTTACCCCTCATTAGTCCTGGTGGGGTCAGCTTCTATGTATCTGTTTTTGAGAACTTCATTATAGTATCAACAATTTTATACATAAATCCACGTTGGAGGATTCGAAATTTGATATCTTTAAGTGATCCTACAAAGCTCGAGTGAATGCCAGTTCTAGCGTTGGGAATTGCAAACCTGGCTGACCATGGAGACTTCAGCATTTCTCCAGAAGTTCGAGACTCTTACTCATGCGGAAAGAGTAAAGCAGATGGTGGAATATGGAAAGACGTCTAATAAAAACCCGTCTATCAAAGAATTCATCACTACTTTCTCTTCGGCATCGTTATACCAACAGGCTCTAAGTCTAGAGAGCTGCTATGGCAGTCATGACATCTCCATCGCCGTCAGGCTCGTACAGTCACCCTCAAAGCATTTGAAGAAACGAGCGATCAGTATCATCCTGCTTATGGGATCAGATGAGGATGTTCTTCAAGCAATTCAATCGGTTCCCGCATATTTGCAGATCCGAGCCGTCCGACGCCTGAGGAACATACGGCGAGGTCGTAGGGGACCAGGCGTGATCGAGAAGTTTCTACAAAACATCGAAAATTCTCCAGCAGACAGAAATCTGTTCCGAAAATTGTTCTCGCTGGGGTCCAAAGAGATGGTAGAGAGAAATCTCCCACATCTAGAGGCCAAGTTTGTGGCTGAGGACTGGACCCGTCTCATAAGATACCATCCAGATGTCGCCGAAGCTGCCATCCGAGCTTGGGCATTGCGCGTTGAGGACAATAATTTTGAGCTTGGCGAGATTATTGAGGCTCAATTCCCTCTGTGGATCAGCTATCCATCAGCCATAGACGCGGTGCTCAAGCTCGTGAAGGATTTACTCCCCAAGATTCCCATTGATCGATTTCCAATCGAGAAAATGGTATCAAAACGTCCAAAGGAGACAGTACAAATTATTCTGGACTGCAAAGATGACTTGGAGGAGACTGTCGTGACAAGTCTCGACACCAAAGTCCTTAGAAAACTACCCGTGGAGTCCTTCCTCCCTCTCATCAAACGCTATCCCCAAATTTTCGCATCAAGTAGACTCGAGCTCTTGCTGCCAGAGCAGCGAATGCTTGTATACGAAGAATTTGGCGAGGGACGGAAAGACAAGCATGGGGTCATGGATGCGGCGACGATTGCATGCCTTCCTGAAAAGTATCGCGTCCTAGAAGCTCGGCGACACCTGAAGCTCAAAAGGTTCGAAGCTCACCTGGATCGCAAAATTCCTTACATAGCTTTCCTACCTTGGGAAGAAGCCATAGTACTACAGATGCCATTCCTACAAGATAGTGACGCTGATACTCGAGGTATTGCACTTCGCGAACAGATTGGGGCAGCCAGATGGGACGGAGATCGACTGAGCAATGCTCTCCAACTGATCCTGCAGCGGAAGAATGAGCAAGACCCTGTTAAGAGACAGATGGTGACTGGACTTCAGGAGATACCAGTCGGCAGATGGAGGGAAGAGCACCTCGAAGATTTCGCCCAGGTTATCCGGAATATGTTGGATGCGAGCGATGCATCGAGCGGTACAATCTCCGCACTCCTCGATATAGTCACTGACCTCCTCCCGAGCTTCCCAGCCTGGTCTACCGCCCAACTCCAGATCATGACACGCGACAGGAGCGAAATCCCCACCTGGCGCCGCCCATCAGGCAAAGCACCCGTGATTCAAACCATGCAAGCAGTCGCGTCAGCCCTCTCTCCGCTGATTAGAAGGCTTTATATCAATAATGACGCCTCAACGCTCTGGAACCTCTCCTCCAGCTTCGGTAAGCACACCAAGCATTGGACGGCGCTCTTGGACACATGCGAGCAGACACTCGGCGTCCACGAGATGGCAAACTGGCGTTCGTATATCGTCGCCGTGCTCAAGGAACACAGGCCGCTGCTCTGGCCACGCATAATTCCAGCTCTGATCGCTGAGAATGCCCAGAGCTCCGGTATCCCAGAATTGCTGAAGTATGTGCATGCCCGTCAACAAAACTTGCTGTGGGATAATTATATTGAGACGGAGAACTGGTGGACCAAGGAGGCGGTGAGGAAACTTACGGGTGGCTTTTGGAGGTGGACTGAAAAGCAACAGCAGGGTCTGCAGAAGACTTTGTTGCAGGAGATTGGAGAGGGGGAGAAAGAACAGGTAGAGGGAGATGGAGCAGTAGAAAAGAAACCGGAGGAGAATGTGAAGGCAGTTAAGCTACTGGGCTTGTTAACATTTTGCGAAACCGACGGTCTGGTAAAGATAGCAACGGATAAGTCGAGGTCTGTTCTAATGGAAACTGCGATCCATGTGCTAGGTGATCTGGACGACGACCGTGGGGCGGCGACACTTATCGACGCACTCTCTGATTCCCGGGCCCGTTTTGCAATCTACTCCCTGCGAGGAATCTTGAAGAACATGTCCAAAGCAGCAACGCTGGAGCTACTCAAATCAGTACCAAAGGATAAAGTCACCGTGCGAAAGGAGACATTGCGTTTGATAGGCGAGCTAGAAACGGAAGAAGCATTTACGTATCTCGTTGCCGTTTCGAGAGAAACAGACTTGCATAGAGATGTACGCATTGCACTCTTGCGCTCGTTCTGGTCTTTCCTGGACCGCGATGAGACGTGGACTCTCTTTGAAGATGCAGCCACGTCCGAGGAGGTGGCAGTTGCGAAGGGAGCCGCCGACATCCCCACAGATCGAATCGAGCGCCTCAATCGTTCCCGACTGCCTAATCTCTCCTTGATCCTATCTCAGCACAAAGAAGCATCCGTGCGTGTACACGCTCTCGACCGCTGCGCAGAGGCCAATCTGCTCGATCCCGATTCGATTCTCGTACCGCGACTACTAGAACTGATCCACTCGCCCATCCCCGACGAAGCAGCCGCAGCCGCCAAAGCCATCTTTGCGACTTACGGCCGCGGTGAAAACATCGAGATCATCAGTGCTCTCTACAAGACGCTGATAGCAGATCAGAAACTTCTGCGTAAAGTCCATGACGACGTGTATCTGGACCTCGTTACGCCCGAGGATTCGGACAAGCACACACGGCCCACGACGCATGCGATCCTGGCTGTTCTCGCTACGGACCGACTATCCATCGGCCGCAGGGTCAAGACGCTGTTCGTTGCGCTGCCGTGGGTGGAGATCAAGCCGTACTTTCTAGCTATGCTCAAAGAGGGGCGGATGCATGCTGATGCGCTGGTGCAGGCGACGGGCTTTTTGGAGGCTGAGAGGCATCAGATGTGGTGGCAGGTGACGCGAGAGGCACGGTGGAGGAAGTCAAGTGATGAGACCGATTTGCGAGAGACGCTAGCTGTGTTGTGTAAGGATACCGATGAGCGGGCTAGGAGAGTGGCTCTTAGTCTGCTGGTTGGGGTTGCGAAGGCAGGTGAGAAGGGGTGGGGCTTGCAGGATAGGGAGGTACTGGAGGTCTTGAGGGCAGATGAGAGCCCGATGGTGGGAGAGGCAGCTTGGGCGGTTGAGGTTGGTGAGCTGGAGGTTGATGGCGAGGGAGAAGAAGAAGGAGATGAGGACGAAGATGAGGATAGTGAAGTGGAAGAAGAGGATGATGATGGTGAAGAAGCGCTGGATGGAATACACTGACAGTAGCCAGAAACGGGAAAAGCGTTGTTCAAGGAATGAACAAGGCATTTACAAGCACTTGACCTGGTTTCAATGTGAGATGTAAATAATAGAGATTTGCACGATTCTTACGTGGTAATACAGTTTCAGCATTCTTCTCATGCTGGATTGGCTTGTTGAAAGGCAGTGAAGTAGAGAAGAAATATTCAAAAAGTCTAGCGACTTCGAAGTGAAGAAAAGAGTTGAAGTAAACTTTTGAATAGAAGGAAGAAAAATGTTGCGGATCAACAGGGAAAGGAGAAACAAAATCCAGAAAGCAACTGGCGAGGACGTCGACTTGCTCTTCCCTAGTTGTGCAAAATTCACGTAGCCCAATAAGATAGAATGAAGGAGCTATAAACCCCAATTCTCACATTAAAGCAAGTTCGGGAGCTCTGCTCACATCTGACTCACTGAAAATACATGGTTCTCATCATCGTTCTCCACGGCCTTCCTCGCCCGAGTGCCCATTCTTAGTCCCAAAGCATTTACCACACAGAGGACCTACTTAGGTCCAAACTAATCATCTTATCCCGCCCAGTAGGCGTCAAGAACGAGTTCTCTTGATCAGGTCAAACTGGTGCAGAGGAGCGGAAAGGACTTCGACTTCGACAACAACAAACCCGGCTTCGGCGAACAACGATATGCGACATATTCCATACGAGGCACGCCAATTCGCGACTGAAAAATCCCACCTGGGGTTTTCTAGAGGACCTCGGGGTCCTTGAGTTTTTGCAATTTTGTTTGATTAAGAATATATTTATGGATTCTTTTTCCTGGTGCCAAAGTTGGTTGGGTTGAGGTTGTTCACTCGTTTTTGCCACTCGTGAACCTAAGCGACGGGTGAACTGAGGGTGAATTATTTGGCTATCAAGTCCTGACTAACCTGCTTCTTCCTGGATGGGTGCTCCGTATATTTACTCTACCCCTTAGATACGAATTCCCAAGCTTAATCATCTCTCCACTAATAAATCACCTCCATCTAGGTCTTTCGTTCCTTTTCTGTTGCTCTCGTCGTTTTTCTTCTCTCATTTTCTCTTCCCTCCCTTTTTCCGCCTTCCTTCTTTCGTATCTTCTCTGCTGTTCTTTCCTCATCTCCTCATTCCTCTTTTCCTCTCTTTGCTGGGCCTCCTTCTTTCTGTCCGTGTGGCCCTTATGTTTGACTCTGCATACCTCAATCGTGCTATCTTCATCCAGCTTCGGAAATCTACCAAGCGGTAAATCGTTCTCCATCACTGGCCCATCAATCCCACACCTAAAGGACATTTCGATAGCCGCTATATTTCTCGTCTTCGCCAGTTCGACTTTCCACCACACCACTTTGTCAGTCTTCCTAACACCCTTTCTAACGGTGAGCCCCATGGCCTCAGAGCCGCCCCAATCTCCTGGCCGGATCACGAAACGGATCTGGCGATATGTACTTGCATTTTGAAGATTCGCGCCAAGTTTATGTGACGAACCGTCAGGCTTGGGAATATTGAACATGCCTGGAGAACCACGTGGCTTCGGTGTAGAACCTTGGTTGGGAGTTGCTGGTTTGGGACTCAGTTGCGGGCTCTTCGGACGTTTGGCGCGCGGCGTAGGTCCAGCAGGTGGAGGTCTCTTTTGTCCCGAGTACCATCTATCACTAAGCCTTGGCTCAGAATATGTATCGAGACCATCGCACCTGTGTGGATCTTCACCAACGCTTTGTTGATAAATTGCCATACATTGTTTTGATTTAGTAACAAGTGTGCTGGCTGATATTCTTGCTCCAGGGCAGACGGGCAGGCATGATTCTATCAAGGTGTGAAGCGCGGTGCTGTATGGAAGAGGCAGACCTTTTTTCTCGCGATAGATTAACTCTGGTGTACTAAGCGTATAGCCGCTTCTTCTTAGAGTTTCGTTGAGCGTAGACTTGTAGACGTCTAAGATTGGAGGGTCCAGACTCCAAAAATCTTGTTCAAGATCGGGCTGGCTAACTTTGTGCTAATTAGTTGAGCATGCTACTGAAGTGGAAGTGACATACCCAAAAGCAACATAATGAGGCCGATGTGCCAGATATTTGACGCAGAACCAAGGCGTGCGCTTACAACATGTGATCCCTCAACAAGTATTCCCTTATGATCATAGTATGAAAAGAGCCACGGCCTCACGCGACGGCCAGGTCTTGATGTTTGCTCCTAAATCGAGCAAAATTAGACAAAGGGCACATCACCTTGGGAAACAAGACATTAGATGCAGACATCTTACAGGCAAAAGAAAGTCAATAGTTCCTCCAGAGGAATCAATAAACGATTGAGTTTGAACCGGCGGAGCCATTTTAGCGCACCCAAAGTCGGAAACCTGTGCAAAATAAGTAATCTAGACGTGAAGATTGAACTTCCTCCTGCATACCTTGAAAGGCCTCTTCTTGCCATGCTCATCATCGAGTCCGATGTTGCCAATCAAGACATTGTCCATTTTCAGATCGCAATGAACAATCTCACCATCTGCTTTCTTGAAACGTGGAGGGAGAGTAGTCGAAGGGTTTTCATTCCCACATTCTATGACGAGTGCAGCTCTTGCTAAGCAATGGAAAAGACGCCATAAAACACCCTCGTTCACCTTGCGACTGCCCTGCGGCCTATCAAAAGTCACAAGTTAGCGTGCATGCATCTTTATTCTGAAGGTAGCCAATTACCGCTGGTTATAATCCACAAAAAAACCCCAAAGATCTCCTGCGGGGCAGAATTCGAGATAAATTCTATGTACTTGGTCGTGGATCTCGTCTAGTTCTTGGGTGCTTTGTCCTCTGTCCTCATAGAGGTGAGAATACATCTTGACAACGTGCGCGGTGGCTATTCCTTGAAATTTCTCGAGAAAGTACGCCTCGGATTTCAAGCCTCCGCTGTCAAAACCACCTCCAGCTCTGTACCGGGCTTGCTTGACTGCTAGGTCCTTGATACTTCTTCTCGACCGATCTGCACCCTCGTAACTCCAGTGGCCGACCTGCAAAATGAAATGTTAGAACTCAGATACTCGTCATGATTTGAATTTTGTCTCACGGGCCATATAGACTTGCCATGCCTTGGCCTCCTCGGCCCAACATCTTTTTTCCAACCCACCCTCGCCCAAGCCTCTTCTTCCATAGTGGTTCGGTTTCTATCCATTTTTTGGGGATTCCTCGCTGCTTCATTGTGGCAAGTTGAAATAAAACTTGGGCTCAAAATTTCTAGTTCTACGACCTTCGGAAGGCTGCAGGGTTTGGTTAGGATTGTACATTTTGCACTCTCCTTGTTCATCAAAGGTGACTATACAGCTTGCCAAAATGATCAAATTTAACGACCATTTCCGGTGAATTGACTCGAACTTGTATCAATGGGTTCATGTTTAGATATTTACAAATAAAGAAACCTGACAAGCCTAATAAAGCGGCTGCTGAGACTACACTATGCTTCCACGTGATCTTTGTTTGTCTTGTCTCCTTTGATAAGTGAGAATTACAAGCATATAAAACAAACTGGAGTAGGGATTATAGCTAGTTTAACTGCATCACGTAGATCGTAGACTGCTAGTGAAGTAGTCTACTTTCGATTCCAGTCGTCGTGAGTCATGTGATCACACCATCTCTCCTCGACTTGAGGACATCAAAGTTGGCTATCTCGCAAATATTAAATGACTTCATGACTGAAAATTAAGCAGTCAAAGTGGAAACGGAGAGGAATAAAATAAAAGTTACCCCGTCGGCGTAAATGTCTCCGATTAATTTGAGCCAAGGGATACGTTCTTATATCACGTGCTGGACTTAAGTTATATCCGAGCATTGTAAAACCCATTCCACTCCGACGGAGTAAAATGAGAGAAAAATGATATTCATGGAGAACATTGATAACTTAGATGAGGCTTCTGATGGAATTGTATAACATGAAGGTCTTTCGCACAGTCTGTCAGCTGTCTCTCATAGCATCATCAAGCTGCCATACCTAGGAACAACGACTTTGAACACTACCTCAACCATGCCGCTCTTACCTACTCTGACGCAACCTTTCAAGAGCCTTTATTTGCCGACAGTAAACTCGTTTCGCTCCCAGACAGTCATCATCTCAGGGGCCAATACTGGTCTCGGTCTCGAAGCCGCGCACCATATTGTCTCTCTTGGGGCATCAAAAGTCATTCTAGCCGTTCGAAACACTGCCAAGGGCGACGCAGCCAAGGCAAACATTGAAGTTACCACCAAGAGCTCTTGTATAATCGAAGTATGGCCACTTGACCTGGAGAGCTTCGCCAGTGTTAAGACATTTGCGTCACGTGCTGCTGGTCTCGAGCGGCTTGACGCAGCTATAATGAACGCAGGACTTGCAAGCGGACAGTGGAACATAACTTCTGACGGTTGGGAGAGAACAATTCAAGTCAATGTTCTATCGACAACTTTATTGAGTCTATTGCTTATGCCTGTCCTCGTTCGGACACGAAAGTCTCATCCAGAGACGAGGCCACACTTGGTTATTTTGGGCAGTGACATTCACCTGGACGCAAAATTTATGGAGCGCAATGAAGCCAAAGTCCTTGAAGCTCTGAACGATAAGAGACAATGGGAGAAGTCAAATAAGCAAGGTATGGCAGAGAGATATGCTGTCAGCAAATTGCTCGATTTCTATGTAGCGATTCAGCTTGCACACCTCGTTCCTTCCGTTCTTGGCGAGCCAGCAGTCATAACAAATATCGTCGCGCCCGGATTTTGCAAATCGGAACTCATGAGCAGAGAGCCAGGGGTGCCTTGGATGCTGGTCATAGTACAAGCTCTCGTCGCCCGCACCGTGGTGGAGGGAAGTAAGACGTTAGTGGATGCAGCTGTGCGAGGCGTGGACACACACGGGAAGTATCTCGAGAATCAGAAAATCACAGCGTACGTTTGTCCTATTTTCCAGATAAGGCCAGTTTTGCTAACAGACGTGCAGTCCGGGCCCATTGGTCACCTCAGAAGAGGGGAAGCAGGTTATGACAACGGTCTGGAACGAGATCATCGCCGTGCTTGAGAAGATCTCGCCCGATATAAGCAGCGTCATTTCTGGCAAACTCTAGTGGCTTATGGGGTATTCAACTTGAGTGTTAGCCTAGTTTTAGTGAACACTTTTCTTCGTTTAATCATATGTTCTTGCTTCCCAATAGGCGCTCAGCCGAAAAATAAGAAATTGCGCCTACATTCTTATGCTCGCTGCTCTCCTTCATCACTCTTGCTCTCCTAATAAATTATGTACACTAATTAAAAAATTTCTGACGACTTGACACTCCTTTTTGGTGTGTTAGAACTGGACGAGACGTTGTCGCTTTGAAGTTTCTCCCTTGGCAAGGTGAATTGGAATTGGCGGGAGGGCAAAGTGCATTCTGTTCAGCCCCATTACGACAAGCCCACAAAACCTTGTAAAAGTGAGGCGAAACAAGCATTAGAAAGATAAACGTCATGTCTGTTTGACCTCGTGCCAGTCTGGAAGTCATCTGCGGCGTGAATTTCTCCCGAATCTGGTCAAGAGCTTCTGCCATGCAATTCTCTAGCACGTCACACCTCTTCCATCTCACAACAGGGCTGTCGGATATGAACCATTGAGACTAAGATTTACTCCTCACCGAGTAGCTTTATGAATTGAGGTTTGGGTTGAGGATGGCAGTGCAATGTGGGCAATCCCTGATTGCTCTGGAGCAGTCCTCACCTCGTTATATTCTACTCTTGTGTGTCGCCGGCCAACTTGAAATCTTATAGGTCGTAGGGTCTCTTCGACTTTCGCAAATTCGCCACTATTCAATTATTTCCCATCTCTATTGTGATCCTGTGTGGTAGCCTCAGCGGAATCCAATGCTGACCGTCTCCAACACGCTTTGGTCGCCAAATCGGTCCTTCGAGGGCAACCCCGGTCTTCCAGCAAGGAATGGAGGAGGCGTTGTCTGCCTTAACTCTCACCGCTATCCGCAGTCATGATAAAGCGCCCGAGATCAATGGCACGATGTCTGCCAACTCATTCGAATTGCTGGTCTTGAATACTCAACAATATGCAAGGTGGTTGTTAGAATCGGCTGACTCCAGATTGTCGAGATCACAGCCGATGTCGAAGCCCCAGATTCAGACGCCTTACAGTTGACAAAGCCATCTTAGACCTTGCATGGTCTCACTTACCTAATTATCTGTGTCTAATAGGTATAATGGGTCCACTACAGTTGCTGGCTGCAGCATGCGCTACCGAGTTGTGGGGTCTAAGTGAACAATAGGTATGCTTACTGTCAACCACCACAGTGAAAAGAGTCAGAACCTGTTCTATTTTCGCATCGCAATCGATTGGAATAGGGCTGACATAAATATCACAGCCCTGATGTCGTGGATATGGTCGTTGCCTTTCATTTCCTCGAGGCACTCTGATCGGCGTTGATACTGAATGAATCGAGCTGGCAGACCTAGCTCTTCAGTTCTTCGATGTCATTTCCTAACATATATAATGCAATTTCACCAGGAGAATTAGAGCTCTTCAGAGTTCAAGCCGAAATTTAGGTCTACTCATATTCAAATCACCGAAAACATGAATTCTATTCAAAGCTCTGCAAATGCTTGTCGCGAAGCCAACTGTGATGGCAAAACTTTTAATCGACCTGCTGATCTCCAACGGCACTCCCGAGAAGTTCATGGACCTCCTCTAGAATGCAATTATCCCAACTGCAAATACAAAGTACAGCGAATAGATAGACTGATAAAGCACGTCAAACAGATTCATTCTTGTAAGACCCCTAGTATAACACATCGAATTTATCAAAAACTCAAATATATGCAGACGATATGAATATTCCTAAAGATTTTTTTCCAGCCACAGCTCAATATATCAGTCCAGTGCCAGGTCCATACTTGCAGGGCCTCACTGAAACTTCTGGTATGAGTCTGCCTTTCCATGGCAACTTCATCTAGTTGATACATTCAGCTAATTATATTCTGTACTTTGCAGCAGGTGGCCATGGAGGAGGGTTGGACATCGCCGCACATAACACGCTACTTCCTGCACAAATTTCCATGTCAGCACAGGCGAATTTGTCAATGGCTCAAGTTCCTATGCCTGCTGTAACTCAAGCCAACTTTGCTACCGCATATTCTTGGGATGTAGACTCCGCAGGCCGTGTGGTGTATCATGGACTACCTTTGTCATTCACACCACTTGACGACACAAACACGACTGCTGCTGGTAGTGATATAGAGAGGGAATATGCTGCTCATCTGCCTGTTCAAGATGCTTCAAGAGGAGGCAGTGTTGAAACTGCCACCACTGCATCTGCTGACGGCAATGTTTCTGCCACCAAGGCCAAAAACAAGAGCAAACACAATCGGAACAAGGAGACCAGATCCAAGAAGAAGGGTGGGAGAACCAAGACTACCAAGGATAATTGATTACAAGGTGTATCAAGGGCATAACGGAGACTGGTATCAGAAGGAAAACTTTAGGAAGATGGGAGACGGAAGGCGGGTTTGATTTTCGATTTAGCTAGAGTATTTCCTTGCAACAAAAGCGTTACTTTTCTCAACCTCGCCTTCTTAAGCTTAAATTGATTCATATGGGATTTGCGTTTGAGTTGAGAGACGCTGTTGTCCACTATCATCAAAATCCAAAACGTAAAGGCTGCGTCAGGCACCCATTGGGCTGGGTTTCAGAGGCTGTGCCGGACCAGGCCCAAACTGCGACCGCGTCTGACCTTGATTCTTTGAGGCCGCAGCACAACGGGCACCAAGTCGCGATACGTGTTCCAAAACGCGAGAAAATAGTTGCGGTGAACTGCTGACTGCATGTTCGTGTCATGTTCCTAAAAGTTTATTTGGGTTGTGCACGCTTTTGTCCGTCAATTGCAGCCAATCAGCGGGGTTTCGTGTAACCACTCTCTTGGCCAACACCAATGCTACGCCTTTGACAACTCGCTGTCACTTGTTGGGGTGGTGCTATGAAGCAGACTTGGGGGCTTTTTGGAAGGCAGGTAACGTCAAGAATTGTTGATGTCTGGTGGGTCCTTAGAAAGGGGCTCGCTAACTGCCCCGCTTTGATGCCCCACTCTGAAATAACTCGCAGCCTGCAAGGAAGATCCGATTGTCTTGACGTCAAAAAGCTTGAAAGCAGACCTTCAAATCCAATCACCATCTTGTATGCCCAAGTAAGTGGTGTCGCCAACCAAGTCGCATTTCTCAAATACTATCAGGTCAGTGGTAAAACATTCCAGGTTTACAAGAAACTTTGGAACGGTGATTATGAGTGCACAGTGGCTGAGAACGAGGGACTAGTTTTGGAGGCTTTCAATAAGAGACATTTGGATTGATTTGAACCTTTTTCCTGGGAAATCATTTGTGTTTCCTAGTTGTATTTGAAAAGATTGCGCGGTTTCTCTCGTGGGCAGAAAACAGCAATGAACTTCTGTGGAGGAAATATCAGATATACGAGTGGCAAGATTGAAAATTAGTAAACTTGATATGAGAGAGCAAGAGAGAGAGTTCATTTTCACACTACTGCATCCTTTCCGAATCAAGTACAAACAATCCTCCAGGTTTGCCAACTTCAAGACAGTATGAACCTCGGAATATCCCCGAAGAGAGTATCCTGCATACACCCAGCCCCAAAAGTTGACCTAGAAGAACGCTCGCCATCTTCATGAGGGACTATGAACATCATAACATCCCTGAAGAGAAAATCTTGCATAGTCACCCAGTTCCAATCCGTAACCCAGAATAACGCTCGCCATCCTCGTCAGATGGTATGAACCTCAGATTATCCCCGAGGAGAATATCTTGCATAACCACCCAGCTCCAGACCATAATCCAGAACAACACTCGCCCTTCTTCGCCAGATGATACGAACCTCAGATTATCCCCAAAGAGAATATCTTGCATAACAATCTGACCCCAAAGCACGCCTGCCCAACAACATGACTTCCCAACAACAATTCGAAAAAACCTCTCGATTCCAAGATGTGACAAGTTCCGCAACGCAAAGGTCAGAACAGCACGACTGCAGAAAATCCCCGAAGAGAAGAACTTGCGTGCCACTCTAACTTGATGATGCGCCGCAGGCAAAGCCAAACAAGGAACCGAGAAGATCTAGCTCTCATGGTGTTAAAGTGCAATGATGGATGTGGTCCTCCAAATAATGATGCTCTCCACTCATCTTTCCTACACTCTATAACTCTCTTCTTCTTCACTGTTCCCGCGGCCTTCTTTTTTTGTGTGTTTTGTTTGATGTGTTTGCTCTCTCGGCCTTGCGTTATCGTTCCGCTGTCTGGGCCATGTGATTTTCATACTTTCAGCAAATCAATCCCATCCTTGTCTGACGTAGCTCAACTCGGAATCTGCAAAGATTTGGAGGACTTGGGGATTCCGTGCGTATGTCTCGCTTCAAAAGGATTAACGCCTACCCTGAAGGCCATGAGCTCGTCTTCCACCCAAGGCGTAGACGCTTGCCGCACCTACCACGCCCACTGCACCGACGACACCGACAGCCACCTTTGCAACTCGGCTGTTCATGAACCAGCGTGTGTAGACCTCATGAACGACTTCGTCTTCCTTCTTCTCATCCAAAATTTCATTGTTAGCTTGGATTTGTGCAGGGGTTGAGGAAACCTCCTTAAGCTCCTCCGAGGGCTGAACTTGTGTGTGGATGGAGGGGATTTCGTCTTCGACCTGCTCGACAGTCGTGGTTGATACCTCCACAACCGTTGTCGAAATGAGTGACGTAGGAGAGAAGATATGACTGCTATAGTCAAGATAACTCGAAGCAGGACATTGCAGAAGAATGTCGTGATCAAGGAGGTCGGAGCGATTTCGTGTTGTCAGGTCCAAAACAGGGGCGACGGAGATACCCTTGATCTCGGCCTCTGGAATTGAGTTCTTCATGAACCATAGAATGAGAGTGATTAGAAAAAGGAAAGTGACGCTAAAGCGCTTGCGATAGAAGAAGCGGAAAGGCTTCTTGGATGTGTGCCAAACCACTTGCGCAATGTTGCGGGTGGCTGTTCGTTGAGGTTGAACCGTCTGAGCAGTCGTGAATTTGTTTGTCATTTCCTCGATACAAACAGCAGTTCGTCGTCTCTGCTCCTCCTCATGGGCGAAGATTCTCTTCTGCCTCTCCTCTTCGAAATCGAGGCATCTCTGCTCTCTCTCCTCATCAAGGAGGAGCTTTCTCTTGTGCGCTTCCTCCTGGTTGGCTAATGATCGCTTTTTGCTCTCCTCACTTAACTTGCGAGATCTCTCATCGGAGGCTTCCTCCATGGCAATCAATTGAGCCAACTTTTCCTCTGCAGACTTGGTTGTCTCATTAAATGTCCGAGTCTTGGGTAGTCTCCGGAGGTTGATCATTGCAACCATCCTACTGTCAGCTTCAAGGACAGCGTTATCAACATCCTCCGAGGTCATGGGTAGCTTTTGATTCCGCAGAGTTTCGATCCATCGCTCCAACCTCCCATCCGCATCTCTCTTGCCTCTCTCCATGGCATCTTTCAAAAAGATCGCATTCTTGACGCTTGTCTCTAACTTCTTAATGATTTCATCCTTCATTCTGCTTTGGTTGACTTGGTCTTCGAAATTTCTCTTGAAGTAAGCAGCTTCCTTCTTCAGCTTTTCGATCTCGGCATTCAACTCCTCATTCTCTTTTTGCAAATCTGTGTTTATCTCAATGGTATCGAAAACGTTGTGGAGTGGTGCTTGTGCGAAAAGCTTCAACTTCTCAATTTCATCGGCCTGCCTTGAGATTGTCGCGCTCATGACTTCCTTGGCGGTGGCAAAGCGTTGAGATGTCTCGGCATGCTCTCGAGCAGCACGTTCAGATACCTCGTCGCGCTCTCGAACGGCATGGAAGGCAACATTGCCAACTCTCTCGATCTCATCGTGCATCGCTGCTGCGCTTGCTCGAAGCTCGAAGAGATCAGTCTGTGTGATATCCGGAATAGTGTTTCCATCAATCAGCCCGATAGCATGCGGTGGAGAGGTGACAAAAGCTACTGTAGAGAACCATGTGGCTTCGGTATATCTTACTAGAGCCCAACGAGTGATGTCCTCGAGCCCAAGGGACTCTTCGCGGGCAACAATCTCATGAATATCATTGAGCATTGAGTCAAAGTTCGTTGGAGCAATGCCAACGCTCTGAGCCGCCCCAGACTCCACTGTCTCAGGACTAACCACCTCGATTCCACCATCGTCCTTACTATCAGCGGGAGAAGAACTTGACACAGCCACGATTGTGAGTTCTGGATCAGGACTTGAGACCTCAGCAGCAGTGGCCTGCTGAATTTGTTCCTTTTGGCCGCTTGCATTGACAAGCTCAGAACTATCGTGTGATTGATCTTCTGGAGCAGAGTTGCAAGTCTGCTCACTTTGTTGCTCCTGCTCTGCAGTATTAGAATGAGGCTGAAGCTCTGGCGCAGTGTCTTGCTGATCCTCCTGGTCAGCAGAGCCAACATCAATTTGAGGCTGATCTTCTGGCGCAGAGCATTGCTCATCCTCCTGATTCTGTTCATCAGAGCTTACTTCAGTGGTGCCAGACTCCACGACAGCAGTTAAGGTCTCACTGGCATCACCTTCTTCCATGGTCTCATCCAAGACATCGGAGTTTGTCTCGTTCTGAGAGCTGGCCGTATGAGGCGTGCCAACTGCCGCAGCAACGTCTTCAGAGACCACGGGGTCGGAAGAAAGTTGCACAGAAGATTGAGGTAAAGACTGCTCATCGACGCAGTCAGAAGTAACATCCATCATTGCCTGATCAACTTGGTCAAAAACCGTCACTGCTGCCAACCCGTTTGCGTTGTTGAAACCCTGAAGAACGGTGTATGAAGAATTCCAAGAACTGTCAGCAACTGGGCTCTCGGTCATATCACTATCATGCTGCTCAGACTGAGGCACTTGGAGCTGATTCTGGACCGGTGTTGAAACCTGGGGCCAGTTAACCTTGTCAAGTTCAGCAGCCATGTCTGCTTCGAATTGATCGTCGCTCAAGTTGCCCTCCGCATCAACCATGTCCTCATCTGGCTGAGGTTGAATGGATTGTGTGGTTGTCGGCTGCTGTTGAATTGCAAGTTGGTGTACATCTCCGGGAATGGGAGTTGGTTCCTTGGCAGAGTACATTGCAGAATCTGCGCCATCTTGAGTTTGGACTAAAACAGGAGCGAGACCTGTGGGAGTTGGTAAAGTGTACAACTCCAGATCAGGGTCGATCAGAGAAGAAGGGGTCGGGTTTCCTAAAGAAGGTGCAGGGCTTTGGCCAAAGATCAGGGGTTGTGACTGAGCGAGTGGAAATTGAGGAATTGAAGGGGATGTGAAATTGACCGGCGAGGCGAAGGACGAAGATCCGAAAGCAAAAGAGGTTTCAGGGCCGAAAGAAAAGGTTGAATGCTGCCCGAGAACTGGTGGAGGTGGTTTCGAGAGAACAGAAGGCTCCGAGCGCAGGGTTGATGGCTGATCAGCCGTAAAGAATTGCGAGATCCCACCACTTATGGGAGTTGGTCTGCCTCCGAAAAATTTGACGGCCTGGGAAGGCTGAACCGCGAAGCTGGTGCTGGAGCTGGAGCCAGAACTGGGGCCTGGGCTGGAAAAAGGTGACGAGGCCGCGTTTTTGCCTTTCCGACGTCGTTCCAGCTCCAACTTTGCACGATTTGCGGGAGCTGGTGGAGGGCGTGGGCGATCATCCACTATGTGAAGATCGGGAACCAGATAGTACACGTCTCTCTTTGGAATGGTATTGTAGTCCGGCGTGGCAGAGTCGGACTGGGCTGTTGCGTTACTTTCGTTCTCAGAGCCAGACTCGTCCATGGCTTGTGACATTTCGATCTGGAGTTGGGCAAGGTCAGCAGGCGAACGATTTAGGATTGAGTAGACGCCAGGACTTGAATTGATAAGGAGATTGATAGAAGTTCAGGGGACTGCGAGGGATGTGTGCGGATTGGCTATTGTAGCTAAATACGGAGCTTGACTTACAAATTCGTTAAGCAGGTCGCAGAACGAATCTTCGGTTTTCTTGATCTCCCTGGCAAAGAAGACTCTCAAGCTAATAAACAGTGTTTATTGCAATATCCGATCGAGGAGGATGTCGCGGAAGATTTCGAGGTGGTTGTGGTAGATGTCTGGGCAGGTTGTGGTTGTTGGTTGAAGCACGTCGCGAAGTTGTAAATAAAGTAGCCTCGCAGAGACTCTCACCAAATTTTGGCTCTCGGAACTGTCTCAAAACGAGCTAGTCCAATTTGAAAAGGAAACTTTCGCCAATTATTTGCAAGTAGTAAAGACTCATGTGATTTGAGAAGCCGGCAAGCGTACCCAAGCTCGCTACAGAATGCTGGAATCCGGAATTTAAGACGAGCTAAGCACGAGGTCAAGGATGTTACGGTAGAAATAGTTGATAAATCGCAGTGAACAGTTTATTTCCAAGGGTTTGCAGTGATTCATCACCGGAGAGAGTGGTACTAAAAGCTCCACCCACGAGACTTACAAATATCGTGCGTGTGCAGGAGTTGGTGGATCTGGCAACGGGATAAACTAAAAGATCACTGCAAAGATCTCCTTACTATGATGAAATTGTCTGGGGCTGTAACTTGGTTGCACTATACGTAGTAAGTCTAAGCATTAGATCAACGATGAGCCCATTATGGCTAGCGAAAGATATCTTTGGGTTGTGTATACAGGCGACGAGGAAACTAAGAGTCGGGCATTGGAGCAGAAATGACCCCTATTGGCTCAAAATTAATCAAAAAGTTGTGCAACATTCCGTTTCATATAGTATAGCGAACTATTTCCAGATGGCATCATATAGGACTGATCGATACTCTCGGGCTTGGTTTCTCTGGATTACAGACCAACATGTTCTCTGCGCAGAGACTCGGTCTCCTTTTTTCTTTTGTAAAAAGAACAACTCCAATTCAGTAAAATAGACAAAATGAATGTTCTTATTTTTGTTTTAGGGAAATTCGCAATCTGTTTGTTTGGGGAGACAGGGAAGGACAATAACAGGTCCTTGTCGAGGACGAGAGAATTATGTTGAATGGGAGTGGAACAAAAAAGATTGCTAGAGTGAGCTCACCAATGGTAACCTCAATTTCTGATGCAAACATTTTTATTCAGTGATACAAGCCATCTAACTATGAGCTTCAAGCAAGCAACCTTCGATCTCAACACTGTTAATCACCATGGTCATCCAGCAAACAAATCCAAGCACCCTCGTGATCAGGAACCCTGCAGCTCCGACCACCCTCGTGCTCAAAGAAAAGCCGTGAAACTTACACACCGGCTCACAAACAGTACCCAGACCTTAGCCCACCCCTAGAAGCTGTACATGATCCATCTAATCCCAGTATCACCTAGACCATCTTATTGTGGAAGATCCAAGATGTCCCAATAACCCATTCCAAACAACCTCATGATCAGGAGAATCCTCCGACCACCCTCATGCTCAAAGAACAGCCTCCAGAACAGCTTTCCACTCCACAAAAATGAATAAGCCCCAGCTTACAACGGAATCGGTGAAGCGATGACGCGGCCACAAAAGAATCCCTCACTTCTTTCCCCCTACATATCCTACAAGACTCTCTGACAAGGAAACATATTTTGACGACTGATAAACGGACTGACGAGAGCGTCCTCGACGATAGAAACTCGATGTACTTGGTATTTAATACAAAAACGAAACAGACTTTTCAATTCTGGTGACCTATGGCAGAAAGTCGTAAAAGGCGGCGGGCGGTCTGTCGAAGAAGACTCCCATGCATTCTGAACTCTTGGCACACAATGGCTCTGCAATGCCTCTCAAAGATTGTGCAGCGGAGGCGATAACATGCCGAGACTCAATGCCGCAATGGATCAGCAAGCTGAGGAAGGCTAGAAGAGCCAAGAAGAAGAATATGCCCTCTTGAGCAAAAGCTGTGGAGGAGTTTGGTGCTAGCTTGGGTGCAGAGATGTAAATGATCGGTTCCATGGTCTGCTGAATGCTTTCCGAAGATGATTGAGAGTTGACGTTGTTGACATTCTTGCCAAGGTCGATGTCAACCTCAGCCAGAAGAGTAGGGCTATCATTCGTGCAGATGAGAGGCTTGATATTCTCGATGCCAGCAACTGAAAATGTATCTCTAGGAAACATTTCGGCGGATTTAAAATTGGTTGTTGCGAGGAAGTCCCTGCTCTGGGATCCACGGAGATCATTCTTTATATCCTCCTTCAAGATTTTGATGGTTTCTGCAGGCCCTCTGCTCTGAATTCCGTTTGAAAATTTGGGACTCCTTGCATTTGAATACTGATTAGGTCTCGAGATGCCATTGGCGGCAGTGTTATGGGCGACGTCGAATGGTTTCTTGCTGGTAGGAATAGACCATGACGCGTGTTTTTCAGGGCTGTGGCTAGTTTTCGAGTTCAGTGAGGTACCCGGGACCTGTGATTTGATGTAGACTTGAGATTCAGCTATCTTCTTCTCCATTCCTTTCTCTCCAGCCTTTGATCTTTTTGCATCGGGAGTCTGCTCTGGGCTCAAAATCGAATCTGGGCGACGCATAACTGTAGATAATTGACTCCCAGCTGCTTGATATTCGGTTTGAAGAGGCTTTACTTGAGTCTTCGGTGCATTTTGGAGGTTCATATTTGCCTTCGCAGCTTGTTCTAGTTCCTTGATGCGGTCCTGAAGCGTTTTTCTCTCAGCATCGTGACTTTTCTTCATCGCGTCCATACATCTAGCACACTCTTGCACCGCTTCCTTTTTGGCATCAGCAACAATTCTTTGATGGTCTTTTTCTGCTTGAGAACAAATGCTTTTGAAATTCTCGTCTTTCTCATCCATAAGGATCTTGTGCTCTGCTAGTGCAGATTCCTTCCACGCGGCCAACAACTCCTGTACCATTGTATCGGTGTAAGTATAGCTAGGAGTCTGTTCGTCGCGTTTTTTAGCAACTGTAACTGTGCCGACTTCAGATGCCATCGAAGCTGCAGCTTGGGCTTGGTCCACCGAAACCAGCGCGGAAGAATTTGAGTTTATCATGTTCGTGTCTCCATTTTCATCCAACGTAGATACTTGTGCCATACTTGGTGTCATGACCAACTGAGATGGAATAGCTGAAGTAGTTGAGAGCTGTTGGCACGATCAGTAGAGTTTCTGTTTTGAGGCAGGAGTATCCTTACAGCTAAAGCCTGCGAATTAGCCGATGGAGCCACCGCGTTGTTTTCGGATCCTTTGATATCTAAAGCGGTTTGAGGTCCACCGAACACGAATACGGTTGTATCAGACGCTACGCTGTTGAGTTTGGTACGTTTGATACTGCCAGGTTGAGGTGTCTGAGCTTCGTTGGATGACTCGTCAAGCAGATCTTGAGCAGCCGGCAGGGCGAAACTCTGCTAGGATTGTCAGCAGAAGTTCTGATTAGAAAGAGATATTTTCTTACAGCAAACTCTTGACTGGCGGGAGGTGCAATTTGTCCATGATTTACCAGTCCCCGCGTTTTGCGACCTGATACTCTGAGACCTCGCGGAAGGCCGCCATGGCGGTTGGGATTTGGCATTTTTGAAATCAGTCAACGATTTCAAATTTGCTGTCTGGGAGAAGATCAAGTGTCGAACAATCTTAGAAAGACTTTAAAAGTTGCAACCTGCAGCGGTTGAAAAATCTGTATGCCTTGTAAAGCGAAAGATCGAGAGTGCGGAGAGGTGTGTGGTGGAAGATTCGTGACAGCCTTGCCAGCGAAAATGTGCGCAACGGAGCTAGTCTGGCCCAAATAAATTTAACCGACAGGTTGTAGTGAATCTCAGTCAGGCAGTTTCTGCAGTCATCTCTTGTCGTGGTCACAGAAGAAATGAAAGCTCAGAGGGGAGATTATGGAGATGTCAAGAGTCGGAAAGAAAAGTTGACTCCCGCAAAGATATGGGATCTAGGTACTTGGCCATATTTTCTCTCTTCGCGTACAAGAGACGTATAGAAAGTATTCACATGGAGCCAAATGAAGACTGGTTTGGCAAATCGACATGCGTTAAATACTTCCCGTTCAATCTGTCAAAAGACTCAAAGCGTTCGAAGTGCGCTCATTACATTACATGCTAAGATATATTAAATTAATCAATTTCAATTGTGAAAACATGATGATATTTTAATTTGGATGGCGTTTTGTTTGCGCACCCTCCGAAGGCTCAAAGCTGAGTTGTGCATCGGAATTTCGCGTCTAGCAAAACACGGCAATCAGATCTATTTGAGGCTTCATATAGTGCTATGCAAGAGAGATTGCCCCGAATCAATCTTTCCTGCCTGAAATGACGACACAAGACGAGACTGTTATCCAAGAGGTCGATATATGAGTGAGGTAAGGTACCTTTCCGGTACATTAGTAAGCGAGCCCCTATCGTTACGCGAGAAACAAAAGAGAGAAGAAAGAGGTGGAGATCTATCTTATAGCGCAGAGTACTAGGAACTCATCATGAATACGCGTCTACACCAAGTTTCGGATAATTGAACCAATATTTTCTGTAACAACTGTCTTTTCATGTAAGTTTCAAGAGTTCCGAACACAAAAACATCTATATTGCAGCTTGAAAGTCATTATTGTCACGTGATGGCAACACACGCCAGTGGCTGATTTCGTAACCGCAAACCACACTCGTGACCAACTCCTTTTCCTTCTGTCCTAATGAACATAGAGAAGATTGATGTCAGAAAACTTGATCTGGGAAGATGCGGATTGCTTACTGGAGCCCTTCTTTCCCATAAGCAGACGCCCACAGCATTTCTGTAGCCTTGATGACCAATGGCTTTTACCTTCAACAACTCCACATTTTTGTGAGAGCAGACGGCCGGTTTTGGTCGCAGCCAGTCTCCTCATCACAGAATCTACGTTATCCCAGTACTGGAGTCAATTACTGCTCAAAGTTTGTTCGTACAAGTGATCGAGGAGTTGATATCCGAATGATGATTCAACTGCCTACCAATCTGGTATAGAATCAAAGTTCTTAGAGACGAAACTTTCCCCTAGAATCGCATTCACATACACTCGACTTGTATAATATATATGAAGTTCAGTTGTTTCTATTTATTCTATCGATCAGTTGGAGGTCAACGGCTAGGAAATCTATGTATTATGTTGCAGTATCAGTGCAGATTTCGAAGACCCTACAAATTATGTTGCTCAGACTACGATATCGAGTTCTGCAATCATCAATCTTGAATATGGTTTACTATTTAGTGGTTTTTTGTGAGCTGGAGCACTACTTGACTATTGACTCGGCCTTTCTAACGCCAAAATACAAGCCTTTTTTAATCTCTTACTATTGGATTGCAAGCCTAAGATTGCTCATGGGTGTGGACCAGTGGAGTGAAGTCAGTCATGTAATCATATAAATCCCACACTAAGAAAGTCACGGCATTACATCTAAGAGAGTTTATTTGACGGGCCCATCATTGATATATTATTTTTCTTTACCCATATTGCGGTGGTAGAGACTGTCCATAGCCTTCATCAATAGCATAATTGAGTTACATTAACCTTATCCCAAGCATCGTTTCAAACCAAGAATCTCATTTTCTCAAAACCAAGTCCCCCGTAACCGTTCTGCCTCTTTGTGTCAACTCAATCCTTCTTTGGTGGGTTTGGGAGATCATCAGCTCCATTGTCGTCATAACGAGGAGGTGACACCACAACCGTTTGAACAGGAATACCCCAGCAGCTGCAAGCACTGGAGTAGCTGTCGCCAGCAGCAGAGCAAGCGGTGGCATAGGTAGGAGTGTGGGTTGGCTTGACAGTGCTGCCTCTGAATAGAAAAAGTACGTTAGTAGGATCTCAAGTGGAGATGTCTGATATTACATACCCAACATAGGTGGTGACCTTCATAAAGCTGGAGCAATCGGCCACATGCGCAGACACAGAAGCAGCGCCCAAACGGGTACCAGTGACAGCTCTAGCACAATTATCTGAATCACAGCCTGACTTATGGCGTTGCTCAACCAAGCCAGCCATAACCGTAGCCACTGGAATGAGGAGGTAAGCGAGCTTCATGTTGATATTTTGTTGAGTTGGAGTGAAGGATTGTTTGTGAATATGATGATTGAAGTAAAGTGATGATGGAACATGAAAGCTGGAGAGGAAAACTGCGGCATTAAGTACTTAGAGCAGGGTGAATAGCGGCTGAATCTGAGGAACAATATGGTAGCTTGAGTTATCCTTAGAACATGGCAGTGCCAGCCTCAAAAAAGAGAATCCTGCCCGATGTGATCGTCGATGAATGACTTTTTTACCATAATTCTGGAATTAACTAAGATGGTTTTACCTAATCAACAAATCACACGACGTAAAATAACCCCTTGCAGTATAAATCGTTATGTGTTGTATCTTAAGAGGATCTCTTTGCTTCTCTGAAGAGAATAGAGTTGGTTACAGCTCGTGTAACTTTCCTAAGTCTTTAATTCTTGGCCAACAGCTGTATTTTTTCTTCGTCTTGACATTATCCAACCAAGGCAGCTGGCAACACACCTGCATCATCCCTCTTTCCTTGTTGCATAGCACTGACTACTAATATCGCGAGGCGTCTTCAAACTATCGAAATGGCTCCAACACGTGTTTCCTCTCACTCCTCATACGGGGTTCTCCTGCGGGAGATCTCCAGCGGCTCCTTCAAGCCATAAATTTGGGATCTTACGAAGCTACGAACTGGATTCGCATCCTGCCACGATGCCCAGCTCAACAGCTTGGCCTCCGATGCCGAAGATACGTATGAGAACTCGGGAACTCCTGAAACCTATCAATGATTTCCTATAACTAATCGTAAGACGCCACGAAAATCGGTCTGCGACAGAAAGAAGTTAGTGAGACCCTCTTTGGGCCTGGATAAAGTTTGTTCTGTCATAACCCCGCTCAGCCTCAAACTAATGATCCTAAAACTTAGTTGGATACCCACATTTGGAACGGCAGGTCTAGGATACCGCATACCGATCAGCCATTGTCGTCTTGGTTCAGCCCTGGGCATAAGTTGCACAAATATGGGGAGTCCCTTTTGTGTGACTTTAGAGTGGGTCCCGCCGCCGAATCATTAGAAAGCTGAACCGCATCCAGCTTATTTCAAGACACAGCATCAAAGAAAAATGATTCTAGTGTGTCCAATAAAGACTTCTCGTCTTGAATAATCAGGTCAATCGTATACGCGGTTTAGTAACGACAATCAAAAAGGGCACCGTGCAGTCATCCAAACTGACGGATACTGGCACAAAATCAACCTTCTGCTGGCCATTTTCAGCCTTATATCACTGCCACTTTCTATTTGAAGAAAAATGTCTTAAAAGTCGAAAATAGCTTTGTTTTTCTTCATGCAGACAATCGGGGATTCGTTCGACTGAAGTGAGACAACGCGATGTCACTGGCAAGCGAACCTCCCCATGGCGTAGGTTTCAGAGCCGCCCGGACTACCAAGCCCTCAGCTGCCATCAGCCAACTTCGTGTTTCCCCGCACCAGTATCGCTGTCCGATCGAAGAGAAGTGATCTGCTGTAGCACGGCCTCTAAGCTTTTCGTGTCTATGTTTAGGGCTGCGTTGGAAGAAGCGGCTCTGTCGCAATCTTCATAGTCTGTCACTTCATACTCCATGTTCTCTGATCTCAATACACGCAGAAAGCAGACTTTTCAGAATGTCTCGGTCGAATACTGATCAATACGTCCCGATCCGAACTTCGGTTGAAGAAAAAGACACAGAACCACAGTATTCAGACCCTGGGTCGGAGAGTGACCCATTTATTCATGCAAGGAGCCCAGCACGACCTTCAACACTCAGACGAGCTACAACATGGATTCCCTCACTTTTCCTCGCAATGGCATGTTTTGTATTGTTGTTTTTTCTTCTACAGGCACGCTGGGAGATTGAGAAATACAGGCAGTTCTTGCGGCAGAATGAATTTAGTGAGTTATTCCCACGATAATTCATCAAGCAGAAACAGAAACATCAACTGACGATAATAGTCGATCCTGCTGTCATTCCCCTTGAGCAGGTAAGATTCAGCGGCAGCCCTCAATTTTCTTCGAACGGAACGATGTCGCACAAGCCTTCTGATGAAGCAACGCCATGGCCAGAGAATGTCAGCTACTTTGGCGAGCCTAGTCCGGAAATCGACGCAAACTGGAACAAACTGATTGAGTGGCGGTATTTCTCAATCTCTGAGGATGAAGCAAAGAGTGTATGGCCAGACACGTACCAAGATTACGTTGATGAGCTTAAGGGTGGTTGGACGGCCGGGTAAATTTCCATGTTTCTTCAACTTGAACCACAAGTTAGCTAACAAAGCCATCACAGGCTTGACGTCTTTCATACTCTTCACTGCGTGGTAGTTTCTCCCGCCTATTCATTTGATGCCTGTTACTGACTAAGACCAGAATGCCATACGAAAAGCATTGCGTCCAGATTACTACAATCGCACTAGCCACAATGAAGCTCCGCATGCAGGTAAGCGACTGATCTCTCAGCTCTCTGTGGCAAGAATTTTGACTGGCTGTTAGACCACTGTCTTGATGTCATTCGTCAATATATCCAATGCGCTGGCTTTACTACTTTGATACCCACAAAGTTTCGTGAAGGGGTCAAGCGCAACTATATCGAATCCGATCAGGTTCATACTTGCAGGTCATTCACGTTTTTGCGCGAATGGACGACCAACAGAAGGGAAGGTTGGCCCGAATATGTCGAGAGAGATCAAACTGTGATTGATCCTAGGAAACATGCACTTGCTGAAGAGAAGGCACAGAAGAATGCAGTGCATGCTGAGGCTCTGCCATGATTTGGTTTCATGATGCCCGAAAATAAGTACACTTGATGATGGATGAGGGGAGTTAATGGTGCCCATTCAATGAATTGATTTGCTGGAGTAATCTGCATTGTCTCCTACATAGCCTTGTCCACACACTGTCTGTTGATTTTCACGTTCAGAAAGATCGAGTCTGCTTCCAAGCACCGAATCGAGAGTCTGAAATTATATGATTGTGGAGTTTTCTCATATGTATGACACATCCATCGACGTTGACTTGTTTTCATTACATCAAGTAAAACCACACAGCTTTCAATAGGACGATAGGAGGGGAACTACAGTGTGCATGACATTGTGATAATTCATCCTGTCTACCAAATATAACTTAGCCACGTAATCAGGACTTGAATATTGCCACGTGAAGCCTCAGAAGCTGGAACAAGCAAGGAAGATTTGACATCTCACTTTGCCAAGCAACCATCTTTTGATGAGTCCTCCTGTCCAGGAAAAGTTGATGTTGCGTTTTTAACGTCAAATCTCCCCTCTTCAACATGACTGAATTGAAGAAGAAAAGGCTCAACTGTAACATCCCATGCTTTCAGGGCGTTACCTCTCCTCCTCAGCTCCCTTCTCAGCGCGCTAATCTCCCTGTCCTTCCTATCAATCCGTTCACCCGCCCGCAGAAGCATCATGCTAGTTGCCTCGAGCAGCCGGCCCTTTTCAGAGTTCATTTTCTCCAGGACTTTGACTTCCTCTCGCAGATAATGCTCATCTCCACAATCCGCGTTTGCGATGTTCGAGGTAAACTTCTGTTGGTAGATGAGATTAACAAATGCTTCCTTGATCTGCTCCGTGGAGCTCCGCTGATCCTTGATATGTGCAAGCTCATCTTGTAGCTTTTCGATAAGGCTATCCTTCGTTGATTCTTTGATGATCTGCTCTTTGCCCTCTTTATGACAGTCTTCGAATTCCTGCAGTTTTTGATCTTTGGAAATCAGCTGCGTATTGAAGTTTGCCGTTTCCTTGGTCGCAGTAGTTGGGGCGAGGCGAGGAAGTTCAGACTTGTTTTTTGTATGTTCAGTTGCCAACTCTCTGTGTGTTAGGCCCAGATCTCTAGTCTTGTCATCGAGCCTATCTTTAAGTTTGATGACTGCAGCCTGAAGTATCGCACTATTGGAAGGCTCAGTCGACATCTCCACCACAATGCTCTCAAGCTTCTTGATCTGAGCTTCAAGTACAGCAACTTCTATAGCATGTGTCGCAACGATTTCGACGAAAGAACCGGGATCACTGCTTTGTTCTGACTTAAGAGGCTGGATTAATTGGTGGAACGAAGGTTTGATGCCACTTGGATTGTGCGGAGAGGCGTATATGGTGTAATCCCTTGGAAGTCTGCTTGGTGGTGATTGACTGATATCTGGAGGCCCTACGCCTGGTGTATCACCGGCTCCAATTTGTCCTTTAAGTTGTGCGATATATCTTGAACGTGCAGCCCAGTTTTCGACCACACAATTCCACTGCTTAACACTTTCTAAATCCATCGTCCGTGAAATTTCGGCTTTTTCTTCCAGACCTTTCTGCTTAACTGTATCTTGTTCCCGTACTATTTTGAGATAAAAGCGGAATGTAAAGTCAACAGTATTGTTTTCTGAAGCCATGAAGTATCGGCTCGCCTCCTGTTCGCAGGTCTCTTTGCTCAAAGCTTGATCAATTTCTACCAATTCTTTATAGACCTCGACGCGTCGGATACGCCGTGCTTTGCATACTGTCATGTACAGGCTCCAAGCCGTTTCTAGAACTGGATCAATGGTAGATACTTTTGCTTGAGGGAAGGTGTTTTGTACATAGTTTTCGACGTCGGTAATAGTCTTGAGGTCTGGAGAATCAAAGGTAGTCTTGTATTTGCTTGTGCTATTCGTCATTCTGGTCCGAGGTAGTTTAGGTCGATATTGAGATAGGATTTGTCTTGAAGGAAGCTCGCTCGGCTTGAGAAACAATTTACTACCGCCCCATTCGAGCACTGCATTGATTTTGCAACTAAATGAAGGATAACCTAAGGTAATTTTACGTTACTGAATCAAATTCGCTTAAGTTGACTTTGATAATCACCTCAAGGTACCTAGATAAGGTAATTTTCAAGCGTCTTGACAAAACTGAATTCAAATCTTGCTGCAGTGAATCGTCTTTAGTTTTCGGAGCGACTCAAGTCGCGTGCTACCTCGTCGCACATAAGTTACCACCACAAACCCTTCCGCAGCTATTCTCCCACAACCCCCATCTCTCAATACACTCGCAAAACTTCTTTCGTTCTACCTCAGAGTAGATCGTGATTAGATACTTTACACCCTCTCAAATTCTTCTTGTTGTCGAACCTCAACTTCACTTCGCATGAAAGACGAGCTTTTCAGACAAAATGGATCCCTTTGCGGCTGGTTTTAACGATCTGAATCCAGATCAGCTTCGAGCTGAATGCGCAAAGCTTTCAAGAGATAACCAGCAACTCGAGTTTGATCAAGAGTCTTTCGAAGAAGAGATCTCAGATTTGAAGTCTGGCAAAGAATCACTTGAATCCGAGAACAAAACTTTACTGAAGCAGATCGAGCAGCTCACGAGCAATAATAGCAGCCTCAGAGATCCTCTGTTGTCGGAGAAATGGTGTTCTGGCTCTACATCTTCACAGCACGAATCCCAAATTGATCCTCAACTCTTGGAAATTTCTGGTGCGGCCCAAATCATCCTACCGTCTTTGGCGGGCTTGCAGCCTGAGGTCCTTGAAAGCTCCGAGAATCACTTATATCCATACACTACGTCTGCTCAAGGATTTGAAGACTCGCAGTCACTCAGCTCAACCGCTGAACAAACAGAAGGCTCATTTTCATCCTACTCTTCATTTTTGGGAGTGCAAAGCGAGTTTGGCCCTGGCGAGTTCGGTTCTGGCAAGTTTGGTTCTGGTGAAGCACCCGGAGGAAATGACGGTTATACTTCATCTCCACAACAAATGGATGTTGATAACAGCAACTTCGGAAGCAGCCAAGCTCAATTCCTAGACGACTCGGTTTTAGATTCTATTGGACAGATGGCCGATGTTATGTTGCTCAAGAATCAGCTAGCTGAATCACAACAGAAATGCGAATATCAAAGCAATCAACTCAAAGATGCACAAAGATGCATCGATTCTTGGAGAGGAAATTCTGAGAGACTCCTAGAGGACCTGAATACATCAAATAAAAACTGTCAGACAAATATGGGAGACTATCACGCAGAGCAAGCAGTCTCGGAAAGTCTAAGAAATGATTACTCGAAACTTGAGCAAAAGTATAGTCAACTTCAGGGTGAGCTAGAGAGCTCTCGAACTGAAATCGCCGAACAAAATCGCCAAAACGACGAAGCAGTCCAGAAAGCTCAAGCGCTTCAGCGTGATCTCTTTGTGGAAACAGAAACCGTCGGTATTCTGAGAAATCATATTCAAGGCCTTGAGAAGACTGGTGATAATCTTCGAAACAATTTGCAGAATGCCAATCAATTACGCAGTCGGATTAACGAGCTCGAGCAACAAAATGGAGAGTTGCAAGAACAATTAAAGGATACAGCTCAATTTCAAGATCAATCGAGCGAGCTTGAACAACGAAATCAAAACCTCCAGTTGGATTCGGAGAATCCCGAAATGTCACAGAATGCAGTCTCCGAGCTTGAAGAGGTAATCGAAGATGTGCTCAGTTCTTCATCTACCACAACAGACGATTTGAAAATTCGTATTGCCGAGCTAGAGCGAGAGAAGGAAGAGACTACTCTTCACTCTTCTTCTATAATTCTCACATTGCGAAAGCAAATATCTGGATCAAAACCCCCTCCGATGCGTCTTACTCCATCTCATGTGCACAAAATCAATAAAGGGCTGGTTCGTCAGATGAGAACCCAAGAAAATGAAAAGAACGCCTTAATTGAAAAGAACGACAAGAAAGCAAAGGCGCAAAAGGCCAAAATGGAAGGACTTCTAATCAAGCATGAGCAAGAAAGAGAGGCCATGAAGAGACAACTGAAGGCAGATGTTGAACATGCCAGGGAGCTCGGTCCACGCCCGGTCGTTCGAGCAGTACTTGAAGGAGAAATAAAGAGCCTTAAAAAAGTTGTCGGAGAGAAGATGAAGGAAATTGAACAGATGAAGCGCAAGGAGCGTAAAGATGGAGTGATCATTGAGAATCTTCAAGAAGATTATTACCAGGCTCAGGAGAAGCTGGTAGATCTTGCTAGTCTGCAGGCAAAATGTGCCAGTCAGGATGGGGAGATCGAACATTTGAAGATCCTTAATCGTCGAAAAGCTGAGATGGAGAAGGAGCGTGAAGCTTCGGACGTGCTAGCGAGGAAGGCCGCAGATCTTCAGTCAAGCCTAGACGGCGCCAGAAAGCAAGCCGACAAGTTCAAATCTGCAACTTCCCTCGCAGAAAAGAATCTTGTGAAGATGGAATCCAAGCTTGAGGAGAAGGAGAAAGTCATGAGAGAACTTCATACTACTTTGGAATGCAAAGAAATCGAAGTCGATGAACACAAAGACAATCTTCATCAGCTTAGAAAGCAGGCTTCGGAGAAAGACGTTGAACTAGGGAAGGCGAAACAGAATCTCAAGGTTGCTACTGAGCATAATCAAATCCTCCAAGAGAAGGTTGAGACGCTTGAAAGGACAAATTATGGTTCCACTTTCAAGCTGCACTGCACGATCACCGACTTGACTGCCAAGGTCGCTGAGTGCGAGGAAAAGATCGCAAGCCAGTCAGCAATCATATCTAGCCTCGAAACCGAAGCTTCAGGAGACAACAAGGATCTCACAGACCAAACTGTTGGTGAGAGTTCGGAGTATATCAAGGCACCTCATTTGAACTCTTCAACTGTTGAGAGCGGAGGTGGAAATCAAAGCATCAACTGCGGCGACGATGGGCATGACATGGTAGCTGAAGGTTCTTCAGCCGCCGAACAAAATGCCAAGAGGAAGAGATACCGAAAGCGACCTGCCAGGAAGTCGAAAGAGGGCCAAGCATTGGAGCAGAGCAAGACAGATCAAGGATCCGACTCTGAAAAAGTTGAGCACACAGATTCTCAGATTCCCACTTCACAAATCTCCACAGATGATCAACTTGCGAGCGCTGCAGAGAATTCAGAGAAGGATGTGAGCAGTTCATACAAATTCAAGACATTCTCTCAAGAGACCACCGATGAGGAGTTGCAGGAAGCCCTCACGATTATGGCAGAGACTGGTGGTCCCCGCAATATGCTTGTTAATGGTCAGATCGTTCCAATCGAGTCCGATGATTCAATCGAGCCTGCTGCTCCCATCATGCAAGAACCTCAAGCCCCGCTCACTCCTGAGAAATATACTATCCATAAGATTCCCCACATCACCAACTCGAATCACGGTACCTCAGAGGCAACAGCAGGAACATACCTCATTGCTGGTGGTATCAACACCCATACCAATTCTTCCCGCGGATGGTTGAGAAATCTCCTTTTCGGACTCATCTGCTTCACTCTCGGAGGCCTCTTCATCCCTCACGCTGCTATGTTGGTTGGCAACTTCATTTCTTCCTTTGGCGCTGAGAACTTCGATGGCTCAAACGGCGGTGGTTCTCTTCTAACAATCAGTGACACTCCTTTCTACAAGGTCCAAAATCTTCCACTGAACGTTCCCTTTATCGAAAACTCGACGGTACCTGCCATGCTCACGGTCTTTCAAACCCCACCAATCATTGTCGCAGGTTCGGCCAAGAAGTCAAGCTTGCAGCAGATTGAGGACGTCTTTCACTCTGTCCCAACTGTATGCCTAGCGAAGGACCACTCCTTGTACAGCAAATCTTCTATGTCGCCTTTGAGCACAGAGTTCATGCGTATTGCTTTGCCCACATCATCTCCCAAGGAGAATATCAAAGAGATTGTTCCATCTGAATCTCCATTTGTGTCGATGATCGAGGACCAAGTCACCGAGACTATCGCCACTCCACTCCCAACCAAGGCGCACGTTGAACAGCTTACTACGGCTACGGCAGTGTCTCTCCCATCAAGTTTCTTGAGCTTTCATGAGATTCTTGCTATGCAGAGTCCTGTAACCCTTGGCGTTGCCTTCGGATCAGTCTGTATGGTGTTTCTTGGAGTGTGCGCCCAATTCGGTGTACATCACTTGTTAGGATTTTAGGGTGTATTTTGACAGCGTATTTCTGCACGAGCACAATACAACAGGATGTTTAAGTGCGCAGAGTACCAGGAGTGAGGGAGTAAAGTCATGGGGCGATGATACAAAAGGGGAGACCAGCATGAATGTTTGATTATTGACAGGGTGAACAATTGCAATTTCCAGGCAGTGCCCTTGCAGTGAACGTGGAAATGGTGGGTACAACAGAATTCATCTGCATTTTACAGGCAGGATGTGTAAACTCCGCGATGAAAGGACACAAACAACATAAAACACCAACCTTCCGAAGACTGGCAAGATACAATTCACGATTTCGAAGCCGACTTATTGCATGCCAATCACCTTTTCTTGCCCAACTCTCGAACTATATCTCCTTCAGACATTTGAAGTCTCAATTCACGCTGTGGATTGATCGACTACGGTCTCGTCGTTGAGGTAGATTTGGGATAAATAAACAAGAACATGAGCGGCAGGCATAACGGCATCTACATCGTCTACCAGCTTCACCGGAAAATCAGGTTCCTCGTCACCAATCAATTATTCTCACCTAACTCTCGAACCATATCTCCTTCGGACATTTGAAGTCTCAATTCGCGTTGCGGATTGATCGACTACGGTCTCGTCGTTGAGGTAGATTTGGGATAAATGATGAGAAAATTAGGAGGCAGGCATAGTGGCGTCTACATCTACCAGTTTCACCTGAAAAGCAGGTTCCTCATCACCAAACTTACTTGCATGCACAACTTGCTAAGTATATCTCCTTGGAGCATTTGAAGTCTCGGTCTACTCTGTGGATTGATTGACTTCGGTCTCTTGTTGAGGTAGCTTGGGAAGAAGGAAAAGCAAGACTTGGGCGGTGTCTTTGAGCTTGGGAAGTTTGTGATCTGGAGATGGCAACTGGTTGTGAGGTTGGTGGTTATGGCTTTAGGGTGTTTTTACTTGTTCCGAGTGGTACGGAAAGCGAGCGGTATTTGTCTCTATTTGAGGTGGTTAGTGGGCATTAATTGAGGATGTATTGAGAAACCACTGAGAGTAGATAGTTGATATAAAATGTCTATCATGAGGTTTAAAGTCTTCCAGTAACTATGGGGATATGCTACGCAATATTCCTTTGAGCTTTCATGGCGTAGTAGAACAGAAGAGGTGTTGGCCTGCAGTGTATTCGATATTATTTGGTGGTTAACTATTGAGGCATCCCAGTGATGAAACAGCAAGGAATCTCCACAAGCTAAAGGCAAAGTCAAAATCGAAGTGGCTTCTCACCCCTCTTCCTCCGCCATCCATTGGTAGCCTCCAACGCATCCTCACAACCCTTAAATGACCATTGCCACTTCCTCAAAAAGCCTTCCGAAATCTCCCATCCTCGAAAATCCCACGGCGGCTCCCAGGCAATAACACCCCTCCTCTCAATCTCGTCCTCTGGAAATCCCTCAAAGAGCCCCCCAAGCGTATCCGCCCACAATTCATCCTCGTCAAATGTCCCGAGCGCTAGAAGCAAGTTGTCACGCCATTTCGGATGCGGCATGATGTCCAACCAACCTTCGTGGGGTATGGTGCGTTGCAGAGCTGTGGGCTGCAGGGATGGTGGAAGAGCAGAGGTGCTATTGGGATCACGGGAGAGGTGCAGCGCGGCCGAGGAGCAGTCTTCTACTGGGAATGGCGAGGGGTCGAGACCAGAAAGGATACGCCTGTTCACCAGACAGGCACGAAGAGCGTTGTATTGGAGGAGAGTGATGAGGTGGTCTGGGGAGAGGGGGAAAATAATCTTGCCTCGTTCTGGAAGGTTCAATTGGCCATGGCTTACTGTGGTGCCGTGGTAGGGGATCAAGGGGGGCTTGCTGCCCTTGAGAACACCGACCACAGAGGATGGATACGAAATCACCATTTGCTGCTCCTCAACCCAGAACGGAACTGTGCGCTCAGATTTGATGACCGTCCTCTTACTGATAGTTGCTGCGGCAGGTGTTGGGTTCGATTGCGACTCGAGAGCTTTTCGTCGTCCTAAATCAAAAGCCAGCCTCAATTAGCCATGCTGCCCAGGAGAGGTGCATGCGCTGTGTCAGCACCCACGGTAAGCTCTGACGTTGAGTCTGTTCTGCATCTTTCTGCGTGACACAGCATCGGTAATACCTGTCCAATCATCTTCTTTGTCCAGAGCCTAAATCAAGTCAGGAATCATTCCTTCAACCAGATCCCACAGCTACGGACCTCGGCCAACTGTGCCATCGGGGACAGGTGCAAATGCGAAACACCTTGCTGCGACGCTATTACTTCACAGGGATCCATTGCATCCATCATAAAGGCTCCAGACGATTTTTCTTCAGATCTTGGTTGTTAAAGAGCTACAAAGGCTGCGAATCACGAGTTTCTTAGGCATGCCTGCTTCCTTCGATCTCTCTTATATGTTGTCTGCTTACCGCTAGCAAGGTTCTTCCAACGACCCACTGGACCTGGAATACGCAGATAAGCCCAGCAATCAGTTGGGGGTCTCTGGCGCCCGTATGATTCTCATTGTTGGTATTTGATTTACGATATCGTCGTTGTCCACAAGTTCCGTGAGGTCAAGGAACACAGGGAGTGGGGATGACCAGGGCATCTTATTGGTTTAGAATCTCATGCAGCTGGCTTACACCCACGCTTGCCCAAAACCGGAAGCCTCCCTTCCCCCTGCTCTGCTTGGCCTTTTCGAATGTCTTCAAAATCGGGCTGGAGTAAAGCCGTGTCAGCTCTAGGAATGATAAAGCAAGAGGGCAGTGTCAAAACAGCATGCTGTCTCCTTCGAAATCGACAGCGATGCAGGAAAGATATATAAATAAGCCCCATGTTTCCCGCTCCATCGCGACAATGGACCCCAGTAGCTACATTCTCACATTCTGAACAAACATCAGTAACCCCTCTGAGTAAAAATGACTTTCCACCCTGACTCCCTTCCAGATCTCACTGGCAAGGTATTTATCGTGACAGGTGGAAATTCTGGCATGTCAGTCCTCCGGCCTTTCTTTGTTCCGGCCATATCTAACAATCTACAGAGGCTACTTCACTGTTGCCCGACTCGCTCAACACGGCGCCCACGTCTACCTATGCGCTCGTTCTCCTGCCAAAGGGAACACCGCCATCGCAGGTATCAAACTTCTCTACCCGCAAGCCAACATCACTCTCCTCGAGATAGACCACCTTTCTCTCTCTTCCGTTGTCTCGGCTGCCAAGGCGTTCCTCTCCAAGGAAACAGTTCTCCATGGGCTCGTCAACAATGCGGGGATTATGTGCACTCCGTTTGAGATGACCAAGGACGGCCATGAAGCGCAGTGGCAGACGAATTATCTTGCACATTGGGTTCTAACATCCCATCTTTTGCCCCTCATGCTCAAAACATCCCAGAGTGTCCCACCAGGGGGCGTGCGTATTGTGAATCTCTCGTCCTCTGGCCATTTCTCCGCTCCTAAAACCGGGATCAATTTCGCTGATCTCTCTCTGGCAAACCCCGACAACGTAATGATGCGCTACGGTCAATCAAAACTGGCCAACATCCTGCACACGAACACACTCAACAAACTCTACGGGCCTAACTCGGCCAGCGCCAAAGCAGGCCAGGGCGTAATATGGACCTCGACGGTGCATCCTGGACTTGTAGATACAAACTTGTCAGCGAACTCACAGATCCCTACTTGGTTGAAGACTGCAGTAAAGGTGTATGCTGTCTTTGGAGGAAAATTGGATGCAGACAAGGGAGCTTGGACAAGCGTTTATTGTGCGGCCAGTAAAGATGTGGAACCCGAGATGAGTGGAACGTATTTCCAGAGGATCGCGGAGCCAGGTACACAGAGTGCGATGGCGAAGGACTCGGTGCTAGCTGCGAAGTTGGAAGAGTGGACCTTCAGTGAGATGACAAAGGAGGGATGGGTGGATTGAAAAGGAAAGCTTTGTTTCTAGATCACTATTATTATTATTTGGTTTCAGCGTTGAACTCTGGAGAACATTTTGATACTTAAAATGTTATTTAAATTGCTTTCTAGTTCAGAGACATGGTTGACAATGAAGTACCTTAGTCTCTACCTTTGCCGTGTCCAAATCAAGACAGGTAGAAGGTAGGTACTTGCTGTGCAGGTTGGCGCAGTTCTCAGGGGTTGATTTGACAGACGTAACTTGTGATGATGCTTTCCAGAATCGGTTTACGCAGTTGATTAAGGTGACAGACTCCAGCTACCAAATACTAGTGGTTGTATCGATAAACTATAGATGATCTCTGTTAGGGGCAGAGCAATTTCAATTCCCTTTCACGTGATCAAACCTGCCAAATAAATCGGAAATATATAGGCCAATGGGAATCAGACCACTGTGCACCAATGGTCTTGAGATACGAACCGCTATCGGTTATTCACAGACGAGAAGAGATGATCTCTTAGAGCCCTTTTCCAAGCTAGCCCGATGGAAGCGTTTTGCCACATTGAAGATCAAGCCACCATCCTGAGTTTCAGACTCCCTGCATATTATTTAAATCAAAGAAGATTTTCAACAGATTCCGGAATGTGCTCACTGCCAATGCTGTTGCCCTCGTGTCAGTGATGCATTTATCATCACGGTCGGTAGAGAACAATAAAAAACAGGTAACGTTTAAAACTCGCCTTGTGAAGAACTCAAATCAATCGAACGATTGAGCATCGGAAATAATTGTTCTAGAAGCTTTTATTGTTGTCAAAGACCCATAAAAACAAAGCGGAAAAAATCCCTTATCATTTATGACAACGATCTGCGTTCCCGCAACCCCACATCAGCACTCAAACGAGCCGCGAAGCCTTTCAACACATGTCAAATCCTCAACTTTCAACCATTCGATGTCCTGTAAACGTGTGACATGACGATCCAGGTGACGGTCCCCGGATCTAAGGCCTTTGGAAAAATGACCGAAAGCGCTCCGATCGGATGATGCGGGACACTAACAGCCCTACTAATGCACGGGGTCCAACGCCGAGCCATCGCCGGTGGGTCAGGGTATGTGCAATTGAGTTTCCTATTGGACTACACGTAGGCCGCATTGCCGATCGTTGACCGGAAATGCTTGTCTTAGCAGCACTTCGGGCGATTTAAACGTCTAGAATGCGACAAGATCATTCGTGAGGTCATATTGCCGTTGGTTGAGTTGCATGATCCCTTGTAATACAGATCCGTGAATGCCTTCACGGATATCTCGGGATGATGCTGAGGAGACTACCTATATACCATGTGCCTATCTCCTCATTTCTACCTGATTTGGATCATCGGCTTCCATCCTTCTCACCACAAACACATATGATCATTCGGTCTCATTGAATCCTTTAGTCAAGTGGCAAGATGTACGCAACCGAGCCCTACTTGACTTTCAATACCTCGAACGCCACCACAAAACCATCCCGCAGATCCCAGATGATCAGCGAAACTGACAAATATCTCGTCGCTCAAGTCGCGAGAGAGAGGCTCCTGGCTGAGTCCTCGTTTAAAGATCACGATCTCCGCCGCTTGGTCGGCCATGCGAACTTGGTCGATACGTACCTGGCCGAGCACCAACAACGAGAGGAGGAGAAATATGCAAAGACATATGAGTCAAGCATTGAGATAAAACATCACCAGGAGACTGAGCATGTTTCGGCGTACATAATGCAACAGCACGCGCGAAACGATGGACGTAGTGTGGACAGGAAGCCCACGTACGCCAGCTTCACAGTCTTGACCAGCAAGTCTGAGCACGGTGATGGGAGAGAACACAAGACAGTGCATCTGACACTCGATTACTCTGTGGAAATCGAGGAGACGGAGGTGTCTGAGGACGACGATTGATGATAGCGTCTATGAGCAAGGGATGATCTGTTTCTCGATTTGGAATTGAGCGTTCAAGCAGGGCGTTTCGGTTAGGACTATGGCAAACCGGGAGTTTTCTAGGAGTTCTGGGTGGGAAATTGAAAGAGGGAATTGCTCAACAAGCGATAGCCTGATTCTCTATATAAGGTCAAAATCAATACAGCTCGAGGTCAAACCTCTATTCAGAATATCTACACGAACACAAGTAATCGCAGCGCTGCCGCCTGACCTCACGAAAAAGTACATGACGGATGAGACTGTTCTTGGACACCATTTCAAATAAAAGCCAAAGAGAATGCCAGAGCGATAAACAAGCTGAATGTTTCGACACCGACACTACTTGCAGCGCCCTTGTAAGGCTTCAGTGGAACCGTTGAGGGAGTGCTGAGCGAAGAGACGCTGGGACTCAGCGTGCTCGTCACTTTGATCGTTGTGCTGACCCCAGGCATAGATATGCTTGTAGAATTAGCCAACACCATTGTTGGGCTGGATGTCGCTGTTGATAGGGTAAAAGGTGCCAAACTGATGGTTGAATTGGCCCTCGTACTGTTGACGGGATAGGGCATGGAGGACACCATCGCGGGGCAGTTCGTGACAGATTCCGCGCACGAAGTGATCGTGGCAACTTTTGTTGTGTACAAAGTTGATGTTGGAACTGGTCTCGTAGAGGGGGTCACCTCAATGACCGTGATTGTTATAGTGGAAGTCGGCACTTCTGGCGCGGCCTTGCTGTACAATGACCACCATTCGCTGCCCCGTGAAACAGCGTGATATCCTCCACAGATTTCCTTGTCATTTCCAGGGCAGGGAGTATTGCATTCGGCATCCTGTCCCAGGGCAATGGCCGTGAAGGTTTGACCGCAGTAACATTTACTGGAAAGTGTTAAAGGTTGGCTCCATAATTATCCTGCTGAGTTGTGTGTATGACTTACGTTCCATAGAGAGCTGCAAAGGCAGCTCCGTCAGCACATGAAGCTGTGCATAGCTCCACTGTCATGGAAGCCGAATCAGCTGCTTGAGAGAATCTCAGCTCCGTTGGCAAAAAGTCGTACGCAGATTGGCATGATGTGTAGGTGAAGCCATTGATGGCTGCGGCTCGGGGGTGAATATGTGTTGCAGAAGAAGGCACGATGAAAGAGCCAAGGAGAGCCAAACAGGCTAAAGATAAGCGGAGCATAATGATTGGAATGGAGCGAATACTCCGAGTTAAATGAGTGACGAGAGATGCAGAATGGGTCCGAACACAAGGGAGGAGCAACAATCTATTAAGTGCGAGATTGTCAAGGAGATTACGAGCAGGTAAATCTCCGATACTTCTAAGCCACCTCCCCAAGGCATATCAATCAACAAATATAATTGGGATTTAGTTGATTGAGGCGGAGGGGTGGCGTGCCTCTTGTCTTACATCTATCGAAAACCCCTGAGGCCAAGGAAGGAAAACAAATACTAGCGAGAATAAAACTTCACAACTTCACAACTTTAGTGACGTCGGACATGCTTCATTGGAAGGTTTCAATCGAGACAATAGATATAAATTTGTTACAGAATAATATCCCTTTTGACAGAGCTTATTCCCTCGTGGCAGAAAAGGGGTGGCAGGAACTAACCTTGTTGAGAACTTACACCTCCCTGTGTTAAACCATCACCCACTGACGTAAAGCACGGACGATATCTGTCATCGAAGAACCCCACCAACTTCAGGTAAGGCGTTCCTATCATCTGCTGTCTTATATACTTCAACTCCTTATGTGTATCTTCTTTTGTCGAGCCCGTGCTGAGATATGCGACTAATCGCAGATGCTCGCACAACTATTGCAGGTGATTGGGGCTACAGCGCTTTGCACTTTTAGTTATAGACATTCAATCATAGATTTGGGAGCGAAGATACTGGGCCGAGAGGGTCTCTGCTCATGTTTTATTACGGTATGTTTCCCACGCTTGGTTTGAAAAAGTCACATGACTTCATCTAAAATTAAACCCGACACGCCAAACCTACACAAACTTTAAAGTCGGACCAATTCTTAATCCCCCGCCTCATCCCAGCCATTAGATGATACAAAAGTTGCATGGCAAAGGGCAAGGGATGATGAAACAAAATCGCCCAGGACACATTTCGCCTCCTCTCATCCTCACTTCTTCCTGTTGGTTTTGCTGGTCGCGCTCTTGTGCAGTTCCAGATGGAACATCAGGGCCTGTAGAAGCCAATTAGTTGAATGAACATGAATGAGACATGAATGAGAGCTGGACTCACGCATCGAGTGTTTCGCGGTGGGCTGAGCGAGCTCCAAGTTGGTGCTTTGGCTTTTGTCGGCGACGTGTGCTGGGGCTGGGACTGAAGGAGCCATAACGAGATGAAGACAGTGATATATCGATGTGGAGTGCTGTATGATTTCTAGCTTGACGCGGAGCTTGAGATTGGTAGCAAATGTCGTGATATCTTTGATGATGTTTGAAGAGGAGAGGTCTTGAGGATATAATAGTGGCCAAGAAAGCTTGGTGCTCGCCAGTGACGTAGTCTGCTGACGAGTATGCTGTGTCCAATTAGCATCCTATAATTGCTTACATAATCAAATGAGGCTTGGCAATATTTCTTGGAGCAGGTGAATATCACGTTATCTTCTAGTCTACACTCTCGTGTCTTCTCGTCTCTGCATTCAATCATCATCTGGAATGACCTTCGCAAGTTTTTCACTCAAAAAATGATCTGACAGAGAGAAATGGATCACGAGAATGAGACAAAGCCGGGAGTCATGTTGTGTTCAGAAACTTTCTTCTATGGCAACAATAATCATTTCCTATCTAAAATTCTGCCTACTAAATCTCAACCTGATAAGACGTTCATTTTTGTTATCATTGTGAGTTCGTAACTACGTGTAGTATAAGACTTCAAACTCTAGTCACGGGATTTCCTTACATGGGGATGGCGGGGTGATTCGGCTGAAAAAGCAATTTGGTTTGTTGTTTAGAACACTGCGACCAGAACATTCTGCCACGTTGTCTGTGAACCTTCTAACTCTGGAGAAAACTTGAAGGATGAAACACGATCCCAGCCATTCCCCTTAGTCTAAACCTTCAACATAACAAATGGTTTGACATTCGGCAGCATTGGCGCCTTTTGAAGCGAGTCCAGCCTCTCTCCAAGCAGAGGGATTAGGCTTTGACTACCATGGATTCTGAGTATCAATACGATCGACTACCTTCCCCAACTTCAATACGAATTTTAGAGTTAGAGTTCCCTGCCACTGAAAAGATATCGTTCTCAATCCATATCGTAGAGCTGAACACAGCCCCTCCCTTTGATGCACTATCATACACATGGGGCGATCCAAGGTCTTCCTGCCTTCAACTCCTACCGAATCGGCTTTACGATGCAGCTAGATTTGAAGCTGAGTGTAACGGAAAAAAGATTATGATAAGACCCAATTTGAGAGATGCTTTGCTCATGCTCCAATCTATATCATTCGCTAAGATTGGCAGGAGCAAACAGCGATACATATGGATTGATGCATTATGTATTGACCAGAATAATATCGAAGAGCGATCAGAACAAGTTGCACTTATGGCGGAGCTGTATCAGAAAGCCGAATCGGTCATAGCCTGGCTAGGTCCAGAGGATGAGACCACAGGTGAGGCCTTTTTGGTAATGGATAGACTTTCTTCTATCTCACCAGAAGATGGATTTGATGCCAGCCACAGCATATACGGCAGCGTTAGAGCAGAAGATTTTGTCAGTCCAGAATCGCATCGCTCAAAGTTAGGAATCGAACCGATAACGGAGCGAGATTGGCTTTCTTTCTTTGTCTTTCTACATCGCCCATATTTCAAGAGAGCCTGGGTGGTTCAAGAAGTAACGCTGGCAAAATCCATTATCACAGTTTGTGGAAGCCATGTATTTGATTGGCAGAATTTTTCGAAGGCCATTTGGTTCATCATACACACAAAATGGTACTCGAAGTTGCACACGGAATATTTTCGGAACCATTTCGTTGAGCCAATACCACCAATTCTATCTCTGATGCTTCCACAAAACTTGGATTTTGGTGCTGGCGCCATGTATCTCAACCAGACACGGGTAGGCACAAAGAAAGCAGGGAAGTTCTATAGCTTAGAGGCACTTCTGCGGAATCATCGCTACTGTGAAGCGACAAACCCTTGCGACATAATATATGCCCTCCAGGGCATCTCAAATAGGGAGATCAGACCTTTCAACACTTATGGACATCTGATGGTCCCAGATTATACTGTTTCAGTTGCTGCGCTCTACACTAGGACCGCCAGAATCATGATGCGCTCGTACGGCGACTTGAGATCTCTAAATCAGAGGGAAGCCAATAGATGGAGACAAACAGAAGAACTCCCTTCTTGGGTGCCCGACTACAACGTGAAGCTACTACCAGATCCTCTAGCATATCGTGGTTCTAATTGCCATTGGTGTGCTGAGGGGAATCTTATCTTAAAAATGGATAATCGCCAACACGATGATCCGTTATTGGACGTGCAAGACATTCTTATCGGATCTGTCGAAGCCAAATCTGAACGAGCGTCTGATACTCAGGATTGGTCTTTACTTTGGGCTAGTTTTTGCAATATAGCACTTGGTTTACCTGACTATTATGGCTTTGATTCTGAAATGTGGGTAACATTTTCGCCATTTCTTCCCAGAAAGGTCACTGACCGCGTGTTTATCAGTAATTCAACAGACCCGAACCACTCTACATCCTCTCAGACTAGAGTCGAAGCGCTTTGGAGGACTCTCGTAGCTAATACTTTCGAAGGAATCTACCCCGCAACCACAGTTTGTGGGGAACAGTTCCTTGCTCATGTATCGGCAGTGGTGCTCAAAAAAATGGCAGAATACAAATTTGAGAAAGTGTCTTTCAAGGAAAGCATCAAAGGGCGTATACACAGCTCCCTATACAGTATGTTTGGCAGGTCAATTAACGAAAGAGTTATCACGCCATGGCTCAAACTCTTTCGTTCAGAGCCGGAGATATCTCCTTACAATCTGGAAATCTTCACACAAAAGGTAGAATATATGAAGGGACGTTCTAGCCAGGCATCTACTGGCTCTCAAGTTGAATGGGCTCAAGCAATGTCAATTTTTAGGCGAGAACTCGATCTCACCGTTGGTGCTAGAGTTCTTTTTGGAGTGGACGGACGCATTCTGGGCGTAGGACCACTAGAGACAGAAATTGGCGATCAGGTGTGGATTATCCCAGGTGCCGAGACACCTTTCATGCTCAGGGACGGGAAGCATGGACGGAAACAGTTGCTGGGAGAGGTTTACATTCATGGATTAATGCACGGAGAAGCAGTAACTGGAAAGCATGACCTTGTTGATATTGTGTTGGAGTAGCGGAAAGGCCACGATAAGATCATTATCTCTTCCATTGGAATCTGGTCCACAGTTTATATAGCCTGGAACCGAGTCTTAGAGCTAAGCCTTGAAAGCCTTGAGAGCCGTTTGATTGAAAGACTTGGTGTAAATTGCTTTGTAAGTTCACGTTCTTTAATGACGCGAACACCGAAGTGATTGCGCTTGCTTCCGAGGGAGGTCGGGCGAAAGAGGGATCATGAGAAAAGACGACAAAACTTGGCTGCCTAAGTGGATATTTAGTGATAGGCTTTCATGTTGAATATTCTGAAGCATGTAGGAAAGCGACTAATCATGCCATCTTTGGCTGGAATATTTGACGTTTGATACGCTACATATTGTGTGTAATTAGTTAGGACCGCACGTAATCAGAATTGACCAAGGAAACAGGATACGACAGAGAAAGTGGGTCTAATATCAGCGCATGAGTGAATGAGCAAAATCAAGATGTCACTAAGTACAAGATCAATGAATACCTGCCTCTCTGGTCAACTTTTATTCGTTGCTGCTCAAGTATGGCTACTCCCACTTATGGCTAAATTCAATCAGAAGCTACAGCTGATTGCGCGTCGACATGATTGAATTGTTTCATTTTGCATTTTCTAAGATTTCCAGCAGATTTGAAGGCCAATATCGCCCCTCCTCAGCCTCCAATCTCTTCATATCCATCGACATACACAGGCTCTAAGACACAAGTCTCAACCTTTGCTCGGCTCCTGTGGTCTGCTCATTTGCAAGGAGATTTTCAGTTTTTGATCTGAACTCCCTCGCACAGGCCCGCTGCATAGGCTTCGAAAACCTTGCGCATCTCGTCCCGCACGCGGCGGAACTCAGCCAGCACCTGCTCCTCGCTGCCCTTGGCGTGCGCGGGGTCATCGAAGCCCCAGTGATGGCGGGCCACCTGCCCTGGAAAGAAAGGACAAGCTTGATCGGCATTCCCGCACACAGTAATGACGGTCATAATCTGGCGGTCGAGGAAGGAGTCCATGTGCTTTGACGTGTGGGCGGAGATGTCAATGTCGATCTCCTTCATCACTTGGACAGCGCCGGGGTGAACGAAATTGGCTGGATTTGACCCCGCACTATGAACATCGATGAGGTCGCCGGCGGCGACACGCAGGATGCCCTCCGCCATCTGGCTGCGACAGGAATTTCCGGTGCAAAGAATAAGGACGTTGGGCTTCATGATGAATAGAGGCGAGTTGCTAGATAGTGGAGCTTAGACCATATCTACTTCAAGCGCACGTGAATACGTACCGCAGTCTTTCACAGCTTCAGCTCCGACTGTGCAAGTGAAAATGGATCTGTGGAACTTTTATTTTGGGAGCAGCACGTACCTGTACTTATAATGCAGGATTCTGGGCGTCGTGGCATCGCTTAAGTGCCTGAGACTGCGGTAATTCAAATCGAACCAATCAATTCAATGCTGCCTAGGAAAAAACCCCCGTGGTCTGGCCCATTTTGTCTACCCTACAGCCAATAGCCATATTTCACATTGAAACATCCAGCGGGCAATAATGACAAAGCATTTATTGACTGAAATGCTTGCTGTTCTAGATCGTTTTTAGAGTCCTGCCGCATTTCAATCACCACTCTCCCAAATCCAGTATGAAAGCATGTGGCGGGCGGAGCAGCTGGTGGTAGTTAATAACTCTGGATTGATGAGGAATTCGAGTTTTTCATCTTTTCAACACTGTGCCAAACAGTACGTGGCAGCTGCTACAATCATCTCGTGGTTGATCATGTGAATAGAGGGTGTCTGTCCTCAGAAGTGATGACCCCCGCGTCTACAGCTCTACACTTTACAAGGTCTAGCAAGATAAGTTACAAATGGCCCCTACCAAGAACACCGAGGTATTTTTGCAAGCAAACCAGCCAGACATCAAAGGCATTCTTGACTACTGCCTCCTTAGAGTAGAAAGGTCAAGATTTCATTTCTCCCTAGCACAAACGGAGCTCTCCTCGGAAAAGAGCACCAAGAGCTTTCAAGTATGAGACTTAGCTTCCTATTGTCTTAGAGAATCTGTTCCGTATTGGGTAGGAGGTAGGTCTCAACTTGGTACAGATATCCTGTGTGTCTCTGGTGATACTGTCGCTTCTTGTCGAGCAGGTAAGGATCGGATTGTTGCTGCCATAAAGATGCGTAGTTAAGGAGGCGATGACGGCCATAAACCAGTGGTTTCATGTAATCATTATGTGAGGAGCTGGTTGAAGTTATTCACAGGGCGCCTCAAGATTCCGATTGATGGGTCGACGCAAGCAGACATTGCCGATTAGACATCCTGTTTTCATAAGTTACGGTATGGGTCGTAGCGAGAAGCCCAAGACGGAAGACTCACAGCATTCTCCAACAAGCATATACAATGATCGAAATGGACGATATTAACTGCGCAGCGCCACGAGATATATTTTGTATTTGCATAGCAATTTGGAGTAGCATTGCTGCTGCATCGCTTCCTGGGCAGGAGACGGGGGCTTCGCCAACTACCGGAAGTCTTAGGGGTTCTCAGCCAGCCAATCAGCGAGAGGCAGTGACACTTCTTCCAGCCACAACCGAGAACGGGGGACACGAGACTTTGAGGTGATCTTTGACATCGACACATCGAGACCAACGAGTACGTACCACCATTGGCTACACCTCACCCAAGACTCACAAAATCCCCACCTCGTGGAGGGGTATAGGACAAACAGACTCCTACTGCCATTATCATCTAGAAAGCCGAGACCGATGCTAGTATTATGCCGAAGCATCGTCCCCTCTTTTTCCATTCAGAGATCGAGGCTACAGGTGTATCTCGCAGCTTATAAGTTCCCCTAGTTCTAGTACGTCTCTGCATGTATGTAAAGAGAGAGTGTATATTAAAGCTCAACTCTTATTATGGGAACTAGAGTGGTAGTAGATAGGATATAGTAAAAGTTGTGTCAGATTAGATGAGAAGCTATATGGAGAGAATTTTCCGTTGCGGAAAGGTATATGTGCCAGGCACTTATGTTAATAAGTGCAAGAACTTATGCGTTGCGTAGTAAACCTCAAGCCAGCCTCTTCCGCCAGCACATTGTTCCCCAGCTTTTCAAAATTTGTTTTCAAACCGAATTTACATTACTCAGAAAACCCACAAATCTTGTACTAAAGATTTTTAATTGGGTATTATTAAAATGAGGTTTTAAAGGCCCAGTAGTAGATATCACTTAAACTTGTATGTATTTCTGTGGTGCAGGAATTTCCGCAGTATCTGCTTACGTAACATAGCCCGTACAGATGCTATCCTGACCTTTCTCCAATGCTTTCTTCACAGGCAGATACGAGTGTAGTAACACCAGGGCGAAGTAGTAAGCTCGCAATGTCCCATATTACGATATTTTGGATTTATTTTTCTTTTGTTTTGGCCATCGGAAAGATGTTGACGAAAGTAAGCCCAGCTCCGTAGATCAGGGGTTACTGCCAAGCCGACAGGGTCTCGATCAAGCCGAAAGCATTACCTGTCGCAATTGCTTCGCCCCTCCTTCTATTACACCAAACTCCTTTTTTTGCTTTGAGGATTCTGCGGGATACTCTCTATTAGTAGCGAGCATCTGCATCGCAAAGTTCGACAATGTACAACTGCACACTCCTAAGAAGCAAGGTATTGCGGCCACTTGCCAGGCTATCATATGGTAATACTAGATGGCGAGTCTCTTCTCCCACAATACCCAACATTCTACAGGTCGACCGACAATCATCAAGAAATTCAATTGCAACAAGATTTTCCAGCCATCAATCCATGATAACGACAACATTAGGAAAAGTCGTACCGAGCACTGGCAATTCAAGGATTGATGCCGAGCTCCAGGGTGGTCATCGTATCATAAGACATGATATGACGTGTGCTGAGTTTCACGATTCTGTTTGGGGCTTTGTTGTAGGTATTTACCTGCCTCATTTGAAATCAAGAATTTGATGAACGTTTATAGATCTATCGCTGCGTAGAGGGAAACGATGCTGCGTGGAATAGCATTGTGGAGCAACTTCGAAACAGCATCCAGAAAGATCTCGAGGATGAGCAATTCCAGGATCTCTTGCCATTCCATGATCTACACGTCATTGACGAGAAGTCACTTTAGTAAGTTTTGCGACTTCAGAGATGTTTACACTCCATATACTAATTGTAAATCATTAGCGGGGCATCGATTGATGAAGTCAGAGCCCACTTCCAAGCATGGGTGCCGAAAAGCCTGGAAGCTAGGCTTCGTCCAGGCACCAAGTGTACAATTCCCGAGCTAAGCCACCTAGGCGTAAACAGTACACCTAGATACGAATATTTTCTCATGGTAGACGAGATATGTCTGGAATCCGTGGAGTATGCGTCATATCTGGGGCCCGTGGTCAAGCTGGTGAACCCAGACTGGGAGTGCCCTTGGAGTCCCGAGGAAAAGCTTCAGGGGGTGCACCCACCGTTTCACGACGGGATCACTGAGGATCACGAAGAAGATGTAGGTTGGATGTACATGAACGTTTTATGGTATCTGGGGCAATACGACGGCTTTCACGGTGCATCGTGGAGTGACATATATGTCCGACCACCATTCATAGATTGGTTCGAGGATGAGTCCAATGTTGTTGGCCATTGGAGGCGAAAGAATGGTACAAAGCAGGAGAAAGATGTCATTAAAACTCAACTCTAGAATGGAACCATGAGAGTCAGACTTGAACACGGTCAACGAATATCATGTAACCCAGAAAATGCATGATGCTGCTAATCGATTGCGATACTTCATACTTCATCAAGGTAGTGAGGCATAGGTCACCTGACCAGCCTTGAAACAGACTAAGCGTACGAACATATATATCTACATAAACTCGAGAGTCTCCTCTCTTAATGATCAGAAAAGTCGCTCATTCCAATCCGTTCTCACTCCTCCAAACGCTGCTTAGAGGGCCACTTATCACTGCCTTAACAAACTTCCTCGAAGTCAGAAAGACATTAAGATAGGTGCGCCGTAGAGACTTGACGCAGTACTCTCTTTCTTCTCGAAATTCCACAGGATTCTCCTATTATACACGTTTCTTTCCCTCCAGCAACTTAACTTGCTCGCGAATTGTAGCATGGTCGATGATTTCCTCCACAGAAATCTCGAATCCATGTTCACGGTAACTTTGGCACAACGCCGCAGCAACGATTAGATCGCCCCAGACTCTATAGAAAGGTTTATCCATCCCGATACTTTCTACAGAGGTTTCGTCTTCACAAAGGATAATTTGAGTCCAAGCGGATTCGACAATTGACAGGGTACTACTTGGTTCAACTGCCAGGCTGGTTAGAAAGGAATGACAAAGCGGGGTATCAATAATTTGACAAACCTTTGATGGCACTGCTCTCGATCAGTGCTGACAACGGCTGCTCGACCATTGTCGAGGCTCTCTGAACGACATCACAGAAGAGTGACAATGCCTTTTCTGCCACGTCACGTGGAACCGCATCTCCACAAAAGCGTAACTCGACTTCCATCTGTTCACCCATGGGCTTGGTTTGCAACCACAAATCAGACTTGTCGTGCATTGGCTCAAAGACATCGAATTCATACTTCAGCTCCTCAGAGAACGTGAACAATTCCTCCATGCCTTTGTCGATGTGAACATGGTTGACGATAGAGCTGAAGCGGGTCCAAGGCTCCCAGTCCGTACATTTCTCAATAATGTGTCTGAACCCGACGTTTTCATAGCTCAATGAAGCTAAGTGCTGAGCTTGAACTTCCTGGAAGAAGCTCAAAACCGTTGACGAGTCAATTTTCTGTGCTCGTACCGGCGTGATATTCATGCAGGGACCGAGTACATCTTCGACACCTGGCATTGGTGTGTGCCGTCCCGATGTGAGCCGTCCAAATACCAAATCCGAGGTCCCTGACAATTCTCCCAACACAATTGCCCATGCTGAGAGGACAAGCGATGCTGTTGTGATTCCGTGGCTGTGCATTGTTGGAAGAGCTACGGATTGCTTTAATGTCGTATCTACGATATTGCTATACGATGGCTTAGATTTCTTGACGATATCGGTCATCTTCGATCCCTTCAGAAGCTCTTTCCAGAAAGGCTCTGAAAGCTCGTCACTCCTGTTTGTGAAGTTGACGAAATTAATAAACGTTGGAGAGGGCAGAAGCTCGACGCCCATATATGCCTCTTTCAGTGTACGGAAGAGAGACACCAAACTCACGACGTCGTATTGAGCATGTGATATCCTCAAAAGAAGTCTCTGGGAATCGGAGCCAGCCACGAGCGCAAATTTGACGAGTGGTTCGCCCAACGCAACAGTTGAAGCTGCATCTTGCGCGAAAATCCGCTGTGAGATATTCTCAACTTTCTCATCACCCTCAGCAGCCTGGAAGCTGAAGGGGTAATCTTTGAGAACAACTTGTATCAAACGTCGTCGATCAGCCACAAAGACTGTCCTCAGTATTTGGAAGTGTGCAAGAAGCAACTTGCAGGCAGCTTCCAGTCGAGGTATGTCAAGCTGTCCTTTGAAGTCGAAAATCAAGTAGTCAGTCCACCCACGAGTCTTTAAGAGCCCTGTGTAGACTGCCCACGATTGCCAGTTTGTTGCAACTGATAACGCTTCAATCTCGTACGAGCCGACCAGCTGCTGAATCCGGGCGGTATCTTCTGCTTTGAATGTTGAGTTTCCTTCATGCTCAGGGCGGTTGTCGCTATCATCCATTGGCTTTACAAGAGCACTCATATCTTTCAACAAAGGTTTTTGAAGAATGTCGCTTGTTGTCAACAGAAGACCCGCGGCTCGTCCCATTCTGACCAGGTTGATGGCCTGCAGGGAATCGCCGCCGTACATCAAGAAATTATCTTCGCGTCCGATTGACATAACGTCGATATCAAACAGCGTCGCCCACAACCCCGCAACAGCTTTCTCCGTATCTTTCGAAGGTGGAGTCGTGTCCGTTGCCGTTTTGCTGTAAGCCATCATGTCCTCAGAGGATAGTTCACTGGCTATCTGACGCAGCCTCTTTCTGTCCATCTTTCCTGACATGTTCGTTGGCCTTCTGTTAAATGGAAGAAGTAATGTAGGAACCATATACGATGGAAGCGCAGCTCCCAAGGTCTCCTTCAATTTAGGTAAGATGGAGAGGATGTCGCCGCAATCTGCCTTTGGAATCAGTCCATCCTCTTGGTCGCCTGGCTTTCCAATTTCAGTGGAAGCAAAGATAAAGCCTACGAGGAAAGACCTTTCCTTCTCATTCTGTTTGATTGAAACCACATCAGCAGCCACAGCAATAGAAGCAGGGAGATTTTTCTGCATGTGATGCTCGACCTCGCCCAGCTCGATTCTCTGCCCGTTCAGCTTGACTCTGTTATCCCTGCGCCCTAGCAGTCTGACAACGCCATCTGAGAAATACCGTGCCATATCTCCCGTTCTATAAAGTCGGAATTTTCGATCTGGGTGTTCATTCTTGCGAGCCCAGAGTGGAGCTTCAATAAAGGCAGCAGCTGTTTTCTCGTCGTCATGAAGATACCCCTTGGCTAAACACGGGCCTTCCACCATCAGTTCACCAAGAGCTCCTATGGGGGCCAGCTTATTATGATCATCTGGATCTACGATCCAAGGAACACCGCTGAGGGTCTGGCAGCCTCTAGTCATTTTCCCGTCACTCTTGATATTTGTTTGGATTGCGACGCCTTCAGTCATACCAATCGCTTCGACAAGTTTGACTTTGCCAGCCCAAGTGTCAATCAGGTCTTGAAGTACAGGCTCACCACCAACAAGCAAAATTTCTAGCGTAGGGAAGTCCTCCGGCTTGAATAGTTTGAGTAAAGCTGGGGTGAAGAAGACACGTGTGATACCGTTGTCTTTCATGAATCCAGTGATATTATTCAGACGTACTGTCGCATCAGGGATGGATATGCAACCGCCATTTCCGAGAGTTTTGAGGATTTCGACTACACTTGCTGCGAATGCTTGAGAGGCGAATTGCATAATGCGCTTGCCGGATCCGTAGCCCGAGTCTGAGCCGTCTCGAGATTTCATGGTGATAGTTGAACACGATGCCAAGTGCTGCTGGGCCACTCCCTTTGGCTTTCCAGTGGAGCCACTTGTAAACGCGACGTATGATAGATCTGTTGATTTCACGACCAAGCTGGCTGCTGTATATGGCGGAGACGGCGATTGCTGGCTGAGTTCTGGGATATTTGACATAATGTCCCAATCTCGGCCTTCAAATCTTGCACCTTGAGATGCGCCAACCAAAACTATTTTGGATCTTGTCTCTATAATCGTGTCCTCTAGTCTGTTTGTTGGCTGGATTGGGTCCAGAGTGGTAAACGCTGCGCCGGCCTTCAGAACCGCCATCATGGCAACAATTGTCCATTTACATTTTTCAAAACAAATGGGAATTACCATGTTCGGCTCGATACCCTTGGCTGAGAGATAGCCGCCGAGCGTGGATGAAAGCTTCTCTAGTTCCTCGTATGTCATCTCTCCGTCCCACGACTTGATTGCCTGTGCATCTGGAGTTTTCTGAGCCTGCTTCTCAAACAAATGGTGTGCACAATATTCTGGGTCGGCAGGAATCGTGTTGTTCCACTCCCAAATCTGCTCTAAATCTTCCTTGCTGATAGCTTCACTTTCTCCAATACTCTGCGAGGTGTTGCATATGACTTGTGACAAGATATTGCGAACGGTGTTTGCGACACGCAAGCCTTGGGCCTCGTCAAACAATGAGCAGTCATGCTCAACCTTGATCGACAGTGATTCGTTGCTCCAGTTGAATCTGGCCTCGATTGGGAACTGCTAAAGGTCAACTCTGTCTCACTTGGTCCGATCGAAGCTCATTCTGACCTGTTTCAGGGTCCCTGCTTCTGCGTCGGAAACAGTGCTGCCATCATCATAGACAACCAAGGAGTTGAACAAATCGTGTCCTAGACCTTCATTGTCACCTTCCTTCACATTCCATGAGCTGGCAATTGATGTTGGAACAACGTCCGTCTCAGAAGTTCTCGTCAGGTGTTTCTCAATATCATCACTCAGATTGAATTGATTGGCACACAGGGTAAACGTCCCATTCCGCGAAGTCCCCCTGTATCCAAAGAGAGTTGCATCAGATCCTACGTAGCTCCGGAGGACCAAAGCCCATGTGGCCTGTAGTACTGATTCAATGGTAATATTCCGCTCCTCACAGAGCGATTTCACCTGCTGATTGCACTCGGTAGAACAAATTACAGTCGACGAAAGCCGCTCGTCTGGGGCCGTGAATGCTTTGTTCAATTGGGGAAATCTGCAAGGTTCGAGACCTTGGTGTTGACTTGTTACAAGCGAGGATTCTGACATGTTTTATTGTGTTGCAAATTCAAAGAAGAAGTTCAGGAGAAGTTATGGTTTGGTTAGATTGAAATCGAGTTCGTCGGATTGCGAACAGACGGCAAGTTAAGATAACCAACTAACAATGGCATTTTCTGTACGCCGTCCATTTCTTGACTCGATCAAGAACGCGAACTAAGATTGTCTGAATGTTGTTACATACGTATCCTAGTCGAACTAAGTTCAATTTCCCATATTCTTATCAGAGTTTAGTCAAGGATATCGCCCCCACCTCTAGAAGCTTAACCATTTATGGATCATGCCCCAGAAAACTACCCCTTGAGAGTAGCCAGGCGCAGGCATGGGATTACTTCGGACGAGGACTTGTCTGCGGGGAACTCGAGAACGACCGAACGGGCAGATTTCCTAGTCACAGCGACATTTTGGAATATAAATGCAATAGTGGCGATGCACTTTTTAGTGTGGAGTAGGGATACTCTTCCTTCGAACGTCACAAGCGGAAAGTGTTTGAGTACTTCAATTGAGAGTTTGCTACTGCTTAGAATCCTGTAGAAGTCCTATGTTTCACAGATTTCCTCTTGCGCCGTTGGTGATAGTTCGTGGATTGCCTTGGCGTCGCATACTTTCTGCAATTTCCAGAAGCCTTCCTATTTCAGTTAACAAGCTATGCACCTGACAGCAACCCCTTACAAACCCTCTTTTATGGGTCGAGCTGTCTAAGTTTCAGACGTCAAGTAGCAAAAAGTCAGCCTTATCATAGTTTCGGCGAAGTCCCAGCTGATTGATCTAATTGGTGGGCTCATTTATTTGGGGCGTTGGGGCCGGCACTTCATGAAATAAAGTTTATTCTGGGGCTTAGCCGTTGGGGGTCCACTGCCGAATTGGGGTCTGTAGAGTAGTGTACGAACTGTGTATCTTGCGGGACCCCCGGGAAAGCAGTTGGCGCCTCCGGGTATGTGAGTTTGTCAGGATACCGTTGCGCGTCCAGATGCCTCACCGCCGTTCGGTCGAACAGCTGCGCATTCCTTGTCACGAAATCGCCCCAGGTTTCCACATGAGCACGAGCAAGCCTGACGTCTCCCGCTCCCTTGTCTTGTGATGACAGTTGTAGATTACGTTTCAGGCATCTTTCTCTGGCTGAGATGGCGGCTCACTAGATTCTGAGAGAGGCTTCTCTTCTCGCCAAGGCATGAGGCGTTATCTTGCATGAGGCTCACCTTCTTCTTTCGTGTTCATCTTTCCCTCACCTAGTCTAATTTGAGATACTCTCTTGCTAACTATGTTGTTCTGGAAGTGCAAATCCAACAGGGTACATTCCCAAGTGGGCTGTTCACTCAACCCCGATTCGCTTCATCAGCAACGGCTTGATTTCGGTCTACTCTTCCATTGATAACGTTTCGTTCTTCGCACACCAACCCTCGAGAGACTCGTGACTTACAGCAAACGGATCCACACCAGATCCGGTTATCTAATATGAAGATACTAAACATGCTCGAGTAATGGGGCAGTTGGTCCACAGCTCATTGCGTAGCAAGGTTCTGTGAGGTGGGCTTGATGGGTATTGACTGTGGCAGACGTCGGGGTGAGAACGACCCCGATTATTAACCCTCTGTTCAAATATCGAATGAGGGGATGAACGGCAAGACATTATTTATTCCAGGTCATGCCCCCTTTCCTCCTGAAATTTAAGCAGTCAGTTCAACACACTTCCTCCACTTCTCCTATACCCAGCCTTCGTGTCACTCGAGGGTTCTAATTTCCGGTTCTCTTCAACATGCCATCCCTATCAGGAAGTCACCTACCTTCAGTCGCGGTGTTTGGGCCGCAGAGCAAAACACCTAGGTGAGCAAAATCCAAAGTATGCGAGGGTAAGACTCCACTGACAATAATAGCGACAAATACTTAGCAGAGCTAAGCCACTACATGCGAAGCAAAGATGTTCTTGCACCTCTTGTTGAAGCTATCGGAGACCTTCCTGGAATATGGAAGACATTCTCAAAGTTTCACGAAGGACTTGTCACCCTTGATGAAGGGCCAAAATACCTGCACATGATTTCTACTTGGATCACGGGGAAAATCCAATGCAGTGGGGTGATGAAGTACCCTCCGGCATGCTGGCTTTGCCGATGTTGACGATCATACACTTGGCTCAGTACTTCCAATATCTTGATCAGAAAGGTCTCAGGCATGCTGAGCTTCTGAAAGAGTTCCAAGAAGGAGCGGGCATTCAAGGGTACTGCGGTGGCATGCTCTCGGCATTCTGTGTGTCGTGTGCCACTAACGAGGAGGAGATTGTTGCATTTGCTTGCAAGGCAATCAGAGTGGCAGTGGGTATCGGTGCAGCAGCCGACGTTGTGGATGAAGATAATCCTTCGAAACTGTCTTGTATCATGGTTGTCCGTCTGAAATATGATGGACAAGGTGACGAGATCGCTAAGGCATTTCCAGGCGTAAGTACAATATCTCTTCAAAGCTAGTTTCATTAAGAAATCTAACAAGACACCTAGACACATGTTTCAGCTATCACTGATTACAGAACGCTTAGCCTTGTAGGCACTGCAAAGCGCTTGCTTGAAGTTGAGAAATACGCCATAAGTCAGAAGCTGACTGTTTCGATGATTCCTCTACGGGGTAAAATGCACAACCCTGAAAACGCGCAGCTGGCTCAAGATTTCGATAAGTTCTGTGCCTCCGAGGAAAAGTTGCGGATGCCAGATGCCAATGAGTTTTTGGTCAAATTCCGGTCCAATATTACCACAGAAGTCATGGCAGAGGGTTCGCTCATTCTTGAAGTGGCACGAACAATTTTGGCGGACAAATGTCTTTGGTATCAGCAGTTGCTTGAAATTTCCAAGGATCTTGCTCAAACTGGTCGGACCGAGCACTCTCTGGTAGCCTTCGGCATTGGCGACTGTGTGTCGCTCGAGCCATTCAGGAAGGCGGGCCTGAAGCTGACGAAACTTGACATGTTCTCTCTTCTCAGCTCGAAGGTGCCATCGCCACCAATAGAATATTCCCCTGACGCTATTGCAGTTGTTGGTTTAGCTGGTCATTTTCCAGGTGCCAACAATGTGGAGGAGCTGTGGGAGCTGATCAACTCGGGGAAGTCGATGGTCCAGGAAGTCCCCAAGGATCGGGTCGATTTCGAGCAAAGCTTCCGGGTGCAGTCAGACAAGAGATGGGCCAGCAAACAAAAATTCTACGGCAATTTTATCTCAGATCATGATTGCTTTGACAACAAGTACTTTGGCGTGAGTGGCAAAGAAGCTACATATATGGATCCCCAGCAATGCCTTCTTCTGGAAACGGCATATCAAGCTATGGAGTCTAGTGGATATGTGACTTCGACTCAGCGAAGAGATTCTGGAGATCGGGTAGGCGTCTTTGTTGGTGCGAGTTTCGTTGATCACTTGGAGCACACTTCTGCTTCTACTCCAAATGCATACACAGCAACTGGCACCATTCGAGCTTTTCTGAGTGGCAAAATCAGCCATCACTTTGGTTGGACAGGTCCTTCTGAGGTGATCGATACAGCATGCTCATCGTCTCTTGTCGCCATTTCCCGCGGTTGTCGTGCACTTCAACGGAAAGAATGCACAAGTGCACTTGTAGGCGGAGTGAACTTCATGAGTACACCTACCCACACGTTGGATCTCGGCAGGGCGAGCTTCTTGAGCCCGACCGGACAGTGCAAGCCTTTTGATGTATCAGCAGATGGCTATTGTCGAAGTGAAGGCGTGGGTTTGATTGTGCTCAAGCTTTTGTCTGAGGCTCAGGCAAATAACGACCACATTTTCGGGGTGATTCCTGGCATCTCCACAAACCAAGGCAGCGATTCCAAGTCCATCACAGTTCCGCACAGTGCCTCTCAGCTGCAATTATACAAGGATATTCTAGAGGAATCATCGATTATTCCTTCTGCTATTACGTATGTCGAAGCTCACGGCACTGGCACCCAAGTTGGAGATCCCATCGAAATGGAAGGCATAAGAAAGGGTTTTGCGGGCCCAGACAGAGATACACCTATTCATATTGGATCTATCAAGGCCAACATTGGCCATTGTGAATGTGCTGCTGGTGTAGCAGGAGTCATCAAGGCTATCTTGATGGTTAACAAGGGTGTCATTCCACCTATGGCAAACTTCAATCGCCTCAATCCTAAGATACCCGCCTTGGCACCTGACAAGATCGTTATCCCAAACTCGTCCCAGAGTTGGGATGTCCCACACAGAGCAGTTATTGTGAACAGTTATGGTGCAGCGGGAAGCAATGCCGCATTGTTGATGTGCGAGAGTCCTCAAAAGCCTGTACAGGTAGTCCGTAGTCGTAAGGCAACGTCTTTCCCATTGATGATTACTGCCAGCTCAAAACAGAGTCTGTCAACATATGCCATGTCTCTCAAGAAGCATCTTCAAAGCCCGGCTGGGTCAACCCAATCCATTGGTGAGATTGCGCTCGCGCTTTCTGACAGGAAGCACCACAGATTTGCTTGGACGACAATGGCATCTGATGTGCAGTCTTTGATTAAGAGTCTCGATGTTTTAGATAATATCTCCGAGATTCCAGAAAGTTCAAAGAAAGTTGTGCTTGCGTTTTCCGGGCAATCCAAGCAACATGTTGGCCTCGACAAGAGTTTATACGACAACTGCCCTTTGGTCCAGAAACATCTCGATATCTGCAACGAATACCTTGTGGAAACTGGCTCAGCTTCGATTTTCCCGGCCATCTTTCAGCAAGAAGCATTCTCAGACGTGGTTTCATTGCAATGCTGCATGTTCGCAATGCAATACTCCTTTGCAAAGGCTTGGATTGACTGCGGATTAGATGTGCAAGCAGTGGTGGGACATTCTTTCGGAGAATTGACGGCAATGGCAGTTTCTGGCACTCTTTCCCTTCAAAGTGCAATAGATATTATCAGGGCCAGGGCCACATTGATCCAGACTAAATGGGGTTCGGAATCGGGAAGCATGCTTGTCATACATGGTACTGAATCTGTCATCAGTGATGTCCTATCTTGCCTCCCAGAGCAGGCAGACAAGGTGGAAATTGCGTGCTACAACTCAAAGACAAGTCAGGTTGTTGTCGGCACGGCTTCTGCCATTGCACTTGTTGAGCAGGTTCTCAAAAATATGTCAAAATTCAGCACACTTCGCTTTTCAAAGGCAGATACAACTCATGGCTTCCACTCACATCTGACCGACGCTCTTCTCCCCGACCTAGACGAGACGGCAAAGAAGCACAACTTTTCCGCACCTCAAATTCCTCTCGAAGCCTGTACTTTCAACCAGTCTAGCTCTACATCACCTGAACGAATCGCTCGGCACATGCGAGAGCCCGTATTCTTCCATCACGCCATCGCCCGCATCGAGAAGCGTTTTGGCGCTTGTGTGTGGATTGAAGCTGGAGTAGACTCACCCATAATTCCCATGATTCAGAGAGCTGTCGACTCACAGCAAAGTCATACCTTCGTTCCTCTGAAAATGACACGAGGACAAGATCCAATTTCCACTATCAGTGAGGTGACTATCAAGCTTTGGCGTGAGGGTGTTCAAACTTCATTCTTCAACTTCAAAGCAGCTAGCCTGAGCCAAGTTTGGCTGCCACCTTATTCGTTTGAGCGCACGCGAAACTGGCTCACCTATGTCGATCCTACTACCGACGCGTTGCAGAGCATGCCCAAATCAATCACGCAATCAACTTCCATCATTGATGTTGACAATGCCCCTCTCAAGCTAGTCAACCCAGGCCTGCCAAATGGCGGACGAGCAAAACAGTTCGTGATTGGCACCAGAACCGATCGCTTCAAGTCAATTGTTGCAGGCCACAATGTCATTGGAAATCCTCTATGCCCTGCAGCTCTTTACCTCGAAGCTGCTATCATGGCGGCACAGCACTCCTTGGGCAGTCTTGAGAAGTACGGTTACACCTTCTGGGACTTCCGAATTGATTCCCCCTTGGGCATTGATCATAGGAGAGACGTTCTTCTTGATATCGAGGGAGATTCGGCTATTCAGGATTGGTCATTCGTCCTGAAAAGCTCGCTAGCTGGACAAGCAAAGACAACCCTCCATGCAAAGGCAGGTTTCAAGTTTTTCACTTCGCAAATAGGCCAGGAAGCAAGTCAGATGCAATATCACCAGAGATTTGTCAGTGCACGAATGGCTTCATTCTCGAACAACGAAAACACCGAGACCTTCAAGTTGAACAGGGCATACCGATTGTTTTCCCGAGTTGTTAATTACTCATCCATCCTCACTGGTATAAAAACCATTACGATGGCTGGTAATGAAGTGGTAGCCGAGCTCGATCTTCCAGTTGCTTCCAACACTGAAGAAAGCTCTGCAATCGTAGCTTGTGATACAATAGCTATGGATAACTTCGTGCAAGTCGTGGGCTTACTCATCAACAGCAGTGATCTCTGCTCGGAGACAGAAGCATTCCTTGCCACGGGTGCCGACCAAATCACTGTTGCACCCGGTGTCAATCTGAACACAATGCGGAAGTTCAAGGTTTATGCTTGCTTTTCTTCAGAAGGCGCTGCAAAGACTTCCGGAGATATCTTTGTGCTCTCTCCCGATGGAACTCTCGTCTCAGTGGTTATCGGCATGCACTTTTCGAAACTTCCTCTCAGCACTTTAAGGAAGATCTTGGAGCCTGCAAACCAGAAAGAGGGCAGCTTTCCAAGGTCTCAGCGCGCCCAATGGCAGTCGCACCAACTCCAATCATGCAAAAGAGTCAGACAATTCCCATTGCTACCAGTCAAAAGCCACTGTCCACCTCCGCAAAAAGCAACGCAACCATTGCAAGCCTGAGAAAGGTCGTCGCTGAATTTGCTGGAGTTGATGAAGCTCAAGTGGGCAATGAGGTCTTGATGTCTGATCTCGGAATCGACTCCTTGGCAGCAATTGAATTAGTGGATGAGCTTCAAGCACGATTTGGGATTGACGTTTCCAACACCGATATCACATCAACCAACATAAACGCTTTGATACCATTAGTATCCAGTTCCGGTAGCTTGGACTACACAACTGAAGCCATAGATGACAATTCTTCCGAGGGAAGTGCAAGCAGTCTCATGACTCCCTCAGAGGGAGTTTCATCTCAGAGCTCTCTCAGTGGGAATGGTTTGAAAGACCAGCTCTTCAGTCTGATTGCAGAGTATGCGGCGATTGAGGCTACTTCTATTGATGAGAACCTCGATCTTGAAAGTCTAGGGGTCGATTCATTGTCTCTAATTGAACTCAGATCTGCCATAGAAGAAAGCTACAGTATCGAGATCGACTTTGATGTTTCAATTACTGTCGCTGCATTGGCTTCTATTCTTGGACTTGACCAGAAAGTCACCCCTCGAACACCAGCCCAATTGTCTACTGCGGCCGTTTTGCCACATGTGGCTAAGACACAAGAGACTACTGTCGTCCAGAAAGAAGCTGTCTTCGAAGTAATTGCGGAGTATGCAGCTATAGAGTCGTCTTCAATTGCAGCTTCTGCAAGTTTGGAGGATCTCGGTGTTGATTCACTATCTCTGATTGAGTTGAAGTCCGCACTTGAAGAAACATACTCTATAGAACTTGAATTTGACGTGTCTACCAAAGTGGGCGATGTCCTTTCTATGCTCGGGGCAAACACTTTGCCAACTCCAATTCCTCCGCCTGTTCAGCAAACACAGCCTGCCAGATCTTCAACTCGGCCATCTTGCACGCCAAGCTCTGCATCTTTTACTGCTAAGCCTACTATTCTTCGAGATCCAATCGAAGCTCTGGAGGAATGCAAACACACCTTCGATGGCTTTGCTCAAAACCATGGGCTTACCAATTATTGGAAGACTCTCAGACCAAAGCAAGACGAACTTGTGCTAGCATACATTGCGGAAGCGTTCCAGGAGCTTGGTTCTGATCTACAAACAATCAAGTTTGGCGAGACTGTCCCGAAATTCCAGCATCTAGCAAAGCATTCGTCGCTAGTTCCAAGACTGTGGGACATATTGAATGAAGCGAAGATAGTCGAGAGGAAAGGCACTACATACGTCCGATCCTCGGGTTGCTTACCAACTCAACCCTCGGCCAAGCTTCTAGAACCGCTACTTGCTTCCAACCCGCAGTACTTGGTCGATCTTAAGCTCCTCTCCATAACCGGATCCCAGTTGGCCAAGTGCATCACTGGCAAAGCAGACGCAGTGAAACTCCTCTTTGGCAACCCTGCCAACAGAGATCTTCTGAGCAGCTTCTATCGCTTGTCTCCTCTTTTTGCACCCGCCACTGACATGCTGATTAAACTCATCGATCAGGTTGTTCCTGCTGATACACAAACTCCTTTTAAGATCTTGGAAGTTGGGGCTGGAACTGGGGGAACCACGGCTATGCTGGCCGATTTCCTGCAAAGTCATGGCCGCAATGTCGAATACACGTTCACCGATATATCTTCGACACTAGTAACAGCTGCTAAGAAGAAATTGCAATACAGCTGGATGAACTTCCGAACGATTGATCTGGAGAAAGATATTCCGACCGACCTGCTGGGACAATATGATCTCGTTCTTGGTACCAACGTCGTTCACGCCACGGCAAATATAACAGGTTCTTGCACTAAGATACACTCTCTACTGCGAGAAAACGGATTTTTGGTTCTAGTAGAGCTCACACGGAACGTCAACTGGTTCGATCTAGTATTTGGGCTTCTAACGGGATGGTGGGGAGCAACAGATGGACGTAAACATGCTCTGCAGACGGCAGAAACTTGGTCTGGTTACATGAGAGATTCGGGATTCCCGTCATTTGGATACTCTCTTGGACCTACGATCGAATCTTCAATCCAGCAGATTCTCATTGGTTCGACAAGGGCAACTTCAAAGAGTGTAGGCATCAACAGGTATTCGAATCCCAAGCGCTATCAACTTGAGACTGTGCCTTACAAGGTTGTAGATGATTTGCGGATTGAAGCAGATATCTACTTTCCTTCTCAGCCGGATCAAACGAAACGTATGCCAATTGGTACGACACATCATCCCCTTAAACTCCGATCAACAGACACATTACTAACAAAGAGACAATAGCACTCATGCTTCATGGAGGCGGCTACATGACCCTCTCGCGACGCGCAGTTCGATCACATCAAACTCAGTATCTTCTTGACAACGGCATTCTTCCCGTCAGTCTAGACTACCGTCTCTGTCCTGAAATCAATATTCTGGATGGTCCACTCGAAGATATCTGCGACGGGTTAATCTGGGCCCGCGAGAAACTTCCCATCCTGGCCGAAAAGCGTGGTATTCTTCTCGATATAGAAAAATTGGTCATGGTAGGGTGGTCAACAGGTGGTCATTTGGCAATGACTACTGCTTGGTTAACGGAGAATGCTGGGATTGCACCTCCGAAGGCGATCCTGAGCTTTTACGGCCCAACGGATTTTGAGTCTGATTGTAAGATCCCTCGATTGTTAAGAATAAATGAGAGAGGAGTGACTAACTTCAGGTAGATTTCACAACAAGACAAGGAGAGGAGTATCCTGAGAGATCGATGTCCATGGCAAACATCCAGAAAGCGCTGTCGAATAAAGTCGTAAGCTGCCCTTCCACCGCTCCAGTCTTCGGCGAATTTTACAGAATTTGAGAGCCCTTCATTAATTCAGATCCTCTATTTCTACGACTAGTGTGGAATGATAACTAACTCCTTTTATTTCAGATATCTTATTACAACAGTCCCAACATCACGGCCTCGGAGCAAAACCTTGGTTTCCTCCAACCAGGAGATCCCCGGTCTGAGCTCGTTATATCACTCTTCAAAGATGGAAATGGCCTTTCTCTTCTGTTGAATGGTTTTTCATCATCAACTACACCACCGCCACCGACACGTGCACAAGTCCAATCCATCAGTCCTCTTGCTCAAGTACGGTCAGGTGCATACAAAACGCCTACCTTTGTCATCCATGGTGAGAGAGATGAAGTAGTTCCGTGTACCCAAGGAATGGAGTTTATTGAAGAGCTGCAGGGGAAAGGTGTGCATGCTGGGATGAGAGTGGTGAAGGGAGCGAGGCATATTTTTGATTTGAGATTGAAGCCTGGAGACAGGGGTTGGGAGGACAATGTGGGTGTTGGGTATGAGTTTTTGTTTGAGCACCTGTCAACGTAAGGCTGTGGTGAAATGACACGGGAAATTTTTCTTGGGATGATTCTTTGGGTTGAGCATGGCGTTGAGGAGAAAGGAGGCGTTTTTAATTTATAGTACTGGATATTAAATTGTTGCTCTCTTTATTGAGTTAAGCTCCCAGTTTCAACCAAAATATATACAACATGAGATTACAATACTCTATCGCCTTTTCGATATCGACCGCATCGAGAACTGTTTATCCCGAAACCTCATTCTTTCTCATTCCACCGTCCCTCTTCGCTTTGCGCCTCTGGAAAGCCTGCACAAGAACTAAAATCGTCGCCAAAACACTGGTAGCAGCCAAGACCCACGCAATGATCTCGATGATCTTCAATTCGTGGCATTCGGTGAGGCCACCGCGGATGTGGCCTACGCCTTGGTTGCAGATTATTACACCCCACATTTGGTGGATGAGCACCCCGGATACAACCCAAAGGATTGTAGAAATAACGAGGAATACCTGTATCTTAGTGTCAGTTTTTGCTCAAATGATCTGAAGTTCTATGGAGAATGAAGGGGGGGAGTGAGACATACAGTGTGGAACATGGAGTGAAACGCCTTCCTCGCGCAATGCAGGCCCATGTACACCGCGCTCAACGCAATTGTCCGCGCGCTTGAAAAGATCAAGAAACCAAGACGGTATCGTTCGGTTTTGGAGTGCCAGGTGTGTGTCTTCTGCAAGTACTGGAACGAATCCACGCTGAAGAAGAGCTCGGCGATGGAGAGGAGAAACATAATTGTGAAGAAGACGAGCATCGCTGGCGAAGGCTTCGAGTTTTTGGCATTGGAGTGGGAGGTGTGTTTGCTTGATGTATGGGTGTGCGAGGCATGAGCCTGGCGGGGGTGCGATTTGCGTCCAAACATGTTGATGCTGATGTTGTGCGAGGCGGAAGATGATCGATAAGGTGTATGTTCAAGGTTTGTTATAAAAATTTGACTTGAATTGCATTCTCTTGATCCTGCGAAGGAACCTATGCTCTCTATATACCTCTCTACCCCTCGTCGTTTGCATCTCAGGTACCTACCTACTCTTCCTATCAGATGTCCAAGCATTATCACCCGACACCAAAATCCTGTATAGCCCCTACCTGCTCTTCGTACCCTGCCAAATCTCCCTCTCGAAATCAAACAGAACTCTTCATCTCAAACGCCAATACGTACCCTTGCCAACAAAAACAACAAGCCCCAGTCCCAAAACCTCTTCTTCAGTGGTGGTGAAATATGATCATGACGTCGCTTGGCAAATCGGTTCGCTTGCGCCTTGGTTGCTGCCCCTGTCTTCCTCCTCTGTCTGCATTGGATCGTGGGGTGACATCCCTGCTGTGGCTGAAAACCAGGGTCATCACGCAGAGGAACCAAGATTATCTGACGATGAGCTTATTTCTTTGGTGGATCGAGATTGGTTGGAATAATATTGAAGGCAGAAGACAGCCTTCCTCATCGCAAGTCGCAATCGAAGCTTGGCGCGATCATTGACAAGCATTAAGACGACTGCGTCCGAAAAAGTACAAGAATAGGAAAGAGATAGAGTCACAAAAAGGGAAAACGACATAAGTGTTTTTGGTGTTTGAATTATAGGAAGAAAAGCTATAGACACCACTCTACAGAGTTCCATGTTGAACCTCATGGTTGTGCACCTTAGTTTTTTGACGGGTTGATTTGAAGCATACCGCCGCATTGAATGTCGCATGTCTCTTCGTAAATTTACAACGCCTGATGCACGCACTCAGAGGTGGGCTTTATGCTATACTGTTTGATTGTTCCTGGATACCACCAAGACATCATTGCTGAGTGAATCATCCCAATAGGGCTGCTGATCACGTACCTCCGGGAATATTATTCTGGGTTCATCTGTGCTTTTGAGCCTTTCGAGGCGGACCATCATTACCCCTTGATGGCCTCTCTTACTTCCAGTAGGACAGTCTTTCTTGTAGTGGTTGCCTCCACAATTAAAGCATTCCATATTTGCAGGAGGTTTTGTCGAGGACCGGTCTTGTCTAGTTCCAGACAGGCTAGTTAGACTATTCAGATTTACAGCCGGCTTATCTTTCCTTCTCTTTTTGGCCAGCTGTTCGGATTCTGCCTTTGCTGCTCGTTTCTTCGCCTTCAACTCATTTTTTGCCTTTTCTGCTGCTTGTTTGCGTTCTGCCTTAATCATTTGAGCTGTAGGATCGAACTCGTCATCGCTTTCTGAATCCTCAGATTCGTCTTCCTCAGCTTCCGATTCTGACGAGCTTTCGAGAGATGGATCTTGTTGTTTCTTCCAATGGTCAGTAAACGTTAATTTCTATAACAAATAAGAGCCATACCTCAATAACACGATTGAATCGTCCGAAGCTTCTTCGCCCAACCACAACTGGCTTATCTTCTTCGAGTTCATCCACATACTTAAGTTGGGATTCAGGGGCATCTAAATGCGCGAAACCTGTAGAGACAACACGTAAAACCATAGATGGAGATGCAGATAGGCTCTTCTGATCCTCATAGCTCAATACCCATCTTGTGTCGCCCGCTTCGGCTGCTTGCTTCTCCAACGCGGCTTGACGCTTGGCTTCTTCGCTCGCAATAGCTGCTTGGATAGCACTTCTATCTGCCAGAGTATCCACATTGAATTTACTACCTGCAGAGGGCCCATCCGTCTTCCGTCGTTTTTGAGGAGGCTCGTCTGCTGGGGCTGGAGTTGGAGGAGCATGAGCAGCTCTCTGCATGAATTTCATAGTCAAAAGCCTAGAAGACATCGTCTTCGCCGCGGGCGTACTTGTGGCCGACATGTTGGATTGGCTTCGTAGGTCTCTGTTGGATTCGTACATGGGAGCTTTTTGCCAGGTCCGAATGACGTGATGCTGCAAAGTCGAGTATGAGACAACAGATAGGTAGCAACTGGGAAGGCGCCCTGTTTTGTATGCACGATCGGTCGTGCTCAATTTATTAGCCGTTTCGAACACCAGGAAGAGCACTTCTATGATCTTGGACCGTTTATCGATCTTCAAGAATAATTTTGGAGCGGCTTGATCGAGCGTCAATCCTAAACTTTAAATTGCTTAGTCATGCGGCAAGCTTCCAACGACGAGCGAGCTTCAACAACGACTTCTCATGCCCTGACTCGTCCTCCAAGCAATTGAATCACCAACACAATGCTTTCCACTGCGCGATCGAGGGCTGTAGCTCAGCTCGGTCGAAGAGTTCAAATCACATCTAGAAGAGCCTATGCCTTTTCCGCGACCGAGAACAAGCAGATCAACACTGCTGGTGCGCCCAAGCAAGTCCCAAACGTCTCCAAGACCAACGAGCTGCCAATCGAGACGTCAAATGGGGATGCGAAGATCCAGGAGAAGGTCGAGGATGGAGAGAATTTGAGGGTTGCGCAGGCACCGAATAGAACCTCGATTTGGTCGAGAAGTCAGACTCCTAGAGAGAAGGCAATGTCTGGGCCACGATTTGAACAAACAATCATGGAATTTCAGGTACGAGCTTGGATCCTAGGGAGCAGCGCATTCTCAAGATCGGTTGGAAAACACTGTGAACATTTTGGCTAATGATTGCGTAGCCTGCTCCCCAAGCTGCGATTGATTTGATCCATCAGCAACCCGTGAGATGGACACACGACCGGATGGTTTCATGTGATGGAGGTGGCGGAGCACTGGGACACCCAAGGATTTTCATCAATACGGATAAGCCTCAGATCTGCAGTTGCGAATACTGCGGTCTGCCATACGTGAGTCGAGCACTACTCTCCGGGTTGGAACTTCAATATACTCCTGATTTCCAGTACAATATTGCGATCTAATATCTAACAATTTTTCTAGGCAAACGAGCACCATCGGAAGCATCTGGAGTCCTTACCGGCGGAATCCCTCCCATTCCCATTGTCTCCCCAAGGAAAGGCAGCTGAGATACCATAGTTGCAAGGCATCCCAGATGAAGCTCTTGGGCAATGATAGGCTTGTGTATGGAATAGGTATCTGTAAATACGAAGTTGAGCAATCTTTAAAGTAGCTTTTCTGCTTGGTTCAAGTGCAAAATCGCGTCCGTGAAAGGAGTGTCACTGCAACTGAGCGCCGGAATACTTTCTATCTTCAGTGTCGGGAACAAACGCTGAACACGTGCTTGAATCTGATCAATTTGAAGGGTTTGTAGAGAGACCGCCTTTTCAGTCCACATCGGAATGAAAAACAGCCGAGTTGACGAGAGGTAAACTTTTGAAGCCAATCCACTAAGGACATTCTCAGGTTATGTAGGGATTCGGTTAAAAAATACACGTACAGGGAGCCATACCGAAAATCATACATCTGTCAGGTCGGAGTCAATGAGAATGGCACAAAACTCAGTTGTGGGTGCTCAAGAAGCAAAATTTCGGGGCCAGTTTATGTAGCTCTTCGAGACTTCCTAATAGGTATTTTCATTATCCACCAGTTCAGTCCATGTTCCAAGGTTCACTCGGTATTCTCTTCAGCTTCTAACCTCACCGTCGCCTGTTGTATTTCGCTATCAATATCACGCTTGTCAAACTTCAGCAAAGCAATAGTCTTTGATTCGTGACGCTCGTTGCTGAGTGAGTATGCGGGACCGCTGAACTTGGCTTACTGCGTGGAGAATTAGAGCTGTAGCTGCTCGGCATTATCTGCCACGAAATATGTCTGCTAGAATTGTCTCTGATTCCCAAGGTGACCTCAGATCAGTAGATTATCACACGCGAATACAACACATTCCATATCTGCCGTTAAGGTTTTCTCTCCGTTCGGTTCTATCCCTTGATATTCAAGAACAAAGACGATCAATCATCGATGATGTATGTGATAGAGACGCACATTGATGAAAAGATAGCAGTATTAATGACCGTCATACTAGCTGGCCGAAGAATGTTTGGAATCAAAAATAGAGAATCTTTGTCGCAGAATTCAAGCCTTCCGAAAGTTTTAAGTATTCCTCAGACTTTCACATAATGTCCTTTGGAATGCAGAGCGAACTATTCTGCCGTTTGAATCAACACACGGCTTTACAACCAAACATCAAAGCATCTCAACAATGAAATTTATCTCTCCCCGCTGTCAACAATTGTGAATGTCAAGATGCACCGCTATTCCAAGCAAGTCCAAGAGGCGCAAAACAGAGGAGGGGTATGTAGCTCGATCAGTCGTCGATGATTGGATCTTTAACCGGAATAAATTAATACGTTTCCAGCTCACCGCCCATTTCTGCCTTCTGAGCTCTCAACGAACCACTGCTGCCCTAGTTACACTCTCGAGGAGCTACGCCGATGCTCTTGAAGCAGCCAATCTGCCCTTCCCTCCCTTCCCTTCATTTCCCCCACCTCTGCACATCATGTCGACGATTACGAGCACAGCTCTGCAAACCTCATATCCTCCCATTCTCCCCAAATCATTCAACGACAACCAACCAAAGACCATCCGCCTCTACCCTCTCTCCAACTACACGTTTGGCACGAAGGAAACCCAACCAGAGGAAGACCCATCCGTCCTAGCTCGTCTGAAGCGTCTCGAGGAGCATTATGACGAGCATGGTATGCGACGTACATGCGAAGGCATTCTAGTCTGCCATGAGCACAACCACCCTCACATCCTCATGCTTCAGATCGCCAATGCCTTCTTCAAGTTGCCCGGAGACTACCTAAAGCCAGAGGATGACGAGATCGAAGGCTTCAAGATGCGATTGAATGAGCGCCTGGCACCCAGCGGCACCCAGTTCACTGGCGAAGGCGTCAACGAGGAATGGGAGATCGGAGACACTCTGGCACAGTGGTGGAGACCAAATTTCGAGACCTTCATGTACCCGTTCATCCCAGCTCATGTTACGAGACCAAAGGAGTGCAAGAAGTTGTATTTCATCCAGCTGCCACGTCAAAGTAAGTTTACCGTCTGATCTGGTTGATTAGGAGCTAATTCTCAAATGCAGAGGTTCTCTCCGTTCCAAAGAACATGAAGCTGCTTGCCGTCCCGCTCTTCGAACTGTACGACAATACTGCTCGCTACGGTCCTCAACTCTCAGCCATTCCCCACCTCCTATCAAGGTACAACTTCGAATTCGTTGATGAAAACGGAGACGTCGTTGCTGTCACCCCAGGCGGCGGTCCCAATGGCCCATATGTTCCAAAGACCCGTGTTGTCGCCGGCGGAGACGAGGAAATGAGCGAGGTCAAGACGGAGAATGGTGCTTAGTTATGAGTGCAGGGGATACTTAACGTTTACGATGTTTACGGCATTCAATGGCGTTTGGGGGCACCATAAAAGACTTCACATTATGGTATGAGGCGTTGAATGATATGGTAGATGAATGAGCATGAAAGTTCTTCTTTTGTGGATAGATACCAGGTGGCGCATCTTCTTCATGAGTTTCCGATGTGGTCTTTACGGCCAGTCATCTGCAGAACTATGATGGCAGAACCAGTCCTTGCTTGTATCTAGGTACAGCGGAATGTATCTTGCCTCAAAATTTCTTGCTCCTCTTGCAATTACTTTGCCTGGGCCAAACCCACCACTTCTCCGTTCTATATCCCTTGCCAGTAGCTGCCTACATATGCTCGTCTACTGAGCGCAAAAGCTTTCAACCACTATGTCTAGCCTCCCCTTCATCGATAATATACAAGTGCCACTGTATTACCCCTCATCTGGACTTTCGCCAGCTCTCCCACCACAAGATTTACGCTTTCTCACCTTGGATCGTGGCAACCACCCTCCGCTGATGTTTGCTAGCCCTGAATTCCAAAAACCAGACGCCCTGCCAATTTCCAGTCGCTAACTTGCCATCTCGAATTGGGATTGTTACTGACGCACCAATGAGAGCGGATTTGATGTGTGCCTATCGACCATTTTGTCAGTTCTTGCCCATGATCCATTGCTCAGCCCAACTATTGTAACTCCTATCCCAAAAGAAATGAAGAAAGTAGACTCACCGGCATATCATCCTTCCCCTCCGCCGAGTGTCTATACAAACTTTCATCTTTGGTCTCGTCCTCTGGCGCAATACGATCCAATGCATCACTCATATCCCTTCTGACATCCTCATCCCAGTTCTCGTTCAAGCTCAACGCACAACTCGTATGCTGTATAAACAAGTTGAGCAACCCGACTTTGTATCCCTTCAATTCAGGCAATTCCTTTAGCACCGTATCGGTGATGAGGTAAGAGCCGCGAGACTTCGAGGGCAGGGTGAAAGTCTTTTGAAACCACATTGTTCGGGGTAGATTGTTGCGGTTCTGCGGGTATCGAGAGGTAGGGGAAGAGTAGGTGCCAGGAGATTGGGAGGAGCTCGATAGGAGAGCGATAGGTAGATTCCAGACAGCGTGAAAAAGTGAGGGAACAGGGCCAAAAGGAAGAAAACGACGAGGATAAGGGTGGTAGTTATTGAAACTGTTGAAGACGATGTCGAAGCAGCTTCTGGGCGCAAAGTTGGGCGTGGAGTCAGTTTGGAGGGTGGTTCTGCTTCAGCTTCTCGTTCTGGCGGAGGTGTGGTTGACTTTGATGTTAAATGTGACATTTGTGTTCGGTGATATGGTGGTTGTTGATTTTAAGAAGGTGGGGCGGGGCAATCGATGCGGGAGGATTTCGTCATGGGTTGAGACCGGACGAGCAGGGGTTCAGTCGACGACCAACCAATTTTTGGTCCTAAGATAAGCTTGTCGTTGATATTCTTAGGATACTTTAATTTCACACACTAGGTTTTCCGGCCATATTTAGCTCCAATCTTCCTGCAAGTTCGGGATCTGGAGAGGTTGTCTGCGCAGAATATCGACCATGGAAACAGAACTTGACCAGTACACTTCAGAACGAATTACCTCAAGCGACAGTGAAATGGAAAGCCCCACCCGAGCCTATGGAATGAGTTACATTCGTTCCGAGTGCAGCATTGTAGGTATTCAAGTCAGTTGCTTGTATCGCATTCAGCAGGTACATTTCAGTTCCATGGCAATGTCAAAGTTGACGATGCAGCCATTTCCATGAACACAAAGCGCAAGGCACCAAGTGCATGTCTTTCGAGATATTTACCAACGCTATTTCCTAAGAGACCAAGTATACCTCTTGTCTCAATTCTGAAGCTTGTTCGAATGACCTCTCAGCAATGGAAGTTGCTGTCGGAACACCAAGAGCTAGTTTGTTCGCTCATCGGCTCTTGTGAAGGCATTGTGTGTTTCCCAGCCGGCTTTGTCTGAATTGTGGTAGGCATGTAAACCCATAGTTCATAAAGCAGTTGGAACTCATGATCAATGAGTTCCACATTCATCTGAGTTCGAGGCACACACTATAAAGATTGCTCTAATCCATCATGTGCAAAGAATTGCTCTACCTACAAAGTTACTAATTATTGCACCTGAGTAGCAATCCTTGGGACTTCTTTGACAAACTAATAGCTGCCCTGCCATACCTTCAAATGTTAGACACATGGTCATCTGACATCTCAAAGCACTTGAGGGGAGCTCGGAATCCCGAGTGTCGAGTTTCATTGCTGTCAATGCAATCTTCGTAGCCTTCTCGACTCTTAGAGTAGCTTGGGACTGTACGCGTGTCTGTATGTTATGTTGATTCGGATCAGATAAACAAACTCATCGTCACCACTTTGCTTGCGTTGGTGACCCAACCTTCTTCACGTTCTAGATGCGCTAAATGACTGTGTCTTTCGGCCTCTGGTGAGGAACATATAACATACGTTGGCGCCGTCTCTGTGACTTCCGCTCTTCTTTCCTCGTGGAATTTATGTCCGAAGCATGTAGTTATGGTTCTATCATGCAGCCGGCACTTTCCTGGAACTGTCTGCGATTTGTTTTCAAAAGATCCCATATTGATTTTAGAAACTGCACATTCACAAATTCATTCCAGGAGACCTGATTATACGTTGCGTAAGATCTTTAATTGCTACCTGTCTAGCAAAGCACTCTCAATGTTGCTAAAGCACATGTGCAATAGCGAAGGCACAACTATCTACCATCCGTTACGCCTACCACCAGTGCCAGCACCTCCAATTACGCCGTCAGGGCCACCACCCAATCCACCTCTGCTGTCTGGTTCTGCAGACTTATAAGTCCTAGGCAGATTCGTACCAGGAGTTTGTTGCCAGCCGGAATTGAAAGTAGTGTTTACAGGGACTGTATATCGCTGTGACGGGTTGAATACCGTCAGATTCCCTGTCTTTTCATCGAAATGGGCATTTGGGTAAGCTGGAGAAGAACCGTTGACATCCAGGTGGAGGACAACTTGAGGATTCGGGGGATTGTTTGATGAGCTAGCATGAGGGCCGGAATTATTGGTGTTGGGAGGTGATTGGTGGCTTGATTGACCTTGTGGACAAGGAGAAGATGTATGTAGCGCGTTTGTCTGGGTACTGCATCCTCTGTTGCAGTTTTGAATACCACACAGTTTGCAGGCTATGCTATTGATACAAGTATGCTCACAAGAAGGCTTGTGAGCATCTTTGCACCCGCAAGAGATGTGGTGACAGTTTTCGTTAAATGTCAATGGTTGCTGAGGATGGTGACGTGCCAAACAGCTTCTATTGTTACAGCTATCCGTCTTGGCGGCGTTGACAGTGTTTGTCTGCGGGAATTGAGACTCGATGTACTTAGCTCGGAGATATATCCCACAGGAAGCGCAAGGGCAGCCTTGGACAAATGGTGATGTCAAATGTGGATCCACGTTCTGTGTGGTTGCGCTAGGAGTGTACGGCTGTTTCTGACTCGAAGATTGGGGTACCGTTGCTTGGTTGAGCGAGCAGAATGCTGCATGTTGTTGGTTACTAGAATTTTGGCTGTGGGTATAGCCAAAACTACTTCCAAGGTTATTTGCCTGAGCCTCATGCTGGTGAAGATTGCTGTGAATACTTGGATAGCCTTGATTCGTTCCACATGCTTGGCATCCATGATGTGCATTGTTTCCACTCTGGTGTTCAACACGGTCCTGGTTTACACTGTCGGAAGGTACATTCGATACCAATGTCCAACCTCCCAGGGGTCTGGGTACACTTCCCTGATTGATGTTTTGTTGGTTGGATTGTGAGTAGATTGGTGCCCAAATCGAGCCGCGAGAAGTGATGGAACCTGTCTGCTGACTTGTAGCCGCTTGATACTGAGGAGGTGGATTTGGTACCCAAATCAATCCTGCTGGACCACTTGGACAGGACTGCTGACTCCATTGACCATTGTTCGGATTTCCTCCATTGCTGTTTTCAACAGAATTGAAGACTCCGGTATTATGGCCTGGCTGGACGTTCGGAATAAAGATCCAAGCACCGTTGTTTGAGTCATTCTGAGGACTGTGAAAGCTATTTCTCCAGAAGCCGCTATTTTGACCATTATTCGCGGCTGGTTTAGGAGGCAGATTGTCTGTCTCGCCGTGGCTTTGATTGTTGTTGCGTTGTGAAAAGCCCTGGTTATTTCCCCAATTTCCTTGAGTATTGCTTCCAAAGTTACCGCTGCTTTGGCCATTCCCCTGTGTGCTACCCCAGTTTCCTCCATTCTGGCCACTATTTTGCGCATTTCCCTGATTGATACCTCCAGTATTCTCATTCTGGCCATTTCCCCACGTTTTGTCTTCATTATTTGCCCCGTTTGCCCCATTTTGCTGCCAATTGGTGCCTTGCGAATCTCCCCAAGCACCATTTCCATTCTGATTAGGGGTTTGGGTATTGGTTGACCAATTGCTATTGTTGCCCGTGTGTTTTGAGGAATTGCTGTCTTGATTGTTCCAGGAACAGTTGGTATCTCCCTGGGTATTTGAATTGTCGCTCCAGCCCGGCGAAGTGCCTGAGTTTTGGTTGTTATTCCAGCCTGAGTTGTTTTCATTGGTATTGGAACCCCAGTTTGTGGCATTATTTGACTCCTGATTGTCGCCCCAGTTATTCCCGTTGCTATTTGAGTTCCAGTTTGTTGAAGCACCCCAATCATTTGAATTGTTGTTTCCGTTGTTGTTCGGCTCCCAGGTTGTGGCGTTATTGTTGCCCCAGTTGTTGCCAGATCCATCATTATTCTGCTGCGAGTTTGATGGAGAATCTGCAGCCCAGGCAGGTTTTTTGCCGTCCCACCAATCGTTCTTTTTGCTTGCCATATTGCCTGAGTTTTGGCTTTCCCCCTGGTTCCCTTTCTTTCGCTGTTTATTTTTGGTTGGGTTTGGTTTCTGCTTGCGAATGCAAGTATCGCAGATTATCGGCACCCCAAACTTCTCAATGTTGCAATCAGGACATTCACTGGCATGCTCTTGGGGTGGTCGTTTATTTATTTTCACGCCGCCCTGTTACGAGAATGTTAGCATGATGAGTTTTCTTTGCCGTTTCGTCGAAAGCAAAAATTGCCGATGGTTATGGAAGTATTGGTCCAGAATTCTGTGATGGCGGCTATTGGCCATGAGCTGCGGAATTTGCAAATGAATTATGAACGCTTGTCCAAGGTATTGGTGGTATTTGAGTATTCTGGACACCGTGATTCAAAGTGCACTCATATCATGAACTCTGCTCCGTGAAATGGTAGGACCAGGAAGAAATATCTTGTACCTCTGAGTATATCTCTTCAGATTCCTTTCTCCGTCGCTATTTTTGGTTAGCATTAGCAGCCAAAGAAAGTCATAAGTGTATTTGTCACAGCGGCAAGATCTCTCATATCCATTAAATGACATCTGCTGCTCATATGGAATGGGGCTTATTAAATCAGAAAAAAATGTGCACACCTTCTCTGAAACAGAGTCTCGCTCGATTGCTTTGAGCTCTTTCTCATTCCACCGGACTTGTTTAGAGTAATCTTGCTCGTTGCTCGAGCCATGGCGGTTTGACTTGTCGTTTTCTTTAGGTTGCACATTTCCTGTTGATTTCGAAGGAGCAGCACATGTATTTTTCTGCACAGGCGGAGCTGACAGAGCAGTCGAAATTGCTGATTTTGGACGTACAATCCTCCGACCTATAACATACTCAAGCATTGAATAGCGGTAATCCTTCAAGAGTGTTTTAGGCGCCATTGCCTTTTGTGTCAAGTCAGAGTTTGACAGGCTGCCAATGATTTCTGGAGTTGTAGCTTACGGAACAAACATTGATCCAAAGTTTTAGAATTCTTCACACATCCCTCTATAGAAAGGCTTCCAGAGTCTTTGGAATTGGACGACTTGTTTCAATTCTGGACGAGTTGACAGAAAAAACTTTCACCTTGATGAAGCTGCTCGTTAAGGTGGGCTTCGGGCGAGGAAAGGATCATCAATTTGCGGGACAATATCATGAGCATCAACACGTACCACGAGTAGACTTTCTTTTCTGGTCGTTATTTTCTTCTTTGGTGGTCTCCAAGCTGTCTTACTAAGTCGATGACAAGATATTCTTGTGTAGTAGGCGCAGGATGACTTGGTGAAGAAATTGCTTTAAATTGGAGACCACGGGCGATGGATACCTCACTTAATATTTGTCAGTAATTCTCGAAATCAAACAGCGTATTTGACTTTATAGTTGATACTCACAGATAAACAGGTTGAATCTTAAGCCAATTGATATAAGTGGTTGTAAAATACAATGTGTTCTTGATTAATGGCGAGCGGACCTTAGAACACTTCAATCAATTACACAACTTTGACGGGATCTTCATTGATCTGTGGGAATTGCAGGCATTTAGGAAACATATTCACGTGTTTTGAAGTTGGAGAGGATGATTTGGTCAAAGTTTTGTGGGGTGGTGCGTTTCTTGTAAGGAAGGCACATGGCGGACCACCCTAATTGAGATAAAAGCGGGTCTTGCTCGTAATAACAGCACAATGAATCTCTCTATTTCTTCACATCTGTGGGTATATAGGTGGTTTTTAACCTGACGAAGCTTGATGAAATTATGACCAATCTTCATTTTGATGCAGAATGACAACTTGGTGCCAGATTGGAAGCATCCGACAGCTAAGCTGTTGAATGGTAAACGCCCAAAGCATTTGTTTTTCTTAAAGATGTTCTGTTCAAGAATACCCAGATGGAACTCTCGCACAAGCAAGCAATCTGCAACACTGACGCACACATTCCGTTGGCCAGAGTTCTCATCAACAATATAAAATACAACATGTAAGTAGCCTAGATACGAGAACCCGAGTTTTCAACTCTCCAATTCAGTCTTCATCCTCTGTCCAACCCCACCCCCATCTCTGTAGAAATGCTTGAAGCCTAGTATTTCAGCTGGTAAGTCTGCGGTGCATATTTTGACAGTTTCCGATGCCTACTAGATTAATGCTATAACAAACTAAGGTACACTGTCGTGTGCCGTCCTTAGCATTTTTGCCGGGAAATTATTGGAGATAACTCGCGAGCGCACCGAACAAAATTTCCTCCTTGTGACTATTCTACCTTTGCTTAGTGTATGGTGAAGATACGAAATGATCATGCTGAGAATGCGGGGCGAGTAATTGAGGTGGGGGAGCATGAAGCGGCTGAAGAGGCTCAGCCATTGAACACCATCACCCATGTAATTCTGGGCCGGAGCTAGTAGCTTGAAGAATCCTTCGAATCTATGAATTTATCCTCAGCCCTGAAATGAAAACATCCACCACATCCAATTCTCTATTCGTTCCATTACAGTCCAAACTTTATTCTGAATTATTTCTCATACACCAAAGCTCACTGACGTTGGCCTCCTTTTCCAATTGCCAACATGCCAATCCTACGTTCGTCGTACACTATCCTCCATCATCTCTTAAACCTTGGCATTCCATGCCATAAAGCTGCTTCAACTGACAAATGCCTCTTAAACAGTACAAAAACAGCTTGATTATCGAGCAATGGTTGTATTTCAACGCTTATTGCGATTTTATGAGAATTTCCTGCTCCTGTCCGCTCTCACCGCTGGTGACTTCCCTTTTTTATCCACCCACCCCTCCTTAGATAGTCTCACAGTATACAATGACACACACCGAGTTGACGAATTGAAGGTCTTTCAATTGGCGCCCTCACATTTGATGAGTTCCACCCCTGTACCACTCTCCTCGATAAAGCTGCAGAAGGGTTCTTTACCTCATCCACGATTTCAGCCATCACAGCCGTCATGTTAGCAGTCATGCTCTCGTTCCGCTTTGAGGGGCATGTTTCTGCCACTCGTCTGGATTTGTTGATTGCCTGGACACCATTGGTTCTCTTGGATTTCAGTATTGTTGGCGTCCTGTTGGGGATGATTTGCTGGTATTGTACGAGCTCTACTTCTTTACTATCTGCATGCTACCACATTTCAGGTTACATGAGATTCCAACAGCAACTAATTTTCTGTCAATTCAGGGCAAAGAAACGAAGATTGGAGAGCTTACCTGATGTGTGGTGTCGCGAGTCTGATTCTGGCCTATAGTGTAGGTGTTGCGGTTTGGATGTGGCAGAAGATGAGCAGCAAGGGAGGCTTGGGTGAAGAGGAAAGCAAGGCTTTCAGAGAGGTGAAGCAGAAGATGGACGAATCGAAGTGAACGAGCAGATTTAAATCCAGGTCATGTACCGTATTGTTTGAGTTGCAGGCCTCGAGTGACGCTACATTTCTATCCACAAGGATTCGACTAATTAATTCATTTTACAAATCTCCTCGCTTTGGGTATTGAAGGTTTCATGTTTACTATGATTATTGTTCTTCCGTCGTGTCTTGCTAGAGGCTGGGGGACCATGATGCTATTCTAAATCGTAGCCTACATGGCACACTTAGCCAAGTATCACCAGACTCTCAGTGCACCCGCTCGACCTGCAGAATCATCAATCTTGTGAACTTTGTAGCATTCATTATAATTAGATTATAGCTCCAAGCACTCCGAAGACCCACTCTCACACACTAAGCCAGCTCATCATCAGGGCATCTCACTCCGCGCTCGATTGGCTCCTGCTTCAAATCGTTCATGACTATCGATCTCATGAGACCCACCCGACTCATGTATCACTTGAGCCGGCAATTCATCTCTCTGCAATATCACTTTTGACACATCTTCTCCACTCGCACTCTCATCTGCACTCCCCTGTGCGCACATTTGCCATCTCTTCCTTCGTCTAGACAGCATTACAGTCACGAACAAGGATACAAGCCCTATGAGACCCAGTCCTGCGCCAATGCCTATTCCTACTTTGGCACCAGTTGACAAGCCCGAAGTGGCATTGGCAGCGGAGCTATTATTCGATGAGCTGCTAGTGCCACTTTCCAAAGCTCCCGTTGTTGCGGCTGTGGTGATTGTCGAACTTGGTGTACCGAGTCCAGAACTCGAGCTCTTTGTTGCACTCGGTACAACAGCATTGTTAAAGATATACCCATTGACCTGCACTCCAAACACAACACTATCTGTCGTCAACAAGTTACTTTTCGTGATCCAGTCGCCTTTCGAATCTGTCTGCATAAATGTGACCTCGCGACCTTTAGGCACTATAGAGCTACATTGATTTGGTAGTCGCGCGCTACTAAGAACCACGAAATCATAGTTCGAAGGGCAGCATGCAATCAAGGTGCTGTTAGTGCGTGGTTGGATGAGCGCCGTCGTGTACATGGCTGGACAAGCCATGGTCGAGAATCCTCCGATGTCGGTTGTGAAGATGCCACTGACACCTCCTCCCCACCTTTTGAGAGTTTAGCATTTGTCTTAACTATGTGGGGGCTGACTTGGACGCAATGAGAGCTAGGCAAGACAGACCATTGTCTTACAACATCAGGTTGGCAAATTGGTGCACCCGAAACATAAGCAGCATACTCAGGGTCGAAAGCGAAAAGTAGTGTGCCACCATCGAATGGAGCAGGGTTGACAAAAAGTGAAGAACAAGAAGCAATCGAAGGGAAAGTTGTTGTGAGAGGAAGATACGAAGTTGTTGTGCCCTTTGACGTTACTGGCGGTGGGGTGGCTCCACTAATAGACATTATATGAGTAGGGGACTTTCTTATGTGAGAACCTAATAATGGATTAAGACACACAGTTACAATTTCTCGTCATCGCCATTGGAAAGATGTAATGAAGAGGGTGAGTTCACACTTTAAAGTTGGGGGCCATCCCAGATGAGTTCGGGCTGTGCCTCTCAAAATTCTATTTCAAGTTTCATCCTGCGCCGCCGTGGTACTGGTCTCGAGCGCCCATTTTGCTGTGCTCCAATCGCCTTTGGTTACGGATGTGATATTCCAGGGGTTAGGCGAATGCCAAGGCAGAGGCAGAGGCACAGGATCCTGATTAATTGGGCGAACGGCTGCCATTCTACAGATGTTGTAGCACCGGGAGCAAGTTTTACACATTGTTTCCTAGAAGAGTAGAAGTGTTGCCTGTGATACAGATCAATTAAATGGGGATGAAAAGGGTTCTGGTAATCCCTTCCGAATGAAATATGACTGATTTTTGACGCCTTCCAGGGCTTTCAAAATCTCAACACCAAGCAGTAATACTCGCTGGATGATTGCGTAAGAAGGAATTCATGTTGATTAGCCATGCGCTTAAACCTCATCTCGTTGATGTCAAATAGAGCTACTTGGCACGCGAAGGAAAAGAAGCTTCAGCTAATGGCCCACCAAGGAAAGGCAAGACACAACTGTGGCACAAAACAAGAAGGCATAAATTCAATGCCTTTCTATTTCTCTCTCAACAGTCGTTGCACGGTATGTCCAAGCATCTCTCACACCAAGGAAATCCACCCTCGTCCCTCCTTCCGAAGTTTGCATCTGATGTCTTGGTACACGTCGCTGGATACGACGTCGTATACTGAGTATCTGCGGCAGTCGCTTGGCTCGTCAAGAAACCTCACAATTTTACTTGCGATCATATATCTGAGGTGTTTTGAAGGTCTTTCACTCCCTTGACCACTCTAGAATCTATATCTTCTCATCTTTCGTCTCGTGCCGTCAAGCTCTAGTTCTACCATTACCACAAGCAAGTCACGCTTTGCCGGTCGAGCCCATGATATCCATCTGATGCTCAATCTCTACCTGTATCAGTCTCGTTCCCTCAACCATCAGCTGCGTAAGTGGCACTTTGCCAGTATTCTCAGCCACATATTTGTTATACCTGAACAAGACCAGCTCATTCACGTTGCATCTAGTCATACCTCCTTTTATACAGCCACGCATGGTGTCGTCTGGGAAAGTGTTCGTGCCATGCAGAACAAGTGAAGCCCTTCCCTTGCAGACTTTCTTGAGCTTCTCGAGCCTAGGGCAGGCATATCAGCAATCAAAACGTTGAATCTTGTAGAAAGTGAGGCGAACCGTTCGAAATCCAACTTAATGTTCTCTATACCCCCATAACTTCCATGAATGTTCCCAAATGCTGGTGCTAGAAAATCAATACCTGTATCCAAGAACATCTCGGCCTGCACCTCATCTGTCAACACGCCTTCCAAATCCCCTGTGTCTTTTACACCGTCTTCTCCTCCATTAATCCTGCCTGGCTCTGCTTCGGTAGCTATTCCTTTCGCATGTAACATCTTTGTGATTCTCTTCGTCTTCTCTAGATTCTCCTCTTTCTCATAATGCGACATATCTACCATGATGCTGTCGAACGGATATTCGGCTGCAGCAATGATTTCATCTTCGGATTGTGCGTGGTCCATGTGCAGGGTTATAGGTACAGTGGCATTGGCACATGCAGCAGCAGCGAGGTGTATCAGCAGGGGCGAGTAGTGGAGGGACCAAGGAAACAGAAGAATTTGAGCGGGTGAGCGCTTGGCTTCTGCGGCCTTGACAACTGCCGCGATGGTTTCGAGGTTATACTATTTAATCGCATCAGTATGCTCCTATCCTATGCTTTCATAGTGAGTGACTTACAGACACAACGCCAACGACTCCATAACCACCCTCTTCCGCAGCTTTAAGCATGCGGACAGCTTTGTTATCTTGCATTGGACTTGCCATGGTGAATGAACACGAGATAAAGACAATGTATATACAATCTCTAGGAAGCCAAAAGTGAGTGAGTGTCAAGGAATTGACGAGGAGAACCACAGGTTCGTTTGATATTAAGCGTTGCTGCGAAACTCGGAGGAGTGGGATGTCGTTGAACTTTAACCCCACTACACGACTTGAACGCGGGGAAGGTTTCCCGAGGATTGCCCCACTACGTCGTCTATGGATGCTAGCTTCTGGAACAAGAATATGAGATCTTCTGAGTCGCGTACATATGGAAATGAAACGTGGAGAAACTTGGTTGGACAGATGGTAAAGGAATTTCCAGAAACTTCTGGTATATCAACTAAGCTCAGATGTAGTCGATGTTCGGACCCTCCCCCACATCTCCACATTCCCCAGACATCACCCATTGCCTTTCAAGAATCCAGAGTAAGCCAGGAATTGGATTTCTATACCTCCAAACTATCCTTATAATCTCTTACGGCTTGTTCAAAGCTGACATCGTTCTGAAATCCCAACTTGTATGCCAATGCATTATCAAAGTTCGTCCCCCAACTTCTCAATATCCGCTCCATATCTACGTCCGTCTCCTCCTTCAACAGCCCCAAAGCTTCCTCCCCGGCAACTTTCGCAAGGGCATCCATCATATCTTGTACTGTGACGCCTATGCCCGGCATATTTATTACGCGCTTATGGCTTTCCAGCCCTTTGGTCGGATCCACGCTCAACGCAAAAACCAGATTCTCCCCCAAGGTTTTGGGACTGCAAACCCAAGACACAAAGCCCCGATCTTTGAGCGGAATGATGCATTCAATACCTGCCAGCGGCTCGCGGATCATACCCGAGAGGAAGGAAGACGCCGCTTGTGTAGGTTTTCCCGGTCTTACAGTAATAGTTGGAAAGCGGAGGGCAAATCCATCAATGAATCCTTTGCGCGTGTAGTCGTTTATAAGTGCTTCGCAGATCAATTTCTGCGTTCCATATGAGCCTTCTGGCGTAGGATGCACGTTCTCATCTATAACTTCTGGTAGTGGCTGTCCATACACAGCCTGTGAACTCGCATAAATAACCCGCAGCAATTTATCCCCTCCTATCTTTGGCGTGTACGCTAAGCGTAGAGCTTCGAGTAGGGCTGCTGTGGCTGTGAAGTTGACTTTCATGCCAAGCTCAAAGTTGGCTTCCGAACCTGAGGACATAATGCCATGGAAGATGTATATCGCATCTAAGCCTTTTGTGGATTCGACGAGAGATGACAGAGACGAAGCATCGCAGAGGTCAGCTTGGACTGCTCGAGCATTCTGGGGATGAACCGCTCTTGCGGGAATGGGAGGCGTTATGATGTCTGTCAGGGTAAGTTTGTATTGAGGTTCGCGAAGGAGACGCTCGGCCAGCAGCTGGCCTATGAAGCCTGAAGCACCCGTTATGAGGATAGTAGGCATTTTGGGAAGATGACGGGACGTTCAAAATGAAGGCAGGAGGGGTTGAAAGTTAAATTTACAAGAAACGAGATAGTTAAAGGGAATATATGGTAAGGACGACGGAGAAATAGAGGGGGCACAGAAGTGCAAGTCTTCCGAATAAAGAGGGGTTGTAGCATCCCACTTCCTGGGCCCGGAAGAATATTTCCGACCGAGATGAATGAGACAAGCCAGGGCAGGTTCGAATCCGATTCATTTCGTAATTGAGATTTTGTATTATACTGGACTTGTAGTCCCGTGTTAAGGCAGAGTTGTGATCGTGTTGGCCAACTCATACTGTCTTAGTACTCCCATATCCACATCCCTCTGACTTTGGGAGGAGTCAATGTCGGCCCCCTCAAGAATATCGCAACCCTACCCTCCATATTTGTACAATGATACACCATCTGGCTTCGAAGAACTTAAAATTTACCCGATGCAACAAACAGCTCCTTTATACCATTCCTTCCACCCTCATGGAGCCCTCGTCTTTAGCTGCACTCCGTGCCAGGTCTTAATCTCCTCCCGAGTACGTCATTGACCAGTCTCTGCTGCTTCAACATACTGATACCCCTAAATCGTTCACTCACGATATCAATCCCATACATACTTCCACAACCACCACTTATGTCCTGAACCTCCAAGCTTGTACAATCTAGCTCCTTCATCAGAAGCTGCCAGATCTCCCGTTCCTTCTCGTTGAGATGTTCAGGAGCTTCTAATACTTCCCGTTCCCGCGCTACTTCGTCTGGAATTCCTGCAGCACCTGACCCAATTGTGCCTTGTATCGAGGACTCGGCGGTACTGTATCGTCTCAAGGATCGCTCTTTGTATAGCTTATGATTTCGTAAGGAGGAAAGCGTTGAAGTGGATTTGATTGCTGATGAGACAGGAGAAGAACTCGTCATAACGTTTCTTGCAGCACAAATGTTCGTGGCAACGCATTTCGAGGCTTTATTTGAAGCCTGGCATCTGAAAGCTCTGCCAGTCCGCAGGCAATGCCGCATGGTCGCTGAAGCTACTTTGTCCATTGTGCTTGGTAATGAGATATGAGGTAGTGTTTCGTTTCGTTCGTAACGTTGGCGATACAGAGTTGTTGCCCCGTAATCTGATTGGAAGTGAGAGATCTATATCTTTTGATTGATATTTCTCAATGCGCTCGAATTTCGTCTGGAATTGTCTGTTGTTGGAGACAAATATCCCATCACCGTCCGAATTTCTGGCATGATTTTGTCCAAGCTCCTCGGCCCATCCTGACGCGATGATTAGTAATCCATTTAAACTCCATTCTGACGCGAAACGCGTCCAGCCTGTATCGTTGCCAAAAGCATTCATTTCAAACCAAATTCTGAGTAGGGATTACTTCAGTCCACCATTCTTACTATGAGCTATAGTGTGTTCTCATTTCCTGCAGTGGGTGTCACTCCTAAAACTTAGTAACTCAAGTTCGCCTCTGTTCCAAGGCTGCCAGTGCAAGTGCGTTGGATCTGGGCATTCGTAATTAACTATTCATGGAACCTCGACAACTGGTTTAGGATTCGACCGGAAATCGGCATTTATTCTGAATTCAGTCATGCAAGCTGGCTCCGCTCAACACCACATTTTTGGCTCCTACACCAAGCAGCCCATTCCACCCATTCTGAAAACAAATAGTGAGCCAAGGGCTATTGGCTGACGATACTACCTGCTTGATCTTGCAACTGGGTGCAATGATAAAACTGCATGGGCAAAGATTCATTTCTAAGCTTCAAAAGCATCATCGAAATATGCAGAAAGTTCAACGTGGATAGATTATGTCCCACGGGCAGTTATGAGCGCAGTGTACATGTTGAGATCTGTTACGCAGGACCTCCTTCTCAATCTTTCACCCTCAAAGTTCAGCTATGGGAGAAGGTTCCTCGTGCATTTGGCATTCCGGGACCATTGGATGCCATGATGTTCTCCCCAAAGGGCTTTCATGAGGAGATATTTTGCACCAATGCAGGAAATTTGCGCCAATCCTGGTAGGTTGAACTTCCTAGCTGCCAAAGAAAGCTTTCAATGCCGCAGGAATGGAAGGCTTTTGTCGCGGTTAGACATCTATTCTTCAATGAGTTTGCAGATGTCATGGTGAAGCGTAAGAAAAACTCGAAATGCGAGGCAAAAGGATGTCCTAGTGGACTCTACTATTTCAAAACTAAACTTGTGGCTCTTGTGTTTGGAGGCATTCGCCGGTGTTGATGGCCTGTTATACAGTAACCAGCTTTCTAGCAGATCATGCAATGCCAACTACAGTCTCCGATACGCTACATGTGAAGCAACTCCACATGGGTAGCTTTTCTTCTATTACGAGATGTTTGTGCGCAGACACCTCACGGTTCACTGCGCAACACAATGTGGCGAGCTGCAGCATCGCCCAGGCATAGTGTAGCCTTTAATCACGCATACGTTTTCCAAAGTGCGCCCACAGTCCCCAACGCTTCCATTCACGGGAGTTATCGAGTGTGCCTGCAATGGTCCTTGCATGGGCAATCTGGCTTCGGACACGGGTTTTAAAGGCAATTGAGTTCTTCCCATGATTCCATCTCCTCAAGATTGCCAGGTATTATTCTCAATCGCTTTGGAAGACCTACCAATCACTACTAAGGAATGATTCCTAAGTCAGTACCAATACAATTTCAGACCCCGTCTACTCGTTCGGCACCATCGAGATGGCTTCGACACTCGCAGTCTTCTGGAAGCTGCCGCTGGAGATCGGAGAGATGACTTGGACAGGAGGTGCATAGTTAGTCCGCTACCTTGACATACACGCTGAAGAGATCGGATATTTCAGACGCTGAGACAAGGACAATGATATGAATGTATATCCGGCATTCAGATGGATCACGAGACAGCCCCTACCTGGTACTTTACTTGCAAATTGATAGTCGAGAGCAGTTGACCTCCAACATAACTCTCGTCATTTTGGCACTGAGTTCGAATCTCACCTCTGTCTGTCGTTCTTGCTTCCTCCTCGGATCTGGAAGAATGCGTACGAAAATATGCCATGGGGCCCGTACGAAATCGTTCCCCGTGAATTTATAAATGGTTCCGACGCAAGCCAATTTTTCGCCGTTAATCTTGACTCACATACGTCGGACAAGATGGTTCACCACGAAGCTAATAAGTGCTATATCCGGCAGACAGGAACGACCCGGTATTCAAATCAACTTAAGATATCTTTCTCTACCACTGCGAGAAAGAAATCGCGAAGCCGGGGTAGTTGACTTTGTGGATTTAGATGGGGATGCGTTGATGACAATGCGAGCTTCGGAAGCACTTTCGAGTAGTTCAAGGACACGAAGACGGTCGTTAGAAAGAGTGCAATGTGTTTGCTTTGCGAGTATCAAATTTGTCACCTTTGTTGTCGATGGCATATCTCAACATTGATGAGTATGTTGGTCTTTGAGCTAATCTCATATACTGACAGTGATTCGAAGCCCACCATTCCTCTACGAGCTTACCAGCCTGCAAGCAGTGATCGTAATCTGTTGGCCGAACTATTAGTTTTCACCCGCCTCCTCATTCTCTTTGCCGGTGTCGGGACTTTGTAGACGACGGTATCCAGAAAGTAACTTGAACGCTTGCCGCGCGTTAGTGTTGTGCCTCTAGAGATTCTCTTTCTTAAACCTGCCATAACGATTTTCTGATTCCACGATTCATTTGTCGTATAGTGGCAAGCATACCATCAGAACATACCCCAATAACTTCAGCGATAGCTATTCTCGAGCTGCGATTGTCAAACTGCAGATCATCAGTGGCGTGATCTTTAGGATGTGTTGGGTTTCCTTTCGAGTCGTCTGTAATTTTTAAAATAATTTTAATCACAGATAAATTAGTTTCGTCTTCTTCCTCACGCCGATCTAGAGAGTTTCCCTGTTATCTTCCTCAATTGGGGAACTTCGCATTTCTCCATAGAACCAGAAAGGAAATCGACAGAACTACTTATGTTAGAGTAAGACCGACCTACTCAATGGACCCCTTCCAGAAGTATTTCGGTGGGTCATATTCCCAATCCACATAGTCTATGATGATGGGTCAAGCCGTGGGGCACATTGAAGTGGGGTAGGTCGTCAACAAAAATAACTGCCGAGCAACCTTTCTAGCAAAATGAACCATTCCGGTTGATGAACAACAAAAAATTGCAAAATGAATACACTAGTCGTACTGAGCTGGGAATTGTTAGTTGGTGATTCCGATGACATTTTGAGGGTATTACATACGATCGAACTCAGAACCATCTCGGATCAGTGTTCAAATGTGAACGAGATATCATAACCATTAGACCATACGACTTGCTGTAGATGTGATTCGACGTTCATATATAAATCTATACAGTCCAGACGTTATCCCCAAAGATTAACCACGTTACTTGGGACCCGGAATAGCTTGAACCCAAGACCAGCTGAGGCTGGAAAAGGGGGTCCATGTATGCGATGAGAGTCATGTGGTAGATATAGAGAATAGTACTGTAGATGCAATCCTTTGTCCTGTGCCTTTCCTGCTTTGAGCTATCGAGGCTTCTGTCTTCAACCTGGAACGCCTACGGCAAGGCGCAGCAGTTCGCGACTTCCATTCCCGATTTATTTGTTCGTTCGGTGGTTCATGCGCCGTGGAGCTTCCCAAGAACGCCAGAACCTCGAACCCGAAGGAGCACGAGAGCTCGCACAACCACAAAACTCCAGCCTGCAACTTTTCTCCTCTCACACAGCATCTCAAGTATTGACAGGCGTCATTGATACATACAAATCTTGAAAATGGCCGGGCGATTCGTGCGCGCATCGAAATACCGTGCGCTTCGAGATGCCGAAACCATAATGACTATGCTGACACCGTTGCAGGACATGTCTTCGGAAAGTCGACGAGGAAGGAGGCTTGCTATGACAACCTGCATATCAGTCGCAATGCCTGGGATACCAATTTAGTCAAGGTGGGATCTCGCATACTTCGTTTGTGGTGGGGGAGGCTGATTGAGCATTCAGGCAAATCCAGATTACCTTGCTGTCAATTGGGAGGCCAGCGGAGGAGGCGCTTTTGCTGTGATACCTATCAATGAGAAGGGTCGTCTTCCTGAGCAGATTCCCTTGTTCCGAGGGCATACTGCGCCGGTTTTAGACACAGATTGGTAGGTGGGGGAGCTGTTGTAAGGAGGCGGGAGCTGACCATATGCAGGAATCCGTTCAATGATCGCATTATTGCTTCAGGCTCTGACGATGGGAAAGTCTTTATATGGCAGGTGCCGCAAGGCTTCACATTGTACACCGATGCAGAAGAGCCAGCCGATGTTGCGCCCATCTCAAAGTTGACAGGACATTCGCGGTATGTAGGCACGAGAAGCTGAGGCGCAAGTCTAACAATGAATAGGAAAGTCGGACAAGTCCTTTTTAATCCTGCTGCCGAAAACATCCTCGCATCCGCCTCGGGTGATTATACAATCAAACTATGGGATATCGAGAGCGGCAAATCTCACCTTACCTTGAAGCATAACGAAATCGTCCAGAGTCTCTCATGGAGCGCGAATGGTACCATGCTTGCTACTACTTCGCGAGACAAGAAACTGCGTGTATGGGATGTCAGACAAGAAAGAGCAGCCCATGAGGTTTCTGGCCATACTGGTGCAAAGAACAGCAGAGTTGTGTGGATGGGAGAACACAATCGCCTTGCAACTACTGGTTTCTCGAAGATGAGCGACCGACAAATGGCACTATGGGATGTTGGGAACCCCGCAGAACCCATCGGAGGTTTCACTGTCTTGGATTCCATATCCGGTGTCTGCATGCCGTTCTGGGGTAAGACTTCTAAGATTAGTTATCGAATGAGTGGCTGACAACTTTCTAGATGACGGCACGCAATGTTTGTACCTGGCTGGCAAAGGGTAAGTCACGCCGAATGTAACTATTAATCATGCTGACATATTTAGTGATGGGAATATCCGATACTACGAGTATGAGAACGACAAATTTGAGTTCCTTTCGGAATACAAGTCCGGAGATCCACAACGTGGACTTGCTTTTGTGCCGAGACGCGGTATCAACGTTCACGAGAATGAAGTTATGAGGGCATACAAAACGGTCAATGACAGCTACATCGAGCCTATATCTTTCACTGTCCCTCGGCGAGCGGAGGTTTTCCAATCGGATATCTATCCTCCAGCTACTGGAGGCAAGGCTGCTGTATCTGCCGCTGAATGGCTTTCAGGCAAGGATGGAATTCCAGCCAAGATTGATCTGGAGAGTGTCTATGAGGGAAATGCACCTGTTGAGGTTCCTTCTGACTATAAGTCACCTGTTCAAGCACCAGCGCCTACTCCGGTTAAAGCTCCTGCACCAAAGAAGGAGGAACCCGCTCCGACGCCTGTTCAAAGAGCACCACCACCAACTATGAGTGAGCAGAAGGGATCTATTGCAGCTATGGCATCCAAGTTTCAGGATGATGGCGCCGAGGATGATGAGGACGATGATGCTTCAAGTTTTGAGGAGATCTCCAAACCCATCCAGAAATCGGTTCCAGCAGCTATGAAGGTGGAGAGTAAACCTTTGTCACCAACTAAGACCACCCCACCAAAGCCTTTGCCGGTAACTCAAGCGGCACCACGCTCTATTGATCCCCCCAAGCCGGAACCTACTCCAGTTGTTGCTGCTTCCCGACCTATTGCAACGATTGGTTCCGCAAATAATGGATCGGTTGAGACATCGTTGCAACAGATTAAGAATTTGCTGGAGGCTCAGACTAGGACGATTACAGCACAGAGCGAAAAGATTGGACAGCTAGCACAGGAAGTTGATACCCTGAAGATGAAGGTCGGAACTGGAGTCCAGGATCAAAGTGAGCGAATCCGACAGCTGGAGTTGGAACTAGAAGCTGCGAGATCGTAGATCTAATGGGGACCAAGTGTTGGTTAGATGCTGGATTGAAAGCTACCTAAAGAGATTGACAGGGATGAAAATTGGCAGTCCTGGATTATTGTAAACTTGTACTGTGAGTCTCTGGTGCCTGCAGGTTGAGCGAGCGAATATATGATGATTGTGGAATCTGTGAGGTCTTGGGTGTTGTGGTGTGCTTCACATCTGATCAGCGTGATGGCAATGCCCACCGAAGCTTAGACCAGTGGCCCTTTACGGCCGGACTGATCCAACTAAGCCCATTGAAGGCTTCTCGACTTTTCGCTCCCCGACCCGCAACGATAAGTTGATAAGTCATACTGTGTTGATTGCTGCTGACGTTGGCCCCATCATCTCATGAAACGCGACGGGGCAGTGGTCCTAAAAATAGCGAAGAGGCGGACCTGAACCGCGGGAGATTTTCACTGGTGGGCGGGTGTGGCTTGAACAACGACATGAAACTCTTTGTCATCCGGCCTCCAACCCCAGCCGCATGTGCTCCCATCTTCAACCCGGGGAAGTCCTAAATGTTCTGGATTGAGCAGCCACATGGAACACCCGGTATTCATCTGGATAGTAGGGTTGATTCTACCAGTTTTTGTTCAGTGTATAGTGACATGTTTCACACATCGAGCCATCTGATTGCTCAGAAGTTTGGATGGTTGCTGGGTTGGACAGACGCAGTTTGTGTGAGAAAAGTGGAGCGTGGCCGGGCTGACGACGAGGGCGCAGTCTGTTACTCGTAATGGAATCCCAAGAAATCATTTCCTAAGCCTCTCCCTTTCGCAGCCTCATCTCTTTATTTCTCTTGCTCGCTTTCCTACTTGTATCTCACCTCATCTCCATTCCTATCTATCTTCCTTCACATCTCATTGTTTGCTTTGCTTCAGATCATCACTTCTTACCTTTTCCTTCACACACATACAAGATGCGTCTTTCATTTTCGGCTGTGTCTGTTGCTGTTCTCTCGCTCGGAGGATTGGTGCAGGCTGTTCCTCAGGGTGGATTCGGTGGTGGTGGTGGACAAACAACCTCGTCGTCGACTTCGGCATCTTCGACTGTGAAATCAACAGCAGCATCGGTATCCAATGCAGCGGTATCGACAAGCACCGTGGCATGCAACAATTCGCCACAACTATGCAATCGCAACTACAACAATATCACACACATGGGCGCCCATGATGTAGCCTTCCTACGAGACTCGTCTACTTCCTTCTCGACATCTGGAAACCAATTCTACAATGCTACCAAGGCTCTGTCAGCAGGATTGAGGTTGATGCAAGCACAAGTTCACCTCTCGAATGGTGTTCTTGAACTCTGCCACACAAGCTGTGCGCTTCTCGATGGTGGTAGCCTGCTTACCTGGTTGACGGACATTAAATACTGGATGGATAACAACCCCAACGAGGTGGTGACCCTCCTTCTTGTCAACTCGGACGACCAAACCGCCGCTACAATTGGAGCGGTATTCAATTCGTCTGGTATCAACACATACGGATACACACCTACTTCAACAACCGGCCCTGTTGCCACCTGGCCCACACTCCAAACGCTGATAACAGCTAACACCCGCCTGGTCACCTTTATCGCGAGCATAACCTACGACTCTACGTATCCTTTCCTTCTTCCGGAGTTCAACTACGTCTTTGAGACTGCATATGGTGTAACCAGTCTCGATGGATTTAACTGCACACTCGACCGTCCTAGCTCCGTATCCTCATCCGCCACAGGAATCTCCTCAGGATATATGGGTCTCCTGAACCACTTTGCAGACAGCGCACTGGGATTGGGTATCACCGTTCCAGCTGTGAGCGAGATCACAACTACCAACTCTGCTAGTACAAACACCACCGGAGCTCTCGGCACACACGGCGAGCTGTGTAACAGCGAATGGGGTGTGAAGCCCACGTTCATTCTAGTTGATTTCTGGAACGTGGGTCCCAGTATCGACACAGCGGATCTTTTGAATGGAATCTCTGGCCAGACCAGTGGACGCACAAATTTTTCGACGGCCATCCTGACGGCTAGCTCGAGCAGTGCACAGAGGAGGGATGCGAACAGTTGGGCGGGATTGGTGATCGCATTGGGTGTCGTGGCTATGGGTAACTTTGTATGGTTGTAGATTTGATATCTCATATCGACCATTTTGTATGGATAGATTTGTTTTTACATAGCGACGGTGTTGGGGTCATTCTAGCATTTGGCATACAGGTTGGGCTACCGGAGAAAAAATTGCATTGGATGGCGATTTCACGACAACACCTTAGATATGGATACGCCCAAAGAGGCACGAGAAGAAATGAACTTTCTCAGATCATACCGAACCTTATACATCGCCCTTACAGTGAGCAATTCTCTCCCTCATTAAAACCTTTGGAGAATGTGAATGCATATCATGTGATGTCTTTCAAAACCCGAAAACGCGACCCGCTTTTCTCGTCCCGCTAAGCTGCTCAACTAACAACATCTCCTGACCTTCTACAACACATATACCAACCTGCACTTCTCTCCGCTCAATTTCCCTCTTGCATTACTCTCGTTGCACTGCAATATTTTATCCATAGCAATTGCCAAATTAAAAAGCTATGTCTTCCTCTTCCGCTGCCCCGCCAGCAGTCGATTATGCCAACCTCCCGACCCCACCAGCATGTGTGGCGGATTTCTGTCTGATTCCTGTGAGTGATTTCCAAACTTGAGGGGAAATAGGCTTTCGGAGGATGTGACGGGAAATTTTTGACTGGGAGAAGAGGTGACAGGACAGCCGCTGATTGGATGCTGATAGATTGGTACGCCTACGGCGTCGGTCTCAAATGAGGTTGCGGCCGTGCAGAGACTCATGAAAGCGAGTGGGATGAGCTATTCTATGCATAGTGCTGGGACTACTGTTGGTGAGTTTGTGATATGCTTCTTTCTTCAATCGTTTATTTGTTGGGAAGGGGTTTTTTTTTTTGGATGCGTGTTTGGATGTAAATTGCTGGCGTTGAAACAGAGAGGAACGGTGTCAGGATATTGTATACGGCCGTGCCTAAGACGCGAGTACTCGACGAAGAAGTCTGGATGCATCAGATGGGATATGTGTTGCAGGACCAACGCAGTCACGTGTCACACATACCTCCATTGTATACCACTATTGCATTTCTCGCACTTTCCCTCAGCAAATATTCATTATCTCTATATGATAATGTCTCCATGTTTTGTTTCACTTCCATCACTCGTCTCATCAATCCTACTGTCAATCATCCAGTCATTCCTAACATCTCCACAGAAGGTTCTTGGGACGATGTCATGCGTCTAATTGGCCAAGCCCACACTCTTGTTCACCAGAATGGCGTGGTTCGGGTGCAAACTGACATACGCGCTGGTACAAGGTGATAATTCTCCTCTGCTATTCTGTGAGAGATTCAAGACTGACTTGATTGGATAGAACGGACAAGAAGCAACACTTCGCGGAGAAAGTTAGTAAGGTCGAGAGCATACTTGCTGCCGATAAGAAGGAATAGATTCAACATTCACTCCACATCGCCTGGCCCTATTCGTGGCGTTGTACACATACACAATGTAGAGACCAAATGCTTGGTGAAATCAGCCTATTTAGAACCTGCGCTTCTTTCCTCCAGATCTTAAAATCCTGCCCCAAGACCAGAATCTCACCATAAAATCTTGGTACGGCCTGCGTATTTTCAACTTCGATTTCATTATTATTACAGCCACCGTCGTTAGCCCTTCACATGTCTTGGATGTTTATGAATCATCGCAGAAAAGTCACTCGGCAACTCGATTCATCATTAGGCGATGTCTTGTCCATGAGAATTACACCGGAAACTGCGATGAAATGTTTTTAAACAGTGAACCTCAACTTCACTAGATTCTTAGCCAGCTCTATGCACCTCCACCAGACTCTCCTCTGGAGCATGCTCCAGGGCCCACCGGTTTTCTCTCTACTTTCTCTTGAGTTCGAATTACTAAATTTGAGAGACAAAAGTGCATCTTTGTATTATTCTCCCTTCGATTCACCAAGGCCTGCAGTTCGACCTCTACGTGTAAAGCCCGCCACGCCCAAGAACGAAATCGGCTCACACGTCAGTAAACAACAAGAAATTCCCGGACTAACTCACCGGTTGCCACACATGGCTACACACACTATCATCCTCGTCATTCCTGGAGGCTTTTGGCCTTCGCGCCTTGGCCTTAAGTGAAAATATCTATGATACACAGGATTCTTTTGAATGACAACCAAGGAGAAATATATTCAGATGCCTTGAATGCGATGATGGTCAACGGATTGTGTCTGTTAGAGTGTAGCAGCGACTCGCCCGAAGATCTCCCGTTCATGATATATGAAGCCACAGCTTGCGAGATTTTACGACTCTGACAGAACGTCAAAAGGTCAAGTAGCACTGAATAGGCCTCAATATAATGGAATCCCATGTTTTTTGTTTCACAACACGCTCTTGGACGCCTCGAACTATGTAAAGCCCGCACTGAATTTCTTTGCAGCGCTCACCAACTTGGAATGAGTGCAGCACGTTACATGGCACTGGTGTCGAATTCCGCCAAGTTTAGAGACTATTTCATAGTGATGCGATGCTTCAAAGTAGATCTAGCTCTGTAGCTCGCTAGGAACATCTCATCAATCCCTGAAATCAACGAAGCGTCGATATGCAGGCCTGGTCATCAGATCATTGACGATTCATTATGCTCATGGCATTATGCATGGCGAAACACTAAGCTTTGAAGACATCATGGATAGGGAGAATTGTTTCGTCTCGCACTTGAGGCAAGCTATGTTACATAGAGTCCTGAGAAAACAAGAGTCCCAAGCCCTTTGGATACCGCCGCATCAAAGGTTTCAATTTTTGGATAATGATAGGTTTGGGTAATGCTGTCTAGATTATCACATCTAGCGTATAATCTTCTACTCCAAGGCTTCTCATTCTATCTACAAAATCCGTCTGAAGAAAATCTCGCAGCTACTTGGCACCACGTCTCGTTCTCATTGATTCGTATCTCTTCTCCTTTGCAGGAGGGGTAAGGGATTGAGCCAACATCTCCTCCATCATCGCTTGCACTGGGAGCGCACCACCATTCTTCTGCATTTGAGCCATCAATTTTAGTTCGGCCATGGTGACACTGACACCGTTCTCAGCTTTGCCGGCTCCCTGTGAAGCACCACCCATTGTCATGGTAAGGATGAGTTCGCCATCGAGTTGGGATATTGGGACTGCGACACGACCAGTGGTTGAGTCGAGAACAGTGCGGGCTGAGACAGGTGTGAATGTTGGGGACAGGAGAAGTTGCGTTGCTGCTGGGTTTACACCGTTGCCGTTAGCGTTGGTTGGTGGTTGAGCGTTTGATGCGCTTGACGATCCGCTTGAGGTCTGGGAAGCAGATGCGGCTGAGACTGAAGATGAGCCTGAAGAGGAAGATGCAGAAGATGCCGCATCAGATGCAGTGTCGTTAGACGCGGGAGCTGCATCACTTGCACTGGCATCAGTAGGAGTGGCATCAGATGCAGCCGAAGCAGAGTCTGCTGCGGTTGAGGTTGCCTCAGCTGACGAGGAAGTCTTGGAGCCAGATGTGCCCGTTGCTTTGGCAACCTTGGATGATGAAGATGAAGATGCCTTTCGCTTTAGACGTTGGGGTTGGAGACTTCCACCAGCTCCTCCGGGGTTTTGGAGAACATTTCGCTGAGCGATGGCCAGAGAGACTGTGCTGTTGGGACCAGCGCCCATGCTTGTGGCGACCTGCATGACACGGTTGGCGTTGACTGTTTCTTGTCAGTAGATGTTACAAGCTAATGGTTCACTACACTTACGAGGGAGTTGGACAACAGTCATCATCTGGTTCAGATTGGTTGTCACACCAGCCAAGTTGCTTTGGACCAGATATCTGTAGTTGTCTGTTGATAGGGTTAGTCACGTCACTTTTAGTTTATGGGAAGTGGTGATAGAACGAGAGTACTTACTGACTGGCATGAGGCCATTCGTCATCGATGAACTGACTCCATTCACAACGTTGGCGCTGACAACCATGGGCTGGGTGGCTCTGATGGACATGCGGAAACCATCTGTGAACTCAACCTCCTGGATTCCAGATCCACTGATGTTGACGGATTGTTGATTGAGAGAACCGAAGGGGCTGAGAACTGTGCTCGTCTCAATTGTCTTTCGTCCAATAGCCATGAATTCACCATCGATGCTGTTCATCTTGATAAGACGAACAGTTTGATCGGTGCTGTGTCTGTTAGAACCATGGACTAACACTTTACGAAAGGAAGGATGATCGACAAACTCACGTGTTGACACTTTTCATGTTCTCCATGATGACCCACGATTGTCTATCCGGAGCGAGCATGGCAACGAATGTGTTGTCGGATGTAACTCCATTCTGGTCAAGCGTTGCTTGGGGGATGCTGAACTCAATTTGAGCGCCAACAAGATCAGTTGCTCCATTGGTAGCAATGGTCATGGAGTTGGGCGACAGCTGGACGAAGGGTCCACCAGTAGAGCCGGTGACATGGTTGGCAGTGAGAGGGGATGGGTTCTGGTTGACTAGAACCTGACGTTGAGTCTGAGAGAAGGTCTCGATCTTAGAGTTGTCTGGGAATATGAGTCTGTTGAGTTGCATCTACGAGTACGGTCAGCTCTCGAAGAGGAGATAGTTGTGGAATCGGCCAAGGGAACTTACATCACCATTCAGGTTGACTACCTGATTAAATTGGACATTTTGGTCCTGGGCATTAACGAGATAACCCAATTGCGAAGCAACAAGAACGAAAGAAGAGAAGTATGACTGCATGACCGGCATTATAATTACTCTAGGAAAATGGCCGCCAGGGCTATAGAAAGTTAAAAAAGAGAAAAAAAGAGAAAGTATGGTAAGAAGCAGAACAACCTCTGAGTGGTGAAGATGAAATGGGAATGGTCCTGATTAGAGGAGTTTAGTCAACGCTGGTCGGCAGAACTGTCCACCGCCATTCCGGTTGGGTTTCCTCTTTGGATCACGGCATTTCCATCCAAACAGCGCAAACGCAGTGGTCCGGCTGGGACTCAGGCTTCCGTGGGAACATTCGACCTCGAGCGCTCATGACTCTGGCATTTTGGATGTCCGGGAGTGATGGGATCCGACGGTGGCTGGCCAGCCTTTGGGACAAGAGTGAGGGAGAGGGCGGCTTGGCATCACAGCATAATGTTGTACATCAGTTTGGGAAGGAGGAGGATGGTGCAAGTCGCGGGCAGTTTCAGGGATTATATCGGATGGGAATGAGAGAGGTGTTGTGGTCGGTGTGAGGGAACGAGGTCGTCAGGTGTTGTTGTTGTCCAGACCAAGAAAAATAGGGGACCGAGGAGCGCCAAGAGCCGCCAAGGGGTTTTGGCGAGAGACACCATGATGTCTGTGCCACGTGCCCAGCCTTCTGCCCAGAGAAACTGCCGCCAAGCTGGAATCTGAAGAAGATCCCAAATATCAGGCGGTCGTCCTTATAAAGGCAAACCCCGAGCGTTGCCTGGTTTCAATACTGGAATGCGGTTTCGAACGATGTTTAGACGACTGCTTTGGATCTCCATGATCGCCAAGCTCGCGCTTTGTTTCGCGCCAAACACTAAAACACCGCCACTTGCCCCAGGATCTCACATTCTCGGCGGCTCTCCCTGGGGTGGAAAACAATTCTGAGGATCTTCGAAACTCTTCTGAGATCCGATTGGAGCTGGCCATGTCATGCTATCCTCAGCACGTGATATGACCCTTGTCAAGTGCATTATACTGCCTATTCATATGGCCAAAAAGGACAGGGAAAGAAGTCCTCAAGACACCGCCCAGTGTTGCGAAATCTAGGTTCATTCAATGAAAGGTGACAAGTCATGTAGCGTGCTTCAACGTTTCCAACTCTGGGACTCTGATCAGTCTTGGACTCTAACCTCAGGCTCCTATTCACAACCTCCTACCTAATTCGAGATTTTATGTTAGATCTTCAGCCTTATGCATTGGCAGCGCCGACGGTATGACCACGTTCTCTTGGCAGGAGGATCAGTGCTCATACTGTTGAAGACTTTGTATCAAGGCATATAAGTCTGGAATCTCTAGGTTTCTACTTGCTCAGGCCGGCCCTTTACCACATTATCTCGTCTATAACTTTTATTTCTCCTTCTTTGTTCAAACTTTAAAGACTTCTGTTGAGAATCGTCAACTGTCAACTATCTACTCTCCTTTATCTTCTACGCTCTCTAGTTTAATTACACTCATCAGCCACAATGCGTTTCTCGGCCTCCATCGTTCTTTTGGCCGTCTGCGCCGATGTCTGCTTGGCCCTTCCAGCTGCAGCATCTTCACCAAAGTCCAGCGCTAATGTTAAGGCTGCTTCATCTACCAAGACCTCCTCTACGAAAGCTGCTGGTTCTGCTTCAACAAATGCTCCTGCCACTGGCACACTGCCTGCGGGTATGACCCCTGGTATGACTCCAAGTGACAAGCAGATCTCCAATGCTGTCGCATCATGGATGAACGACACCGGAAAAGTCACCAAGTTCTTGAACACCGCCAGTTCTCTCTCAGGAGATGAGTTCACCAAGCAGGCTACTATTGCGTTGAACGCAGAAAAGGACGAGTTGAACCACAAGATGGTTCTTGATGCTGCTGTTGGACAGATGCCATCAGTCCAAGCCGCGAACGATACTTTGGCCACACAAGGAACCTTCCAAGCTGTTGTTGACGCTCTGCAGTCCAGTAAGTCCACTCCAGCTCTATACGCCAGACTTTGGTGCAAGTTTATATTTCATTCTCGAATCAAGCTAACTTTGAACTCCTTCAGTGGTCGACAACGGTCCCGATACTGCCCAAGCCCAAGTCGATGCCATCAACATGAACCGATGCGTTAACGTTCTCCCCAACATCGACGCTTATTTTGCCGCCGCAGGCACACCAGAGTCAACGGCCGTGCGCCCCACGGGATGCCTAGAGGTACAAGGTGCCAACGTCTCACCTGCAGCGGCTGCGGCAATGACTGCTAGCCCAGATGCATCAGGGCTGATACAACGACATCGGCTTCCACTGGCCCCACTACCTCAGCGCCCAAAAGCAGCGGCAAGAGCACGGCCAAGTCCACTTCATCCAAGACCACATCTGGTGGTGGTGTCAGTGCCAAAGCCGCCTCAGCCACTTCAAGCGCTAAGAGCGCATCTTCGACAGCGGCTTCTGATGACCAGTCTGCTGCCAGTGATGCTTCCGCCACTGATGCTCCCGCCACCGATGCTAGCAGTGCCGGCACGGACGATGCGTCATCCTCGTCCTCTTCAAGCTCTAAGTCTGGAGCCGCAGCAAAGACGTCAGCTAGCAAGAGCAGCGCGAAGGCTGCTGCCGCTACTAAAGCTGCCACATCCTCTGCCGGAAAGACTGTCATGGCTGCAAAGGCCAAGCCAACATAAAAGGGTTCTACAATGGGAACAATGGTTTGGGAATAATGGGTTGAGGGTTTGCTCTACTCAATTTTAGTCATTTGGAAGGATTTGAAGGAGGAAAAGGATCTACAGATGGGTTGTAAATGGGGTGAGGTAGGTAGTTAGTTGGAATTTTTTCTTCTATATGTATGACCATGTGATAAGAGCAGTTCTTAAATTCGCGATGGAAAATGACCTGTGTGTTCTCTGTTCTCGAGATTTCGAAGCAGCTCGGCAACTGCCTGACCTTGTGATTTCTTCTTCTTCTAAGCTAACTAGATGCAAGTTCTGCTAGTTTCATCTTTTCTCTCGCACTTCGGTGGCTACACTCGCTACGTTCTTCCCTGTATCGACTTAAGTGGATTTTCGGAGGCTGGAGGAGCGCATGTAAGCGAGAGAAGCACCGTACCATTTTCCTCCTCTCAATGCCCCAGCCAAACATTTTGTGGGAACAGATGAAACAAAGTTTAAAACGACTCAAACTCCTACCAAAAATGCTCCTGTATGACTCCTTTGTTCCAGACGAACCCCAAACCACCTAGCGCTAAAACAAGCTTAAACAGCGCCCCACCTTTCCACCAGCTCCCCTAACGTGTTTTCACCACCAACGTTACCAGGGAACACCACATATGGCACGCCTCTATGCCTTGATGTTTCCTCTTCACATCTCCAGATCGGCACGCCTGGCGCGGCTTGTCCGAGAATCAGGGCGCGCTTCATATTCAGCCCCTTCGTTGCTGCGTCGGAGGAGGTGATTCCGCCCTAGTGGTTTCTGTTAGTTTATTCGTCCATGTGTTGACTTATGAATGGGCGTTTGTGAGGAGGAGAAGGAGCATACCTTCGCAATGACATATCGCGGTCGGACTTCAATCCCTTGAAGAACATCAACCAATGCAGCAGCTACTGCACTACCGATTTTCAGACTCGAAATACCATCCACACCTGTGATGAGCTTCCGAGATGTCATGATTAAGACATCCTCTCCAGCTTTGATCTTGGCTGTTGCATCTTCAATGGTTTCTCTAACCCGCCCCGCTCTCGTATCCTCGTCAATCAGTTGAGCTACATCAAGTTCAATCACAAATAATTTCCCATCTCTCATCGTTCGTAATGCAGCAAGTTGTGCTGTAGTCTTGGGCACATAGCTCCCTGCAATGATTAATCCACCTGGTCCGCCTGCGACCGATGAGATACCGAGTTCCTCCGCCGACATGGGTGCTTTGCCCTCGATTCCCATGCGGGAGGAGACAAATGCCGCGCCTGTACGATATAGGTATGATTTGCCCTTCTGCTCAGCTCCAATGGCCCCAAGTGCGAAAACATGCATGTCTTCCTCCGCAGCGGCATTAATCACCACCACACTTCCTTTGGGAATTTCCAGTAAGCGCTCAGTTACTTTCGCAGGTCCACCGAGCCGGATATCATCCAAGGTTATGGAAAATATATTCTTATCCGTAAATTTTGAACCAGCTTTCTCAAGGACATAGTCACGGAGATTGGACGAGGCGTAGCCAAATGTTGCATCTTGTGCGAAAGGTGTCTGAGCCGCTGGGACCATGGTCCCATTTTCAGCAACATAGTGGACGTCGTTGATAGTGTATCGCCCGCCTTGGTAGAAAAAGGGTGCGAGAATCCAAGCATCCGCCTCACCTAAGCATTCCTCTACACTGTCCGGCTCCTCTGGGAAATGGCCTCGAAGCGTAGAATCCCCTCTTAACACAATCTGAAATTTGGAGCCGGTGGAAGCCGCGGCAGAAGAGATGTTAGTGCATATTTCTTTGATCAAGAGCTTTGCCTCTGGTCCAGGGAGGGCGCGAGAGTTTGTCAAGATGAAAAAACCGGATGGAGAGGTGATCAACTCTTTTGAGAGGGTGACGGGGTCCCATACTGTAAGAACGGGGATGTCGTGGCAGGTTTGAGTACCTGTTGGGTCGTCGTCTAGGATAATAAGTGTAGGTGTTGAAGGCGATGCGATTTGAGACTTTATTACGGCAAGGGTTTGCTCTGCGTGTTTTGAAGGGAGCGCTGCGAGGGTTTCTTGTACAGGAAGAGTGGGGTATTGACGAGGTGCAAAGGTAGAAGTACCGGGTTTGAGTTGGCGGAAACGGAAACTCCTGTCATGAGCTCCCATATTCTGACAACCCCCGAGTCTGCTTCCTTGGACCAGCCTTTAGAGGCACCCATTAGATAAAGTTGGTGAGCGGCTGCGCTGAGAGGGGCAGCGTAAGTCAGCCGCTTGGCTTCATCGAGAACAATACCCTGTATCAAGTTAGAGACATATCGCGAATTCCATAGCAAAGAGAACATACCAGATCCTTGACAAAGATTGCCAGTTGACTATGAGGTGTCCAATCCCCAGTCAACATAGCAGGCACACGATTCTCGAACATCCAACTACCACCCGCGGCATTTTTGATAATCTCGTACAAACTTCTTGTGTCCAGGCCAAGTTTGGCACCAAATGCCATTGCTTCGGCACCGGCTACGATGTGGACGCCTGCAAGAAGCTGGTTTATGAGTTTGACGGATGATGCAGCACCTGCTCCTCCGCCAATGGTATACAGATTCTTGGAAGGACCACTCATTGCAGTTAGGACTGGACGAGCTTTTGACAATGCGACCTCATCACCTGAGGAGATAATCTGGCACAGGAGTAAGTATAGCTGTGGAAGCCAGAATGTGATACCTTACTGTTAATTGACCCAATGCTGCTCTCGTCACTCCACCACTCACGGGACCATCAATCAATTCCAGGCCTGTACCAAGGGCTGCTAATCTTTTGCCTAGATCTTTAGCAAATGAGGGTGGTACCGTTGAGTTTAAGATGATGGTCGATCCAATTGGTAGAGCGGATGCCACTCCGCCGCTTCCCAATAGAACGTCTTCTGCCTGCGCAGCATTTTGTACCATCAAGATGAGAATCTCTGCTCCCTCCGCTGCCTGAGCTGGGGATGAAGCAGATGTTGCCTTCCCTCCTATTGCAATGAACTTTTGAATGGATGGCTCATAAACATCATATCCACAAACGTGATAACCAGCTTTCACTAGTGAGGTAGCCATTCCGATACCCATTGCTCCCAGTCCGATAAATCCAACTTTGGAAATTTCAAGAGGAGTCACTGATGGTGTGATCGCATCAGACAAGGCTTTTGCCTGGTCATGAACTATTGTCGGTGTCGAGGAAATGAATGTTCTCACTAATCCAGAATCATCCTCGCGACCAAAACCTTGAGATGCTGCAGACAAGTAGAGTTGCTCAGCCACAGATGACAAGGGAACTGGGAAACCGTGAAGTCTTGCTGATGATGTGACGATACCCTGGACGAATTAATATCTACTTGGATATCAGGGAGAAAAACTTACCATGTCTTTGACGAAGAGATCAAGCGCTGAATATGGGTTTAAATCGTTGTCGAGCATGTGTGGTACTCTGTTTTCAAACATCCAACTGTTCCCCGCTGCACCGATAATGATGTCGTATACCTGACGGGTATTCAGTCCTGCTTTTGCAGCAAGACCCATGGCTTCAGCCGCGGCCCCAATATGAATGCCAGCCAGCATTTGGTTAATCATTTTGACATTGCTTGCTGCACCTATTCCGCCTGGAATGATGTACAGCTTCTCCGACATATCTGATAAGATGCTGTTTCCTCGCTGTAAGGCATCTTCAGTCCCAGACGCAAGGATTGTAAGTTTTCCTTGCGCTGCTCGAACAGTCCCTCCCGAAACAGGGCTGTCTATTAGGAGAATATCGGTTCTGTTCAACTTCTCAAGAGCGTTTTGGATGGACTTCAGGTAATCTGAAGGTACTGTAGAACATAATATGATGGTAGCATTTTGTGGAAGTCCTGATTTGATTAGTCCAGTTGATGCGTTTGCTGATTGAGATATTACTTGCCCTGAACTGCGCCAGTTTCCGAGTCAAATAATACTGACTCGGCTTGTTGTGAATTTGCAACCATACACACGAAGAAGTCACTCGTTCGGCCACACTCTCGTGGGGAGTTTGCTGTCTGAGCACCTGTGATCCTAAATTTCTCGAGTGACGGCTCATAAACGTCAAATCCAGTAACCTGATGTCCCAATTTCAAGAGGTTGGAAGCCATCCCGAGGCCCATTGCTCCCAGACCTGCGAAAGCAATTGTCTGAGAGGTTGGAGAGGCCATTGTTTCAGATTTCCCTCCTGACATTGGCTTGAAAATGATAAAAAATAATGATGAAGGGTAAGATAATGTATTTTGAGGGAAATGAGGGTCGTGATCCAAATGGGTATCTTCGCACTTGCAAGCAAACGGACTCTGAACTTGATAGCTGAGGAGGGAGAGAAAGGTAGGAAAAGAACGAAGGAGAAGTACGCCCTTATTATCACAATTGGATTCCACAGAGCTGTTCGCCGAGACTTGGGCCGACCATCTCATAATGGGATTTGACATGCAGCGGAGTGGAGTGGAGTGGAGTGGGGTCACTACCAGCGGGGGCAAAAGCGCGGTGTTCTCTCCGACACTAGGGCGAGACGCACTAGACCATTTTGAGACATCGCCTCCTTCCATGCGCGGACTTCCAGCCGACATCCTCGTCTCCTACTTCACCAATCCAAACTCAGCTCGGTGATCGTACCGCGTTCCATTGGCGACCCTGCCTCAGCTAACTTGCACAGCTTCTCCGCCCCAGACTCGGTATTGTCTCCGTTCTTCCATTATTCGATGAACCCCCAACCCCCTGGCCTGCCTGGACACTCGTCTCCTCTATTCCCCGCTTTGTTCCTCGCCCTAAGCAAAGCTCGTTGAATCCTGGGGATTGCAGGGATGAAGCGTGCCCGATACGATACCGACTCTCCATCCCAACGGAGCCACGCAGGGGCTACAGACTCACGAGTACCCAAAATATCGAGAAAAGTGCATGCCTGTAGTGAGTGTCAGTCACGAAAAATCAAATGCGATGTTGGGCCCGAACGTGCGGTATGCACGAGATGCTCGAAAAAAGGGCTAAAATGCGTGATTAACAAGAGTCTCCAGTCAATACTGGAGGAAGAAACAGAGTACGTCTTAGAAGTGCTTTAACTTGTGGAGGATATCACTAACAATTTGGTCAGATGGAGAGCGACGATGGAACAGAAGTCGCAATCTTTGCAATCAGCCGTATCCAAGATCCTGAGCGTCTTAGACCTTCCGGCCTTGGAATCTTTTGCCCAAAAGTCTTCAGCGAAGGTGCAAATTCTTTCACCTGAAGCTGTTAGTGATCGCCTTCAGTCTGTACCTGAGCCAAGAATCGGTCGAACTGCTGCAATGGCAATGACAAGAGAAAACTCCCAGGAGCCCGAGTCAAGTAAGATGGACGATACTCTTGTTACAGGTCCGATGGGAAGTTTATACGAAGTGACCAAATTAAGAAATCTAAGAAGTAACCCGACGGCGATATCTGGGCGGGCAATGACAGTTGAAGATTTTATCTCGAAGGGAAAAGTGGATGAAGCCGAAGCTGAAGAACTCTTTGGAATTTTCAGTCGGTCTCTTAACCATTACCTGTGGGGCGGCATTGCATTGGTCCATGATAATCTTACAGCGGCCCGTCAATCTTCGAGTCTGTTGGTTGCTGCAATTCTGACAGTCACTGTGCTGCACATCCCGGGGCGATCACATATTTTCGACATTTGTTATGCTGAATTCATATCACTCATCTGTGATTCGATGTTCGAGCGCTATCATGTTCTAGACGGGGTTCGAGGCCTATGTATTGGTGCTTTTTGGCTTTCTGATGTCAGCTGTAGGTTACTTTTCGCCACAGAAGATTACTACACTGCGTACTGACTGAATGGTGCAGGGAAGCTATCTGGCCACGCAGTTAGGATAGCAACTGAGCTCAACTTGCATCAAAGCTATTTCAAAGCCATCCAAGGATCACACGATCATATAGAAGGGGCTAGATTATGGTACTTCTTGTACGTATGCGATCACCATTTTAGTATCTCATACAGCAGACCACCTGTGATTCATGAAGATGCATCAATAACGCACCATGAAAGATTTCTGGAGCTGCCAGGCATGTCACAGGCCGATCTTCGCCTGCACAGTCAAGTCTCCGTCTTCATAATCTTGACTAAAGTCTATAACACATTTGGCCCCAATTCCGAACAGATTTTATCGGAAGACGACTTGGCCCTCCTGAGACACTTCAACGTCGATCTCGATAGTTGGAGAATGAAATGGCTGCCTTTGTTAACTCCAAACCCGTTTGTTGCTTCATATCCAGCCAAAGGCGTTATTCTCCATCAAAATTTCGGTAAACTTCAAGTCAGCTCCCTAGCACTGAGAGGAATACAGACAGCTCGAGAGTTAACAGTAGATCGGCGTGCTTTAGCCAATACGGCAATAGATTCCGCGACGGGTATTCTTCAGATTGTCCTGGAAGAACAAGATGTAAAGGATTCAGTAGTTGGAGTTCCATTGTACCTTCACACGATGATCACCTATTCTACCGTCTTCTTGCTTAAAGTTCAGCAAAAATGGGGTGCTTTCGCACTCGGTACAGATCCTGTTTTGATTCGTGATCTCATCACGAGAACAATTAGCCTGTTGAATGAGGCAAAGGCTGGCGAGCGACACCTGACAAGTCATATGGCTGCTGGACTTACTGCCATGCTAGGTCGATTTACGGCTTGGGAGAACCACGGGCAGCAGCCAATTCATATGAACGGCCATGAAAGTGTCCGGGAATCAGGAATGGACAATTCACAACAACATTACGAGCCAGATTATGAGCTCGATGTAGATTATGGTTCCTTTGGTGTATTTGATAACTCGGTGCCACTATACGACGAGAGATACTTCCCCATGGGGTTTTTTGATGTTATGGCGTCCAATTTCGATGGCGGGCAAAGGAATTAAAATTTGGATGTGATAGCAGCAGGTGGTACAATGTTTTCAGACTACCATATCGACGTAGCTTAGCAGAATAAGGTCGTGTGCTTGTGCACCTTCAACTGACTCGTGCCTGGACGCCATCAACTCAACATCCCCGCGTTTTGACGCCGAATGGAGTGATTCGCCACATGGCCACTTGGCAGGGGACCAGCCATGTCTTGCCATCGACCAAGACAAAACCAAGACGGGAGGAATCTCGCTTGCCCAATCAAATAGTCTGGCCCATGCAGCAAAGCTTGCACGAAATTGCAAGACATGGCGGTTCGCAGATCTGTCCGTCACTGTACTGTGTACACTGGACGCGGTGTTCTCACCGAACTCACTCGACCGAGCCCCACAGCGCTCCCCAGTGTCGGGCCTTGCGCCTACCCCGACATTCAACACCTGCTTTCCCCGGACCCACAATGGTCATTAGCATATAAGAATACCTTGGATTCCTCGACTTCCCAGAACCAGAATACAGCTTCATCCTTTTGCAACAGATCGACATCATATATTCCTCCATCAATCTCGACGCAACTCCGAGTATCCTGCCACAAATATGGCCGATATGAAATCAGACATCGCCCATCTCGAGATGAACGATGCACCAAACAAGGAAGGCTTAAACATGGAGGATGCAGAGCTTCAGCAAGCTCTGAGGAATTACGTCCCTGGTACAGATGCTGAGAAGAGACTCGTCCGAAAGATTGATACACGCTTGATTCCCATTCTTTGGGTGATGTACGTGCTCAATTATATTGATCGCACCAACATTGTGAGTCTCCTTGTGCAGTATGTGGCGGTAGTGCCTCAGTCAGTTTGAACTTTGCTGATCTTGCTCAGGGAAATGCGAAAACCGCTGGAATGGACAAAGACTTGAAACTTGACAGTTCTCGTACGTAATTAATCTCTAACAATGCTTCTCTCGCTTTGCTCATAAACTTCTAGGTTATGCTTGGGTGATTTCAATTTTCTTCTTCGGGTATCTGATCATGGAAGTACCGTCCAACATGATTCTCAGTCGTTCTCGACCTTCCATTTACCTTCCATCAATCATGTTGGTGTGGGGAGCTTTGAGCGCAGCAATGGCGTGTGTCCATAACTATGGATCACTCCTCGCCTTTCGATTCGTTCTTGGGTGCATCGAGTCTGGTTTCTTCCCTGGTGTGTTATTTGTGATGAGTTGTTGGTATAAGACAGCTGAGATTGGTATGTACGGCTATGACCTCCCAACTTCTCATATTGACTGGATTAGGCAAACGATTCGCGATATTTTATACTGCTGCCGTTTTGTCAGGAGCATTCGGTGGACTTCTCGCCGGTGGTATTACAGGTGGCCTACACAATGCACATGGCATCGAAGGCTGGAGATGGCTGTTTATCATTGAAGGTGTTGCGACAGTTGGTGTTGCGTTGATCGCCAAGTTCATCCTCCTAGACTTTCCAGGCACCTCATCCGCGCTCAGTCACGAAGAGAGACAATTAGCCACCATCCGTATCATCGCCGACAGCAAGATGACCGGCTCAAGTGGTCACGCCACTCTCTCACACTGGGAAGCTTTCAAGGCCGCTGCCATCGATCCTCGCACATACGCCTTCATGCTGCTTTTCGTCCTTGATGTCGGAGCAGGAACTATCTCCTATTTCATTCCAACCATTACCAAGTCTTTGGGATACACCACGATCAAGGCACAATACATGACGGTTCCCGTCTATACAGTGGCTGCTGTCTGCCTCAATATCGTCGCGTACTCGGCCGATCGTATGGGGGAGCGAAGATGGCATATCTCCGGTGCGTTGTTTGTGGGATTCGTGTCCGCACTTGTCTGCGCAGTAGTTCAAACACCAATGGTCCGCTATGTCATGCTCTGCTTCGTCGCCGCAGGAATCTGGACTGCTCTCCCACTTATACTGGCCTGGGCATCCAAGACGATCGCCTTCCCAGCGGAGAAGCGTGCGATTTGTATCGCTATGATCAACGCTGTAGGGAACCTGTCGTCCGTGTATGGAAGTCAAATTTGGCCTTCCAAGAGTGCCCCAAGGTACACACTTGGATGGGGCGTCACGGCTGGGTTCTTGGGCGGTGCAACTTGTGTTGCTATTTTAATCCCGGTATTCTTGAAGATGGTCCCAACTCGAGGGACCAAAGCTGAGCGTGCGTTACAAGACGAAAGTTCGAGTGCAGAGGGTGAGATTGAGACCGGGAGTGAGAAGGCTTCGAGAATATAGGTCCGCACTGGAGTTGTATCTGTAGTAAATATGATAGCGGAATGAATTAATCGTTTCTAATACCATCACACCTTCTCTATGTTGATATTGGTATTGGAGAGATCCTATTGTTATCCATCTGTTCAAGGCCAAGCTTTGCTCCTTTGATGGAGATACCAGATTTCGGCCCTGACCGAACATTTAACGCAAGGCTTCGTGAGGAATGGTTATCACCTGTTCATGTTCTGATGTAACTTTTTGTTTTAACACTTTTTGGTTTCTAAAGCGCTCGAAATGGATGGAGAACCCTGCCTCCATGGTGTTCCTCGACAACCAGCCGCTTCTTTGTGTGGCGTTCAGCTGTCAACCTCGTGATCGGCCTTGGGTCAAATCATGATCGCAGCCTTATCGAGATTCTCATACAGCCTCTTCAACTTCAGCATTTCTCTTCTCTCTTCAGTTCTCTGCACTATCTCGGTCCTACTTTCCTTCTCCACTCCTGCTTCTTCTTATGGACCTTTAATTGGCTCGCTGGCTAAGGATTACTAGTCGTGTACAAGTGCGTGCTTGCCTACCAAGTACAAGATGGCTGAGATCGCACTTCGAAGCAAGGTGGCGCGCCCTGATGACAGCCATGAATCAGTCACAAAGTCGCTCGAATTAGCACTGTCGGAATTCGGGAGTATCCTGAACGACGAAGAAAGGAAACAGTTGCAGCAAATCAAAGGCGTACCCGATGCATCAGCGGCTTTAGTCTTCACCGCGCAGCTAGATGCTTCGAATTCAACTCGGCGCGGGAAAAGTATCGGCGCCCGTGCATTTTCCATGATGAAGTCCATACAGCGCTTTTCAGCAATCGTTGGTACCTTTGTTTCAGCTCATCCGGAGATTGCAGCTCTTGTTTGGGGCAGCGCTCAGATCACGTTACTTGTAAGTGTTCTGCGGTACCTCCCTATGAACCTGAGGCTCTTGGCACCCTGAATTGCAGTAAAGCCTGATGCATTTAGATTGCTGCCAACTTTACCTCTTACTTTGAATCTCTTGCCGACCTATTCATGAGCCTTAACAGGCTCTTTCCTCAATTCGATCAATACCAACTCCTCTTCCCTAACTCAAAGCCACTTCGAGAGTCAATATGCAGATTTCATGCATCTATCGTTCAGTTGTGCAAGGGGAGCATCTTGTTGACACGAGAATCTTGCAAGTAGACGCCATCCGATTAATGCGGTCTATGCTAATCTAGAGATTGAAGGGGTAAAGAAAATGACTTCCAGCCTAAGAAGCAAGCTCTCGCCACAGATTATGGACATCGAGAACTGCTCAAGAGATGTCAACGAGGCTATTGCTCTAGCCAAAGCTACGTCTGATCGAATGGAACAGGATCTTCAAGAGCAAGAAAGACAACTTGCATCAAAACACAGAAAAGACCTGTTTATTTTTGCCTCAAGGTCCCAGAGAGAGCTCGAAATGGCCAGAGAACGGCAGTTGCAAAGAGATCAGGATTCGTTAAGTGAGATTTCCGGTATCAAGCATGACTTCTACTTACTTTCACAGATAAGAGGAGAGCTAAGCTTTTGCAAGCTTTGTCAACATTTGATTACGAGAAGACATTCCATCAGAGTCGTAAGAGGCGACATGTCAACACGGCTTCATGGTTATTTTCAATCGCAGAGTTTATAAGTTGGAAGGATAATGAGTCAATCACGACATTTGTCTTGACTGGAAAACGTAGGTTTCAATAAGCTGCCTCGAAACAGCGCTGACGTGCGGCAAGTTGGCTGCGGCAAGACAGTCATAACGTCAGTAGCCTTTCTACTATGTCTCCTCCATTTACTGACCATAATCGTAGGTCAAACGTAATCGAACACCTTCACTGCGAGCGAACAAGTAATGACGAGATGATCGCTTACTCTTTCCCTCGTTTTGATGACTGCGCGTCGTTAAGCGCCACAGCTATGCTCAAATCTATCATTTACCAATGCCTTCAGCCCGACGACGTGGTTGGAGAAGTTGAGACCCAACTAAGAAAGCTCAAGAACTCCGATCAAGATATCGAAACGATCGAGACCCTATTCAAGTATTGTGCTAGCAAATACTCGAAGCTATATATCATTTTGGATGCTCTAGATGAATTAAAGAAGGATCAGCGCAACATTCTCCTTCAAGCCCTCTCGTCTGCCATATCACAACCCAGTTCTAAGGCGAAGCTTTTCCTGGTAGGCCGAAGCAGCATATTGGTAGATACTCAAAGCCGGTTTCCACATTCGGCAGAGAAAACTATCAGTCATGGTGAGCTGCAGACTGATATCGAGACTTACACACGAGAGGCCATCAATTCCAGGCTGGAGGAGGAGACGCCAGGGTCAAATGAGCAACTAATTTTGGAGGACCCCAATTTGGCTCACGATATTGTTGAGAGGTTAACTGGCGGTGCGGATGGAATGTATGCACTTGTTATGTATAAGAAGTGATGTTTTAGCTAATCTCCATAGGTTTCTCTGGGTTGATTACCAAATTACTGAGATTTGCGAGTGCACTTGCGATGATGAGGTTCGAGAAGTGCTTAGATCTCTACCCAAGAATCTAGGAGAAACCTTCGACCGAGCTATGAAACGCATTGCGAAGCGTGGTTCTGCCAAAACTGCTAGCAGTATTTTTCAATGGGTTGCAGTTGCCAAACGAGCACTCACGCTTGATGAGCTGAGAGAAGCCCTTTCGTACGAACCTGGCACGCCTTATCCTATTCCAGGAAAGAGGTTAAATGGTTTGAAGCGAATTACTGCGTGGTGTGAGAATCTCGTTCAGCTGGATGAAGAACTACAGATTGTTCAATTCGCCCACAGCAGTGTTCTACAGCATATCCTGGGTGAACCATCAGAGCCGAGCCTTCAGAGTTTCCACGTCAATTTGGCCGAAGCCGACCATTTCGTGGGAGAGATATGTGTAACTTACCTCAACTCGAACGAGTTTGAAACTAAGCTGATCCATACACGTGCATCACTGCCTGCTCAGCTTCCGGAATACATTATCAATGAAACTGTGGGGGTGAAAGGCATCATGACTCGGATGCTTAACAGTACGCAGAGGCTAAAAGCCCAGAGCCAGCCAAAATCCATAAACACGGGACAGAGTATGATAATGGTTAAAAATGATCTTGAAGATACCAGGACCGCTCTAAAATTCGGACACCCATTTCTGGAATACGCCTCCAATAATTGGTTGCTTCACACGGATAAGTTTGAGGAGGGCAAATCTGAAACTTGGAAAATGTGGAAGCAAATGATAGACGGCTCACATAATTTGGCCAAAACTCCATGGTCAACGATACAATTCGAAAACCGAGACTCTTTTTTCCTCGATTGGTTCTATACGCACGAAAACTCCGCTCTGTTTCTACAAATTGTCAAGGACGTAGATTTTGCGGAATTATTTTCTGTCCCTCGAGCTGAGTTGGTGCATCGGTATGCAGCACGTGGTCATAAGCAATATGTCCGCATCTTACTTGAGTCATCAAGCAAAGAAGATTTACTAGTTGGACTCCACTTCAGTGTTTCTGTGGGCAAATACGAGCTTGTTCAATTATTCCTTAATGCTGGGGCCGATGTGAATGCCACAGACAACGGGCAAACAGCATTGTTACTTGCTATTGAAAGCAACTACCCGGGCGTCGCAGAAAAACTTATAGGAGCTGGGGCTAATGTAAACGCTTCTACACAAGATGGGTGCACGGCATTAATATACGCTGTGCGTAGAGATAATATAGATCTCGTCAAACAGCTCATAGGAGCTAGGGCTAATGTAAACGCTTCTACACAAGATGGGTGGACGGCGTTAATATACGCTGTGCGTAGAGATAATATAGATCTCGTCAAACAGCTAATAGGAGCTGGGGCTAACGTAAACACTTCTACACTAGATGGGTGGACGGCATTATTATTCGCTGTGCGTAGAGATAATATGGATCTCGTCAAACAGCTCATAAGAGCTGGGGCCAACGTAAACGCTTCTACAACAACTAGGTGGACGGCATTAATATACGCTGTGTGTAGAGATAATATGGATCTCGTCAAACAGCTCATAGGAGCTGGGGCTAAAGTAAACACTTCTACACTAGATGGGTGGACGGCATTTTTATTCGCTGTGCGTAGAGATAATATAGATCTCGTCAAACAGCTCATAGGAGCTGGGCCAACGTAAATGCTGCCGCAACAGACGGTTCGACGGCCTTAACGATCGCTGTTGGTAATAACTCCAGAGACGTCGTTGAACATCTCCTTGAGGCTGGGGCTAATGTAAACCACCTTGCTGTTATTGATGTCTACACCGGGAAGCCAAAAACGGCTCTAGGTCTGGCTACAGAGCTTGGCCTCTTAGAGATCACAGCACTCCTGAAAGCTTTTGGAGCACGCGAATGAGGCCTCAATCTCGATAAGAAATCTCTCGGTGCGAAGACTCGGCTGTTCGTACTATAGACGTAGCAATGGCTCTACCAGGCGCGGATAAGGCTTGGTCCTCGGTTCCTCCGGAGGTGCTGCTTTACTAGGAAGGAAGCATGGTATCTTGGTGGAAAAATTCCTCTCCTGAAATGTTCACCTCGACTTCTGGTGTTGCATCCATGCTACGCTTCAAATCAAGTGTGTGCAGAGTGAGGTGGTATCAAAAGACCGAAGAGCTGGACTGGACACTGGAGGCAGTGAAGATAGTGATCAACAAGCTTCAGAATTACATACAACCTGCTACACATTGTTCACTCTGGGTGTCGCTGCCTGGTGCAGAGATTTGGGCGGCTTTGCGAAGGCAACACAGAACAGCTGCTCATTTGAGGGCATCTCGTCTCCAGTTGCAATAACTAGCAAGTCCAGTGCGGCTTTTTGGCTTCGCCGGTTCACCATGAATGAGTTCCGAAAGGCAAGAAACTGGCAAATGATCTCGACCGTGTGATTATTACAGCTGAATTATTCATGGTCTGGCTTTCCGGAAGTTATGGATGCTACTTTTCCACTCAGGGGCGTTGTGGTGAGTGTACGAAGAAGAGTATTGGCATGAGATGAATAACGCATCTGACATTTATAGGAAATGGTTTATTTTGCTGGTGTATCTATCGGAAATTAAGCTGAAAGACAAGCTCTAAATTCGTCAAATGAGCTCATAATCAAGAGTTAAATCGGACAGCTCCAACTTCAGGTCCCTTCCTATATCCATTTCTAGCTTCTGAGCCATGGAAACCAATTCTCTTGTTTTTTGACGACATTCACCAATTCACCAGCATCGCTTAAGCTTCTAACTGTTACTATAACTTTCCTCGAGTTCCCACGCCTCAAATAACTTTCCTCATCCCCTACCAGGTAGCAAGATCCTCGCCTGGGAAGCAAGCACAAAGCGTTACCAAATCCGCAAAGGCAAGTTCCTTGACTTCCAAGCACTCCTCAACCTCGATTCAGCAAACACTTCAATCAGTACAGTGCGATTGACTAACAAGTGCTCAGATGGCAGATAGAGATACGATCGACGGACCAAAGCGTATCTCTGACCAAGACTGGACAATCATTTTCGGAAAATTTATGAAGATCTCTGCGGCAATTGCAATCAAGCAAGAAATTATAAAGCAGAGAACCTCCGAGGCTGAGCAGATGCTCGCAGGAATCAAGACTTCTTCCGCCAAAGTCATAGCAAAGATGAACAGCTACAGTAGCGAAGAATTGGCTGAAGAACTAGTAGAACCTCCCTCTCATTTCTGTCGCCTCATCGCATCAACTGACACAGAATTTCAGGAAGAGCTGTTTGCACGCTTGGATGTTGTCTCCGCGCTTCGTGCCCTGAACGACAACCTCTTTCAAGAGATTGAGGACGCAACCAGAGTCGACGTCATGGACTTGTTCAACGAACTCATAAGCAAGATGATGCCGGATCTCCCTGACGAGGCGTCCCGAGAGCACGTAGTCCGATTTCAAAATGAGGTGGTGGCTCCTTTTCAGCGTGGTGAGATCGACATGCGCCAGACTGGAGATCTTCTGCAACGCTATAGTTTGAGGGATTTGGCAGCCAGGATGAACTCTGTGAGTGGCAGTTTAACTCTTTGGTTAGATATATTTATACTAATTCCTCCACAGACAGCTAGCAACGGAGAAGATGTCAACAAAGGCTAGTAGAGTTTCTGTCCTTGAATGAGGAATGAGGAATGAGGGATGAGGGATGAGGGATGAAAGATGAATGGGGTTCTCGGAGGCAATGGAGGCTTTGCGGAAACACATCCAGGGTGTTGGGCAAACGAGAAGTCAAGGTAGCTTAATCCTGAAGCTCAGAAGTCAGGGAAGGCATGCTTGATGACACTGAGCCTCCTCACCTCACCTCTCTTCCTCTTCCACGTTTCTAGAACAGCCTAGCCTAGACTACCTAGACGTAGAAAGAACCAACTGACCAACCAACCATTCCACCCTCTCTCTCTCTCACACACACACACACACTCACTCACTACTCCTCCCCAACTGCAACCAACCCCATAACCCAAACTCTCCCATAGCAACGCAGAGCTACGCAGAGCTACCTTCTCTGGTCCCTGCACCCCACCTCACGCAGTGCCTGCTGCCCGTAACGCACATGAAGATCTCGCATTCGCATAAGACCTATTTGACCCTCGCCCTCATCCTCGCTCTCGTCCTAACCCTCAACCTTCGCAAGCTAATCAAGCATCCCGTCATAGAAGCGAGCCAACCTAGAAACAGGCGAAGCGAGAGGGAGAGGAAGAGGAAGAGGAAACTTCCCCTCCCACTCTGAATACCAGTGCAAAGATGCGAAGATAGAGGCAAGTACACCTTGCCTACCATTATCTCATATACCCCTTGACCCCTGAGAGTACACACATGCAAACTCAGACTAACCTTCCTGTTTCAGGCCCTTCCCACAAGTCCGCCTCATGTTAGCATCTCACAACACCATCTCACAATAACAGAAGCACAAAAGATCCCAAATCACCTATACCAAATAATGTGAACCTTTATTTACTTCTCGGTCTATCAGACAGTGGTATCAATCACCAAACACCCGATCCATCTCACAAGTAGCCCATTCAATTCCATTCCTGTTCCCATTCCCGTCCCTATCCATCCATCCGTCTGTCCCATTCCATTCCAGTCCGTTCCGTGCCCAAGAACTCTACAGATTCACGCACCCAGAACTCGATTCATTCTACTCAGACCACCACACTGACCCAATCCTATAAGATATACCCGATCCTTCCCTCCAACCCTTTCCGGATGCAAGTCTCAATTTCCATATGCACCACGCCCTGTTCATGCCAAAAAAGCTCAGAGATGTCGAAGAAAGGTCCAGCAAAACGCCACTCGCGCCGAAAATGCAAATGCCGAGGGGGTATGTATAGTTCCATTCCATGCCTTGCCTAATCAAAGGAGATCCATTTCTTCCACCTGCTCAATCCAACCCATCTTCCAAATCATCGTGGAAAAATGTTGGTCCACTGGCTTGCAAGGGTAAAGGTGCTGTACTCGGTCCGGCAGGATCTGCATCCGACATTTCAATGTCATCTTTCGCGGCCGAGAAGATGCTCAGACTCCCGATCCCCACGCTGGTTGCCTGCGGTTGACTAATGCTAGGTTCCATTTGTAGTCCCGTCATGGCTTGATCGCTTCGGTATTCAATGGCGCTTGCGGGCCGAGGAGGCACGCGTGCACTTAGTCGTTGAGCAACGGATGATGGATGCTCATAGAGGACTTCTTCTGGAGGGGAGAAAGACCAAACCTACAAAATTAGTGGAATTCTCAAGAAGAATAAGGGAAACATACCTCCATGATCGTCCTATTTGACCGACTGGCCATGACTACACACTTCTCTTCCTCGAAAGCAACCCTCCATACTGCATCAGCAGGAGCGGTCAATTCTCTCACTAGTTGACCCGTCTTTAAATCCCAGACTTTGACTCTCCCGTCACTCCCTCCACTAACGACTCGGGTGTCATCGAATTGCAAACTAGTGACGCTGTTGTCATGTGCTGCCAGGCGATGTATCGGTGCCATCTTTTCTAAAGACCAGACTCGGACCGAGCCATCTGAACCGCCCGTCACCAGGGTGTTTCCACGCATCTGGAGCTGGCCAACCAGAGAAGTATGTCCTTGGAGAATGGCTTGACATGTACTAATTCTGTTAGAAACGAATTGGAAATCGGACCAAAAAACTTACCCATTGGTAGGATCCCAGATTCGCACGCTGGTATCCAAACTTCCAGTTGCCACTCGGTTTCCATCAAAGGCAATGGCATAGATTTGGGAGAAATGTCCACTCAAGACTCTCAAACATCTCCCTTCCGAGATACTCCAGACTCGCGCAGTGGTATCGTAACTTCCTGAAACCACAATATCTCCCTTGATCTCCAAACATCGGACGCTTGCTTGATGTCCAACCAAGACGTTTTTGCAGACTCCCTTCTTAATATCCCACACCCTCAAAGTTGTATCTCTCGAGCCGGAAATGGCAGTTTCCGAGTCAGACATTTTCAAGCACCGGACGGTTGATGTATGGCCTCGCAGCGTATGTATACTCTCTCTGTCACGATATTAGCTCAATCCTCCTGCAAATGCAACGTACATACCCAGTTGCCATGTTCCAGACTCGCACATCCCGATCACAGCCACCGCTCACCAGGACGTCATCCCATGGGACCATCGCCCAGACACCCATGACATGCCCCTGGAGCGTCTTCTGTGCATTTCCATCCGTATCAAAGACATGAATTTTGGCATTGTCCAGCGCCACTACGATATAATTGGGGGTGAGATGTAGACTGGTGACCACTCCTTGGTCCTGCGTAATATGCCTGGCATTGTGGGTTCCCCTGTTCTCCACGCCGTCTCTACCAAGTATCTCTGCTTAAAGTGCGACTTGTATGATCTGATCTTTGGTCTCCTCACGGCTGTACTACTATCAAAACTCCTCGAGCCTGCTACTGGGACGGTTGGGCCCGCAGTTGGTATGGATGGGGCAGAGCCCGCGCCGTCGAAGTATCCCAATGGCTGCGGCGGCGGTCGAAAGGGTGGGATCGCATGGGAGAAGGACGTCCGGCGATCGTAATCATGCTTTTCACATAGTTTCATCCATGTCACATCATCTGCCAGTAATTCTCGCCATCTCTGTGATACCTGCGAGGCTCGAGCCAGGACTTTGGGGTCATCGATGCACGACAGAATCTGCCTCCTCCGTTAGCTGGGTGAACTCTCTGGAAGCCGCAAATACGTACGCGCAAGCACAGTTCGTTGGGGAGGGAGGTAAAGGGGTCCTTCTTCAGCAATGGGTCGACGTATTGCCGGACAAAGCTCAGCTGTTGGCTTGTACACAGGTTCAGCAGATCGCCCAGGATTCGCATCCGCTCCGGCGGACTGGCGTCCTTGAAGTGGTGTCGAATCTTGGCCAGGAAGAAGTCCTCCTGATCTCCCGCATCACTCCAGTCCGGCTGTAGGTGATCAGGACCAGGACTCGCCGCGGGGGTGGGCGGTGGAGGGGGATCATGACTTGAATGTGTGGGAGAATCGGGGTCGGCAGAGGGCGTCGTCATATTCGGGGTGGGCGGTCCTCGCGGGCGGGACTGCACAACTTTGTCGACGCGCGAGGGCAATCGCACATTGTTCGTGCTGGTATTCAAGGTGAGGGTGGCTCGGGTGGGCGAGAGGTCACCGTCGTCGATCTTCACCATCGAGGCTCGTCGCTCGGTCAGACTCAGTGGTCGGTAGCCGTCCATGGTGGCTACCCTTCTCCAAATGGCGGAGGGTGTTGATTCGATCTGCAATGCCGCCGCTCGGTCGTCGTGGTGGCCGTGGAGCAGACAGGGCCGACGGTGAGGGAAGGGGGGTGAATCAGAATTCGATTCGAGAGCCGGGCACGAAGCAGAGACGGTCGTGATCCGGGTGACCCTCAATCTGGGCCGGCAGCAGGAGTGCTAAAGGAAGCAATGCCAGGTGTTTGGGGTCGTAGTGTTCTTGAACGAAGGTCGCACGAGTTTCGTCGAGACTCTGGTAGCAGGTGAAAGCGTCAGTCGTGTGGTGCCGGGAGGAATTCGCATCCGTGATGCAGGTCGGGTCTCTGGTGCAGAAGTCGATTGTCGATAAGGGGAGGGCGGTTAGTAGTGATGGATTGGCGAAGGGGCAGCCGGCATTGTTCTCGCAACAATGAGTAGGCAGGAAGTGCGGTCGTCGGTGGGGATTGTATGTGTCGGTGTCGATGATCTGCAGAGATGTGCGAGGAGGAGGAGGAGGTTGAGGGAGAGGTGGTGGTGGTGGTGGAAGTGAAGTGAAGTGGGAGTGGGAGAGCGAGAGCGAGTGGTGGCAGTGGACAAGGTGGAGGAGGTGGAGGGAGGTGGTTGAATTTGGAGGGTTCAGATTTCCGGGTGTGGTGTGTGCTGGTGTGTGCTCTGGTGTGCTGTGCTCGATTCTGCTCTGCTCAGCATCGGGGTCTGGGTGTGGCTCTGGGCGGTGGGCTTGGTGGTGGTGGTGCTGGTGCTGGTGCTGGTAGTGCTGGGTTCTGGTGCGTGCATCGGGCGGCATCCGTCATTCATCATTCATCATTCATCATCAAGTCGGTGTTAGTGTCCAAGTTCGACATCGACCTCGATGTCGGTCGGTGTCTGACCAAGCGAGCGGCGGCAGGAGGGCGGGTACAGAAAGGTCAAGGTCAGGTAGAAGAACTAGGGGCAGGAGAAGAGAGAAGAGAGCAGAGAGCGTATGAGCGTATGGGAGGCATCACCACTGCAGCGCCAGTGGCAGCTGCAAGACAGGGCGAGACAGGGCAAGACAGGGCCCGGCCAGGGGGGTGGGGGGGATGGGCTTGGGCTTGGGCTTGGCTGGGCTGGTGTGTAATTGGGCTGGTGCAAATGGGCGTGATGGTGATGGGTGAGGAGGATAGAAGAGGGAGGATGGAGGATGGAGGCGTGACAATAGTGCGGGACAGGACAGGACTGTCAATTCAGGGATCCAATACTCAGAACTCTAAGAAGAAGAAGAAGAAGAAGAAGGATATCAGCCAGGCGAGGGTTCAATGTGTGCAGTGGGCTTGCATCATAGATGCGGATGCGGATGAGGTCGAGGATGAGGTCGAGGTGGGCGTTTAGAGCTGCATCGCACTGCATCACACTGCACAGCACTAAGCTAACCTAACTACATCTCATAGAGTCAAGCAAGCACCGTACTGTATGTACTACACGCCCTTTGATGCCCCGAGGGTGAAGGTCCAGGTCCCGGTCCAGGTCCTCCCGCCCAAGGTCGGTCAAGGTCAGTCGGTTCATCACACCTCCTTTGCCGACAGCCAGCCAGCCCGCCCTGGCACGCGCAACGACAGGGCCGGTGCTGGCAGATGTTTGACACGGCCACGACGACGAGGGGGGAGGGGGAGGGGAAGGGGGAGGGATGAGGCACCCAAGGGACCAGGGCTAGGGCACCAGATGACGCTATTCACAGGTTGGAGATGGGAATAGAAATAGAAACCGGAAACTGGCGGGGGGCACGGACGGGACATTACTTTCCTCATACCTTATACCATACTATACAGGACTATACAGAACTATACAGGACTATGCAGTATTGTCCGGACAGCATCACACAAGGTGGCAGTCACTTACTGGCAGTCAGTCATCCCCAACCTCAACCTCGAATATTCTCCTGTACAGTCCAGTCTAGTCAAGTCCAGTCCAGTCCAGACCCGAGGATCAGGTAGGGGATGACGGATACAGGGACCGGATACCTACAGCACAGTACAGTACAGCTGCTGTGCACCGCATCGCATATCAGTCTTCATCCACTCCCGACCCCATCATCAGCCTCATCTTCGCTCTCACACACCAGCTGCCATCCTCAGACACACCGCTTGGTCAGGTCAGGTCCATCCATCCATCATCTCAGCTCTCTATCCACTCGATACACTCAACACTCGACCCTCACCACTCCCCCAGCCACTCCCCCGACCTCACCAGACCAATCCATCTTTTCCATCCATCTATTCTCTCTCTCTCTCTCTCTCTCTCTCCCCCTCCCTCTTTCTTACTTTCCTTCTTTTCTTCTTTTCTTCTTTTCTTCTTTCTTTCTTTTCTTTTCCTCACCCATTTTTCTCCCCATCCCTCTTCCCTCTTCCCTTCCCCCTCAGCCTTCTCATGCCCGAGACGTTTCGCCTCCTCCAGCACACGCCCCGTGCAGCCCGCTGACTGGTCCATCGCCCCCCTTCAGGATTCCACCAGCACCTGACGAGTAACATTTGCACACGAGGATGACCACGGCATCATCAATCAATCACTCACCACCACCACCGCATCCACCTTTGCAAGACACATCTCCGTGGTTCATATTTTTTTGCCACCTGGTCGTCGCAATGCAGGAAGGGCAGTACGACTGTATCTGTCTGACGTGGGAAGAGATGGGAAGGCAAGGCAAGAGATGCGAAAGAGATGTGGCATCCAGCTGCTTGCTCGAGTCTCGCCGTTCGGTCTGTGACGGGACAATGGATGATCGCCTCCCTCCCTCTCCCTCCCGCCACTTTTCATTTCTCTCTCCTCTAGACCAGATCTCGCAATCCAGGACGTGCCATGCCAGACCAGACCATATCACACCATATCATACCACCATACCATACCATATGCCATACAAATCCCCACCCATGCATGGTCCGTCCCACCGCTGCGCATGCTTCAGAATGCGCAACGACCAGCAGTGAAACCTGAGACGCGCTGCTTCGTTTCCCACGCAAATCCTCCAGTTCGGTTCGACGGTCCTCATCCACATCCACATCTCATCCTCACCCACTTCCCACTTCCCACTCCCGTCCATCGTGGCTGCTCGTGTCGCTCGTGTCGGCGACGTCGACTCGACGGGGGCTGAATCCAAGCGCACTGTACCTGACCTGACCTGATCAAACCGTACCTGACTACCTACCGCACGACCAGAATCCAAACTTAGATGCGCTTTGAACCTCCCCATCATGACATGTCTGACCAGAGCACGCCCGTACATCCGCACGCGCACAATCCGGACGGCATCACGTCCAGCGCCAGCATGATTCCTGCACCGCCGCGTTTCGATAGCCCTTCCATCACAATTCTAACTTTTCCCTTCCATCCATCCATCCATCCATCCGTCGTGCTACTTGTCTGTATCAGTCGGTCCCAGCAGCCAGCCAGCAGCCAGCCAAGCAATGATCATCTCATGCCATGCCATGCCATGCCTTCCCATCACACACACTCCCAACCACTTGCCTGCCCCTTTTTTCAGCTGACAGACAGAACACGACACGACACGACACGACACGCTAAGTTTCCAACTTGCGTTTGCGGCGCTCCCACCGATCTTGCCGCCCTCTAGCGAGTAATGCGCATTATCTGTAGGTAGGTACCTTAGGTACGTGACCGACAAATGACTGACCGCCCGACCGACCGACGACTGACCGACATGCACCGAGTACAGGTAGCTTGACGGGAGAAAAGTAAAGTAAAGAAAATCAGAGTAAAGCAGATGGGAAATTCACTCCCGAGCTTAAGCTACCTAGGTAGGTACATACAGTAGCTAATGTCTGTCTCACTCCATCACTCACACAATCCCAAACTCACTCACTCTCTCATCCAATGCCTAATGCCTAATACCTAACCCTCTCACGCACTCATGTATTTACGCACGCATTCACGCACGCACGTACCGCATCGTCCTACCTGTCTGTCTGTCTGTCCCTGCACTCTATCTACACTGCACATCCGTTTGTCCCGGCTACACCACCAGCAGGAGGAGTACACAAAGTGGGAATACGCACGCTCCGGCCCGCAAGAGGCGTAATTCCTCTCTCCCGAGAGGATCGAATCAAGGTACGATCCTGTACTCTCGCTACATCCCTACAGTATTCACAATTCACGCGAGGGGTGGGATAGCCGGCCGAGTGGGTGAATGTCGTATGTGGATGTGGATGTGGATATGGATATGGAAGTGCATGGGATGGGGATGCGGCGTCTCATGTCCTGCATGGAGGAGGGAGGAGGGAGGGAGGGAGATCGTCCATACCCCTCGCCTCGCCTCACCTACCCTACCCCTGCCCTACCCTACCCTACCCTGCCTCGTGTCGAGTTACTACCTGACCTACCTAAGGCAGGTATTGACTGAAGTGAAGTTCGGTCCGCAAGTGCTGCTCCTGGTGCTCGTGCTCGTCGTATCTACAAATGGAGTCGTGGTCCGTCGTGTCGGTATGGAGGTAGGGAGGTAAGGGGAGGAAGGGAGGGATGCATACTGCATGGTATGGCAAGCGGTTGCATGCATGCATGTATGTATGCATGTATGTATGCCTGCCTGCTTGCTTGCGAGATGGCTTGCGAGCCTGCTACGGACGTATCGTATATGTCCTGTCCTGTGCTGTACTGTCCTGTATGTTGTATACTGTACAGTAGAGTACAGCAACTCCTCCCTCTGGAAACCGAAACATCGAGAGATCAGAAGAGGTGATCAGGATCTGAGATTAAAATAGATAGATGAATGATTGAAGGAGTGAAAGGGTGAATGAATGGATGATGAGTGGTATTTATCCTATTGTGAATTTCGTATGTGCCATTCACCTCCTCTTAATTAGTCTCCTATTAGTATGTATCTACCTACCTTACTATTGCACGTGCATATCCACCATCAAGACAATATTGTCAGTGCGCTTATATGTACATCTATCTATATATGCCTTGATATAATATATATACCTCGATATATTTACTATATATATATATATGTATAGGTCTAGGTGATAACATATACTTACATACGCACTGTCCCTCCTCCAACTCAGCCTGATGATTGGGTAGGCGAGGGAAGGCGAGGCGAGTCGAGGCGGGGTATGAGGCCGAGGCGGGGTAGGAGAGAAGGGAGGGAAGAGAGGGCGTAGGGTAAGGTAAAGTAGGTAGGTAAGGTAGGGAGGGAGGAGAGAGTAGTGTAAGAAGGGGAAGGGAAGTATAGGGTAGGGAAGTGTAGGGAAGTGTAGGGGAGGGGAGAGGAGTGGAGAGAGGTGTATAGCGAGTGGACGAGGATGTGAGTGAGTGAGTGAATGAGCGTAGATATATAAATATATAGATATAATACATAAGGTAAGATAAAGTACCTTTAGTTAACCAAGTAACACATAGTACCTTACATTACACATGCCTTCTTCATCCACCACTCTCTCTATAGAGCCAAACGCCCTCCAGTTACGCAACTCTCTCTCTCTCTCTCTCCTCCCCTTTCTATTCTCCCTCCTATTGCGCATCTCTTTATGTCTCTCTCTTTCTACTACCTCCACCCGCTCTAATTCTACACTATGTAATCTCATGTCATCTCCTACCGGTTTCATTTCCTAAATTCTATTTTCTCAACTCCTCTCTGCCGCTCTCCAACTCCCTACTCTCCAACTCCAACTCCAACTCCACTTTCTGCCGTTCTACTCTCCCTACCTCCAGCATCTCCATTTCGCTAGCTGAGTTTGGCACGAGGATATTCAGTGAGGTAGGTGCGTATCTTGGGCAGGTCAAGGTCTATGTCCATATTCATGCCCAGATCCAGATTTAGACTCATGTTAATAAAGAATACAAACAAACACCCTACTACCCTCCCCTTCTCTCACGTACGTTATACATCGTGCAACCTAACACCCCGGCCCATCTCCTAGCTTGGCAAATACTCAAATACACAAATTATATTCTATCGGTTTTCACTACTCACTTGCTCCGTCCGATCAAGCCTATCTTGACGACGAAGATGGAATAAAAGCAAGCTGACTGAATCACACTGGCACTGGCACTTACACGCCATACGTTAAGTATTACGGTAAATATAAAATAGTGGAATAGAGTAGAGCAGAGTAGAGCAGAGGAGCAAAATACCTGAGTAGCAGAATGAAGCAGGAGGTAGAACATATATGACAATACGCCTGGTATTAAACTTAAAGCAGTTTATAGCTCTCGAACACTTTCAGCCGTCCTCGATGCTTTATGTGACTGCATTATTCTAACTTGGGCAACATGGTGGTGCGACAGGTCTATCAGTACTAGGGACTAAGCCATTCAAGTCTTGCACACTTGCATTTCAGAATGACAGCTTGTTTATTTGGTTGTACTTCAATCCCGTTCTCTGTATATTCATCTTCATCATACACGTACATATAGTAGGCTAGTTGGTGCTGTTCTGTACTCCCTTAACGCCTGTGACCACTCCGACTCATCCACAACTCATGCCCATCACCATCATCGGCAACATCACACTACCACCATCACAAGCATCCAGAAGACCGTCCCAGCCAAGGGAAAGAAAAACACAAGGCGGAAATAAAACGCCTTGCTCCAGGCTAACCAAGCTAAGTATGGCGTCGCAATCGCTCACTGACTGGATAAATCAAATTCATCTCTATCTATATCTCATACTCATTCATACACGTATACATACTCCAAAGTCGAGATCGAAATTAAATCAATGATGATGCCCAAATTGCGTCAAGAGCGGAAGGAGCATGCCTCCCACGGCAGCAAACGTATCTCTCATCTGTGGCTTGGGCGCTTTCCGTTGGATCCCTGATCCGTTGTCGGCATAGCCGTTGGATCCTCCCAGGCTCCCGTTATGCGAGTGCTCGGCACTCGAGTCTTCTTGCATGGCGTGCATGGCGACGTACCTGTTTTTGTTAGCTTGGTCGGCATGTGAGAGGATGACAGAAGGCAAGACCTACAAGAATGTACCGGCGGAGAACAAAAGGAGCATGCCAGTCCACCACTGTCCTCGCTCGCCATCCATGTGTCCCCCGCCGAGAATATTCACCAGCAACCACGTGGTGAGAGCACCAAATGGCGCTGCGAGAGAGAAGATGATTAGATGCCCGCGAGCAGCTCGTTTGCTAAGTCCCTGCTTCAGCAATACCGAAGTGAGACCAAATGCCGCAGGGGCTTTGTGTACCATGATTGCGAGAAAGATGATGAATCCTAGCTTGGTATTGGCAGTGGACGCAGAGGCACCCATCGCAATCCCGTCTGCAGCGGAATGGATGACAAGTCCCGTCGTGGTAGCGAGCGACCGGCTCTGTTTGGGAGTGGGAGTGAGTGATTGGAGGAATGATTCGGATTCTTCGTCCACGTCTGAGGTATGAAGCGCTTGAGAGAGGTTATCGAGTGAGATGTGTCGTGTAGGTGGGGCAGGAGTGATATGCTCGGAAGCATGACGTGGTAGTTTGTCAATTAGGTACATGAGGACGAAGCCTAGGATGAGGGAAAGGCCAATGTAGAATGTTGGAGGGTCGTTGTGATCGTCATGGTGCTCGGCTGCTCCTTTGTGAACAGCCCCTGGCTTGGATGATTCCGTCTCTTGAGATCCAGCCGGTGCAGTACTTGTAGATTCTTGCTGAATAGCAATCTTGACACCGCCGATGCCAGGTACATCTATCTCCCCTCCATTGGTCGGGACGGGTTTGGGGACAGCATAGAATTGACTGCCGTCGTCCGCCCTGGTCAGCACAGGAACATCTCTCCTCATGACGGAGTGAACACCATTCAGCCATCGCCCTTCTAGCCTCCTCTGTACATGACCTTCACTCGCATGCGACTGGCTTGATGTGTAGACGGCTTCGATGCCTTCGGGTATAATAACAATCAAGGATGTCCCAACCAAAACTCCCATTCCAATAGTAGAGATCAACCGCAACTGTGACGACGAGAGCGACATGGACAAAGGTAATGCGCCTGCCAAAAATGACCTGAATTCCATTTGTCAATTACAATTTCCATCTTCTGTCCGGCCTCACTTACGCCAATGCCATCACCAGGCTCAAGCCCATCAACATAAATAGTCCGTCCAACATCTTGGAGCCCCTGGTTCTGATTCCAAGGTTGAGTATACAAGCACAATTGATGGCGTAGATTGCTACCGATTCATCTCGATTCGTCGTCGCAGAACAGAAATCGTCGGGTTCCCTTGCACCAGTTCGGGAAACGTAGCTCGGATGGATTGTCTCTGATTCCCTTCCCCTGATTGCTGCTTTTTCCGACTCGTTCAAGAATAAGTGACAGATGCGAACATCTCAGCCTTGCGCATTTCAAAACGCCGCATCCCTGTCGGCCGCCCCGAACGCGTCAAATCTGTACTCTACACGCTCCCTCACGAACTTTCTTCGGGCGATCTCGATTGGTGACATCGTCGCAACTCGATTTTACATCAACACATTCTTTCTTCGATAAAAATCAAGCAAGATGGCCGAAGAACACGCCGATTGTAAGTTCGCAGAACCAATCTTGTCCCCAGGCGCAAACCGAAGTGTCGCAGCTTCCGGCGCATCAAGAATTTCTCTTTGATAGAATACGCAAATATCTCTACCTCTGTCGACTCTAGCTAACATGAACTTCTGCAGGGTCTACTGAATCTAACGATGCCGTCCACATCTCACTTGTCACTCCCTCGATCGGAGGTCCGCGAACACTGCACAGCTTCAACCCGGCGATGACATACTCAGTGTTTGGCGACGATGAGCGGATCTTTGGTTACCAAGGATTGAAAGTAAATTTACGCTACAATGCATGCGATATGCGACCGGGACTCCAGATTCAGTACACCAAGAAGTTCAAGCAGGTTGGAGAGACTGGCCCAACTGATTTGAAGGCTGTTCTGGAACCATATCTACCCAAGAGTATGAAAATGTTGACGGGCAGACGTACTCTTTGCTAACTAATCACAGCTGCTTTTGAAAAGTCTTCGGTTTTTGATGCTGCTATATCAGATGCCTCCTATGCAACTTGGACACCACCGGGAGAGCTCTGGAAGACTATCCAGTCTGGCGACCACACCCTCGAGGTCTGGAAAGGAAGTCTAGCGGATATGGCAGTACAGCAAATGGTCAAGCGCATCCAGATCTTGGTCCCGCTTTTTATCGAAGGAGGTACATTTATCGAGCTCCAGGATCCCGAATGGTCGTTGGAAAGATGGACCGTCTTCTTCCTTTATGAAAAGAAAAACGTGGAAGTTCAGCCAGAGTCATCGCCCTACGTTTTCATGGGATATTCGACTGTCTATCGATATTTCTATTTTCAACCACTCTCATCTGATGTCCGACCCTCAAAGAAACAACGCATCTCATACCCCGCCAACCTTGATTTTGAATTACCCCTCGAGGAAGTATCTACATTTTCATCTCTTCCATCTCGGTCACGGATTTCTCAGTTCATCATCCTCCCACCATTCCAAGGTGGAGGTAATGGTTCGCGTTTCTACAATGCAATATTCGACTATTATCTTGCGGAGCCGCAAACCATCGAAATCACCCTGGAGGATCCCAATGAGGCGTTCGATGACCTACGGGATTGGAATGATCTGACCCGTCTCCGGAAGATTCCTGAATTCACAGCTCTGAGAATAAATCGTGCAGCAACACCCAGATCCAAGGGACCGGTGCCACGAGATATCGTCGATCTAGTAGAACTTGAAAAGATCAGGACCAAAATCAAGATTGCCCCGAGGCAATTTTACCGCGTCGTAGAGATGCAATTACTTTCCCTAATACCAGAAAACATAAGGCAATGTCTACTTCTCGAGCAGGAGAGGAAGAAGGGAAAAGATCCAGAGTCTAAGGCACAAGAGCACGAATATCACCTCTGGACACTATGGGTCAAGAAGCGCTTATATAAGCACAACAAAGATATGTTGGTGCAGCTTGATCGAGTAGAGAGGATCGAGAAACTGGAGCAGGCACTGAGCGGAGTGGAGGGCGATTATGCCAGGTTGCTAAGAGTTCTTGATGAGAGGTCGGGGAAGAAGCCAAAAGAGCAAGGCATTGCTGTGAGGGGCAATGCCAATGGAAAGAGACCAAGTCCCGATGACGAGGAAGATGATGACGAGGAAGAAGATGCGGAACCAGTAGCTAAGAAGGCCAGAGTTGATGCATAAGTGTTGGGATTACGGTGTGATATCAAATGGAAAGGATGGGATCCGGAGAATGGCGTTCTTGCATCGCGCTTTGTTCGAAGCGGCTTTTGATTTGAGCATAAGCATAGTTGTATGATGATCACGAGTTCCAATATTCTACATTCAAGGACCTCTGTTGTATTTGCCTTCATTTGCCATGCGCTTTAACTGAACCTGAAGGTCTTACTGCCACTGATGTTCAGCTGGCTCTGGCCAATTTGTATCCACCGTAGCTAAGAAAATATGGAACAAAGAGTCGTTGCACAAACTTACTAGAATAATAATTCATCATATATATTACCTATGCCTGGAAGAAAATGTACATATACTTCAATACAAAGGGCATTTGAGTGAATAGATGAGGTCAGGCTGACAGTCACGTGCATCATATCGTACCCCTGTAACTAATTTTAGTGCCAAATGCGCATCCCAACGGCCAACATTTCTTCCACGAGAACGCCCGAATCGGAATCCACCTTCGAGCTTCATTTCTCTTCATTCCTTCACCTTCTCCCCTCCACAACCACATCATGTTTTCGAGGGCATTAAGGACCAGCCGTGCGGCTCCTTTGCGGAGTTCAGCATTCTCCAAGTCTGCTCTCGCAAAGAGAACCGTCACCACAGACGCCGCCAGCGCGCATGCGGACAAAGATGCAGTTCCAACGGTACGAAGAAGCTTTATTATTGCGGCGGATAATTCGCTTTCTTGTTGAGAGCACCCGGGAATGGATGGAGAATCGAATTGGGGAGCCTCAATGCTAATTGACCGTGTTGTACAGGAAGATGACAAGCCTTTCCAAGTCACTCTCTCCGATGAGAGCTTCGAAACCTACGAGCTGGACCCTCCATCATATACCATGGATACCACAAAGAAGGAGCTGAAGCAGATGTACCATGATATGGTATCCGTCCGGTAAGAGCAGCAGAAACCAATTGGGGTCAACATGAGCTAGAAACTGATTGATCCCTCAACAGCCGTATGGAAATGGCCGCAGACAGACTGTACAAGGAGAAGAAGATTCGTGGTTTCTGCCATCTGTCAACTGGTCAAGAAGCCGTCGCTGTTGGAATTGAGCACTCCCTTACCAAGGAGGACGATATCATCACCGCATACCGATGCCACGGTTTTGCTCTGATGCGTGGTGCTTCAGTCAAGTCCATCATTGGTGAGCTTCTGGGTCGCCGTGAGGGTATTGCATACGGAAAGGGAGGATCTATGCACATGTTCGCCAAGGGCTTCTACGGTGGAAACGGTATTGTCGGTGCTCAAGTACCAGTCGGTGCCGGTCTGGCTTTCGCACATCAGTACAATGGCAACAAGAACACATCCGTTGTCTTGTACGGTGATGGAGCCAGCAACCAAGGTCAAGTCTTTGAGGCTTTCAACATGGCCAAGCTCTGGAATCTGCCAGTCCTATTCGGTTGTGAGAGTAAGTTTGAATATTTTAAGTATTGTGCATAGTAGCTGACATTTTTAGACAACAAATACGGTATGGGTACCGCAGCCAACCGATCCTCCGCACTCACCGATTACTACAAGCGTGGTCAATACATTCCTGGTCTTAAGGTCAATGGAATGGATGTTCTCGCTGTCAAGGCAGCTGTCAAGTACGGACGCGATTACACAACCGCTGGCCACGGTCCTCTCGTCCTCGAATACGTAACCTACAGATATGGAGGTCACTCCATGTCCGATCCAGGAACCACCTACCGAACCCGTGAGGAGATTCAGCGTATGCGTTCCACCCAGGATCCTATCGCTGGTCTCAAGCAGAAACTCCTCGAATGGAATGTCACCACCGAGGATGAGCTTAAGAACATCGATAAGGAGGCACGCGCGGCAGTTGACAAGGAGGTCGCCGAGGCTGAGCAGATGGCTGCCCCTGAGCCATCGGCGAAGATTCTGTACGAGGATATCTATGTTAGAGGAAGTGAGCCACAATTCATGCGTGGACGGACACCAGATGAGAACTACTACTATTAGGTTGTAGTACGGGAGGCTTGAAGAGAATGGAGAGATATGAAATGAGGCTGAGCTTGGGAGACGGCTAGCTGTATATTAGTTCGTTGATGGTTTGTGAGTGGGTGGACACTTGCGTGCTGAATGCAGATGTTCTCATAGATTGCAATTGACGCGAGTTTATACCCATGCTCGTTCTTGTTTTCATCTTTTATTGAGATCCGTAGGGCAACAGTCACTGAGGAACTGATCGAACGAACTTTGAATCACCCCCAGAATGGATAGGATGAGCTCGGCTTGAAGTCTCAGGCTGGTGTTTGCACCTGCATGAATTTTGTAATTATACTGCTCCAATGACCCACAAGTCATTGCCATATTCAAGATGAGGAAGACCCCATGCAGACCTTTTTTGTGCTTATTATTCCACACAGCTATCTCAATTTCGACAGGTAGTTTTCGACTTAGCCCTGAAGTGAGGTAAGGTCATTCATTGATCTTCAGACAAGTAAGCAAGCAGACTCCAATTTCAGGTTCGGGCCGAGGAGGTCCTCTGTTAGACACTAGTATTTATTGGGCGGATATTTAGCATCCTCAATGTAGTGCAAGAAGAGCTGATTCTGCACATAAGGGATAGTTCTCTTTCAAACCCTTTATGTCCTTCCACTTCACAGTTTCCGTCAACCTCCCTCCATCAAACCAGCCCTCGCCCACGAGCTCGGCATGTTTAACCTCGCAAGATTTGAATGCTTGTTCTCGTATCTTTGAATCCATTTCTTCCCGACTGGGGCTGTCGATTTGTCTAGGACGAACAACAAATGGAAGACCCAAATCGTCAATCGACCAGAACATTTCATCGCCGACACGCGTAGCAGCGGGAACTAGAGCAAGCTTCAAGCCACCTGAGTGTTTCACGAGGGCAAATCTTCGACCGTAAACAAAGCGCGGATAGTCTGTATCTTTCTTGTCATTAGCAAGGAGGTGCCGAGAAAAGTCACTCCCGTCATTCAATGAACGCGCCGGAAGGTTGTCTCTACAATGACCGATATCCTTACCTGAACGATCTCCGTACTCAATTGAAATATCAAAAGGCGCATGCATATTTTTGAGCTCAGCCAACCAACGAATGTATCTCGATGAGAGCATCATGCTTGTTGTATGAATTTGTTGAAGTTTTGATTCAACTTCGTCTGCCTTCATGATGATAGATGAAATCCTTAAAATTACACCTGCAGAAAATCCGAATGTGACGAAGATGTTCCGCCCAATCCAGAAATATGACCTATTCGTTTGATCATCTCCTCTCATATAACTTTTAGACCCTGGAGTGTTCCCTACTCCTTCTCGCAAGCGACAGTACGGAGAAAGTAGCCCTGGTGAAGTCCAGTTCGGTGCCCAAGATGGGATATCATTGTCGTTTCGCTCTTGTATAGGAAAACTTTCGATGTGCGAGAAAGTCTCGAGTGTGTTGATGCTATAGAGAGAGGCAAGGATATGATACCTAGCCAAATCTGCATATACTTCTCTGCATGATTTCGTGTAGTCAATTTCAAGTAGCTTTTGAAGCTCGACACCGCCTTGCGGTACTCCAAGAATAGAACGGTGCGCGAAAAGCATGTCGCGTGGATCGCATACACCAAGACCTCGCCGTGCGACCAAGGTTTTGAGGGCGAGGGTACGAAATTCGTCTGGCTCCCTATAGCGATCTTCAAGACTTTGAATACGTCTTCTTTCGTTCGCCATGTACAAGATTGTCTCCCAATATTCAGCGGCTTTCAGTACCCTTTGGAGCTTCGCTGATGCGATGAATTTGTCCCACCTGATCCTTTTGCAACCACATTGTAGCCACGGATCACGAGAGAATATCAGTTCCTGGTAGATCCATACTCTTGTGAACCAGGGCCGAGTCAGCACACTCTCATAAGGCAAGTTCGTTCCGATCGCTTTCGAGTTTGAACGGACGGATTCAAAAACAAGGTCTGTTTCATTGTTTGATTCGCCGAGATAAATAACAGTATGCTGTGCATTTGCGTACACAAGGTTCATTTGAGCGACCTGGTGGCTCTTCTCTTCGTCATTTTTCTGGTTGATACATATTGCGTCTGCCCAGACCATCCGTATCCTAGTTTTGTCTCGCATATGGCGGAGGGCAGAATCCAGATTAACTGTCACATCAAGCGCCTTTCCATCAACTAGAACTGGCCGGGTGATTGCCGCATCGCCCCAAACATAAGATAGTGCCGTGTAATGGTCTATCATTTCGTCATCATATTGGCTCAGTGAGCCATTAATCAAAGAGCATCTCACTGGTGCTTCGAGATCCTGATGAGGCTCAAGAACCAAGAGCCGGATTATATCGCCGGGTTGTGACAACGGCTGGTACTGATATTGGTCAGAGCCGAGCCTCTCCATGTGAGCTTCAGTCATCTTCAAACCGACACGAACGATGGCGCATTCTATACTCTACTTTGAGGCACCAAAGCTCACAGCCTGATAAGAGTAATCACTCTTTTGCGTGCTTGAGGGCTGAAAGATCAGTACGTTCTTCTTCAGCGGCGGCCTAGCTTCAATCAGCTTCGGGATCAGCCCCCCATAATAACCATGAACCGAGTCTGATGTGATTACTATTAGCTGAAGCACACAGTTCTACAACAAGACCAATGATCTATGCGGCTGAACATCACCGTGTCTCCTATTCGCTCGCCTATCAGAACTGCAGTGCGAACAACATCACACTCGAGCGTCGTCACAACTTGATGAGTAGCCCGTAGAATTACTCCAAAATATATAATTGATTTGTGGAGCTCTATATACACATCGACTTCCAAATCATGTACAATGAACAACAACCACTCGACTTCTCATGCGTGAGAAGTCCTCCACACCAGGACCCGAATCCCCCTTTTTACCCCATATACTCTAAGACACAGTGATGGCAGAGCTACCAGTGCTGTAATAGCCCTCGGTAGCCACAATCATGTAGTTAAACGTTCCCATAGTCATGCCAAGGGCCTTCCATGCTGCGAAATGATTGCCTGTGGTGACGGTACCAGCGACACGCTTGGTGACTCGGACACTCCAGTATTGAGTGAATGTAGCTGTGCCGATAATTGAAGCTGCGTTGGTACGAGTGCTGGTGTAGATGTTATAAACAGAGCCATCAGATGTGACTTGACCCTTGTAGGTTGCTCCCGTGCTGGGATTGTAGGTGCCAAAGGTCTCCACGATATAGTATTCGTGTAGAGGGTTGGTGGTCCATCCATATACAGAGAGGTAGGCGTTTCCAACGGGGGAAAACGTGCCGGCAATCTTTACAGATCTAACGTACAAATTAGTCAAGTGGCTACATGAAATAAAACATGTTGGTACTAACCTAGCACTTCCAGTGGCCCAACCCTTTCCACCGACGAAGTTTCCACCAGTACCCCATTTGACAGTGTATGAACCAAGTGCACCGTTGGTGTAGGTAACAGCCGCACCTCCATCGGTCCAGTAGGAGTAATAGTAGCCACCGCTTGTGCCGGTACCACTTGCAGTCCCACTGCGAGGATCAAGGACTTCTTTTGTTGTTGCTAGCGTTGGTGCAGCACAAACACTGACCGCAGCTGTAAAAGCCAGAAGGAGGGAAGAGAATGAAACCATTTTGGGACTTGAGAGTGTGAAGAATCAAGTGGGTGATGGTTCGAAACTGGGAGATTCTACGGAATAGAGCACTTTATAAAGATATCCATTGACCCACTGAACGACCTCACCGGCCGCAAGGAACGGAGCAAGAATAACCTGCTGAGCGGCCCCTCATGCTTAATCGAGAATCTTAAGTTTAAATCTCCCAGCAATCGTGGCTGTATCGCCTTCGCCGGCACTCTAAATGAATCCGGTAATTGCGTAGGGGTTCATGGGTATTTAGCCGATGCCGCAAAATGGAAGTTCCGGATTGGCCGGACGCATTTGCACATCCAAAAAGGGTTCATGAATCGAATTAAAGTGCCGCCATAAATTCGTTCTCGGTTCGTATTTGGAGTTTTTCTACGGATGGGACCTTTGCCTGAGATCGTGCAGATGGGAGAGGAGAAGATTCATGCAGGCGGATGCGGGGTACATGTTTACCCGGTCCGTGGTGGCCTATAAGGCCTCTCTTATCGACCTGAATTTCCACGAAACGGATGTCTCCTATCTCCAGAAAGAGAAAATTTCAATCAGGAGACCAAGCGGCAAAAAGACATGTGCGTGATTATCTGCTCAAGCTTGATCTTCAACAAAGGCGAAATGCTTCCATCTCCTAGATATTGTCATCTCCCCAAGAGAGACGCGGCAAAAAGCATATGATGAACTTCATGTGAGAAGCAATAGGAAGTGAAATTTTTGCATTTCTGAACAGCGAGAATAGAGCCAAATAGCGAGGCTCGTTGGCTAAGTCGCAAAATAGTATATGTTTAACGTTGTCCAAAAGCTAGATTTTGCCAAGAGTGATGTGCGACTTTCACATGCCCTACGGGAGCAAAAAAACCAGTTTTCTCGACCCAAAACGCCAATTAAAAGAACGACTAAAAATCCTAGTTTTATTAGTCTTAAGGGCATAGAAAACTAATTAGAAAGACAATAATTTGTTTCATTTTGTAACATAAGAAACTTTAAAAAAATGGTATTTTTGTCTATAAAAAGTGGTATTTTAATCTATTAAAAATGGACTTTCTACTATCTAATACTGCCCTAGCTGGCTGGCTGGCTAGAATTGAAGCTGGAATAAGGGGTGGGCACCTGTTTATTACTGTCAAATACTGCCCTGCCTAGCTGGCTAGAATTGAAGCTGGAGTGAGGGGTGGGCACCTGTTTACTACTGTCAAATGCTGCCCTGGCTGGCTGGCTAGAATTGAAGCTGGAATAAGATATTTACTAAGGTAGAATTGAAGGTAGAATAAAAGGTGGGAAGGGGCCGGATACCCGATTCAAAGGTGGGCACGGATTCTAGACTATAAAACGGGGCCCGGGAGAGCGAAACGGGGTCCGGGAGAGTAAAATAGGGTCCGGGAGCCTCTTTTTACCTTAGAAGAATAGAAATCAAGTAGAATACTAACAAAAATACTAGGTTTACTAGTATCCTAGGTCACTTTTGACCCTAGGTCTAGTAAAATAGGACAAAAATACCGATTTTAATAGCAAACTAACCTTGACCCAAAAAATAGGCGCGCAAAAAACGGTTAGTTTTATTGGCTTTTTCCAATAAAACTAGCTTTTTGGGTCAGTTTTACTGAACATTCTGCTCCCGTAGGGATGTGCCCTTATCATTTGAGAGATTGTGGATCTGCTAAAGGCATGAGTTTAGTAATCTTCCATAAGAGCGTTGCCTTGGCTTATGTATGCTTAAAAGCATGTCCTGAATGAAACTACAGTGATTTCATTTCACCAATTAAAAAGTTTAGTTTACAAGTGTAAGATTAACTAATGGGATGGGTGTTCGGGAATGGTTCTCTAGCAGAAGACAGCCGGCGCCACATGGGCGTTCTCATATACGGCTAGCATAAAATTCACAGCACCGAAAACGAAGTAATCGGAGTTGCGTGAGAAGTTCTTTAACTAAAAAAACGTGATGTTCCTGCCTCGAATTGAGAAGCGCTAGACTGAGAAAATGGTTGGTATGTATAAAAATAATCGCTAAGATGGTCCAGAAATGATGAGATTGTGAGAAAAATAGAAGAGAAGTCATTCAATAGACTTACATGACTTTAGTCATGCTTATTTTACGGTGTTCGTGCGGTTTTCCCAATGTGAAAACTCCTCCAGTCGAAAATTATCCTGCGTTTTCAACATCAGCACAAGTCTTCAAGGTATGGACAGCTGTCTCTGTATGACTACTTTGGTGCGTGCTAATTTCATCGATTTCTAATACCTTATGCCCAACAATTATAATAGAAGGACCGTTCTCGAAGGTGCGTAAGGACCGCAAACGCACACAATATCCGTACGGTATTCCCGTTATGAAAACGCCTTCCAATGCATTTGGTACCATTCGCTGCCAGTCCCCAACGCCATGTCAATCCATGATATTGACAGTATAACAAGCCTGCAAAAAATACACGGATCGGAGCCGAATTATTCAGTCAGAGCGGTACCAGAGTTTTTCTTGTAGAACTCCTCCTTCCATTCCTTTGCACATTTCTCTCTCTCTTCGGCTTCCTCTGCATAAAGATCCCAATCATCTTCTCCTAGGTCGCTAGTCTCTGCCCACAGCTTCTCAAATTCAGCATCGCTGGCGGCTTGAAGAGCATCGCTTGCACTTGCAGCGCCTCGGATGGGTACCGTCGTTCCCTTTGGAGTCGCCCACGCATTCTCTCGCTGTCGCTTGTGTCTCTCCCGATCCTCCTCAATACGCTGCTCGATCTGTTTCTTGTCTAATCGTTGTGGTAAACCGGCAGTCTTATTGGGTCTAGGGGTGGAAGCGCTCGAGGCAGTTGGAGCAGTCACCGGGGACGAAACGATATGGGCATCGCCCGTATCTCGCTCTCGGAGTAGTTCCTCAATCTCGGATACCGTTTGTTCAAGTAGAAAGGTTTTGGTTTGTAGAGCTTGAAGGACCCTTCGTACCACTTTCACATTCGCCGCCCCCGACCCGTCCTCCGGTGCAACTGCATCAACAATTCGAAGGATGTCGCGTTGCATCATGCGAATATAGTCAATGTGGTTCTCTCTCAAGGCCATTTCGCAGAGGTGCTCGAGGAAATACATGATATTGGCGCGATTGTTCATCGAGTTCTGGGACTGCCTGTGTTAGTGCGATTTCTACTTCCTAAAGCTGCGACACTCACCCGCTCAAGTTGCTCAATGATACAGCTGTGCAAATCCTCGTCCATATCCCTATACTTGATCGCATATTGCGCCGTCTTCGTAGCACTCGTCACACTGGCATTCAAGTTCGCCAGCAAGGCCGTGAAGCGAACTCGAACCTCGAAGGGATCCATCGCGCTCTTTGTGGCGGAGCCGCCGTGACCGCGCTCTGGAATAGGGACGTAGTTTCGCGCGGACTTCGTAGGGGTCACCTCATCTCCAGAAAATGTACCGTACGGCCGTGGAGTCTTGAACGGACGAGCATTGAAGCCGAAGCCCTGGTTGGACATTTTGTAGATGCTAGCCTGAAACCGTAAGGTGCCGGGGAATCTTCGGTTTGAGTGGGTAATTTTTATGGAGGGGGATAGCCTTGTGCAGAGGGGAACGTCCGGATTCTTACTCGAATTGTATTGCCAAAGACAAATTTGACGGACAAGATGGCTTTGAATGGGAAACAAGACTCAGAGATGACTCTGACAGTATTGGGCTGTGGTAAGAATTTGAGACCTATTTTCGTCGCATTGCTTTTGTTGTTCTCTGTGTTGTTTTTGTACAAGTGCGAGATCGGATGAGCAAGGCTGACTTCACGATGAAAAGGGACCATGGGCATTGCAATTTTGTCGGGTATACTGTCTTCACTATACGACCTGCAAAGCCCTAAACCAAATCTCCTTCTTCAGTCCCAATCAGGCACTTCGACACCAGCAGAGGAGGCCCCAACACGGCTACCTTCTCGATTCATAGCCTGCGTTCGACGACCAGAGTCTGCAAAGAAGGTTAAGCAAGCGCTACTAGCACATCTCAAGGCTGTCAAAATTGTCCAGAATGACAATGTGGCTGCTTGCCAGGAAGGAGATATCATCCTTCTAGGTTGCAAGCCATATATGGTCAACGACATCTTGGCTGTAGATGGGATGAAAGATGCGTTGAAGGGCAAGCTATTGATCAGCATCTGTGCTGGTGTACCAGTTGAGCAGATCCAAAAAGGCATTTACGGCGAAGCAGTGCCGGGGAAAGAATATGACTGCACAGTCGTGCGCGCAATGCCAAATACTGCCTCTGCTATAAAGGAATCAATGACCGTCATCGCAACATCAGTTCCTCCTCTCTCGGCAGAAACCTCTAGTCTTGTTACGTGGATCTTCAGGCGCATTGGAGATGTCGTACACCTCCCTGCTAGCACAATGGATGCCTCAACCGCGCTCTGTGGTTCTGGACCCGCTTTCTTCGCTCTGATGCTCGAAGCAACGATTGATGGTGCAGTCGCAATGGGTCTTCCACGAGCAGAGGCACAACGCATGGCCGCACAGACTATGAGAGGAGCTGCTGGACTAGTCCTTGCTGGAGAACACCCAGCATTGTTGAGGGATAAGGTTAGCACCCCAGGAGGATGCACGATTGGTGGGCTGTTGGTTTTAGAGGAAGGCCGAGTTCGTGGTACCGTTGCAAGAGCCGTGAGAGAGGCTACTGTAGTTGCAAGTCAGCTTGGCAAGGGTGTTCAAGGTGTAAATGGTACTCGTTTTTAGACAAAAGTTCCAATCGAAGTAATTAGCATTTTGCCAAAGTACTCAAGACACCATCTGCCGTTCGTTAATCGTTGTGGTATATTCTACAATCCACTGCTCTGAGGTTTCATATTCCTTGCTATGCTATCGGATTTTGTGTTTGGGAGTGTACCCTACTTAGCAGACTTTACTTGGTAATAATATGGGAAAGCGAATCTTACTGTAAACAAAGCGTCATCGTACAGTAATTTTATGCTAAATTCTCGCTTTGTTCTCTTTTTATAGAACTCTGTAAGTAAGAGATGATGTATTTAACAGTGTATTAGTGTGTCTTACCTACGGGGAAGAGTTGTGGGAGGTCCTAAGCTGGCGGCACCAGAACCTGAGATGGGACCGATCGAGATAGACAAAACAGAAGTAAATGCTTTTGCACAAAGCCAAAAAAGTTTTTCTCGCCACAACTACTAGCAGTGGCATGTCTTTTGCTTATATAGATTTTATAACATAAGCAAAGTCTATAAATACATGCTTTGCTCTTTGGAGTATTTATGTGTCAGAACTAACACTTCTTAGATGTCACAAAGGCTCCGAGAGAATTCTAGGCCATCTTACTATAGTGGCTCAACAGCAACGCATTTCTGACTCCTCGATTCATTAAAGGTGCCAGACGAAAACACTGATACAGTCATAAATTACCCAGGACATGGACATATATGCAGCCTCCCATCAATTTTAAGGGGAAATGCTTCCTTTGGGTTAAGATCCAGCCAGACACATTCCTCTAAACATTTAACGCAATTCAAAGCAAATCATTCCTCGCATATAAATCTTGGAGGAAGAACCGAGGTTTGATTCACTGAGTGCATTCAACTGACATTGTATTGGAAAAGTTGAGAGATCAGTGGCTTAAGGTCGATATGGAACAGAAAATTTCAAATGCGACACACCCTCAGAGAGATCGAGCACATATTGGTCAGGTGTGCCGATTTGAATGCTTCAGTAAGCAAATGTTATGTATGATAGGGTATTCGACAACCATGTTGATGTCGGATTTACAATTAACGTCAAAACCACATATCTGCATGTGGAAACATTTGGTAGTCGTTCACATCAAGACCGTGTAATTAATCCAAGTGATTATGTTCCTCCACACAAATAATCTGAGACGATATCCAGTCATTCGGTGGGGCGAGCAGTAGATTTTGTACACTCTTCTTGTATCAATACACTTCTTCCCATATCTCCAATCCATCCATCGTACATTTACTCTCCTTACTCCATTGTAACAACACCGCCCAAGCCCTTGAGCAGTGAAATGATCTTTTCAGCCTCCTCCTTTGGTACACCTTCCTTCATCATCTTGGGTGCGCTTTCCACGAACTTCTTGCTGTCCACCAAACTCAGCCCCATCATGCTCTTAATTTCCTTGATGATCTTAGGTTTTGCGCCCGCCTCGAAGGACACCAGCTTCAGGTTGAAAAGAGTCTTCTCTTGTTGTACAGGTGCAGCTTCTTCCTCCTCGACAGGTGCAGCGGCCGGAGCAGCTGGCCCAGAAGAAAATCCTCCCATTGGCATGTCAGGGATGTTGAGTCGTGCCTGAATGGCCCATTAGAAGATGCTCTTTCTTTCCACAGACGACCCAAATTCATACCTTTAAGCTTGAAACCAAGTCTGCAGTCTCCAATAGTGTCAATTGACTGATCTGGTCCACAATACCGGCCACCTTTGGGTTGATAGCTTCAGTTGATGCCCATCGCCTCGTTGGTTGTTGATTCCTTCGCTGTACCAGGCACGTCGTTGAGCTTCGAATAGCAGCGGATGATCGCAGAGAGCGGACACAGCTTCGAGCCGCATATTGGCAAGTTAAAGACATGATTGATTGAGTGGGCGCGGGTGTTCGTGTGATATGAACGTTGCTGTCCCGAAGTTCGTGTTTTTGGAAAATGGTGCATCGGCAGGAAGATAATCCGGACCGTGCCTTCCTGGTCTGTGCTCTTGAGCCGTTTAGCAGAAGCTCCAAAAAAAAGTTTAAGCTGCCTCGGAAAATCTTCAGTCGAAGATGGATGCAAATTGAAGCAATACTTCATGCCCAGCATATAAAAATGGCCGACACCAATGGAAACACGAATGGGCACCACGCTGTCTCTCAGGCTTCGAGTGGCTTGGGAGAACTGCCTGACGAAATACTCGAAATCATAGCGCTGGAAAAATCGCCCCAATTCCTCAATGCGCTTGCCGAAGCAGCTCTAAAACCGGCGTCAACATTGCCACTTTTTACGCACTACGAGACCGTTTTCGCAGATACATGTGCTAGATGGGTTGAAGGAGGCAGAGGAAAGAGGCAGAGGAATGAGGTTATTGAGGGGTTTGCACGAATAATCTCACTTGCGCCCCACCTCTCTACCTTTCTCGAAAAATACATAAGAATGACCTCCTCGGACCATGCGCTGGAAGGGACGATATTTTCATTATGGAGTACTAATTCTGGAGCTGAGCTGGATATTATCTGTCTGCAGCGAATACTACTTGCTTCTCTTCGATTGATCAACTTTAATCAACACATCTTTTCTAAGATGATATCCGGCTCGAAGATCCAAAGTTATTTTCAACATACAGATAGAGCGGTCCGGTATATTGCTGTGCGTATATTCTGTCGGATATGCTTCGCTTCTGACCTGAAGCTGGAGGCTATGCTCGACGAGCATGTTGGAAAGACGGAGGCAGTAATGGGAGATTACGATGGGAAATTTGAGGACTTTGGATTTTTATCCTTACTCGAAGAAAATAGGCTTAAGGATGCACAAATTGCTGTGAAGGAAAGAGAATCGCAACAGAGCTCGAGAGGTCATAATTTGGCTGGGCTTTCTGAACTGGTATCTAAGCAGACCGGCGTTCTACTACCAAGACCTAATGGACATCCCACTCGGGCATCCAATATGGTTCCTACAACGACAACTTGTGCGAATATGGAAATATTTGCAAAGGCACTTTTGTCGACCTCACCCATCCTTCTTCATGGCCTCGCTGGCTGTGGGAAAACATCTCTGGTAAACGAATTTGCGCGGGAGCTTGAGGTGGACTCAGATATGGTTACTCTGCATTTGAATGAGCAGACCGATGCGAAGATGTTAATAGGCATGTACGCAACAGGATCTACGCCGGGGTCATTCACATGGCGCGCTGGAGTCCTTACCACGGCTGTTAGAGAGGGCAGATGGGTTTTTATCGAAGATCTTGATCGAGCACCAAACGATGTCATTAGTGTAATTCTTCCCTTGATTGAGCGAGGAGAGTTGCTCATCCCAAGTCGTGGTGAAGTTATCAAGGCAGGACCCGGTTTCAAGCTTCTCGCCAGCATTCGGACGTCACTTAGTGTTACAGGCCAGGAACAGCCTCCACCAGTTCACATGCTTGGAGCCCGACTGTGGCAACGCGTTCCCGTCAAGATGCCCACCCAAGACGAATTTCGCGAGATAATCCATGGAAGCTATCCAATCCTACATCAGTTTCTACCCGAGATTATTGCCGTGTACAGTAGGCTCTATTCCGTGTCCCAGAGACCATCATTCGCATCAAGGAGTCGGACCTCACTCGGTCGCCCAATTAGTCCTCGAGATCTCCTAAAATGGTGCAGAAGACTTGACTCTACCTTGCTCGCTGCCGGGTCGAAGATTGGCAGTGAACCGATCAACGAGACCACGAGATACGCGATGTTTCTTGAGGCTACAGATTGCTTTGCCAGCAGCCTACAAACAGAAGAATCCCGCCACTCAATAATCTCAGCCATTGCGGAAGAGATGCACATCGATCCTCAACGCGTGCGGCACTTTATCGATGCCCATATCCCCAAGTACGAAGAGAGTGAAACTCATCTGACTATTGGGAGGGTACGCTTACTGCGCCGAGGTACGGGCCGTGTAGCTAAATTCCAGAAGAAGTCGAGACCTTTTGCAAACACCACTCATGCGAAGCGTCTCCTTGAACAAGTCAGTGTCGCTGTCAAGATGGCAGAACCAGTTCTCCTTGTTGGAGAAACAGGTATTGGAAAAACCACTGTAGTCCAACAGCTGGCGGATACTTTAGGTCACAAGCTGACTGCTGTCAATTTATCTCAACAAAGCGAGGTTGGAGATCTGCTGGGTGGCTTCAAACCTGTTAACGTGAGATCCCTAGCTATTCCCCTTAAGGATGAGTTTGACGACCTATTCGCATCTACTGGCATTTCCGTGAGCAGAAACCAGAAATATGTCGATCAGCTGAGTAAGTGTGTAGCTAAGGGTCAATGGAACAAAGCTTCCAAACTGTGGCGAGAAGCTCCAAAGATGTTTGAAAGAATTGTTTCAGAGCTGGCAAAGAAAGACGCTGCTTCCCGCTCTGCGGACGAGCAGCCCATCAAACGTCGGAAGACCGAGTCAAGATTGCAATCATTGTTGGAGTTGAAACCGCGATGGGAAATCTTTTCTCAAAGCTTGGATCAGTTCGACGTGCAACTTTCAGGAGGCTCCAAAGGCTTCGCTTTCACATTCATCGAAGGAAACATTGTGAAAGCAGCACGAAATGGAGACTGGGTGCTGTTAGATGAGATCAATCTTGCCTCACCCGATACGCTTGAAAGTATTGCAGACCTGCTCCATAGCGGCGCAGGTGGTGCACCGTCAATCTTACTTTCGGAAACTGGAGAGATTGAGAGAGTGAAGGCACATCCAAACTTCCGAATATTTGGTGCTATGAATCCTGCTACCGATGTGGGGAAACGAGACCTTCCAATGGGGCTGCGATCTAGGTTTACAGAGATCTATGTCGAGAGTCCAGATAGAAATTTGGACGACCTACTTGGTGTCATCAAAGCATATCTCAAGGGTACGAGTAGCAAGGACGATCGCGCAGCTCATGATGTTGCACGGTTGTATATCAACACAAAGCGTTTGGCCGATGAGAAGAGGCTGGTGGACGGGGCAAACCAGGTTCCGCATTTTAGCCTGCGAACCCTCACCCGGGTTCTGAGTTATGTGATTGAGATAGAGCCTCTCTATGGGTTACGACGGGCATTGTATGAAGGATTTGCGATGGGATTCTTGACTCTGCTCAATCGAGATTCCGAGCAAATGCTAATGCCGCTCATCGACCATCACCTACTCGAAGGACACGGCAATGCCAAATCCATGCTCTCGCAGACCCCTAAGCACCCGGAAGATGGAAAGCAATACGCTCGGTTTACCAGCAAGGCCAAAGATCGCCAATATTGGCTGCTTCAGGGCATGGAACAATCCCAAGTGCAAGCTCACTACATTAGAACGCCTTCAGTTGAACGCAACATGCTGAATCTTGTTCGAGCAACATCAACTCGACGTTTCCCAGTCCTTGTTCAGGGACCGACGTCTTCCGGAAAGACAAGTATGATTGAGTACCTGGCAAAGTTTAGTGGCAACAAGTTCGTCCGAATCAACAACCACGAACATACAGATCTGCAAGAATATTTGGGTACTTATGTCTCTGGATCAGACGGGCAACTACGATTCCAGGAAGGCCTTCTTGTCCAAGCTCTGCGTCAAGGTCACTGGATCGTTCTTGATGAGCTCAATCTAGCCCCGACTGACGTCCTAGAAGCCTTGAATCGACTGCTCGACGACAACCGTGAACTCCTTATTCCAGAGACGCAAGAAATTGTTCGTCCACATCAGAATTTCATGCTTTTCGCTACTCAAAACCCACCAGGATTGTATGGTGGACGAAAAACTTTGTCACGCGCATTCAGGAATCGCTTTTTGGAATTGCATTTCGATGATATCCCACAAGATGAATTACAGCAAATCCTAGAATACAGAAGCCAAAAAGTAGCACCTTCTGACTGCAAGAGGATAGTTGACGTATACAAAGAGCTCTCGACTTTACGTCAATCGAGCAGACTGTTCGAACAAAAAGACAGCTTTGCTACTTTGCGAGATTTATTTAGGTGGGCTTTAAGAGATGCCGAGAACAGGGAACAGCTTGCAGCCAATGGCTATATGCTCTTAGGAGAGCGAGTTAGGAATCCACAGGAAAGACTCGCCGTGAAGAACGTTATCGAAAAAGTAATGAAGGTCAAGATCGATCCAAGTGTCCTTTATGACGCGGTCCTGTCTCCCGAGATCAAGGCATACAATGCAACATCTAATTTACAAGGAGTTGTCTGGACAAGTGCTATGCGACGGCTTTATGTTCTTGTTGCTCATGCTTTGCGGAACAACGAACCAGTGCTTCTTGTTGGAGAGACTGGATGCGGCAAAACTACAGTGTGCCAGATGCTAGCGGAGGCCTTTGAGAAAGAACTACATATGGTCAATGCACATCAGAATACAGAGACCGGAGACCTCATTGGTGCACAGAGACCTGTGCGAAATCGTGCAGCAATATCGGAACAGTTAAAACTGGACATTATTGAAGCGCTTCGTCTCTTCGGTAGTGTTGATCCCAGTGCCGAAGACATTGAAGCGCTAACAACTCTGTATAACGATCTCCCTGCGGCATCAAAACAACATGTCCCGGAAAATCTTCACATTCGGATCCAAGATGGCCTGCGTAAAGCGAAGGCTTTGTTTGAATGGTCGGACGGTAGCTTGGTTCAGGCTCTGAGAGATGGTCAATTCTTTTTGTTGGATGAAATCTCTCTAGCTGATGACTCTGTTCTGGAAAGACTTAACTCGGTGCTCGAGACCCAGAGAACTATCCTGCTTGCAGAAAAGGGTATCACAAACTCATTTGTTGAGGCTGCCGACGGATTCCAGTTCTTTGCCACTATGAACCCAGGAGGTGACTACGGAAAGCGAGAATTGTCACCCGCACTACGAAATCGTTTCACCGAAATTTGGGTTCCGTCTCTATCAGAACATGAAGATGTGTTTCAGATCGTCGAATCCAAGTTGCATAAAAGCTTCAAGCCTTTCTCGACGGCGATGGTACACTTCGCGGAGTGGTTTGGACAAACCTATAGGTCGTCATCTTCCACATCGATATCTGTCCGTGATGTGTTGGCATGGGTGAAATTTATAAACGGCTGCACTTCTTCCGATCCTTATTTTGCAGTCCTGCATGGAGCGGCGATGGTTTACATTGATACCTTGGGTGCGAACCCAGCTGCGTTACTCGCTATCAACCCGGACAGCATCCACCAGGAGCGAGAAAAATGTCTGCGCCAACTCAGTTCGCTCTTGAAACACGATGTGAACCAAATATACTCAAAACCCACAACCTTCGTAAAGGACGAACATTCGCTGGCTGTTGGAGACTTTGCAATATCAATTTCTGGCTCAACTGATTCTGAGCCTAGCTTCGCGTTCCAGGCACCCACTACAAAGTTGAATGCTATGAGAGTCATCCGTGCACTTCAAGTACAGAAGCCAATCCTCATTGAAGGAAGTCCCGGTGTTGGGAAGACAACACTTATCGCAGCACTGGCCAAAGTCTGCAACAAACCACTTACGAGAATCAATCTTTCCGAGCAGACAGATCTGATGGATCTGTTTGGATCCGACGTTCCGGTTGAGGGCGCGGAAGCTGGTCATTTTGCGTGGCGCGATGCGCCCTTCCTTCAAGCGATGCAGCAGGGAGAATGGGTTCTACTTGATGAGATGAATCTGGCATCGCAATCTGTCCTTGAAGGATTGAATGCTTGTCTCGACCATCGTGGAGAGGTCTACATCTCCGAGCTCGACCAGACCTTCAAGCGTCACCCGAATTTCTCTGTCTTTGCAGCACAGAACCCTCATCACCAAGGTGGCGGGAGAAAGGGACTACCAGCCTCCTTCGTCAACCGATTCACTGTTGTTTATGCTGATGTTTTTAGGACCGATGATCTTCAGTTGATCTGCAAACACAATTTCCCAGCGATTCCAGACGAGTTAGTCGCCACTGTGATCACTTTCGTCTCTCAACTCGAGGACGAGATTGTCCACAAGCGCAGATTTGGCTTACAAGGCGGACCTTGGGAATTTAACCTTCGTGATATTCTTAGATGGCTGCAGTTACTCAGCTCATCTGCACCACTTCTCTCTGGTGCGAAACCAGCAGACTTTTTGAACCTAATATTTCGGCAGAGGTTCAGAACTGCCAACGATCGCCAGGAGCTCGACAGGGTATTCGCAGAGGTCTTTCAAACCGACGTTCCTTTCCGGCACTTCTTCCATAATATTAGCAAGTATGCTTATCAGGTTGGTCTCGCATATATGCCTCGAGATTCTTTAGCGCAACGCCTTGAATTCCCTAGACTTGATCCTCTCAACCGGCTCTCAGAGATCGAATCAGTCATGACTTGCGTGCAACAAAACATCCCCTGCATTTTAGTTGGATCGTCTGGGTCAGGGAAGACTACGATACTTGAGCACATTGCGGCTGCGAGCGGAAGGTCGCTCACCGTATTCCCTCTCAATGCCGATATCGATACTATGGACTTGGTAGGTGGGTTCGAGCAAGTTGATCCTCAAAGGGCAGCAAGTGCTTTCCTGCAACAAATGCTTGCTTTCATGAGCCGTAAGGTTCTCGGATCTCTACCAGCTGAGCTTCCCAACGAAGCAATATCAATTCTCCAATTCCTACAGAACGGAAACCCTTCTTCCCAATCAACATTTTCGTTCTTGGCTGAAAATCTTCTTCTCTTACAACAAAAGACATCCCTTCCAGAATTCGGAGAGTTGGCAAGTACATGTCAACAGTTTGCTCGATCGACTATGGTTCTCGAAAACGCTCGATTTGAATGGGTCGATGGCATTCTTGTGAAAGCCTTAGAAGAAGGTAAATGGTTGGTCCTGGATAATGCAAATCTTTGCAGTGCTTCAGTTCTTGACAGATTGAACTCCTTACTCGAACCAAATGGTTATCTCAGCATCAATGAGCACTGTGGTCCCGATGGCCAGGCTAAGATTGTGAGACCACATCCCGACTTCAGAATATTTTTGACCATGGATTCGAGATTTGGGGAACTGTCAAGAGCAATGAGAAATCGCGCGATTGAGATATTCCTTGGCCCAATCTCGAATGATGAATCAATGGACATGGTTGAGCTAGCACTACGACCTGAAGCGACAGTGCAAAGATTCCGTAACCTACTGGAGATGACTAAACAGTGCACCGACTTGGATATGGATACTGCTCAGCTGATTCAGTCGGTTGCTTTCGATAACCTATCGTGGTCTGACATGGCAGCACTGCCCCGTTTCCTCGATCTTGCCAAGCAAAGCTACCCAACTCGCCAAGCTTCAACGCACTTGCTTTTTGACGCGTTCATGGAGATATATCAAGACCCAGCGAATCAAACTTGGAGAACAGAGATAGGAAATATGCTGGGTACATTGGCAGCGAAGAGTAGTCTGGGACCAGCGGGCTTTCGAGACGCACAGGTTAGTGACCGTGCAGTCCTTTTCATAGACATGAATGTACTGATAGCTTCAAAGATTATTCATCCCCTTCAGAACTCTCCCTTGGTACCACTTCTTGTGTCTTCCCAGGGCTCGGAACAGGTTTACTGGCTAGCGACAATCTTTGAGCTTCTGATTGAGATATTCAAAGCCTCTGATGCACAAAAGTCCCAAGCAACAGAAATTGAAACCTTGAAACCAAGTCGAATGAATAGATTACAAAGATCTCTAATCAAAGACCGAGTATCTGCCGTTGCTAAGGATTCAACCGCAAATGTTGCGCTATTTCTGGGCAACACGTTATTGGTGTTAAAGACTTATCTGCAGACCCATACCGCCGAATCACCAACTTGGAAGGTGCAGAAGAAGGCATTTGCCTCATTGCTACGATATTGGTGGGATACTTTCAATCTCGTTACATCAAAACAGTTCGAAGAGGCCACTTTCCAAGCCCATTTGGCCATCGGAATGGATCTACTACCCCATCTGATTGCAATCGACTCCTTTGGCCACAACGACGTTATTCAACACTTCAATCGCAGCCTTCACCAGGATTTCAAGGCCGGTTTCCAGCTAACGACTGGATTAAGCATGGAAATCATGTGGAAGAACCTTCGACCACAGATTATCTCAAGTCGTCTTGCAATGGAACATTTGGTACAGATGGAACAGCTATCAATACGCTTCGACGCATTGAAGTGGAAAATATCAATTTCCGTTTCAGAGCTGAGTACCATCAAGATGTCGTTGGTGAAGGCCTACCAAACCATGCTCACTGGTGTTGATGCTACCGAACTGATTGAGACAGTCACCATAGAAATCAAGAAATTGGAGAGCAGGATGGGTAGAGACGAAGACAGCCTTACTCCGTTCCTCACAGCTCAGTTTGAGGCTCTGCGCCAATACCAGACTCTTGAGATCATGAGATCTGGTTCGAATGGTGGTGTTAGTAAGGATATCACGATCCTTGCCAATCATCCAACAACATCAGAGATGCGTTTGACTACCGCAAGCGAATCATCTCGGCTAATGCAAACTGTTGACTCTTTCTGGGGCACAGGTGCAGGACTTACCCCCATCGCAAGTACCTTAGTCTCCGAAATGCTTCAGAAAATGAATGATATCAGCGAAGTCGATCTCAGATCACTGAAACTATTGGAATCAGAGCTTCCTATTATGGGAGAGAGACTTGCGCGATTAACGACAGACTTATGCCGTGACCAGGTTGCCGATCTCAACAGTGTGCTATCAAAGATGGTTTTTGAAGTCCTTGCCATGCACGACGTACCCTTGCCAGTGGCTCCTTCGGAATTGTCACACTCGCTTCGTTCACTTATTGAGCCAACAGGCAACCTCTTCACGCCAAACTTGCCGGCAATGGATTGGATTCAGCAAAGCTTGTTTGTATCAGAAGCACCATCATACTTTCAGAATGAGCTATCAGGAAAAATTGGCCACAGTTTGATTGCCATATCTTCTGCCGAGACACACAGGTCTCATGAGCTCCAGTTTTCATCCCTGGCATGGATCAATTTTGCCATCGGCTGTCTTGCTCTTTACGTCCCGGATCGAGCCTTTGATCCCGATAAGAGACAGCGCTTGGAGCTTCAAAGATATGAGACGGCAAAAAATGGACTGGAACAGAAACTTGCAGCTCTTAAACAGTTTGAAGCACATTTTTCAGGTCAAAGTTTTAATCTCCGTTGTCAATTGCTAGAGGAGGAAATTTCTGAGTTAGGCGATTCTCCTCGCATCCTGCAAGAAATCTACAGGCCGATCAAATCAGAAATGGAGCAGCTGCAAGGAGAGTTTAGTAACCTTTTGAAGACAATTGTGCTGTCGGATATTGCTTCGATTTCAACTCAATACTTTCAGAGCGGGGACGAGGTTTTGTTACAGCAGCTCCGCCTGACACAAAATAACGTCGCTCAAATAGTTCGCAGACTCTCTGACCGGTTCATTGCGTACAGAGATTTGACTTCTCCGGTTATTAATATGCTTCGATGTTTACAGGTTGGGCTTTCTCTTGCTGCCCTCGCTTCACCAAAGTCGACGCCCAACCGTACAGCATCTTTATCCTTGAGCAAAATGACGCCATTCTTAGGGGGAAGTCCAATTGTTCAGAATGAAGAGAGAGACTATGGCCGCTCTGTCGATTATTTGAACGTAATTGCAACTACGGTAGCCACTGAGAACTTGGATTCGTTTTCGCCTCATGCCCGAAGTGGACTTCTCAAAGCATTCCACAGTTATTACGACCAGTGGGCAGAACGTCTGGAATCTGACCGTGTTGAGGCTGAATCTAAGACTGGTCTCTATCGATTCAGAGGCAGTGCCGAAGATGAAGAAGAGGACGATCAAGCGCAGTTCAATGATCTATTCCCAACTTACGAGGAGTCGGAGGATTCTTCCGACAACCCTGCCAAGAATTCTCCATCAACTGTAGTGCGAGATACATCGGTAGAAATCACCAAAGTCCATGCCGAGATATTTCTGGGTGGTATGACGGCTTCGGGAAGCTTGATGCAGTTGATCCGAAACACATCACGGAGAATTGGCTCTATTCACGACAGAGAAGCTGGACCGAATGAGCAGAGAATCACACCCGCCCTTCTTCCTGGAGCACTTCTAGTACTCAGTGATCAAATCGATGCCTTAAGCCCAGCAGCAGTCACATCTGATTCGTATAATTTCTACACCGACTCAAACCTTCCTGAAGCTCGAATGCTGGTTGCACTGGTTCACCGAATTCAGTCACGCTTCCGTGAACTTCAAGCAGTTGATGAAATTGGTCATATGCAGCCATTAGAAGATGTGCTCATTTCGTGCAGAGAACTTATCCAATTCCGCCACACCGAACCTCTCGCGAAGATTATAACTAAGGTGGAAAGGGTCCATAACTTTCTGTATGAATGGCAATTTGGAGGTTGGGCAAGTCGTGCCAATTCGGCACTTCCTCAATATGACGATCTGACAGCTACGATTGTGAACTGGCGCCGACTTGAGTTGGCGACTTGGGCCAAGCTCTTCGATATGGAGACTAAGCAATGTGATGATGATGCACGATCGTGGTTCTTCATTGCATACAAAGTTGTCATTGCAGCACCACTGCACATGTCAGAATCACCTGCGGAGCTACAAGACTATGCCCAGAAGCTGCTCAAGGACCTCGAAATCTATTTTTCCTCCGCAATCCAGGGTCAATTTTCTCAACGACTGCAGCTACTAAAGCAGTTATTGAAGCACCTCGAGATAATTTGCATCGACCTGCCGGCTTTGACTGTTATTCACACAGGTTTATCAAATTTCATATCTCTCTATTCAAGGTATGAAAAGCCGGTCCAAGAAAGTCTCAAAAGAGGACGAGCATCTTTAGAAAAAGCTATGAAAGACGTAATCCTCCTTGCCAGCTGGAAAGATACGAACATTGTTGCTTTGAGGGACAGCGCCAAGAGATCTCATCATAAGTTATTTAAGATTGTCCGGAAGTTCAGATCTCTTCTCGGACAACCTATGGAATCTGTTCTAAAGCAAGGACTACCAGATGAAGCTTCACATGATTCCATAAGTAGTTACGATGCGCCAGCACCTTTCCCAAGTGTTTCACTCTCAGCACTCGCCCATTGTGCATCTACGGTACCGAACTGGTCTAAGAAGAGCAAGCGTTTCGTCAACGTTTCTAAGACTGTGAGCATCATGGCTGATGCTGGTGCGATTCCAGAATTTGTTGTTGAGAGTTCAGTCTACCTTGACTCCTTCCTTTCAAATATCATCAATTCAACGATAGAGCTTCAGAAAGCTACCCCGTCCATCCTAAGCGACGATAACAAAGACACCGTCAAACATCTCAAGTCTCGAAAGCGCAAACTCTTTGCAGATACTTTAAAAGAACTTCGTCAAATGGGTATCAAATACAATCTGGGAGCCAATGCACTTGCAAATCAAGAATCGCTGTCTCTTGTGCTTGCAACTGTCGGTACCCTACCTGGAGAATTCATCGGGGGTTTGGAATACTATTTCCAGAAATCAGTAGAGATTGCCCCCAGAGTTCGTGATGCAGTTCGCCAACACTCCGAAGATCTTAGCAGTGCAGAAGTTGCCCGAAGCACGGGTTTCTTGGAAGGCATTCTTCAAGCCGTTATGGCACAGAGGAACAACTTGTCAGGTGCATTCTCTAGCAAGAAAAGTCTTGAGACATTGCTACGTCTGACTGAAGGACTCTGGGCTCCCGATAATTATGGAATCAAAGCTGCCAAGTATTCCTCCAACCATGAGACGGTCCTTCGATGGGTGCCAAACATTCTATCTGCTGCTGCAGAATTGATCAAGGTTCACTCCAAGCTCGGAAAAATCGAGTCGAAAGATATCCAAGACAACCTTTTCTCATGGCAGGATCGCTTCTCCGATTTCACAAGACGATGGGACAAGTTGGTTGGGCTGCCTAACAGTGTTTTGTCTACTAATTGCCTCACCCTTCTAATGGAACTTGACGAAAGTGCCCTGCAACTTAAAGATGATCTTTTGCACATGAGCGAGGAACGTCCAGACCTCGACTTCATTCTCAATCAGATCCTGCCTTGGCTCAAGATTTCGTCGTCCGCTAATGCGCATACTCCCAAGACCACAACAATCAGCCAGTTAGATCAGAAGCTATCGATTCTATGTGACTACATTCTCGTAGCCATCGAGAAGCACAAAACATCAATTTCGGAACTCCCGACCTCGACAGAAGAGCCGACTTGGTTTGTCAAGAACGAGGCGCATCTGTCAGAATCAATCAAAGCCCTCCATTGCGATGATGTTGCCCGGCAAATTGAAGAAGCCTTTGAGCTCCTTCGAAGCGCTAATCTCGAAGATGACAATATAAGCAAAACAGTTGGTGCTCTCTTTGCTGTCACGCTACCCATTTTGCAGCAATACTTCAACACAATAGAGACTGCAATTGTAAGATATGGTCAACTTCACCGTGCAACTTGCAAGATGTCCTATATTCTCTCCAAGAATTTCATCCAAATTGCTGCACAGGGATTCTGTACTCCTTCTGAGAAATCATCAGCGCAAGATGGGCAGACAGAGAAACTTGAAGGTGGCACAGGCCTCGGTGATGGCGAAGGAGCAGAAGACATCAGCAAGGACATTCAAGAGGATGAAGATCTTGATGATTTGGCTCAAGAGCCGAATACCGAGAAGGGTGATATGGAGGACGAGAAAGACGCGGTTGATATGGCAGATGGCGAGATGGAAGGCGAGATGGGGGATGCCGAAGAGAAAGGTGACGATGAAGAAGGGTCTGGTGACGAAAGTGGCGATGAGAAGGACATCGATGAGGAGGCAGGCGATGTCGATGATTTAGATCCAACCGCTGTAGATGAGAAAATGTGGGATGGTGATGGAGAACAGGCTGAGAAAGACCAGGAAGGTGATGATTCAAAGGGCAAGCAGAATAAAGATGAGCAAGTTGCTGCCCAGGAAAATGACAAAGAAGCACCCGAAGGCGAAGACGGTGAGGAGGAAGAGATGGCTGGTGCTGAGCAAGGCGAAGAGATCAAGCAAGACGAGGTTGAAAAGCACGATCCTCATGCCCAAGAAGGCGAGGCTCTGGATTTACCAGAGGATATGGATTTGGATGGCGATGAGCAAGAGGGAAGTGAAATGGGCAGCGATGATGGAATGAATGATCTTTCGGATGCTGAAGAAGAGATGAAGGAAGGTGAAGAGGTTCCTGACGATGGCAAGGGAGAACCAGAAGCAGAAAATATGGACGCCCAGGACAATGATGATATTGTCTCCGAAATGGACGTTGTTGATTTGGATGAGGAGCCAGAAGGCGAAGGAGAAAAGACTGAGGAAGCTGGTGAGAAGGTGGATCAAGAGCCCGAGGAGCAAGAGCAACAGACCGATGAAGGCCTTTTGCAAGATCGAAACGACGAGGCCAACGCCGATGCAGATAACGCAGTTCCTAGCGATGTTCAAGGCGTCGGCGAAGACCAGGACGAGAACCCAACGGACGACAAGAACGAGTCAGCAAACAAAGCGCAGAGAGATGACGGCGGTGAAGGTGGTGACTCTTCGGAGAAGAAAGAATCTGCCGCCGAAGATGGCGAGAAAGGCCGACAAGCAAATGGTGATGCGCCTCAGGACTCTCAGGATGAGACGCAAGACAGTGGCGATGCCCAGCCTTTTAAGAAGCTAGGAGATGCATTGGAAAGATGGCACAGACAGCAAGCCAAGATACGCGAAGCGACTGAGCCCAGAGAACAAGGCCAAGATCAAAACATGGACTTGAATCCCGAGAGTTCCGAATTCCAGCACTTACAGGATGAAGAAGCAGAGGCCGATACGCAGGCTTTGGGAACTGCTACTGAAGAGCAAGCTCATGCACTTGATGAGTCTATGGCGGTTGATTCCGAAAGCAAAGAGATGCCAGATCAATTCCAGCCTGAGGAAGTCGAGAATAACGAAACCACGCATGATGATATTATGGATCTAGAAGAGGATTCTCCGAAAGAGCCAGATTCATCGGATGCTTACGAAGGTCGAGCTGGCGCTATGATCAAACAAGCTAATCCAGAACTCAACCTTGATCCTAACGACACGCACGCGCACGCACAAGAGAACATGGAGGACGATGACGTCGAAGAAGTCGATACCCAGCTCTCATCCACGCATATCGACCCCTCACTATCTAACACAGTGTCTTTGGCGGAAGCACGCACACAATGGGAACATCTCTCATCGCTCACCCGTCCATTGTCACTTTCTTTGACCGAACAACTCCGCCTCATTCTGTCTCCTACTCTGGCAACAAAAATGCGCGGTGACTACCGTACCGGAAAGCGACTCAATATCAAGCGTATCATTCCATACATCGCATCTTCGTTTAAGCGTGACAAGATCTGGATGCGTCGCTCCGTGCCTTCTAAGCGCTCCTACCAAATCCTCCTTTCTGTCGATGATTCCAAATCTATGGCCGAATCTGGATCTGGTGCCTTGGCACTTGAGACATTGGTCATGGTCAGCAAGAGTTTGAGTATGCTTGAGGTTGGTGAGATTTGTGTTGTTGGCTTTGGCGAGGATGTAAGAGTTGCTCATGATTTCTCTACACCCTTCTCTGAAGATGCCGGCCCAGCTCTGCTGCAGAACTTTACGTTTGCACAGAACACAACTAACATCACAACGCTCATCTCACAATCCATTTCTCTTCTCCGAACGGCACGCCAACGCGCCTCTTCTTCGCCAGCCGATCTTTGGCAGCTCCAACTTATCATCTCCGACGGCGTCACACCTGCATCCTCACATGCTGATATCAGACGTCTATTGCGTGAAGCCATGGAAGAGCGAATCATGATGGTTTTCATCCTCGTGGATGATGTGAGCAAAAAACACGCTGGGGAGAGTGTGATGGATTTGAGGCAGGTGCAATTCGTGGAGGGGAAAGTGAGGATAGAACGGTATTTGGATACCTTCCCATTTCAATATTATGTTGTTGTCGGGGACGTGAAAGAGTTGCCAGGGGTGTTGGCTACACTATTGAGGCAGTGGTTTGCCGAGGTTGTGGATTCGAATTCATAGACATGGGAGATAGACGGTCTTTCTAGTTCATGGATTGCATTATGTGGAGTTTGTTTGAAGATTATTTGTTAGATTTACATTGGGTCCCGTGGATCTGGGCGGGCGGTCTTTGGTTTGTAGGTTAAATAGCTACATTGTTGTGCTACGTAGGCGTTAGGCTATTAAAATGGATGTTATTATGTACTGTCGAATCTAGTTGCACATCAAATTCATTTCTGAATAATGATCTCTCCATGCATCATCCCCAAGCTTGCCTCTTCTTGATCTTTCCACTCATCCCAAGCCAGGGCCATTTTCTCAAAGCTATCTTCCGTCGCTAGTCCGGTTTTGAGCGCCATTTCACGCATTCTTCCAGCACGAATGGTTTCCACAATTCCCTGAGCTAAAATATTCCCATGTTTAGAAACCAAATCAATCGTGAAGAGAATTTTGGATTGAGCGGAATGACATACCCCATATCCTCTTCTCATCTGAAGTGGTGTAACACCAAGTGCCAAAGCTCAACGTGATCTGATCCCTCCTCACTCCCACCTCAAGAGCCCATGAGAGTAGCTCTCTGCCAGCAGTCGAACTCCCTCCCAAATCCATCAAGCCCGCCACAAGATCATGAAAACTAGAGAGGCCTGGTGAAGCGGGCCAAACGCACTGAGTCCTCAGATCACCTTCTCTAGCAGCCACTACGCCACCAGACTTCGTCACACGAAGCATCTCACGCAAGGCACTGCTTGGGGATTTCAAATGACACAGCATTTGATGGCAGTGAGTGACGTCGAAGGAATTGTCCGGGAACGGGAGGGAATAGACGTCAGCTTGCTGGAAGGAGATATTTGCCACACCTGCGGATTCGGCGAGGAAAGAGGCGCGGGGAAGTATGGAGGGGTTCAGATCCGTGGCTGTGACGAAACCTTCTGGTAGGAGTTGCGCGAAGCTTATGGAGATCGTGCCGGAGCCGGCGCCGACATCTAGGAGGGTCAGTTGAGGATTTGCTGTTTTGAGTGAGAGGAGCTTGGGGAGAAGATAAGCGGCGCTGTTTGTGACGGTGCGGAGTTCGTGGTGAACGGCTTGGGCAGCAGGGTCTTCTTTCGGCTGGGTAGATAGATCCATGTCTATGTTCTCTGGGATTTGATGTTAGAATACTGCTGTTTCAAAAAAGATTACGAGGCAAAACTTCGAAGTTAGGATATATCTAAATCAATAGAATAGAAAGTTAAGGTAAGCTCGGAAGAATGGTGGCGCCTTTCCGGCTTACAGACAAGGATATTTCTCCTTCCAGCTGTCAGGGAACCATATGGGTTCGGCCACTTCCTGAGTGGATCCCAAGGATCAGTGTGAAATTACGAATAAACCAATGACGTCGATTTTCTTCTTCTAAACAAAAGTAGGTCATTGACGTCTTGCTACCCTTTTTATCCTCGCAAACCTACTCTCCTTCTGCCAAGCCACCAAAACCAATCATCACAATCTTTCCAACTTACATCATGCTTCATCTTGAACTTCCCATATTTCCACGCAGCCTCTGAAGTAAACCATGTACTCAGTTGAGTCCCTATCTGCTCCATCGCTCACTGTGCTTGTTGCCCCGACTCTTTGTTTCGAGATGTCGTAAGTTAGCAGAAAGGAATAAACCTTCAAGTTGGCAGTCGCGTTATTTTATCAAACGGAATTCTTTCATCAAGTCTTTACTTGCGCTGGTAAAGCCTGAGTAAATTTCGAGTAGTCTAATTAAATGCGTTAGCGACATTCTTTAATCTCCTGAAGGTAGTGTTGATGTTGCTGATATAGGCGGAAGGAGGCACAATAGGGTACCTACCAACATGACTCTCAAATCCAATGGTGATATTATTGTTCTCGTCCGGATATTCTAGTGAATCCAAATTGACAAATCCCCACTCGATCCCCCATCAAAGTTATCCCCGGTGGATGGCAATGAAAACTTGGCGTCCACGAGACGAAGCAAGATTCTACTACCAGATTTGATCATTTGGAACTTGTCCGTTGGCCGCAGTGCAAAGTTCATGCATTTTCCGTGCTTGAAACCTTCGAAAAATGCGACCAGCTGGAATGATTCTTTCCGCCTAAGAATCTGAACTCGAGTGTTCAATGATTCGCGTTCTTTGGACGTGGGAACCAGCAATCGTCGACGTGAGATGGAGAAAGAGGCTGGTGTCCCATCGTACAGCACAGAAAATCCTGTGATGGCGGCTTGGAATTGATGTAACTCGAAGATAGTTGGAAAACTGAAACTTCTGATTGACGGCTGGGTTTGAATATCCCGAAGGATTTTCATCATCTCATTTTGACGTTCAGTAGACTTGCGGAATGTTGAAGTTGAATATGTGAGATCCTTCTGAGCTTCGCGGAGAATATGAAGTTCATGACCAGAAGCCAAGACATTGCGTCTAATTCTCAATTCCCCAATTCCAAGATTCAGACGATCGACAAGCCTAGAGTTTGAAGATTCCACCACGATGCGGAGAGATTCGGACAACACTGTTGTGCTGATTTCGACCTCGTTCTCAGCATCGTGCCATGGCTTGCAATTAATAACCCAAACACGCTGCCACGGGTATGAGCCCAGTAGTTCAGCTTGCCCATGTATTTTCAGGCCTACTGCGATTGAGAACGCCTTGAGCTGTACATTTGCAAAGATGTTTTCGCCTTCTGCCAAGTGACAACCCGTCAAATGCGAAAGGAAGACGTTGAATTGCTCTTTCTCAGAGAACACCAAAACTACTTCGGTTTCTGAATTGCAATTGTTCATCTTTAAACTGACAGCTGGCTTCCCATCATGTTCCCGAAGATGGTAAAACTCAACAATTTGGTCTGGTTGCATACTGTACTCTAATACGCTGATATGTTTGCTTGTTGTCGGAGTGAGGATAGCTAGGCGAGATCCACGATACATCTGTCGAGGACCAGTGCCAGCTGCTCGAGTAATTATCTTTTGGAACAGCCGAAGCTTACAATTGCTGGCCACCTCTGATTCTGTCTGTAGAATTACTGCTCGGCGACACTCTACTGAGTCAAGGTTTGCTTGGAAGATAAGCTTTTCATCCAAGCCTCGCTCGAACAGAGTATTTGCTTTGTTGTGGTGCTGGTACATGTCGTAAAGAATTTTGAAATCAGCTTCGGTGAATCGAACATGGAGTCGAAAACCGGTTGGAAGCCTAATCTCGAGCGAGTTGATGTTTGTGAGCCAGTTGGTATTATCCCAAGCTGACTTCAGATCCTTCTCGGGCTTAAGACGGAATTTAAGCTGACCATCCTGACTTGCGAGAATCACAGATATCTGAGAATCTTTCCGCTCCCGAACAATTGAGAGGATAGATGGATATTTGACTTGTCGGGAATTTGATGACTTGCTGAAGATATAGACATCTACAGACAGGGCCTTGAAGTAGAACATATCTTCAGATGGCCCAAGAGGCATCCAATGGAGCAGTTGCCCGTCCATAGTGCCATTTTCAGACCTTTGCGTCACATGTCCTGTCAGAAGGTATCCCATATCAACCCCTAGAGAAGGATAATCAACCCAAATGGAGCAATCAGTACTTGGCGAAAAGACTGAGTCTGTATTATGAATGGAAAAAAATCCTTGTTCTCTCATAGATTGAACGATTTTGTCGATTTTGCCCAACATGAGTTTTAGGTACTGACTCCTAGGTTTGGCGCCATTATTGAGCACAACTAGTGTTTCGCGATTGATTGCTTCCTGCAGGAGCCAAAGAGACTTCGCTATGTCGGTTTGAGTGCTTTCGAAAGAGATATTTCTATCATTTTCATGAGAATCATTCTTGATCCAGGACCTCCAATGTATAGATCCTTGGATGAACCACCATGCAGAAGCTCGGAGGATTTCCTCCACTGAGCAGCTCGAAAATGGCTTAAATCGATCTGCGGAAAGTTGGAATAAACTGTAAAAGTGACAAGTGTGATCAGTGAATACTTTCAGATTTGGATTTCTACTTGTGCCTGAATGCTGTGATGCATTATCCGGTGACACTGGAGGATCGGAACTCGGTTTTGGCAAGTCTGGATTTCGAGTTGGAGAGTTTGAGATTTCCTGGGCGTCATAAACTTGTGAACTCTGAAGGTCATATGAGCTTTCCGATCTGGTCGACTCGCCCTCTTCGCTTGAGATAGAAAACACCGAGTTTGTAGGAGATGAGAAGGTGTATGGAGGTGGCTCTAGTCCGCCAAAAAAGCGAACACCTTTAGGAGACAACAACATTCCACGAACACAACTGGGGCACGTTCAGGGAGAACAAACAGAGATAATAGCAGTTGATTTGCAAACGAATATGGAAAAACTGCATACTTGGTTCATAATATAGCGCTCTTCAGGCAATTTCTCTTCTCTGCGGCAGTCAGCCACTCCGCCCACCCCGACCTAAATTCTCTCTTCATTAGCGAATCTGCCATGAATGAGACATTGGCGTCAAGAAATAGTGACGCTCAGCCTTGGCCATGTTATCGTTTATCGCCAAGGACAAACCAATTTTGAAAGCATTGGAGAATCGTCGTATTCACAGCCCTACCAGGGCGATATAGACGGATGAGCCGCGATCTAAAAATAGTCGGCACCGAGCCCGTCCGAGGCCGAAATCTAGTTTGCTCTGAATGGGCAATCAGCCAAGTGGAGTGCATTTATACTTTTCCTTGGGAGCGTTTTGGCGTTCTCCACCTCCCAAGCGAGGTTTCATTCGTGGATCTCTCGGCCATTTCGGAATCCGGAAGCTCCTCGTGAGAGACATACTCTGCCCCTTCGGCAACATTATCTCAATATTCGGAATCTCCTTCGCACTTCCCCCCACAGTCTTTCCAATCTCGAATTCAACGGAGCGCGAGGGAGCGATGGAGCCAATCAAGGAGCCTGCACTACTTTCCTCGAGCCCAGACGGATGTGTTCCCAGGCAAGCACTTGTTGCGGTTAGACTCAAAATCTCTTCTGGATCTTCTTTAGTATGCTAATATGCAGCCAAACAGTGCGATCTGTGTCATCTGAGAAAGGCATGTCGACTTGTGCGAATGATTTATCTGTAGCTAATTAGCAGGGAAAAGGTGCGGTGTGACCGTGATGCACCATGTCGAAACTGCCTGGACTCGGGTGCAGAGTGTCTTAGAAACCGAGGGAAATTGGGCCGACCGTTGAAAAGAGGTGCAGATGCCAAGGAACAGTGCGATTCCCACTTTCCTAAGGAGCTTTTCCTAACTTTTCATAGGGCAAAAGAGATTCCAGAACTCCAGAAACGGCTATCCGAAGTTGAAAATTCGGTTAAGGAACTGTTCGCCCGCTTCGAGAAAGAGAATTTAGGCAATCATAGCCAAGATCTACAATCGAGAAAGCGAAGAGCAAGTCAACTGGATGAAAAAGGCGATCCCAGATGTTGTTCAACTCTGATGGGGCCCTCCCATGCCGTCGTCTCATCGGAATCTAACAAAAAAGCACGAAGTTTGATCCAACATGAGCTCACTCATGTGTCGGTCACTCTCGATCACAAATACAAAGCTTTCGAGTCGGCCTTGAGGTTCCTAAAGCATAATTTGAACACAGAGATAAATGAAAGTCGTCTTTGGGTTGAGCCACCATCAAAACAATCGTTACTGAGCCTGGCAATACCAGATGTTTCTCTGATCCAGTGGATGCTTCAATGTAAGTCCTAGTCCTCAAACAAGCATCAATACTCAAGAGTAATAGCCGGTGAATCGGGACGATCGGTATACAGCAATAAAGATTTTATGCCCTTCATATCTCGACGGACAGTCACCTTTATGGCTTCAGCTGTAATTCTGAAACCAAGGGAGCAGTGCGATCCGTCTTCAATCATCTGCGTCACTGCCTATGCAGCTTACTTCCTTCAAGAAATAGTGTTGGCCAGGCCTGAAAATATCACTGGACTTGAATGCTCTCTTCGGACTCAAGCGGAACAATTCTTTGACACAGCACAGAAGTGGGCTGCATACCTAGCACAAGAAGCTATTCCCAACCTTCCAAATCTCCAGGCATTGACTTTCGGGGTAATTAATCGAGGATTAAAACGATTTTATTGGAAGTTCGACTAATACTAGTTTCCAGGTTACGATCGCTCAGGAGGCAGGGGACTTCTCGACGGCGTGGGAGTTAGCAAGAGTCACAGCCAGAATATGTGCTCAATTGAAACTCCACAAACAGATCAATTCTTTCGCCAGCTCAGCAGCTGATATCGAAGCTTACTACTGTTTTGCCATCTGCTACATGAACGATAAAGGACTGGCTATGAATCTAGGACAACGGTCATTCCTACCAGACGCGGAAATGGAGGTTGATATTTTGGAACACCCTCGTTCTTCTGGTCCCGTTGTTGATAAATTCTATCTTTATCTCAGCCTCGCCACTATACAATCGTCGATTATGAGAGATTTGGAAATTCCTACAAGTCTCGCTCGAAAGAAACAAAGCATTGGGAATATTACTACGAAGATGGATGAACTCTGGCGCTTGAAGGCAAGTTTTCTCCCATTAAATTAACGCCAAAAATATCCAAATATACTTCAAACTCCCTCTGACCAGAGCAGACTCAAATGGATGTACCAAAGTTCGGAAGCGATTCATTCACCTCGGAGATGGAGACTATAATGATTGAACTTGCGCTCTTTTCTGTTCAAACATTGGTCTACCAATATGGTTCGGAGATTCCTCATGACGTTGAATATACGCAAGCAAGACTCGAAGCAGCTCGTGCGGCTCTCTTTCGAGTACAACGGGCTCGAATTGTGTCGAGAATGGCTCAATACGACAGCAAGTACATGAAGTCATCTTTTGCACATTCGTGAGGGCAATGAGAACAATTTATCTTCGGAATCTTTGCTGATACGTCTCTAGGACTATTATTTATTATCCATTCACCCCGTTCTTTGTCCTCTTTTGCAACGTTGTACGGACAAACAACGTGCGAGACCTTGCAGCCATGCAGGAGTTTGTTCTATATCTTTCAGAAGTTAAAGATCTTGTAAGTCATTCTTTCTCAGAACTACTTCATATCGGCGCCAGCATTCTCTACTTCCTGAAAGCTAACGACAGTTACATAGAGCAATTCCCTTGGCAAACTACACAAGCTCTGTTCTTTGTTCCTTTCCCTTGTTAATGCAGCCGTGACTTCGAATAACGAAAGGCACCAAGCCATTTCGGAAACAAACTCAAGAGAATGTCAGACTGAGGGTATAACGAGTCCAACTAGTGTTGTTGATATGCTTACACAATCCGATGTCACATACCAGATCTCACTTCAAGAACCGACACTTCAGCAGCAAAGTTTCCAGTCAGCAGTACCACTTTCGAATTCTAGTTGGCCGATGTCATTTCCTATTGAAGATGGTTATCTGGGAGGAATTGCACAATGCTACTCCGATCCGCTGTATGAAGAGCTAATGGGAAGGAGGCCAACTCTGCAATGGCTTGATTCGGATTTCAGCAATGTTTGGGAGCAAATTGAGCCGCAGAATAGCTTCATACCACCATAAATTCATGATTTCAATAATGAACCAGGAGTCAAACTTGTTGTAATATCAGCGCGTGCAGGTGTGTTGTAAGCTTTAGGCCACTCTACAGGGTCATTATTCATCTTTCTCCTCCCAGCAGCAAGCGCAGACCGATTAGTGAAACTCATCGATGCATCTGCGCAGCAAACCCAACCCATCTTACTTCCTAGCCGACACAAATCTGATGTTCCACATTTAAACGCCTAAGATACAAATGGCGTTCCTCGCGATAATACGGCCAAGAAACTGCGCAAAATTTCTGGCTACTAAGCCAGAGGCTTGGGGCCGGCGACGCAGGTATTAGTTCATTCAACAGACGGTCGGCGGATCGGAAGACTCAATCTTGTTGTTTTGGTCTGTGAGAGCTGCACAAGATTGAAGAAGGCAATTTTAGAGTCAATAGATAGATTTGATAAAGAAAACCTGGGTTCTTTCACACATCGTCAAGAGCCGCAGCTCAGCATGCCAGACCCTATAAATTAGACAGGAAGACAACTGAATATAGATTTAGCTTAAACAATGAGAGACCTTGCCGTTGAATAATTGCTGTGTATAGAAACAAGAGGAGCTACAAGGCATATAAAAAAAACCTCTACTTTTAGATCTCAAATTTACATATCCTAGAAGCTTACAAGGAGAGAAAGACATCCCAAATTCTACTACATACTCACGAAGCAAGAACTGACTGACTAGCTCTCAAACTGCCCACAACTGTGAAAGCCAAAACCGGGCTGATGATGTAGGATATCTGTGCAGGTCAGTAACACTGCAACCTTTCAACCTGGAAAAACTCACAGTCAACAATTTTGCAATCTTGTGCTCATCTTCCTCATCTGCATCACTGATTTCAACTAGCGTAATCAATTTCATCGCTGGCGGCCCAGTAGGCATCAACATCATAGCAAACCAAAGCATTGGATCCTCGCCTAGTATATCCGTCTCCTTAGCCAGAAAGTAGATTGCAGCGATTGATATCAGAGGCCAAATCAAGAATCGTACCACAAGAACGAATGCAGAGGTGAGCCAAGGGGTGCCCGCCGATGGAGTTGTGGAAATGCTCGAGGCCCGGCGAGCAGACTGCATAGAAGTATAGAGACTGACACCTGCTACAACAACAGGGAGTGGGATGAAGAGACCACCTATGTTTTTCAGTGACGCGGTAAGAGAAGCAGAGAAGATGCCACCTTCATTGGTGGGGCTGAAAAATGCAACGTGCAAAGCCGGCACGAGACCAATGATTGCGCCCAAGACGGCTCCAAGCAGTGGTGCGTTGAGAAAATCTGAGAGAAAGAGCAGCCACCATTTTGTGCGCTCACTGAGATTGAACCAACGCTTTCGTGGAATGAGGGAAGGGCGGCGGTCATATTCGATGGCAGCCGGCGCTACAGATGGTCGGCGGGAAGGGAAAAATCTGACAGAAGAAGAGACACGACGAGGTTCGAAATTCGGGATCAGAAGTTGAGTCTGGTCGGTGGGAGAGCATGGCGCGTCTGAGTAGCGTCTACTGTTTCCATTTTCTTGCTGCTCCTGGTCGTCTTCGTCGTCTGATCCTGATTCCTTGCTAGGGAGCTCAGGAGCATGCTCGGAATCAATCAAGCGGGGTCCAATGGCAAAGGTGAGGCAGCTTGATACTGTAGCAAAGACAAGAAAGTAACTCTTAGCCCTCGATATCGCTGCTCGGGTCGATTCGTCGCCTATGATCAAGCTGCTGAGAATACCAGTCTCATCTAGACTCTGGACGAGCAGCAATGGGTAAGACGTGGTATTATTGAACATGATTGCTGCAGTGATCCAATCTGGCATTCCTAGTAGAAGATGTGCTGCAATGCCGATGAGGAAAGAGACGAAATGGCATATCAGCGCCCAGATGAAGATGACTAGATAACGCGATGCTGAGCCCGCGTGAAGTTCGGAACCAATTTGGGTGAGGAGCAAGGCAGGGAGGAACATCCGCACACAGATCTTCGAGATAGATTTCGAGACTGAGCTATTAAGGAGGCCATATTTGGCTGCGATACCTCCATATGAGATGACGAGGAGAACTGATAGCGAGGCTTGGATGGCAGCGAGAAAAGACGGAACGATGCCGGTTTCGGCTCCGAGAGCAAACATCTTGAGGCTACACCTGGGGATCAATTGGTAAAATAGTTCACGAGCCTATAATGGCAAGATGTCGTAAGATGAGAAAGAAGATATGTTGAATGAGGTTGTCGTTCATACTAGGGTGCTCTTAGTGGGCGGATAAGACCGAATCATATTGACAAATTGCGCCATAAAAGATAAACGATAGGCTGAAAACGCCTGCAGGAGGCATCCCCGATAGGAAATTCCCCCACGTTTTAAAGAGTCCGCCATTGGCACGGAGAGAAAGTGTTCAAGCCTCGTAAACGTGTGCTGCCCGTGATCCGAAGATCGTGGAGAAAAGAGACTTCCTTATCCAATTGAGATTCGTCGAGGTAACTCATGGTCACCAGCTAATTTGTGTCAATTAAGTAGAGTATGCCTTTAATTTTAACGCTGAAATAAACAAACAGTAGCCTTGATGGCGTAGAGGTTCCTAAAATAAGCTTCTAGCTAACCTTCCTAGAGTTAGCTGAGCTTGGCGGAAGCTGGGTGGAACAATAGAGTGAGATCACGTGATTTTGGCTCATTCAAATCGAACACTTGTCCGAGCAGACAGATAAATTCTATAGGCATTATAAAAGTATAATAAGGTACAAGTAAAGACCTTCTGTAAAGCATCAAGGGTCAAGAACGAGTGAAGATGCAGTGGTATCACGTGTTATATTTACAACTGTGATATTGGCACGCTTATTGATTGTCTTAAGAAATCCTGGATAACCGGCAAAAGATTTATCAAGATCGAGACTGCAGTATGGCCAGCTTTAAATCAAGATCAAATGCTGCCATTAGTTTGATGCTCATTGAATTCAGAGAAACTATGAGGAACCAAATGCTTCAGCAAACTTGATGTATTACGAGATGCACCTAATTCTCATGCTATTTTCTGGAAATAGCTCTTAGCTTCTCCAGACAAGCAAAGATTTAAGATACACATGTCTATAAGCAGCTTCACCTCTAACAACTCAAAAGACGCGTGTTTCTACTTCACCACTTCTTCCATCCGTCGTCTGAATTTTCCCCTCAAACCCCCATCAAGAGGGCTCGTGGTCCCATCTTTCTCCAGCCTCTTCAAGGTCACGACAACAACATGAATATAGACTTCTTGTATTGGCGCAGACTCTCCTTTGATAGCGGTAAGCTCTAAACTTCTCATGCGGCTTTTGGGATCATAGCGAAAGAAGTCTTTAAAGAGTTCGGATGCAAGACATTTCGCAGCGTATCCGTCCGGACCACCGTGTCGTGAATTGTTAATTACTGTAGCGATATTCAGACTGCTCAATTGAGGAAATTGGCCGAGAGAGTTGATTATTTGATTTGGCTAGTGGCACGATGGGTTAGCTGGATTTTGCATCTGTTGTGTAATGCAGAACAATTCATTACTTACCCAAAGAAAGTCTTTGGCCCCATTAGCCTGCATTTCGTACTCCGGTTCTAAGTCAACCGCCAAACTTCTTAGTTGCAGACATGTCTTTAAGAGGTCCACCAAGGCAGCTTTGGTCCACTTCCACAAACCATACTCGATGTTATTTGTCTTCAGAACTTGAAGAGTTGACCCATGGAGCTTGATATGGGACCACAAAACAGGGAAAAATCCGTTGTAGGCACTCGTTATATAGAGTTCTTCAAGCCCTTGGATAGAGTCGAGGAAGTCTCCGATCCTGCGCAAATTAGCTCCCCTTGTAATCGTGAACCTTAGCGATTTGAGATTCGGTAAGCGACTGTGGAATATTTCTGGGAAGTGATATCCAGAACATTGTTCGATATCAAGCTCCCGAATCCAACAAGACGCAGCATCATTTGGATTCAAGATGCGATCGACAAGGTCCTTTGCACGAGGCGATGGCTGGTGCCAGGCGGAACCAGGCACAATGACCGACTTGTATATGACACATTCTGCAGCGTTTTTGGCAGCTCTTATGAAGAGCAATTTGAACACTGACGAAGGGCTCTCTTTTTCAAGCTAGACTTTAGTCAGGTATGGATTCGAAACACGAACTCGACTCAAAGGATCTCACCGTTTCGACTATCTGTGTGATAATCTCGCCTGGCAACCGCTCCAAGAAAGACCTAGACATGACAAAGGCAGACGGAACAAACAATATCTTAGTCTACTGACTGCACATACTGTTGAGTAGAATGGAGATGTTGATGATGGACTTGGCACCGATACAGGCAGAATTGAGATAGGCGCCTTAGACGCGCCCGCTTACCGCACCGCAAGTAACATGAAGCAACTTGGCATTTTAACATTGGGGACCTCGGTTTTCTCTTCTCCATTGGGTAGTCTGCTGGCCGTGGCTCGATACAACGAATTTTTCCACGAAGAGCAACAAAGTCAAATTTATTTTTGGGCGAGAGCCTCGTTCATACCAAAAAAATAAAAGCGGAGCCACGCAGGGATATAAAATATCTGTGTAGCTACATGGCTACTCCCATTAGACTTGCTGCGTTAAACTGCGTGATGAACCAGGCTTTCTCCTATTGCGGTGATGGAGCAAAAAGATCAAGCTTATTTCCCCGAATAGCAACGCAATACCGGCTGCTCACGGTTCATCTCCACCTGCAGCCTGAATCTACGCCTGGCTTTCCTCTTTGTCATTGCTTCTCTCATCGTTCTGCGGATGCTGGTCCCCATGCCTGACTTGACGAGGGCCCTGGTCTGCTAACATGCGGCCAGGCCACCAGAGAATATTTGTATCACGGATGCGCTGCCCATCACTTCGCAACGCTTCTCGCTCTGTTCGGTTAATTTATATCTTAATGAGCACTGAACAATGTTCTATGACTCTGTCTTTGAGATTTGCAACTCATTATACAGTTGTTGTTGGCCATAGAGGCATGCAATGCGGTGGAGATACAGAGTTCACACACCTACAGCAGCATGCAACGTCTGCGATTGCACTAACTGTAGCACCCATGTCCGAGGCAACAAATCAAGTGTTGACAGATAACTCTGGTGTGTAAAGCTGCATTTAGTTCTATCCATGTACGGAATATTATCTCCTTCGACTTCAATATACGAAGCAATGAGATCCAATTTTGCTTCTTTGGCGCCGATAGATTTTTTTGAGCGTTTCAATCCCTATAAAAAACGCCTCAGATACACCACGAACAAAGAATTCTGAGGGTTGGCAAATCATGCTAGGCAGAGGACGTCAGTTTAAACATTTGCTCGGAATCATCCGCGAACAGACCCCTGACCAAGCTGTAGTTTGTTTTTAGCAGTAAGATATATTACTCAGCTTAAGATGTAGATAAAGCCTCACGTACTAATGTCTCACTTGTGGAACATGTTTGATCGATTCGTTCATCGATAATTGGCAGCACTGGACGCCAGAATCGAAGATACGATCACGTGATACCAACACACATCCCCCTGATTCGAGTGTCTTTTCTGGGGTGGTTCACTTCTTATTTGAAAGCATCAGACCCGATTCAGTCTGCGAGTTCTCCTTGTCGCATAACTCATCACATAACCTGGAGGTACTCCACTGCGGAATCTTATCAACTCCACACCCACTTTAAAGACATCTCAATCTGAAACGAACACGTCAATTCGCAACCTTCAACCGTGCACACGTGAACGTGATGATAACAAAATGATGGGAATAGGGAGGTAGAGGCTTGACATACCTTGACATCAATGTTCTTTGGACATGGTATGGGAGCAGTTCCTCTCGAGATCAGGTCGAGCTTCCGAAGAAGTATTGATCTTGGCTTGCTTCCGGATCCAATGAGCTAAAATATACCCAGGATCCCCTTCCCATATATTGGTAAAGCATTGATTTTCAGCATCTCCAAAGCATGAAGCAGCCACTCAATTTCTGCAGTGAGCATTTTCCTTTAAAGATGCGTTGCTTTTTCTTGCGCCACTCGTCATGCAGGAACCAATGTATTTTCAGCTTTCCTATTTTTCATCCCATGTTTACTTTTAAGGTTTGGTTTCATGCACAGACAAGGACAAATGCCCCTTCCCCCGCCCCTTATCACCTTCCGATATCCGAATTATCTCTCCCTTCTATAGTTCCCTACTTTATTGCGGAGCCCCTCGTGGTCATCTCCAACCCTTCTGACTACTTTGAATTCCAAATTCCGTCGCTTCATTCTATTCAACTCTAGATTCCAAGTCTTGAGCTGTCTTCCATTTCAATTCGACTTTTCTCCTCATGGGAATTTGACGAGCTCTTCGCAAAGAGGTCGCTGGGCGAGGAAGCCCTTTGGATTTTTGTCCTTCGTCTCGAGTGTGGAAACTATTGTCGCTAGCAATCTTTCCAAATCCTTGCAATATTTATCGAGCCAGGAAATTCAAATCCTCGGACCCAGGGCGCAAAGCGACCGTTATATTCTACAGTTCATAGTTACCGGCTCAGCTGCGATTTTCAAAATGGAGCATCTATCCGTATCTTCACATCACGCTCTCGGTTTTCTCTCTCTTGAACTAAACCTCGCTGCACGAGCGAAAGATCCCTTTCTGAACTTTCTTTCTGCGACGTTAAATATCTCTCTCCATGGCGATTTCGCCCAAAGCTCAGGAGGACGAACTCTGCAATCCGCCATAAAGTGGACACCTCCTCGTTCGTTCCCCACTCGTGCTACAATATGCATCATACTGATCTTCCACAGACATTGAAAATCAGCGCACAAAACTTACAGATCTCTCTCCAAAGATTCTGCACTCTATTTTTACACACCTAGATCTCTGCTCAGCAACATGTCTGGGTCTCACAGCCTGGCCGCTCTATTCAATATTCCGATCCCACCACCCAGGCAAAATTTCCCTCTGGGAGGCATGCTACGAGCCCACATATCGCACCACTTCGACACTCGGGGACCTCCTAGAACCTTGGTTTGGAGAGCGATATCGACGCCGGATTTGGACTTTATATTCCTATGCTTCTGATGTCAGGCTTTGTGAACACGCATATCCGATTCCGCAGTTTCTAACAAAAGCTGTTTACGGGGAGAAGGAAGGAGAACAGGACGATCGACTTGCACTGCGGTATCTAGATCATGGACTAAGCCAGAAAATGTGTCATAAGACTGGAGACATAAGTTTCGTCCTCCCAAGCCCATTCGGAAAGGGAAACAGTTGGTACTTCCAAGCCTTTGAAGCTATAAAAATGGATGCGCACCCTGCCGGTAATTGGAGCTTGTGGATGAAGTTTTGGAGCGAATTTGATGTCTTTAGTCGCCTGGGGTACATGGAAAAGTTGCGAATGCTCGAATGGTTCGAGGACACTGAAGCTAGGAGGAATCTCGAAGAAAGCTGGAGGAAGATGATATGGTTCGTCCTGACAATGATCGTTTTCTCGGGTTGGACCAGAAGAATACTGAGGTGGGCTGTCATGAGAACAGTGGGAAGAGAGGATGCAAAACCTTGGCCTTTGCCAAGCAGCGGGCAGAGGATGGTTGAGGAAGCAAACAAACCAGAAAGTATGGTTTGAGTTTAAGCGGGGACTTACATTTTCACAAAATGGGGCTTTACATTGATTTTGATGATGAGCAGGGCGGGAAATCTGATTCACTTCTTGAGCGGGCGATTGACTTTGACAGTATAGGGTAATGATGGGGAAAAATAGTCGATGGTACAAAGGTGGGAACACAGTTGTGGAACTTCCTATCGATTCCCTGGCAGCTATAGATAATGGTGGTGATAGATGAGGTTAGTTAATTTTCTTGTAAATAGCTTAGATAATAGATACCCAAGTTCTGATCATCTTATGCTGGAGCCTTGTTAGTGTATCACAGATGGTAGAGAAGAAGCCGATTGGTACAAAGCGAAGAAGATCTGCCCAGGGGTGCCGTGCACAGCCACACACAAGCCTCGATTGTATCCTCATCTTCGACCTCAGGCTCTCACTTCCGTGGTGAACCACAATGACATGAAGAAACGGCCATGCCCCCAAATTCACTGCCGTCCACTTCGCACTCAGCGCTTCAACATCAAGAAGGACGGAGAAACACACACTCTCGTCCTTTGTCGTACCAATGCGGCCGAGATCAGGATGCGGATTCACAACACAGTGCTGATAGTGTTTTCAGAAATGCAGATGTGGTCAAGAGAAGAGTTGGAGAGCCTGTAGATATGGAGAGTTTGCCTGTATTTCCACATGTCTGGAATTTGTGTTTTGGTTGGGATGTCCCGCCGAAACGAGCAGTGGAAAAAGTGGATGATTTGAGAGAGTGGAAAGTGGGAAATGGAGGTGAAAATGAAAGTGAGAATGCAGTAATGGATCTGGCGTTGGACAGGGGTGGCCGAAGAGCGATTAGAATCATGGTGGAGAGTCGCTGTGAGTTTTTACCTTTCAGGATCTGCTAAGTTTGGATCTGTTGAAAGTATGTTAGTGCTGATCAAGTGATATGGCGTGTTAATTCCTTCATTCGAGGATCTTGAGCATGACTTGTGCACAAAAACGGATGCAAAAGATGGATCGGAGGTGAAGTTTGCGTACAGTTTCCCTCTTCTTAAATGAAATGTAAAGGTGATAGAAGTAACTAACACTTACCCATAGCTTCCTGGATCTCAACGAAGGCATAGGGAAAGAAGGAGTTGACGACTCGATGTTGGCGCAAGGACTGAACTTTGTATCGTTGTATCAAGAGTCCTGCTACCACTGTAGTTTTGGAAGACTGAATGATGGACTTGTGATGGGTGTGTTATTTCTCTTACTTTATTGTCCTTCTTATTCTTCGACATTTAGCGCAGCTCCTTAGCATATAGCAGGTGTACAAGCGCAGAGCTGACGATCAAAGAAATAAGGTACAATGCAGGAGAGGACCTTACATTCTCGGCAGACAAGAAGATTAAGACAATAACAAGTAAGGACATTAAAATCGATAGAGAAGGTACACCCCTCTTCTTCCGCTACGATTTCAAGACTAAATCAGCTGCCTATGCGCTTCGGAATGACACGTTCGACATCCAGGACTCGATTACGGAGGTCATGGCGCTATGCGAAAAGTACGATGTTACCATGCATCCTATGACATGCCAGCTGGTGGTGATGCATGAAGTTGTGAATTATAGAGACATAGGCATGCGTTTGATTATGAAAGGTCTACTTGCGATCGAGAACCAGCTGCTCGACGGCTCTTTGATTGCAATGACAGTCCTCGCGCAATTTGGGAAATACACCCAAGATCTGCACGATCTCTCCAGGGAATTGATTATCATGGAGCATTACAACGATCGCGATCTCGGTAATATCAGGTGTTTGCTGAGGGATTTAGGACGGCTAGAAATAAAGGCTAAGGCTATGGGAAATGAATACGAGATTGATGAGGAGGCAGGTGAGAGGACAAAAGCTGGGTTCTTGTGTCTTGAGGATTTGTGTGTGGATCGTACGAGGAGATTACAGAATCGAAAACAGAGAGTGCAGAATTTGATTGCATTGGTGAGTAAGGGATGTTTGATTCACTAGATGTCCGTGCTGACCACCGTTAACTAGCTCTATAACCTGACAGCCAATAAGGACAGCATGACGAGCTTGAAAATCGCAGAAGAGAGTACAAAAATCGCTCTTGAGACAAGGAGGGATAGTGTAGCGATGAAGACAATTGCAACGTTGACAATGCTGTACCTCCCAGCGTCGTTTGTATGCAGCTTCTCCGGCACTAATTTCTTCGCACTGAACACAGACAAAGCAGGACCTCCTAGTTTTGTTGTCTCGAAGCTTTGGTGGGTATACGTGGTCGCTGCTATTCCTTTCACGCTTGGAACTTTTGGAGTTTGGATGTGGTGGCTACGACGAGAGGCTAAAAAGGAGAAAGCCTTGGCCAAGGCTGGGCATCAATGTTAACTTTGTTCTCGATCTACAATCCAGAAGCTATCAAGTCAGCATCCGTACTAGCCGTGCATCATCGTCCGCTATCTCTGTTCTTTCTGAGCAGGCATGATGATGATGTTGAGAGTTTTATAAAGTGAGAGGTCCGCTGCTTGAATTCCTGTATAACCTTGGGTAGAGACTGTTGAGCCCTGCAGATTGCTACAGGAATATCGACGCAAGCAGAGAGAAATGAAGCCGGCGTTTCTAGTAACCTCATTTGACTTAAGAAGTGCGAGTTGGCAACTATAGCTGCTCGTATAGATGAAAGAGCCTTGACTAGAACCTGGACATAAGTATTGCATGTGCGGCACGGATTTAAGCGGCACGGAGAACTGGGAATGCTTTCATTCTCGCAATTGGACATCATCGAGTTTGCAAATGTGCATGAGGAGTCCAGCCACAGTAACGACAGGTACCGGCCTAAAGGATGTGGTTTGAAGATGGACTGGGGAAGAGTTAAGAATGATTAATGTAGTAGACTTGATCTCTACAATCTTGGAATGCTACAGATAATTGTGATTCCCTTTCAGTATGTCGCTGTCCAACTGTGCAATTTCCTGAGTGACGGCGTCTGCCACTCGGCATGGTATTCCCAGAACTTGAAGCACTACCCTTATGTATCCCAGTTGCTGGCTCCTGGAACAAAGCAATTGCGAACAAATATTTTTCATAGAAATAAGCTCTCATGTGTTAAAATGATGTCATTATCAGCTCTGTAAGCTCTATCCGGATATTTTGAGATGAATCCGAAGCTAATGTGTCTTGACCAAACCAGATGCCACGTAAACAGAGTTTCGAGTAATTAAGCCACAAAGTCCCTGGAGACGACTAAGAAGCGCGGATTTGGTTGGATGAATCTGCGATACGCATCTACAATGGCGGTAGATTAGGTACGGGGACAGATTGGGAGGCCTCACAAAATTGCGGGTTCTAGACAGGAAGCGAAAGTCCAGGCCTGCTGGTGTGGTGTTGCCCGCATTTCTTGGGAAAGAACTCTCGAATATATGTACCGGAATACGCAAGACGCCGGATAGAGAGCCATGCAATTTAAATGAGAAACAGGAAGAAAGGAAGGGCATGAAGTGCGAAACAGCATGGTCACGTGCACTAGCTTGTGCGACTGGAAGCTCCGTCGCCAAAACTGGAACCTGCGAAACATTTATTACCCTTTTCAAGATCTTCTCCACGAATCAAACCTGCATCAGTGAAATAGCCACGGCTCTCTGCAGCTGTACGGAACTCGTTGAAGCTCATTGCTTGGTGGTAGACATATGGCAGATTGTTCGTGAAACTAGAACCCTGGAAAAACTGCCGGCGTAAACATCCAGACTCGTTCTTGAATCGCAAACGCATTTGATCTGCCCATCTCGATCACTGAGCTTCTGATCTTCATATCCCAAACCTTCATCAGGATGGCATACACTGATGATGCAGTGCTAGCGAAGCTCTCTGCGCTGAATGAGACGCAAGAGAGTATCGTACGTATTTTGACCTGTTACCCAACAAACTCAATATCTGACCTCTTCTAGGTGACTGTTGCCCAATGGGTAATGTTCCACAGGTTCGCAAACGACTCTACTCACCGCTTCATCAAATGTATTGACCCGATCGATTAGGAGACATGCAGACCGAACGGGCCAGCTCTGGCTTCAGCGATTGAAGGATTCGGGGAGCAATAAGAGACTGAACTTGATTTATCTTGCCAATGGTATGCGCATTCAATGTATTTGGGACTGTCGTTATACCTGCACCTTTGAGAAGCTCCGAAATGGATATTGGAGTAAGTTTGCTGATGGCCTCTTGCATTATAGAAGTTGCACAACAGTCAAAGGCCCGTCGCAAGGACGACTTCCTCATCGCATTCTCCCCAGTGATTGCTGAGGCTACATCGACTGCCTACAAAGGAGCTACGAATGAAGTGCAGCAGAAATTGAGGAGAGTGGTGGAGGTCTGGCGAGCTCGACAAATCTTCGAAATACCTATTCAAGATGCGATTGAGTCACGGATTGATGGTATAATCCCCGAAATGTTCTCGCAGAAGTTTTACTAATTTCTACAGAACTAGACAAGTCCCGATCATCGAACAAACGCGCAGGCGGTTCAATATTTTCCTCAAATACAAACGCAACCCCAAATGAGCTCGCGCCAATAGTTGGTCCCCAGCAAACTCTGTCGAAACTCATCCTCTCTACCCGCACATCTGTCAACGCAGCGAACCAAGATTATGCGAAGCTCACCGATCCATCTGCAACAGCCCCTTCGGCTCCAGTGCACGCTGCTAGACTTAATGGGCTTCTTAAGACTCTTGCAAATGCCGAAGGTGCAGTTGCAGAGAGCATCAAAGCTCGTAAGGTTCTGTTGGAAGGTTTGGAGAAACTACTTGATACCAATCGCACAGCCCTGGCTGCGGAAGAGACACAAATGGCCGAGCTCACAAACCGGAAGACGGAGATCGATAACAAGAAGCGGGACGTTGAGGAGAGCATCATGCGTGGCTTTGCTTCGAACAGCAACCCTGGCACACCGGTTGGCGATGGAAGTCCCGGTGCTGGAGTCGCTCAGCTCTCACCTGTTACGCCAGGTCCAGAGGTCGACCGCCCTGAGGTAGAAGCCTTGACACCACCCGCTTACCCACAACCCCCTGCTGCTGAACCAGTTCCCGAATTCGAGCTTAACAATGGTTCGCCAAGCAATGCGGTGTCATCCACTCCGAACCAGCCTCAGCCAGGTGCAGATCTGATGTCGAGTTTCACTACAACATATGCACGCCCTCCGTCCGCTTCGAGTTTCGGAAGTGGAAGCGCAAAGAAGAGGAAGCTAAACGGAGATGAGTTCCCCGACTTAGGTGGTGATGTGATGGACGGGTTGGATGCGGACGTTGCTGAAATGTTGAGGAGAGATAGTGGTAGCAATACTTTCTAAATCGCTTTGAGGGCAATTACAAACCTATGGCACGTGGTGGACATGCTGGCAAGATGTTTTCGCTCGTGGGAGAGCCTGTTGTAGGATATAGGAAAAACTCAAATGCCCAGTGCATATTTCATGTGACAAGGAGATCGCTCTGGCAAGGTGATTGCTGTATACTTAATTTCAAGTCATATCAAAGCGTTTTGGTATCAAAAAGACATCAGCCTTTGCAATGAAGATTTCAAAGGCCACTGCCATTCAAAGAGGTTCGTGACTTGCTGACTTTAAACCCCGCCGCCAACTTCATGTTCTAATTTTGGTACGAAGGCAGTATTTGAGATTTTGATCTGCATTATTTAGGTAAATTCCTCATGTTTGGAAAAATACTTGTACAGATAGAGGTGCGAGATGATGTTAAAAGATATGTTGCAACACTCGGTACGATGCATGGAACTGACATGAAAGATCTAAGCTCCTTGAAGCAGATCGTGTGCTGGGTGGACATAGTCTCCGGCGTTGGGCTTGAGTGGGTTTTGATCATTGGCTAGGACGTTCATAAAAGCTTGTTCGATGCTTCATTAAAATTAAGTTCACAGACCTCAAGAACGATGGAGAGAGTCGGCTTGAATGTGATAAGAACTCTATTGGCACTTTCTTTCTTATTCTGTACAATCGTTCCCGTTCCACCAATGGTCACCACAACATCAACCCAATGAAACCGCAGCAAGTGTGTTATCTATCCCTTGCCGAACCAGGTCTTGTGTCCCAGAACCATGCGGCCCATCATGTACATTGATCCTGTATCTGTGTGAGCCGAGGTAGGGGCATGGGGAGAGAAGTAGCACAGCCGGGAACGGGGTCACAAACCGCTGAAACCTCCGAACAGGAGAAAGTAGTATGGGTAGAGGATGATCTTGCTCTTGGCAGTCTGTTTGGCGGTTATATTAGCTAGTGCAATGTTATTTTATTCATGCTTGATGTTGGGAGAGTGTGTCGCAGAACCGAGAGGGGTATGGAATTCACGCACTTGATTCCATTGACGGACACCTTTTTTGCCACCCTCCTGGAAGAGGCGTTGGTAGTAGGGAACGCGGTTTTCGCGGTTGACGAAGCTGTTGAAGAGACAATTGATTAGCTTTTGCGTCTAAAACTCCTGTGGTTCCATGTAGAGAGTGCTATTCTGAATGTCCATTGGATGTCGCCAATTGCCTTCAAGCTTTGCCACTATTCTCGAAGCCGGTGAAATTTAGACACCAATTGTCTGCAAAATATTGTGTCGTGTTGCGAATCTGCAGATATCTTCGACGTGTTGATTTGTCTCGTTCCGAGTGTATTGGTCCCCCTCCAGGAGCAATGAATAACATGGCCTTGAGGCGCTGGAAAGCTCAGAACGTGTCCAAAGAGGTCGATAGAGATCCAATGAGGTATGAAGACGGAGTGCAGCCTTCAAGGTCCTTCTCTGCTGCTTGAGATTCCTTTCTTAAAAATGGGCCCATTTCCATGATCAATCGTTGTTGTCGATTGACGGCTAGATTCGACTCGGCACAAAGTCGAGATAGTGTCCAGAGCGTGTTTGGAAAGGAATTGACAACTCACCCTGCCATTGTATCGGTATGTGTAGAGACTGTTCTGATTGAGGGAAGGGTTTCGTTATTGAAGATTGTCGTTCGATGCTCACAGCAAGCTAAGGCGTTTAAATTGGCGCGCTTAATTTAGCCGCAGAAGCTCCACCAAATTGAAGCTTCACACTCCAAAACCCACAAGCAACTCACTAAAACGATGCAATGGCGTGGCGCACGTCTCGAAACGTCAATTGGGCGCATATAGAAAGGAAAGATGAGGCCTGCTCTACAGAGGCTTCTGTCGAGGCCAGCCTCGTTGGAGTTGCTCAGGACGCTAGTTGGGAGCCCCTCACAACCACTGGGGAAACGAACGAGGAACCGGCTTTGCGAAGGGAAGAAAGCAAGAAGGGCATATGTGACATCTGCTGCGGCAAATATGGAGGTCGATGACGAAGAGGAGGCTTCAATATCAACCTCTAAAAGACCGGAAATGAGCCTGCATGCTCCCAGCCTCAAAGTGGAAGGACTAAACCACCAAGCGGACTTTGTGTTTGATCCCAAGCAACTGCTTCAAGCTGGGGACGCTTATCTATCAAGAAACGAAGATGTTTTATGCGAGGAGTTATTTTTGGGAAAAGGGACAAGGCAAAGGCATCAGCAGAATGCAGTTCTGAATAGAAGATTGTGGACTGGCGAGTTTCTGGAACAAGACAACGAGTCTACTTCTGCGACTGGGGATGAAGAAGAACCAGTGACGCTTCTCGATAAAAACTACGATCACTTCCAATCAAAGGACGATGTATCTGCCAAATCCACCATGTCATCCCTAGGCAATTTTCAATCCAAATCGCCAACGATGAAGCGCGAATACCATGAGTCGCAAGATAAAGGATTTATAAAATCACTCGGAAGTGGGGAGGTTCCCCTTCTGTTCAGGCAAAGCGGCCAAGGGGAAACGATGTCTGATCGGTCCAGGCCAGCGCAAAGATTCCCCTCTCACGGAAGCCCAAGAACTTTTGAGCAAGATATCTTCGATGGAAAGAACGAAATGCAGAAAGTTGCTCTACTGCCTCCCAAGACTGTCCCGTTTGGGCATTGGGAGAAGCAGTTAGCATCCCATTCGCGACTTGAATTCGAATCGAGCCTGGACTCACCTGTTATGAACAAATCAATGCGGCGATTGGTGGATTCAAAGGCGCATAAGGACGATTTGAGATTGTGGGCATGCCTCTTAACCTATAGAAAGCGAGTGCATGGGCAAGATGGCACATTAATGTTCTGGAAGGTCATTCAAAAGAGGGACCTTCATTTGAGTTGTTCTACAAGTATCAGCGACGTATTCTGGCCTACCTTTTTGGAGTTGGGGTTTGAGGATGCAATGGTTTTAGAGGAGGTTTGTGCCTATGCGGACAAAATTCTCGAAAAATTCCACGAGAGATGGCATGGTCTTTATACCCATGTCATAGAACACTTTCTGATTCATGGGGATGGCGCTTCTGCCATTCGGTGGCATCGTCGACTCTTTGCACGCCATCCGCCCGGCGCAAACCGTTTTGCTCGAATGTGCCGCCAAGTTGCATTTCAAGGTGGCGACCTACAGGCATTGAAGACCATTTACAAGCAGAGTGGATATCGTAATGTCTATTCCAAGATCATTCCAATTTTATGTTCAAGGGAAGAGTTCGCGTCAGCTCTGGACTGGCACTATACGTTCCTTGCGCAAGGGGACTTACCATCTGCAGCAAAACTTGTTGAACCGTTGGTCCATTTTCTCGCAGTCTATTATCCACCTCAAGCTACGAAGCTCACCAAGAGTCTTGTCGATGCTGGTGCCTCTTTCGCACCAAGCTTGCCAAGCAAACTTGAAGTCAATACTAAGATCTCGAGGGAAATGATGAATTTGGTGCATGGCAAAGATCTAAATGTTCCACCCAAGAAGTATAATGACAATCTTGGAGCTCGATGGTTTGCAACTACCTGGGTGTCTTTAGATACTGCCATTAGCACTGTGCACGCACTTGGAGTTCGAGAGATTGGGCCTCTGTCATTGCAAGCAATTGCTCTTCGCGATCCAGACCCGAAGAGCGTAAGCACACGCATCACCCAGCTTCGCAGTCTTGGCATATCGATTGGGAGATCTTTATTTTGCAGGGCTGTGGAGCATTTTGCGAACCCAAGAAATCGAAAGGTGGAGAGTCTGCAGGGCCTTTTGAATAGTGATCAGCATCCGGATGAACTTGAGAATGGTGAACTGCAGGAAGCGCTCCTAGCGACCTATGCCCAGGCAAAGGATTGGACTCAATATCGAAGAACTATTGAAATTCGGTCACTTGCTAGTCGTGCACCTCGGATTGAGGCAGCCAACATTATCCTCAGAGGCCTTATTCTGAGCAAAAACAGATCAGCGATTTTTCACCAGTTGGAAGATATGCAACTTCAAGGCGTCCCAGTCAAAACTCTCTCAACCAAAATCTTGCTTCGGCATATTCTGCATGAACGGGGTCCAGGAAGACGGCCAAGCATTCCCCTTGGTCAGAAAAACCACGGAATTTTGAATGACTTGGAGACAGCGATTACTGTTCTCAAAAAAATCATGCTTACTGGAAGCTATGTGCCTGTCACTCAATGGCGAGAGATCATACGCAGGCTTGGCATGCTTGGAAGGTTTCAGGACTTGCGTGCTCTGTGCATTTATCTAGCTGAATGGTATGGTCCAAAGAAGATTCAACGTGGACGATACCACGTGCCAGTGGAGCTCGCAACCCGACATTTACTTCATCCGCTCAGTATCCTGTTTAGTCCGTCCCTTCAGAAAGCACTTGTGGAATGGGGATTTATAGCAGCCTTGAAGCGTGAACCCCATGCCAAGCTCTACGCAAGCCATAGAAGGCTCTCGATCATGTCTGTTGATTCCTTGGCGTTACCAGATGTTACTGCAGGAATTAAGTTGCTGAAGAAACTTTCAAAGCTTGGTGTCTACGTCCGCGGTGCTGTGGTTAGAAAGGGAATATTTAACCGCCTGGTTGCATACTATGGGCCTGGAAGATCAAACAGAAGACACAACAGATGGGGTCAGATGAAGCTCGCTGGACGGATGCCGGAGGTCGCAGAGAGGATTGATTCAGCACTGGGCGGAGAATACTTTACTGCGCCAGGGATCAACCTCGCGGCCAAGGTCAAGAGGATGGCATTAGGTCGGATGGATAGAGTAACGACGAGAAGACTGGGACTGCGGAATAAGAGACGCGAGAGACGTACTCTGGATCCAAAGCTCTTAGAATCTCCGAGGCAGAGGCGAAGGATCTAGAATGAGCATTATTGTTTGAGTATATTCAAGGGACTTGTTGATTTGATAGAAGAATACCCCATTGGCAAATGCTGATCATGCGACCAGATGTATATATGTATCAAAACATTATTGTTAAAAGTCTCAGCACAGCAGCTGATAAAATTTGACCTTTTCGTTGTCTTGCTCCACCTGCATCCGGCTACTTGCCAACTTATTTGTGAAATCTTCTTCCTGGTGAAAAGTCGGCTCGAAAATCCGTGACGAAGTATCGTTCCAAGTCCGCAAATGCACATACACTTGAAGATATCTTGTAATGAGTTTTTCCCCTGGAATTTATCTGCGTGTCCCATGCTTCATTGGTGGCTATCTAGCCCTTTTCGATTTTGAATGCCCTTCTTCTTTCATTTGTGGACGTCGTCGTGCTGAGAGAGATCCACAATCAAAGTACTTGTAACAAATGGAAGGTTTATCGGGTCGCTTTTGCCACTTACTCACGTAGTTTGGAAATAGTTCTCATGATCTTGAGAATGCCAACAAGGTGTTCTACAGTTTTGCCATCTAAAAAGGACTAGTCACGTGAAACTCGCGAATGCCTTCAAAGAGTCCCTTTGGGAAATTTTGGGCAGCGAAACCACGCTAGCTCCTCGCTAGTCAAAAGTCGCGAGGCTGAGAGCGAAATCTGCCCATCAAGATCTTCTGGATAGCCCGCAGGCAATTTGTTTGATCTTACACACCATCAACCTTCTTGGGAAGACACAACCACCCTACCACGCATCCCTCAGTCGGTTGATATTTTCTCATCTCCTTGCACGCGTAGTCGCAGGTACCAGGTCTCTAGATCGGGTAATTGCTCGCAAGAACCACTTACTTTTCGAACGAGAACTTTCGCAGCTCCGCCTCTACCGCTTACGAATCTGTGCAAGGCCATCATGTCTTCGACGCTTGATGGCGAGGTCATGGGTCTGACTTGCAATCCCAGTAATTACTCTTCGTGCGTGGAATTATGGCACTTCATGTTACTAACCTGAATCATAGCAATCCTCCCAACGAAAACCGCGAACAGCGGCAGCGCCTGTGCTCCGGCCGGGCTAACTTCTCCTGCAGTCGACACGTCTGATTTGCAAAATCTGACCGCGCACATGTCCCGAGCGGAGGTTGGGGAGAAGGAGGAGGACGACGACGAGGAATCTGAGCCCAGTCTCTTCGTTGGCGAGCTTTCCGAAGAAGACCGTGAGAATTTGAAGAGGAGACCTGACGAAGACCTCGACAAATTGGACGATCCCGATTATGATTACGTCAATAATCTTACCGTTTTTGTTAAAGACTACCTTTCTAAAAACAGATCGAAGGCCCCAGAGAAAGCTGGATCTGATAGCGAGCTATTCGAAAGCTCATCAAGGAAAGTCTTTGCTGGTATGGATGTTGACATGAGCCGTGAAATAGACGAGCCGAAGCCAAAGACAATCGGTGACATGGCAAAATCCAGAAAGCGATTATTTGAGGAGGATGATTTTGAGCCTATGCTCATGCCCAGCAAGGCATTCCTTGATGCCAAGAGGAAAGTCATGAAAAGCCCATCAAAGAGACGAGCGGTACCTGCTGTGCTTAAATTTGATGGCCAGCCCACATCGAAGTGGACCGTGTTGCCTCGCGTGCCCAAATTCGGCGACATGCCCCAAGCCAAGAAAATGATGACTACCAGGAAGAACTCCGATGAGAATGCAAAGTTTGCGCCCAGTCATATGTTGCAGCCCAATTTGCTTTCTGGCAACGAAGACGTATACTCCGACTTGCGGGAGCAGAAGAAACAGACATACCAACATCCTGAATTGATTATGGTTGCTCAGGACCAAGTTATGGACAAAGAGACAGAGGTTAAAGACTTAATGAAGTCAAAGGAGAATCTCGAAGGCAAGGTGCAGCAGCTGAGCGAAGAGACCACCAGTCTCAGAATATCACTTGGTGAGGCGAACGCTCAGTTTAAGGAAGAACAAGATTCTTATGGAGCATTGAAGCTACAGAAGGATGGTGTGGATGGCGCTTTGGCCGCATCCGTGGCAGAATTGAATTCCCTGAATGGCAAGCACAGCATGCTCATTACACAGGCGCAAAAACTCCGATCGAGGGATGAAGATCAAAAAGCTGAAATCGAAAGCAAGAAAGCCCAAATTCGAGATCTGGAAGGCAAGTTTGCCTTTTTCCAAGGTCAGCTCTACTTTGTTAACTTCAGTCAGGATATCGTGCTGCCTTTGAGAGTAAGAAAGACGAATTGAAGGATGAAAAAGCCAACCACCAAGCTACGAAGGATCAGATTACTGAGACTCTTAAGACACTCAAAGGTGATGTTAGGACGAAGGGAGCTGAGATTTCTGATCTGCGCAGTATGTGTATAGTTTTGTCTAAGTAGCTTCGGCTTGCTAATATGCTTCGATAGACTCTCTTGTTATAGCCCAGCAGGAATTAGAGTCAGAGAAAAGCGCTAATGAATTGGCCAAAGCTCAGCTCACAAGACTACGTGAGAGGTTTGAAGTGGAAATGACAGTCAAGAATAAATTGGCACAAGAATTTGCCGACCTTAGGAGTAAGTCCAGAATGCTTTGCTCCAATCTTATGGTTCTGATTTCTGCGACAGGTAGCACCAATATCGCTCTGGCAGAAAAGGACAACCAGTTGCATCAAGCTTGTGTTCAAATGGAAAAGTTCCGGATCGAAAGCTTTGCAGAGCTAAACAACAAGGATCATATATTTTCGAACCTGAAATTGCAAGTTTCTCAACGCTATAACGAATTATCACAACGGCTCGATGCACGAGGATATGAGATTACTGGCCTCAAAGCTTCGCTCCAATCACAAAGCAAGTTGAATGCAGACGCAATCAAGCAGAAGGAGGTAGATGTGTTGGCTGTTCAAGGTAAGCTGGCCCATTTCACCTTGAATAGGGGAAATACTAATATCCAAGTAGCATCCATGATCGAAAGTGCAACTAAACCACTCTCCAATGCAATTAAGGAACTGCAAGGTGAAAAAGCCAGTTTCGAATCATCACTTTCGCACGCTCAGGAGGAAACCAAGACCAAGACTGCCGAGTTAGACAAAGTCGTAAAGGAAAAAAACGACTTGGCCGTTTCGAACAGAAAATATTCAAGTGAACTAAGCAATCTAACGTCAAAGATTGAGACTTTAGAGAAAGAGGCTCATGCTTCTATGGATCCCATTGCTGCTCCAATCGCATCCGCAGAACACGAAACCACGCGCATTACCAGCAGCATTGACTTCTTATCTACTCGATCATTCGACAAACTTGAGAATCCATTGCGAGAGGAGCTCACAATATGCCAAAAGGATTTGAAAGAGGCGCTTGATGAGCTTCGTCACATGCGAGAATCCTCAAAATCTCAAGAGGTGGTTGCCAGCAGCTCTATTAAGGTTGAACATCCAGAACAAGTCGAAAATATTACTTCTTCAACTGAGTCTTCTTTGATGCAAATTTCATCCGCGGAAATTCTTCCCCTGAAATGCTTCGGGGCTGAAAACCCCGCATTCCAACTAGACGAGGACCAAAGTCTTGGCATCACTCTCGAGAAAGCTTTGTCCCGGGAGCTATATTTCCGCGTCAGATCTGAGCAACTGGAGCATACTGTGAGCAGTCGGGATAGGCAGGACTTGAAAGTCAAGGATCTGAAAAAGGCTCTTGCTGAGCAAGAGCAGACGAAATCTTTGTGGCTTGACGAGATAAGCGACCTCAAGCAGGAAAACCACACTCTACAACACAAATTAGAAGCTTTGCAGAAGGCAATGTCAGAAATTGGTGATGAGACGCTAGAAGATTCTGAATCTGAGTTTAATTTTGAGCCATACGATGCTGGAGATAACAACTCCAAGAATGGAGAGACCGCCAAAAACATATCGTCAGCCCAAGTCGATAGCAGCGAGTCTGCGCAAAATGATGCCAGCACCAGAATTGTCCCAAAGGATGGCCAACACAAGGATCAAGGTCACGGCGACGAGAATGAGGATCAAGAAGTTACGAAGCGCAACGTTGAAGGCAATAGCAACTTCACCGAAGCATGCCAACGCTGCAAGAAATACAAGAAAGAAGCCAAGAGTGTGACCAACAAATTAAAGAAATCACTTAAGAATCTCAACCTAAGTGAGGAGAGTTTCAAAAAGAGCATCGAGCCTGACGTCCAATGGGTTTCCGATGGGAAGCCTGATGAGGCTGGGGATTGTGGTGGTAATGGCGAGCTCCACGACAAGGGTGGATGTGTTCATCATCGCGGTAGAATGCAAACGGCGATCAAGCTATGGGGGATTATGAACAATCGCATCGACGAAGCAGAATACATTCCTTGGGGCTTACAAGACGCCTGGAATAAGGTATTCGTCCTTGATTATGGTGTGCCGCTCAGACCTTGGATTCTTCACCCCCGCCCCGTTCGGAGCACTGAGAGTGCTGAGGTCGTCCCAACTCAGCCTTTGGACATTGTCTCTTCACTTGAGGCACCACAATTTCAATCTGAATCGAGCTGCCTCTCTTTCGAACTCACTGTTACTTCTCCGATCCAGCCAACTGAAGCCGCTCAAGTTGACCCACTTGATGCTGAAGTTGGAGTCCCTCAGACAGAGTTGATGGTTGTATCCTCAAAGATTTTGCCTGCAAATGAGCTAGATATCGACGCTTTGAATGAAGATGATGATGAGCTTAAGACTTTCGTTGCTCCAAAGTCACAGGCTGATGTCGAGGTGAAGGATGTGATTGTCAATCTTGACAGCAATAAGGTACGTTGTCCCTCAGAACTTGAGAGGTTCTCTTTTCTTTTCTCATCTGACATCAATTTTCTTTATTGTTCGAGTGCTGACGCTAGTTTCTAGGCAGTTAAAATTCAGAGTGGGAGTTTGTGCTCGATCCTTTGTGCAGAAGGCTCTGTTTCTGCGTGTATCATCTTGGAGACTGATCAACATGCGTCTGCTTCCATTACTAGTATTGATCTGCCTCACTCCTCCACCAATGAATTGAATGTCAGCGTCATTCAGAAGGTGACAGTAGCTGAGCCAGAATTTGTTACCCCAGCCGAGAATACTGTTCTTATTATGGCTTACGGTGGAGAATTGGTGGATGGGATTAACTCAAAGCTCGAGTTCGATGACACAGATTCCGAAGACGAGGATTACCAGCTTCCTAACGCCAGACCAATGCCTCTGAAGGGAAAGATCTTTCTTCTGGTGTGTGCCTACATACTCCTCCTCTGTCATTTGGATATGATCCCGGACACCTGGACTTCTTTTTCTCCGCCTGCGAAGTTCATCCCTTCTTCTACACCAGCAGGAGCATACAAACATGGCATTACTTCTTACACCAGCATTAACATCGCTGTTTCTGATGTTCAACCTGTGGTGACTCCCAACGCTCCGGTCTGCGAGAATTCTGGTCACGACTTCGAGAGCTTTCCCGCCATTCCAGCAGCTCCGCTCCCGATCTGCATTCCAGATCCAACAGTGTGCTACAACTACGGCCTAGAGGATAGCTTTCCAGCTGTTGCGCCACGCCCACCCCCTTCTTGCTGTGTTCAGTGCCGAGCACACTACGTGTCAACTTATACTTTTCGTCGTTTCATCCGCGACCGATTTTTTGCCTCGTCATTGTTCGAACATCGCTTCAAAATTGCAGGCTGGGGAGTCGCAGGTGGTACTGGCTATGCAGGATGGTATTACCGAGACTCAATCCCAGACTTCTTCCGTTGAGAGGTTGTGTATATCATTGTAAGAGGTCATTGAGGAATCGTGACAGCTGCGTATGATGTTGCAGCGAGGGTGGTTATTGTGCCTTTGTGCCTTGTTGCTCTTTGTTTCTTTGTTTAATTCATTTCCACTCTTGGGCGCTTCATGTTGTGGGGGTGTTGCATTCTGATAATGGAACGTTGCAAGGGAAATCTGGAGACAGGACGGCTGATCAGTGGGGAGATCGAGATTGCTGAGGTGGTGAGCGCTAGAATTTCAAGGGCTACATATCAGGGCGAAGAGTACGCTTTTGCATACGAGTCCTGCACTGTTGACCTTGGAAGGGGGTGCAAAATAAGGATTGGTGGGAGGTCCTTGCCCGGCCGAAGAGTATGCCTTTTGCATGCGAGGCCGTGGTGAGATTTCGATTTCAGACCTGGGGGTGAGATCTCTCATAGCGAGGAGTATACTTTTGTATTCGAGCTTTGAGAGATTAACCAAAGGAGCATCAAATCAATGTCAAGTAACTAGAAGTGTGAAATTGGAGAGACCTGCTGGTGTGGGAGTGTCCCTTAGTAACTTTTTCATGGAGCTTGTAGATATGTCAGTGCAAGAATTGAAGTATTTCCGCAACCTACTGAGAAGAGAATTTCGAAGGAAATTTGATATTTTCAAGTGCTGTCTTCTGAAGGCCGCAAAACTTCTATCCCAGCAACGCAATGCAACACATGTGATTGCCCTTCATGTGGAATCCAGATACCTGTACTGAGCTTGGCAAGGCTTCAGCTTCGAGGGTGAATTCACTTTCACCTTTTCCAAATCAAGCGTGAAAACAAGCGAACTCCTGGCCTGTTCCACGAAACAACGCCTTTGACTTCTTCCGCAGCTCAATCTTTTCTCCTTCACAGACAACACCCTTTGATTACAAAAGCATATTGTCTTGTTTGAACCTTGAGCCTCGCAGCTACTCTTTGAAGACTCACACACGCGCATTCTCGCATATTCCGATCTCCTGATTTTACTGCATCCCCGTTACCTTCTTCACAATCACACGTTCAGCTTTCCCATTTTGTTCACTACCGCAGACGAAATGTACGGAAATCGGAGCAACCACAACCATGGTGGTGATCACAATATCAACAATCCTGGTCCCCGCACCGGAGAGGGCATAGCTGATTCCATGTATGATTTTGATCCGGATATATTTCGGCCTCCTTCTAACCTGAGTTCTCAGATATGCCGATAATGATGCTCATGATACCAAGGGATCTAGGCGTTGTCAAAGGTATGAACTCAACATTTCTTCATCTCCTTCGCATCAGTTGTGACTGTCTCCTTCATTTTGCTTCTAAAGCGGCGCTGAAATATCGATCTCGATAATGCTAACTTCAAATCCAGACAGAGAGAGAGAAGAAATGGTCCCCCTATTGATCCTCGTTATCCTCGTGGACCAAGAAACGGAGGCGGAAATGAAAATCCTCGCAACGGAGGAGGTTACGCTCAACATCCAAACGGATATGCTCACGACCGTGTTCAACAGGCTTATCAGTATGTGTGCCCAAGAACATGTCTTAGGTTAAAATTCCGGGCTAACATTTTCTAGAAACCACTCTTTGCCAAGATACTACAACTCGCCGCCAATGCACATGAGTCCCAATCGTCATCCTACAACGTGGACGCCACCAACTCCCGCTCCCAATACTGTCTCATTCGTGGCAACTGCTGTTGCAGCTGTACCAAGCACCGGTCGCAACCTTCCTACGCTGATGACAAGCTACGCAGTCCAAGGCTCTGGACAGAAGGGGACACAACAAGTACTGGGACGTGGGTCAAGTTCTTCGGAGACAACGCAAAGTACGGCGGCGATAGATGAGCCTCGCATTGTTTCTGCTCCAGCCCATACAGACACCAAGCAAGATCAAGGTCTCAACTCTTCAGCGAACCCGCCTCGGACCTACAAGATTAAAATCGGTGCAGGCCATTCAATGTAAGTGCTAAGCATTCCCTATATGATTTTTGTTACTAACCATGATTTCAGTTGGGCTACCGAAGAAGAGAAGGCGGTAGCGAAAATTGTTGTCTGCGAAAGCTTTGATGATTTGGAGCGCCAATTAACCAACGCGGATGCGGAAGTACCAGAACAAAAGACGCAAGCTTCGGAGCCAACTCCAGTTTGCGTAGTGACCCAATCAGCTTCAACAGAGACAACGAAAGCCGAAGTTGACAACAAAGTTTACAAGCTTGAGATGACAGATACCAGCGGACATGATAATTGTCAACCTAATCTTCCATCAGCTTCTACAAACCTTGACACTTCTACTACCAATGCTCTCCAGGCAACTTCAACTACCAATCTGGTAGAAGTCAAGGAGAATGGTGAATGCCGGCACAATAATTCAATTGCCTCTGAAGACGGTGAAAGGCTCGACAGAGTTGAGAATGAAACAGCTGCAACCGAAGACTTGCAAGCTCCTGGCTCTAGCCGCTCGGATGTATCCGTTGATGGGGTCCAACCACCCACTGACACCAAGTTTCTCAAGAGTCGTTCCCAAAGTGTGGACGCTGTGGAGTTCACCCCGGTCATATTCAATACCGATGGCGCTACATCTGGAAATATTTGTCAACCAATAAATAACAAGCATGCTCCCGATGAATCTGCGGCTATTCAACAAATCCCGGACAATCTGATGGTAACTGAGTTGGATTACGTTGTAGACGCTCTTGAGACAATCATTGAAACTGACGACAAGACAATTACCAAGAAAGACAAGATTATCAAAGGGAGCGATCGGCTCATTCTCGAAAAAGAGAACGCGGTTACTGAGAAGGACGATGCAATTACCAAAAAGACCGCCGAGATTACGAGCCTCACACAGACCAATTCTGTCTTGCGGGATCAACTCCATCAAGAGAGACAAAGATTTACAGAGTCTGAGGCCCGACTAATCTCAAACGTTAATGAAGTAAAGTTGGTTCATCAGAAACAAATTGACGATCTCCAAAAGTGGCGTTGTCAAGCCGAAGCAGCCGTTAAGACAAAAGCCGCTGAAATCATTGTCAAGGATTGCGAGCTAGCGGAAAATCACATCTTGCTAGTTGCTCAGCAGAAGGCAGAGACAAGATTGAAAGCTGATCTTGCTCACAAAAACGCAGTTTTGAACCAAGGAAATCAAGAGATTGAGGATCTTCGATATCAGCTTAGCGAGCAGACAGCCAAGATAACTGCGCAGGGCAGAACAATTCAAGGCCTTGAGGGTTCCAAGGTCAACAATATATCCGACATCACTTGCCTCCAAAACAAAGTAGATGTGCTTAGGGAAGAGAAACAAATCTCCGATAAGCAAGTCTCGAAGCTTCAGGGCGAAATCACCCGCATGGTTGAAGAATTTGAGTCTTTTAAGACAAACTTGAACTCCACTGCCAGTATTCAGCAAAGCAAACTGGAAATTTCGACAAAGAAGATTGTTTTTGCCTTGTTTGAGACTAAAATTGAAGGACTCGTCAATAAGTACAATCAAAAAGTGGAAGCCGCCGAAAAGATCGCTGCAGAGAACGCATCGCGACTCAAAGAAAGTGAAAAGAGAGCCGCTTTGCTAGAGAGCCAACATATGGAGCTCCGTGCTATGGTTCTTGCAGGTCTTGAGCGTGAAAGATTGGCGAAGGTGAAGAACGTTACTCTGCAGAACGAGATTGAAAAACGTATGGCCTCCTTTCTGTACTTTCATGAACAATTCTAATTCAAATGTTTCTAGTTCGAGAGTTTAATCTCACACGAGAGATTATTCCTGAGCCTCCGTCTACGAACACTCCATCATTGAGAAAGAATAACGACGCTCAAGATGTTGCTTTAGCTATGCCAATCAATGTGCTTTCTAACATCCCTGAGGTTCCTATCGACTTCACCGTCCTTCCTTCTGAGGCAAACATCGAAGACTTTGTCACCGTGATCAATTCGACTTCTGATCGACGAGTGCACAAGCTCTTGAGATTCTTACTTACCATTGTGACTGTGGCATGGTTAGCTATATGCCTCTCGTTTAAATTCCGCAATACGAGCCTGGATAACGCTTGGTTCTCACAGCCAGAGAATCAAGGCTTGGCAACTTTGTCCTGGACTTCTCGGGCTGAACATCAGACTCTCACAGTTTATCAAGATACTTGTCCTTGGCCAAACCAGCACAAGTCTTCTTCAATTACGCTCACGATTGGTCCGCCACAGGCTGTCTATTTGATAGATGCTCCACAAGCAATCATAACTCTGTCACCTCGCCAAGATCTTCCTTCTCCACCTACACCTACCCGCATCTTACCATTCCTCCCCACCACCACCGAGGGCCCTACTTTCCCGACACCAGGCTCAACGCCGTCTTATGCTGCTGATGGATATAAAATCTCATCAGCCTTCTCCAATCCAAAGAAGGTCTTGGCCATGGCTGCAGTTGGCGGTGGAGTTACATACTTCGGCTGGTACTTTCATACCGAGCTCGTGGCTTTTGTTTCCACATAGGGCGTGTTACGATTATTGTTTTGTTGTCTTTGTACTACTACCGGAGCTTTTCCCTCAACTTCTTTTCGATGGAGATGGAGGCCCTCATTCGCTCATTTTCATTCGAAGTACTGTCGTCCACCTATTAGGGCTTGGGAGTGACCCTTAGATAAACGCTCGGCCTACTCAGGAGAGGGATATTTTTGGGGAATTAATTGGCAGCAGCAGTTCCTGTATAGGAGCTGCACCTGTGTGGAAGAGGAATGTCTTGAATAGGGTGACGATTCAGAATGCAGGAAGATTCAACGATAAGAGCTTGGCCCACTGCGGGAGAGGGACTTCTTTGGGTATGGAACGGCTTGGAGACGATGAATAGGGAAGAATTCAAGGATAAGAGCTCAGCCGTTTATGGGAGAGGGACATTCTTGGATGTGAGAAACAACGGTAATGTTTTGATTGGAGGATACTTAGATAAAAGCTCGGCCTGTCACAGGAGAGGGATATCTTTGTTGTGCGAGTTTCAACATGGAAGGATTGTAGGAAATAATTACGGTTCATTATTGCAGATGAAGCTCTGAGAAATCGACGTACGAGAAATAGTTTCTGAAGCACTTGTAGTAAATTGAATATCTCTCGAAATCCAGGTTATTTATATTTGACTGTGATAACCCGTGCCTCAACTTGTTAATTATCTTGCTTTACTTTCCGCAGAAACTTGCTCTTAGACCGCTTGGGCTCAACCAGACATACTTCAAACTCATCAAGTTCCATAAAGCATGGCGCACTCCACTTCGCGGGAGGTGTTTCGGAGGTCAAGACAATTATGAGGTCAAGGGGCCTTTACAACAGTTCCAGAAGCTTATGAATGCTCAAAAACACAAAAGAATGTGACCTATGTTTCTGTTTCGAGATACGTTGAGTGCGATAGTCTATGGGTCAAAACTATACTCATAGCCACACAGCAAGAGGCACACAACTTTGCTACCAACAGGGCAAATAGGCAATCATAGTCGGTGTGTGGTCATTTGGTCACAGTTTGTGGTGCTCAGCTTTGAATAAAGCATCGAATTGGACCTTGACAGTTATCTTTTGGTCTTCTATAATGCTTTTGACCTTTGAACTTCCCGCCGTCCATCCCACCAGCGGCGTTTGGCTGCTTCTTGGCGATCCTATCATCCTCATTTCTAATTGGTTCATTTTATACTATTTGCCTCATTGATCAACTCAAAATACAGTCGTTAGCCATTCGATCCTGGCAAGGGAACGAATATGGGCAAGTCATGAGATCGTTTAGCGTGAGTTGACGCTGGCATCTCTGGAAGGACATTATTCGGCGATACTACTCAAAATATTCCTATAAACACCTAGATATCTTTCCAAATTCAGATCATGATTAAGTCGGATGGCATGGCTTCAGCAATGAGCAGTATTGTAACATGAGATAGCCTAAACAGAATCTCGCAGAGGCTTTGGCATCACGTGATTACAAAAAGCCGCCCGCCCGAAGTTTTGAAGTGGACAGTGCGAAATTTACTAGGAAATTGGTAACGGATACATTTCTTGTTTTAATTGCATGGACTTTTGTATGTTTCCCTGATAACGCTAGAATATACTGAGAGCAGAAGTGAGCCCGCTCGCTTAAGCCCCTGAGCTTGAAGAGGGAGTTAGTTGCTAGATATTGCAGGGGAAAGCAGCTGTTGGGAGTTGCCACCCCTGCTAAATGATGAAAATCCATCGATGTCTCAGTTGTATTTTCCTCGATTTTGATTTCGTAGAAACGCCTAGCTCTGCGGACGTGGCGGGGGATATATTAAGCGAGCTAGCCTTGACAATACCCTGCTGAACCGAGAGCACAATGGGCTCTCATAATATCAAAGTGAATCATATTCGCTTCTTGGATTCTCAAGCCACTTGTTGGCTAATCGAAGCCCTTCTTACTTCCTTGCAGCTCCATCCGCACTTCTCCCAAACCTTCCACCAACAACGACGCGCATTCAAAGGAACTCAACAATCCACGCCAGGTTTTCGCAATACTTTGTAAACGCAAATCTTTCAAACTCTTCCAGATCTCATTTGCGCCTTCTTTTGCTCATTTCAGTGGTCTTTCGGAAAATTTCGTCCAGTTTCGCCACCAACAGTCAATATGTCTGACAGTTTTACGTCCAGCACAGCCAGTCCTGATGAGGAGATGACTCTTTCTTCTTTATCTATCAATTCAGAACAGCAAATGTGAGTACGCTTGGATTGCTTCAGTCAGGGTGAACGATCTATTTGCACTTGCTAATTGGTTTGGCAGCTCCTCGACAGAAGACCACATCCCCCGCACCAAGATTTCGGACAAAGATGGCAACGGTGCTAGACGATCTACGAGATCTGTACAGCGCCCGGAGAGAAAGACCACTATGAAGTTGAGAGCGGGTGTTTCAAATGCAAAGATCGGCAAACAAATCCCATTTCAGAAGCCCAACACCTTCAAAACCCCTCCGGGATTGCGCGACGGCTCCGCACCAAAACAGCCAAAGCCTCTCCTTTCCAATGATCCTCAGATTATGAAAAAGTTGATGAAGGCCATGGTGGTGGATGAGAGGAATGAGAATTCAATCCTAAACGATGTGAGCTCGAACAAGGAAGGCGGTCTCGTAGCCATGCGCCAGACCTTGTCGAAGACAATGGAAGAGAAAGACGAGGAGATCAAATCCTTGAATGAAACAGTTTCATATCAGGAGGACCTCATATCTCTATATGATGATATGAACGCAGCACAACAGGACGCTGACAGCAGAAGAGCCGACTTGCAGGCAGTCAATGATGCGGAGAAGAAAAACCTTGAGAGAGATCTACTGCAAGCTAATGACAACTTTTCAAGGCTTAGTATTCAGACCCAGAAGCTCGGTGATAAGATCAAATCACAAGCCATTACAATCAATCAGCTCAAAGGATCTCAAACTACTGCGAACGCCGATGCACTTGGCAAAGAGAATGAGATCATCCGACTAAGTGGACTGCTCACCAATACCAATAATGCACTCCAGACCACCAGTATGAACCTATCAGCAAAGGTCAACGACATCAACCAGCTCAATGAGGAGCTCAGAGTTGTTAAGGGCAGTTTGAGTTCCGCTATGTCGGATGTATTGTTCAAAGAAAATCAAATCGCCAGGCTCAAAGCTGATGTCAAAGCTGTCAAGAACGCCCTTACTGGCGCCAACTCGGCGCTGCTATCTGCACAAAGCGAGAATGAAAAGATGAAGAGCAGCCACAAAGAGGAAATTCAGAAGATGAAGAATATCAATCAAAAGGAAAGTCAGAAGTTTCAAGCCAAGATCAATGTCCTTGCAGCTTCATCTGAAACGACGGAAAAGAAGCTGCTCGACAGCAAGATAAACCTTGAGCGCATTGTGCATGAACGAGATGTTAAGTCCAAAGAGTCCCGTAGCTTGCGGAGCATGTTGACAGATGCGCAAAACCAAATATCAATGCTTTCGTACACAAATACTACCTTGATGAAGGAAAATCAATGGATAAAGCAAACTCTCAACGGAGACAATCCTGAAGTTTTTGAGAACGCCCGTCGAGTCGTCGATCTTCAGTATGAGATTACGCAGGTTGTCCGCGCTTATGGAAATGTTGCTTTGGCTGTCCAATCAGAAGCAAATGCTGTATACTCCCAGCAGGCCGCAGAGTTTGAAGCACGATTGGTTGAGAGGATCAACCAAGAGCTCCAACAAACTCTTTATGAAAAGGATATGCAATGCAAGCGCCTCATTGAAGAGTCGACTCAGCGTTTCGAAGATGCCAAAGTTAAGTTGGGTGAAACTGAGTGTGCCAGGAGAATGAAGGTCGCGGAGAATTCTTATGAGCAGTGCGAAAAGAGTTTCAAGAGTCTCAAGGAGAAGACTGATGGAGAGATTGCGAGGCTGACCAAGGAAATAAGCAATGGAAAACAAGACTTTGTTAAAGGGCGCCGAGCTCTCGATGAGAACAATTACCTCAAGCAGACCCTTTTTTGGCATCAGAAGGATTTAGCTGAGTTAGATGATCAGACCGACAGCCTTAGGTCAGAGAACGCCACGTTGAAGAAAGCCAATGAGGCATTAGAGAGGCGCTTTGTGAACGCTCTCGAGGATTTGGAGAGATCTAGCACTCAGCAGCTCGTTCAGCAGAACAAGTTGTCCAAATCTTCAGCCATTAATTCGAAGACCGAGAAGTTGAATATCAGACTGCAGCGCAAGGTTGAGATTCTCAGCTCTCAAGTTTCCGCGCTCGAGACCTTGAACAGAGTTGCAGAAGGTGATGCTTTGCAAGCAAAGGAGGAGCTCCGACGAGTCAAGGACCGTACCTGCGAAGAGGCAGGCATCTCCGAGTCGTCAAGCAGGTACAGAGTCGATCACCGCGGTCGAAAGGTGATCGTTCGTACAAAATCAGCTTCTCCAAAGCCAGGTTTTTTTACGACGGCTTTGACAATTCAAAACGCTCCTATGCTGCCAGACAATGCGTCCCAGCAGCTTGAAGTTTCCGACTTGAATGGAGAAATTGACATGCGAAAGAGCACCGAACTAAAATTCCCACAAGTTATTCGACATACTCATCTTCAACAATCTAGCACTTTCTCTCGATGGATTCCAACCGTTCTTGCTGGCTTTCTCGTATCCACGCAAATCATCTACTGCTACCTGGCTACTGGATCCACCAAGAAGTCTGCCGTCTAGATGTTAGTCTCATTCCAAAGAGATCCGCGGTCAAATCAATTTTCTGTAAGATTGTATCATTGTACACTAGAAAGATCGTTTCTTTCAGCGTGGCCTCCATGGAGTTTATTGTGGATTCGTGCTCACGATTTCTTCTTTTTACAAAGTTTTCGTTTCAGATTCCAGTTACTGAGAAGGGAATGGTTTCACCGTCGTAGGCCGTAGTTGCCTTCATATTTTGGCTCTAGACAAAGGCCCCGCATGATTTTAAATGTCGAGGAGAAGTATCTGAAGAGCAACTTCAAAATCTGGCCTAGGATGGACACACAACGAGGGAGTTGTATCACCTTTTTTGAACTTCAGAGTCATAGGAATACTAAGCATAGAGAGATAAGACTAAATATGACAGGCTTGGAAGAGAGAGGAGGGTTGTTCAAGACTCTGTTCTCGTCACGGCGAAGAGTATGCTTTTGCATACGAGTTGTGGGTAGATCAGAGTCCCCAGATTGTAGAAAATCAGCTTTGCCTAGGCGAAGAATATGCTTTTGCATGTGAGCCTGGGAAGAGCTGGTGGTGCGACGGTATGGCGGAGCAATTTTCCTTTCTCCGACTTGGGCCCTGATATTTGTCTGACTCCAGTTGATTATATTTCAAGGTCAGGACTTCTCAAGCAGCATAGGATTAATAAATTCATTTAAAATTACTGATTAATCGACTTCAGCGAGCCCGTTCATTTGAGTTTCTACTTGACGCTCTAACGTTCTTGATGCTGTAATTTTGGCTTCCTTGCTCGAGATCTGCCAATGAGCCACAATTATCATCAGATCCCAAGACTGCAAAGAACTGAAGAGCAGACGACACAGGGTATTTCGAAGCTGTGTCGCTCCAGAAGGGAGCGTAGTCATATGGCATAGAGACAGACCCTTGCAGGAAGGTAGGCCGCGGTTTCTGCTTCACTTTCTGCGAGGTAGTCAAGAAAGTGAACTTAAGATACTCCTGAAAGACCTAAAATTGGTAGTTGGAATTTCCATTGTATTCACTTTTGGTATTGTGGTGGCGGCTAGCTTTACTGGCGAGGCTAAATAAATTCATGACTCAAACGAAAATATCTACAATGAAGAGCCTCTAAATTTCGAACTGTTTCCCAACCGCGATCGCAACCGCAGTTATTTCACACACTTTTCTTGCCCCTCCTCCACTGTAATCCAAATCGATCCTCAAAAGCCTCAAATCTTCGCGAAAAACATCTGTCAGAAACCGAAAGCATGGATGACAGCGAGTCGTCTCCTAGCGTTGCTCCATCGAAGGTAACGCCTGCTGCTGTAAGGAAGAATTCGCCAATATCGGCACAAACGCTAACAATCCTCTTCAGTTGACTGCGGTCATCAATCCCATTTCCATCAACACCAATGAAGCCGTTAAATCGCTCCAGCCAATTCACAGCAATTCGAAAATGAAGCGCTCTCAAGACGACAGTCTCTCGGTCGCTGTGGGCCCTCTTGTCGAAACTCAAAATGGTCCCAAGAGACAAAGGGCTTATAGTGTTACGCCAGACAATGAAAAGGACAGCAATGGCGGTAAAGATAAACCTATAGACTACGACAACTTTTCAAAGGCCTTGACAAACACTGTCAATGTCCTCGCAGCATATCAAATGTCATCAGAGACTTCTGGATTAGGACAGGTGATCAAAACTGCTCTAGTAGAGAACTATGAACTTTCTTCTCATGGCAAAGATGAATCCAACACGTCAGTCAATATTCGAAGAGTTGTGGTTAATGAAGACGACTTACAACATCTACTGAGCACTAACAAGAGGTTGAATGTGGAAAAAGCACATTTGATTGAGACTCTGGAGGGAAGCTGTAAGAACGCACAGAGTGCTTGCAACCTTGCAGTATCTTGTGGAAAGGACGCGAAGCATATCCAGAATCTCATTATTACAAATTTCGCTTTGGTTTGTGGCATGATCACGAGTAGAGCCGACTCTAGATCTCTGGATGATGTACTGGCGTTCATCGCAGAGTCAAAACAATCGACTGATGCAAATTTGCTTGTACTTAATGCATTTCAGAAAGCACTTACTGATATGTCTTCCGATGACGCCAAGACCTCCGACAGTAAGAGTAGCAATTCAGCCGTAATTGCGAACCAAGGATCATCTCCCAATTCAAAAGGGATGACGATCGCTCGTTCCGTCATTAACACATTGAGAGGCGATTTGAAAGACACAATGTCAAAGTTGAGCAAGGTTGAGAGTGACCTGATGAAAAAGAACGAAGAAGTCGAGCGTCTCACTGGTCAAACTCAAGAACTTTCTAGGACTAAAGCCACTGTCGAGATGTTGCAAAGTAGGCTTGAGCAACTGGCAAATGAAATTGTTGTCAAGGATAGCATGTTGGTCGAAAAGGATCAATTACTCCAATCTCGTGACAGCACAATTACCAACCTTCAAAGTCAGAGTCAAACCCCGGACGATTTCTATCCCAAACTCGAAGCAACTCAGAGAGCTTATAAGTCGGAGATGGAAAAGCTCACTGCTCATTACCAAAAGTTGTTTGACGATATCACCCATGCGAAAAACGGTATACAGACCAGCTACGAAAATAACGTTGCGGAACTCTGTGCAAATCACCAAAAGCAAATCGACATTTTGGCTGATGAGAATATTGCCTTGAACGAGGAGGTCAAGAATTTGAAGAGAGAGCTTCAATTCCAACTTTTGGAGAAGAATGAGCTTATGATTACATCTTCGAATCACATCTCAGTAACCGAAGATGCGATTGAGGATCTTATGGTGAAGGAACTGGTGCTAAAAGATGAGTGTGCTCTCAAGGATTCTGATGTCCGTGAAATGATTGCGGTATCAGAATGCCACATGGAGGCTACACAAGACATTATGCAGGACCTGAAGACGGAGAATATGAATTTCAAACACACGATCGAGACCAAGAACGACCAGATCGTTGAGCTAGAACAAGAGTTATTAGAAGAAATCTCTCTCAACGAGGACCTGAACAGCAAGCTCACGCTCATCGAGATGAATTTCGAAGAGCTTCGTCAGATATCCGCAGAACAAACAAGAACCATCGAGACTTATGTCATGGAAGTTGAGAACTCTTCTACTCAGCTAAGCTCTCTAAGCGGCGACTTGATTGGGACTACGACTCACAATGATAAGTCTCCAGGTCGGGAGTACGAAACCTCACATCTCAATCACGACTTTTCGGAGGAAGAACTCATGGAATTGGAGGGCATGGAGTATGTCACTCCTTCTCGGGCCTCGATTACCTCCAAAGCTGGCATTCCCAGTATCAAGAATGTCTCTCTTGGTTTGACAAGTCTAGGACTTGACACCGAAAAGTCAGCAGATGAGACCAACGAGTATGAACACACAGATCAAAGCATGCACGAATTGGTTATCCCATCACCGTTTCGCGATGATCTTCTTAACGACTTGGCTTCCTACACAAACTCCCCAGACATTGATTGGTCGTACGCGCCAACAGAAGTCTCCCCAAATATATCCAAAATCCCTACTTTCGAACCTTCCCAACCACACGCGCTTGAGGGTTCGAACCTTTCCTCGGATTTCGAGACGGTGTTTACCCACGAAACCTCAATATTTGACCCCTCAAAGAAGGAAGGCCGTGTCTTCCCGCTCAAGAGCAATGACGGACATATGACCTGCGGAGCTCGAATTCTGAGCACGATCCAATTCATCCTTTGGCTGGTTGCAGTAGTTTCCTTGCACTGCTACTCCCGGCCATCGATATCCATGGACATCTCCACTCTTTTCGGCAAGCCTGTCCCTATTTTGAACAACACAACTACATCAATCCCTTTCTTCTTCTCGAATGTTACCGACCTCAGCATCATACCATCCGAGTCCAGACTTTTTTGCTTGGGGGAATCTGTTGTCTACGTCGTCAATAAGAGTGTTGTGGTTATCAATCACTTGCCTCCTGCAAAGCTTGACACATTTCAAGACGAGGTTGAAAATCCATTTCCTGAGCTTCAAGTCCCAGAACCCCGTGGAAATCGTTCCGTCAACTTCGGCCTCTACGTCTGTACTGTTTCTGTCATTGCGCGCGTTGGATACAAGGTGTTGCGAAGCAGAGCTGGTGGACTGGCGGCCCGTCCCAACCGTCGCTGATGAAATTTTGCTGTGTATCGACGCAGTCGATAGTATTGCACGCACTGTTTTTTCTTTGTTTTTTCTTTTGTTTGTTTCCTTCCATGTTTGTACTGAAATTACTTCAAAGGCTTGATTGAGATTGGGTGGGTAGCGTCAAAGGAAGTAGCTGCTTTAGAGACAGGCCGTGGAGCCAGCAACATTCATCGGATGAAGAAAGGAAAGTAAGTGGCACAGTAATTCGGGCATGCAAGAGTCCTAAAGTCACCATAAAGGTACGCAAACCACCTTACTTTAGGTTGGGGGACTCTTCCTTGGATACTTGGTACGCGACGTCGTCTTTTCTTTTGAAGCCGCTGAAATGGAAGCGAATGGTTACGCAGTGGTGAGGGAGTTCCTAACGGGGTGAGGTCTTAATTGCAATCCCGGGAGGCGCGAACTTGCTACGACTATCTTCCTTGTTGAATTACGAGATTTTCTTGAACAGTAATGGTGGTATTCATTTGGGGTGGGGGTCAGGATGGGTTTTTCATTTGTCGAATGTTTCTGCTTGTCGTTTGGGGCGTCATTTGAGAGCTGTAAGAGTAGATATTTCCAGAATCAAGTCTCTGTCATTCAAAACCATGGCTGTGAAGTTAATGACCTCTATTCCCTTTTTGAATAATCTCCCCAGTGAAGCTTGTTTTCTGTAGTACAACCTCATTGCTGAGGATTTTCTTGGCATGTCGTTGAGATTCCCCCTGACTCTCGCTTCTTCCCTTCTTCCCGATCCCGTTTGAAGCGAGGCCAATTAACAAGCCAGAGCCCCTGTCTAGTCAGTGCCACGCCCTCCCCTTAACAAGACGTCATCCGATCTCGCTTCAGGGGTGAATCACGACATGAAGCGTCAATCAAATGGTCGACTGAGTCACATCTAGTGTTTTTGTTGAAAACTACCTACAAAATGACCCGAAACACACATCGGCATCTTCAATGTAAGCTTGCATAAGTCTGTAGCATTAAAAAGCTCAAGATGGCTTCCGCATACACCCAAGGCCAAATCGAAGAATACGAGGAGCATGTAGGCCTTCCCCTCCGCTTCCGATTTGCTTCGAAGCCAGCTCTCAGCATCGAATACCTCACAGCGCTGCATGTGTACCAGATATCCGCTGTACCCTACGAGAACCTAACGTTACACTACTCCAACACGCGTACACCATCACTTGATCCGCAGGATCTCTTCCAAAAGATAGTGGCCAACAAGCGAGGCCGTGGTGGCTATTGCATGGAATGCAGCATCTTCTTTAACCATATCCTGAGAGCACTGGGTTTCACGGTGTATACGGCTGGCGTGAGGGTCCGCCCAAGAGTGGGGGGCGTGCCTACAGGGGACTATAAAGGATGGTGCGTACATATCTCCCTCTCAACCTTTTCCCAACTCTATTTTAAGACAGCGCTGTAGGTTCCATATCGTAAACGTAGTAACGCTGTCTTCTGGGTTGAAATACATGGTAGATGTCGGCTTTGGCGGTGATGGCGCCACCAAACCTCTCGCGATGATCCCAGGACAAGAGGTTCATAACCTCGGGACGCAATCCATCCGGCTGGTTCACGAACCCATCTCCCAGCTCTCAGACCAATCGCAGTCTCTGTGGGTGTATCAATATCGTAATCGCCCAGATCAGGAATGGAACTCTTTCTACTCGTTCCCGGAAATCGAGTTCCTGCCGCACGATTTTGAGATTATGAATTTCTACACCAGTACGTACGTTGGTGGAGTCAACTTTCAGACTAGAACCGTGCTTGTCATCCGGTTTTTGAAAGGTTTGGTCAAGTCTGAAAGGGAAGAAGGCGGGGAACAAATGGGCATTGTGGGCAAAGTCATGTTGGTTAATGGGGTGCTAAAGAGAAATGATGGCGGAAAGACGGAGGTTGTTGGGGTTTGTGGAACGGAGAGTGAGAGGATAAATATTTTGAGAGAAGAGTTGGGGATCACGTTGACAGATGAAGAGACTCTGGGTGTCAGAGGTAGAAATGTGGAGTTGCTTCAATAGCAGGAACAAAGTTAGAAGCCTCTTGAAGCTGGCCTAGAATCAAGTAGAGACTAGATGGACATTGGATATCGTAACAGTTCAGCCAGGGAAGCTTTTGGTGTTTTGTCCACATTGAAGTCAGCTCACCTGCATTTTGATGTGCGTCCAGTCTGTAGATCAGTGTGTAGCTCAGAGGCAAGTGGGCTCCATCGTAGCACGAAATACTTTTGTACAGCGAAGAAAGTTGTGGGGTGAAGAACATTCGTCCCTCAGTTGAGTAAATATACTTCTGTCCAGAAGTTCAAAGACTGGTAAGAGCTCGGAGATAAGAGTCATTTGATGGAACCATTTCTGACACACAGCATATAATCGTGGAAAGGACTTGTTGGACCATTTCACATTTTTTCATTGCAATAAATAAGGTCCATCAAAGGAACAGTAAGAAATACAAAGCCAGGAATGGGGCATTAAGAGCACGATTGAAAGCACTTTGATTTGTTTATCTCTCTCAATCTCAAGCAAACCCACGAGAAAGGGGTACCGTGCCTAATCTACAACATTTTTGGTCTCCAATTTCGCAAATCATGAATAGCCCCTTTGCGTTACGTCCTCAAACAGGCTGGTCATCGCCCCTCTAATAAATTTTCCACTCCCATGTCATCTTCCTGTTTTAGTTCCCATTCTCAAGTAGACGGAGCTCCATGCCTCAACTCTCTTCCATCATATTGTGATCTGTTTCTGACGATTCTTGCTGCTTCGGGTGTTGTGAGATGTGTGCCCACCTGGACGACAAAACCGTTTCTCCGGTGTGATCAAGACATGAGTGACCAGACCAAATGAGAAAACGGGTGTTTTCCAGCACCGCAATATCTCATCCAATTTTCCAGAATTTACACACTTCAAAAACTTCTGTGTTTCTGCTCTCAAAGAGGCCATACAACTTTTGGTAGCAAAAGCCCATGCATTCCTCTGCTCGGCCTTAATGGTTGGAAGGAACTGATTTTCTACTTCAGTTTCTCGTAGAATTAGAGTAAAATCTTTCTTGCCATAGCAAATTTGCGACAGCGTGGGAATCTAGGTGCATAGTCCAGTCCGTTCTATGACCTCTACTAAGTGTACCCTTTCAAGGTTTTTGAAATAACCGAGGGCAAATGGTACCGGATAACTATCATTGCCGTAGCCAAGGGAATCTGGAGTCGCGATAACGTTTATGACCAGATTCTTATGAGGGAAGCTACGGGAAAAAGCTAGTGGTTGCGGGACACCCGCGTGGTTCAAGAGTCGCAGATAAAGACTGTCGTGTTCGAAATCAATGTAGATTTGCTGCGCAGGTCGTACACTGCTTTTGATGACTGTGTAAAGCTTATTGGCCTCGGCCCTCCACAATCGACAGACCTGAAGGGCGGCGGGGACGTCGGCGGGAAAATCGTACGCGTATGATGCCACTGCTCTTGCAAAACGGACCTCAACGACACGATCCTTTGGCAGCGACATTTTGAGAATCTGCAGCTTGATTTCCTCGGGGAGTCTTGGATAGAGAGTGAACTGCTGTGGAATGTTTGTAGATGTGGACCTGTGACAATGTCGACATTGCTGTTTTGGTTGAAAGACATGCTGCTAGCCTTTACTCGTTGTCTGATGGTGACGAACGGTGGAATCTGTGACTTTGTAGATCGGGAAGTGATGTGAAGGTAGAGAAGGTGCTAAGGTTCGCGTAAATTTTATCTACACATCAGTTTGGGAGGCATTTCGCGAGGCTCGCGTCAATAATCAGAGATCGCGCTAGATTAGCGCCTAATGATCACTTCTTTCATGAGCTCGGTTTTAATTTCATTCTAAAAGACTGCTTGCTCAGGTGGATTTCTTCTGTAGTCGGCCGATTTCTTCCAGGTCTCCCGCCGGGTACCTGCGACACTACAACCTCCGCACACAGCTGCGATACGACTCAAAGCCTACCAATCCCGAACAAGAGTACAGAATCAGACAAGAAGACTGTCCATCATGAGCCTGGCATCATGTGGTCTGGTGCTTGGTTCCCCTGGCAGAGACAGAACTGTGGACAACACCACTGCTCTCACAACATTCCCATCATTCCCCAGACTTCCTCAGGAGCTCAAGCTTGTAATATGGAATCTCGCTGCAGCCGTTCCTCGGATTATCGAAGTCCGCTTCAGCATACCACCATTTCGCAAGCACAAATTCAATAGCCGGTCTCCTGTTCTACTCCAAATTGATCATGCCACCAGAGACGAGCTGAAAAAGCTTTACTCTATGGACCTGGTCACCAAGAACTCTCTCAATAACGTGTACTTCAACTTTGAGACAGACATATTGTATTTGAGGGAGCCGTTGCAAGATTCCAGTTCACCAAGCTGTGCCTTGGCTACTAGCTTGATGCTCTACCAAGTCAAATATTTCGTCGAGAACTTACCGACCGCAGTCAGAGCCCGGATTCGGACATTAGCCACTGCAGGTGAAATGGCAACGGATGTAAGATTTTTCTCCTCAACTTTTCCCACGGAGAAGTTAGTTATCTTTTCTTTCCCTGCTCTTCGCAATCTTTACTTGCTTTCTGAGTACAGCTCCAAGCATCACTGCCTGTCTGAAAACGGCATCAGCATCATGAATTGTTCATGCGCGTCTACGGCTAGATTGGCTCCTGAGTCAAACTCTCACCATCCCCCAAATCCGGTGTACGACCCAGGATTACCAGTCATCCTCTATAGCAGAGCTCTAAGAAACCACCAGCAGTTCGAATTCCCCAACGACACCATCAGGCACAAAGTTCAAACCAAAGTTACCGAAGCAGCTTTTCAATTCAGGAGACTTTTGAAGGAGAAACGCTGGGGAGATATTGGCGACTGGAAGGAGCCGCATATCTGCGAGGGAGGGGTGATTCATGACCACATGGAGAACAATGAATCTTTGGCCAGCCGGATGGGACGTATCGACCTAACATGAAAGCCAGGCTTTCTTTTGGAGAAATCAGGTCCGAAGTTGTACTATGGATCTGGATTGAATGGAAAGCTGCTGAATGCTAAGAATTTCGTGGCGGGAAAGTTTTCTTTTCCGAGAATCAGGTCAATGGTTACCGAGATCTATGCCAGAGTCTCCGAGTTGGTAGTCAAAACAACCAGTTTTGAAGATCCTAGTTGCCATTTAAGCCAAGTCAATGAACTCTCAAATAATGCCTGTCATTTCAGCCCGTGATAATTTTCATAGACTGACTCTCGGTCTATAGTGAAGTGAGACGGATAAATACGAGCCCACTCGAAGTATGGTATTGAAGATCCGCGTGAATCAAAGAGCTCCAAGAACAAAGTTGTAATCAACTCAATCAACAGACTGCCCCTGTCTTTATTTCTTTACTTTGCTTCCTTTACAGCCTACGGCACCAATGGCCAGGTGCAGTCACTCCGAAGATACGCAGGCGGCAGCAGTACTGAGTTGCGCTCGCCCGGACTTGTAACGTCCACTAGGTGAAAACTTTTCCAGTCTTTGTGTTCTGACAAAAGAATGAGAGTTGATGTGAGAAATCAACGACTTGCTACCAATTTTGCTATCTGGTACACTCGACACCCCGCGGCAAGAAGTTCCTGCACAAACATAACTTGAAAAATGCCTCGATGGAAGTCGTTCTACTCAGAATATTACCGGCTAAAACGATCGCGCATACAAAATATCGCATGCTGCGACTAAATCTTCATTGTGGATCCTAGAAGTTGGGCTTAACGTGTCTTCGACGATGTGGTTATTGCCCTATTGATTCTGTGCTGAGATCAACCGCTAAAACGAAGGCACATAAACAAATCACTAAGCGTAAGCGACAAATCATCGTTCCGCTTATCACGCCCACAAGCTCTCTCACGAGTAATTGAACTTCCAACGCAAACTCTGAACACACCATGGGCACCACTTGATCACAAGCGCAACTTTCTCTCTGGCTTTCATCCAGTTGGGACAGCTTCAAGAAGAAAGAAGCACCTCTTCCTCTCAACAAGAAGCACCTGCATCACGAGCTGGCGGACGTGCTAGTTTCTCAAAAACAACTGCTTTTAACAAGACCGTCTTTACGGGATCTTCTTGGCACCAAAAAGATTCTCCCCTCCCACAAAAGGTAATGCAAGGCCGCAAAGCTTCGTTCGCTCTCATGCCAAGATCAGCTGCTAATCGAACCAAAATGAAGACAGTTTGAGATACTTGATAGTCTCGTTCTGGTCCCCGCCGTGAAAATGAGCAATAGAAGACAAGAAAAGAAAGTGGTCCCAATGGAAAGAGAAACAGCCAAGGCTTTCAAGCCCGCGCTGAACTTTCAGCAGTAAGTCGAAATATTTCCCTTGTAGAGTTTACAAACACTGACCGCGAGTAGAATGATGGGAGTCGACACTGTCGATCTCTATGTCGGCCCAGAAAAAAAGCTGTACAGGGTCCATAGAAAGCTCTTATGCAACAAGGTACCATACTTCGAGATGATGTTTCGAGGAAACTTCAAAGAATCACACACCAAGATGGCGCAATTCCCCGAAGATGATCCCAAGTCATTTGATCTACTCATTGGTTGGATCTACTTCGACAAACTCCCACCTCTAAAGGGAATCAGAGAAGTGTTCTCCGAGGGATTGGACCAAGTCTTTCCAGCTTGGGACGTAATTGTGGCCTATCGGCTCGCTGACAAGCTCTGCTTGCCCAATCTCAAGGATGCCGTGTGCGACGCTTACCGAGACTTCTGTATCACCGAACTCTGTCTTCCGACAATCGAGTGCATGGAATACGCATATGTTGATCTCCCCAATCCCTCCCCGTTCCACGACTTTATTGTCCACGCCTTTCGCTGGGTTCTCATGCCGCAAGCGGGGTTTGCACATACCCTCTGGCCAGGCTCAGAGCTGCAAAGATTCATGTTCAAGCACAAGGCTATTATGTCGGAGCTCTTTGACATGGATCGCCAGGACCCGGTTGTCAAAGATCCGAGAAAGATGCCCTCATGCTTTTACCACTGCCATGAGGAAGGCCAATGCTACCTGAGAAAGAAGGGTACACAATAGGGTCTCGACTTCGCAGGTTTTTGAAAGACGTGAGTCTGTTAGGAGCTGTCGCGTCTGATTCAAATGCTGGATAACTTGCTGGTTATTAAATGCGAAGGCTACTTGGAGAGAAGAAATATGCTTGGGTTGTTTCGCAGGTCATGGGGTGAAATGTCAACGTTGATTCACAAGCATTGGTTTCACCCAAAGTGTCACCAGGTAGAGAAGGCACGCAGCAGTATCAGAAATCAAATCGCGTGATTCAATGAAAGCTGATGCCACTTCTGTATTATCTCATATTGCAACGCGGTTTCGTCTCTTTTCGCTTTCGTTTCCAACTCAAAGCCTGATCAGGCATGTTAGACATGGCAGAAACTATTGTGAAGATGAGATGACCAATTTTAGGCTCCACTTGAAGCAGCTGCAAGGAGGGAATTTCTGTTCGATGGTTCCAAGAATAGAGTACAAGCATAAAGCGTATGGTGAAGAGTGTATCAGATTATAGTCGTGCAAGGCTCAAAGACGCATGGTTTGAGATGATCTAGATACCAATGAGACCACCCAAAGCTCCCAATGTATTAATCAAACTCGCAGGCAATCATCAGACATCAATCCTCCTGCTCATCCGATTCTCTTTCGACTCCAATCAATTGCTACATCTGCTGTAGCCCCATCAATGAAGTCATTCATGACAACTACCAACTGTCCTTCTATCAGTCTTCCTGCGTTTGCAGCAATCCAAGGCAAAGTTTTGCTATCACAAATCGGCTTAGTAGCCAACAAACAGGACGAACCTGCATTTGCGGCCGTCACAGAGTATGCCACGGCATCCGGGATGTTAGTAGAGGTGGCTTGGCATTGAAGGTTGGTGAATGGCTTTCCAGCCTGGTTTTCAGGACTGATGCGATTGAATTGGTCAATGATCGAATCGCCGTTGAGAGTAGCGTTGCCTTCATCCGTGTAGGTGGAGAAAGAGTCAGCAGGTGTGAACCAGATGAGACGTTTGTGTTGATCACGCAGGTCGGAGATCGTGAGACTTAGCATATCGCCCAATCCTCCAGCGACAATTGAGCCGTTTGATTCAGCGATTGCAGTGTTCATGTAGTTATTCATATCTTCGTCACTTGGATGCGCACAGTCAGCTGGAACTCCGTCCCAGCGGAGCTGCACAACAACAATTTCCTCTGGGTGAGCCATCAGGAAAGCAACAGTTTCGTGAAGAAATTGAGCATATGGCATTCCAGGAATGGCCGAGTGAGAAAAGTAGAGGACATCTGGAATGGCTGTGTTTCCACGGATGACTTTGTGAAGATATGCTGGACGAAACTCAAAGTATCTGGTACCGATGTTGAGCATGGTGGTCAGGGTATCCTTCTGGGTGATGGCCAGACCACGGACGATATTGGGAGCGATGCGCATAGCAGCCTCGTGGGACATCATGCCGACGACTTTCGCAAAAATGGGGTTGATCTGAGTCAAGACATCGACCAAGGCACTGCTTCCGATCACAGCATCGGCACTTTGCATACTGTTCATTCCAACATCGTGGGCAGCTGGAAGCATAAATCTGGAGAAAGGCACCGCGGCTTGAGGCGAGCCTTGCGGCGCAATCTGTCCCATCCACGCGGAGTAATTCGGCGTAACCGTCACCCAGCATTGATCTTGACTAGGCAGCCCAGCAACACCTGGTCCAGAGTCGTAATAACCGTAACTCACAATCACATCGTTGGTAACGGCGGATGTCTGATTTTCCATACTCCTGAGAGTTCCAGCTCCCAAGACACCGGTCAGGACATTGATGTCCACGCTATTCCGGCAAATTTCATTGCCGTTCTCCGTCACTCGGAATGAAAATGTGCCACTGTAGTTGAAGGCGCCCTTGATGAACTTCTTGTCAACCTCTAGGTGATCCTTTGTGAAGCGTTTCTGTTCATTTCTGATCAGGTTTTGGCCAGGAACTTGATATTCAATCTGGCAGCCGGGGACGGCGATATAGGAGTATACTTGGACGCCTTTGCTTGGCATCTTGAGATGTGGGTATGAATAAGGACGGTGACGTTGGAGCGGATGTGGATGTGGATGTGGGTGTTGATGGAAGGTGTGGAGGATGGAAGGGGGAGGAGGATGAGATAAAGGTTTGTAGATAGGGCTGAGGATCTCCCGTCAAAAGAAATTTATGTGACGAGCTGAGCTGCAGAACTGTTCATGCACGCCGCGTCCCAATGTTCAGGGAGGGGCGGCTTGGAGATCCAATAAAGTTCGATCCTTCTGCATTGAGCTCAGCCGACAACCGCCACGGCTTATGTCCAGGAGCAAGCACCTGAGGCTGGAGTCATCCTTCAGCCCATCGTCGAGGCAGCAGTGGCAGATGGTGGAGGTCGGATGCAACGCTCCTGATCATCGACTGATGACTTGCTTTTCGTCCGAGATCATGGGGACATGGCGAGGTTGAGGTTGAAAGCGGTCACTTCCAATGTCTTCAAAGAGTATCGGCGTGGCAGAGAAAGACAGTCTCATTGGCTCTTCATCATCGGCCCACTTTAGCGGGGTACGCCCAGATCCCAAAGCGGAAGGACCCTGCCAGTGACATCTTGGTGACATCTTGGCGCCCGCGCGCTTCTCCGCTCCCTTGCCGTCTTCCCCACGATTGCGAATCCTTAATGTGACAGATAACTTCTGGCATCAGCCGCGTAGATCCTGAAATAAGCAAAGGCTTTCATCTGAGAGCGACCAGGAGTCCTTTGCATGATCAGTATCTCACAGGAGATTCCGACTCTTCCGAGCGACCCGCAATTGACAAGTGTTCTTTCCTGGTTCTCGGTTTGTACTTCTCTTTGGGCACAATTCTTGAGTGCAATGGCATGAGATACCTTCTGCTTCTTCGGGAAGAAGACAAGTCGAGTCTCCGAGATTCTACAACAATGCTGAATGTTCGCGTTGTGGTTCTTTACTTGCCGTGCCAAGATGTCCTGGGTTGATTAAGTCACTCGGTTGAGTGCGTTTCAAACAAATCTCTCGAACTCTGTTTGCCCTTATACCCCAGATTAATAGCTGCACTAGTTGAAGTATGTTACCCCTCAATCAATCATAACGGCAGTTACGGCTTTGCTATTCAATTCTTATAAATGGAAAACTCATGCTCATTATGCTCTGCCCTGCTCACTCTCCAACTTCACTTTGGTCCTTCCTCACTCTCGTTGATATTCACCACACCCACCTTCATTTTCCCTGCATTTTTGCTTGTATTTCAAAATGCCTATAAATTTTTATCTCTCATGCGCTATCCTCGCCACATCGGCTTTTGCTCAACAGCCTGGCACAAACACACCAGAAGTTCATCCATCGTTAACTTCCCAGAGGTGCACAGTGTCAGGAGGATGTGTCACTGTCAATACTTCTATTGTTCTCGAAGCAAGCTACCGCGACAACCATCAAGTTGGTGGAACAGCCAAATGTTATGACTCTGGATTCAATTCCTCAATATGTCCAGATGTGGAGACTTGTGGAAAGAACTGTGCCTACGAAGGAGTTGATTACTCAAGCTATGGTATCAAGGCAGAAGGCGATGCCTTAACTCTCAATCTCTTCATACAAAAGAACAATGTCACAACCGAAGTTGCTCCTCGTGTATATCTCATGGCCAACGATACGACATACGACATGATGTTGCTTCTGAACCAGGAACTCACCTTTGACGTCGAAATGGTGGATGTACCATGCGGTACCAACAGTGCCCTGTACCTCTCTGAAATGGACGCAACAGGCGCAGCTAGTGATCTCAATACTGCTGGGGCTAAATATGGAACCGGATATTGCGATGCGCAGTGCCCTAAGCAAGCCTTCATCAACGGCGAGGTAAGTTCAATATTTTTTCCACATACTGAAGAAACCTACTGACTTTCTAGGCCAACCTGAATGCGACATACGGAGCATGTTGCAATGAAATGGATATATGGGAGTCCAACAACGCCGCAACAGCCTACACACCACACTCTTGCAATGTCACGGGTACCTACGCATGTACCGGCGATCTTTGCTCAGGCTCTGGTGTGTGTGATCAAGCCGGGTGCGACTTTAACCCCTATCGAATGGGGAACGCCAACTTTTACGGCCCCGGATCGAACAACACTGTTGATACAACACGCAAGATGACTGTCGTGACACAATTCCACACTTCAGACAACACATCCACGGGAACCCTCGCTTCCATCTCAAGAACCTACGTACAAGACGGACTTGTTATCTCAAATTCCAAGGTGGCGATAGACGGTATGGAAGCCGAAACGCCCATCAATGATGCCTACTGTGACGCTGAGCTTTCTGTCCTTGGTGGTTCAGGCGCTTTTCAGAGACAAGGAGGTATGACACAAATGGGAGAAGCCTTAGGAAGAGGTATGGTGCTTGTATTTAGTATGTGGATGGACCACGGGGAGAGTGGGATGTTATGGCTCGATGGTGTATTTCCTTTGGCCAGCAACGGAACCGAGGCATGGAGTAAAAGAGGGCCATGTTCGAGAGATAGTGGGGATAACGAGATGTTGGCGCGGGAGTATCCGAATGCTAAGGTGGTGTTTTCGGGGATTAAGATTGGTGAGCTGGGAAGTACATTTGGGCGCTGAGGTGATAAAATGGGTAGGTGCGAGCGTAGGGCTCGATCGATGACAGTTTAGGTGAGCTGAGAATACGTAAATCGTTTCATTCTTGACTTCGTATTTCTTCACTGTGCTTAATACCAGTCTTTTGTGTCTGTTTCTATTGTTCTGTTTATTGCACCATTATGTTCTGGCATGTCTTATACCCTCCCGAAAAGCTACTCACTCGCTCTGAGAATCCAACCAGGAAGGAAAACTGCGTCATCCAGGTGACTCAGTTGGAAACTCGAAATAATTTTGTTGCCAAAGAAAGGTGAACTTCTGAACGAAAAGCCCAAACACTTCCAATTTCCTAGCTTCGAGATCCAAATTTCTTCGCGTATCTGAGCACTTCACATCTCATCTTATTTCCTTCCAGTCAAAATGGGTTCTCCTTTACCCGCCTTCCACCACCACAAACTTCCCCAACCCTCACAGCAAGCAAAATATCGACCGATCATGCAAGCACCACCAAAGAAGTCTCCGGACGTGAAGCGCGAGTCTGTTGCTGACAAGAAAGACGCCCAACTCGATCTATTACTCCAAGAACAAGCCAGCCAATTACTTGCACATCTGTCTGATTCGTATCAAGACGGTCAGAATTCCAAGGATCATGTAACGGAGTCGCCCAAGAGAAAGCTTGAACCCAAGAGTGAAGAAAATGAAGTTGGATACAAAGTTGAATTTAAGGCCATCACCGATGCTGCTACCAAAGTTCTGTCTCACTTCCCCCAACGCGCAGATCAAGATGCAGATTCGAAGCCCTCTTCAGCACCAACAGAGAGCCTCGCTTCACCGAACGAACCACAAGACTTTCTGGGTATGATTATCAGCGAAACCATGACCATGATCCTCAACGAAGTCGTGAATGAGACTCTATCCCACTTCAAGCCTGATGACGCGCAGTTCGTATCCAAATCCTCAGCAGCAAATTACGGCTTCAGCTCATGGGATACCACCAGACAGACTCCGGCCCAAAGCCAAAGCGAAAGAAGTCGCGTCTCCTTGGTGACAACAAGCTCCCTAACTCTCCCTCAGATCCGAGCAACACCCGCCGATATTAAAGAAGTACTTAAGACCGAACCAGCCATCAGCAGACACCCTCTCCCCCACGGTTCTTCCTCCAACAAAAAGAACATCTCCTTTCATCATGTCCAGCTACATGAGCAACGCGCAGCACTGCCACCCAGAGAACCAAGCCTTCTGCTCATAGAAGCCAAAATCAACCCAATACTCTTCATGGCACAAGGTCACACCCCCGCTCCCTGGGCTGATCCATTTACGCGGCTACAATGCTTCCTAATCGACTTCGCTCTATCCCCCAGCCTCATCCGATCCGCGCACTCAGCAGGTCCCTATTTCCAGTCGACCACTACGAGCGAGAACCAAACATGCTACAGTATGGAATTCAGCTATGCGCAGGGAAACATGAGCCAAGTCTCACGGGCGTATGATCTAACTGAAGAAGTGCAGCGCATCTTGATTAAGATCGAGACGTTCAGTGAAACTCACCCCGATGATGAGTTCACATATTATGGCATTATATGTTCTGGTGAGGCATACTATGGCAATGGCAATCCTGCTCGGATTAGCATGACTGATGGCTCTAACGTCAGCTGGAAGACGCAGATTGGACCGAAGTGGAAGCTTGCCGGTGCGATGGATGCTGATATGTCGACCATGAAGTGGGAGAGTGTAGTCAAGCTTTTGGGGACGTTCGCAGAGATTGTCTTTGGGCGTAATGGTTATCCCAAAGTTGGAAAGCATGTGAGAGACTTGGTTGCTGCGATCGATGGCCGTCGCTTGGAGGGTGTGGGTGGCGAGTTATGGCAGCGTTTGATGATTGGTGGGTTTGGGATGACAATGGAGGGACTTAGACGTTATACCGAGAGTGGAGGTGATGTTGCAGAAGTGATAGGAACGGATGATGGTGAGACTGCTACGGAGGGGGAAGTGGGAGAGCTAGAGGCAAAGAGTGAGTTACGTCTTTGAAAGCACACAGATATCCGCTAATGTTTCTTTTAGTTCAGCCAGAGAAACTCACGGAGCCACTGTAGAGGGCAAGAATGTCAGGTACAACGACACAGGTCGCAGAATGAAGTACTCCTTTGTTTCATATAAAATTGTCGCATTAATGACCAGAGGTGTGTTGATGTTCTCACAGCGTTTGGACATGAATCTCAAAGACATGTCGTTCCTTTGTTATTGAAAACTCAGTACGAGCAGACAAACATACGACTCTTAATGAAACTTCAGTTTCGAATCTTTAACATGCGACTCAAAGAACGCAGTCAATCTGGCTAGTTTCACACAATAGGGAGCCAGATTCTGCCCTTCGTGAATAACAAGTATTATATCTTCCTTCGTTGCCTTGTCTTTGACTTCCTTTGCTCACTCACCCTGTCAATTTTGCTAGCCACTCTCAAAAAGATTCCGCTTCATACTTGATTCATTTCCTTCGATTGAACTAGCAGCCATTTGATGCACCTATAGCCTCTCTACTCCCGGAAACTGGACTCACCAAGGTCCTTGTATCAAATGTATCGAAGTCGGGATCGAGAACCCCGACATCAACTATCCTAGCTCTCAGAACGGAAACAGGCTCACATTGTACATCTGTCGGCAGTACGAACCTAAACTGGGCTTATATAAGACGGCATGGAGAGGGAAGTTTGGAGATGAACGTGTGTGTGGCAGGTATTGCGGGCTGAAATCCGCTTAGAGAGTGCGGTACGTGCTGCGTGCGGTACGGCCCGGGCACGTGATTATGATGGCAAATGTAGTGAAGAGGCTCCTTCTCTACGGAGGATCGGAGAATGAATAGGGGGCTGACCAGTAGTTGTTCTGGGGCGTATGAGGTGAGCTTTGGAGCTGGCAAGGATGGCTTACCTTAAGGTACCTAGCTTATCTCACCATGTGTTAATTATGTCAGGCTCGCTTGTGTGACGTAGCTGTGGATACCTGTAAAGGGGGACCAACATCGGAGGAGTCCTTCAAGATGCAAAATTTTCTCACAAGGTGCAGTTTGAAAAAGGTATTCACACACGAAGAATTCAATTAGTCGCGAACTATTACTAAAAGCGTCCTACAGGTGGCATGCGTGCCAGGATGCGCGGTGAGCTCGTCTAGACATGGATTGGGATTGACTAGTCCACCGTCTCTGATTCTGCAGTGCTCGCCCTTGATGGAAGCTTCCGAGATTGAGCTCTTTGAAACAGTTCCGATCGAGCGCAAGTATTTCAATAGCATGGCTTAGTTGCAGATTAACATGTGAATGGGACATGGTTGCGGTGAAGGAAGTCGGTAATCGGGATTCAAAGCATGGCAGCGAGATGCAGAGACAATAATTCAGGGGAAGCTTCTGGGTCCCCAATACCATGGATTGAAGCCAATTGGCATGCTCAGGATTAAAACAAGGTCGGTGGATAAATGCTGCGGAGTTGGCGCCAGAAGCAATCACTGCTGCAGCTCAGCTGCTGCATGAACCGCCCCCTGGTCGAAAACCAACGCACTACCAAATCTCATCTTCATTCGGACCTGCAGTTTTGTTCCAACGCTGCACCTCACCATCTCGGCGGTAAGCTAAAGCAGAGAAAAGGGGCAGGACAGAGACCCAGAGCAAAAGAAGAGATCAGAAAGTGGCAGTTCCATTAATCACGGCACGAGTTGGAATGCAGCCGCGGGCCCGTAAACGCCCACCCAAACAACCTCCAGCCCCGGCTTCACAGTGCATCGTCTCCTTTCAATTAAGCAGCCACCTGCCAGATTGATCCGTCGCATCAAGCAGGAGCTGTTACATTGCTCAGGGTAGGGCGATCCTCGCAGCATTGGAACTCTTAAGAGGCCGTCGAGTCCCACACTGAGCTGCGAATCGTCTGACCTGCTTTGAAATGTCTTGGAATTCCATACAGCATACATTTTCTCCGCCACTACCGACGATATGACCAAAATATGCGCACTACTCGACAAATATGCCGTCAGACACGGCTCCGGCAAGCGAAAAGCCAGTCAAACTGCCATTGTCCCTGCGCCTGATTGTGGGGTTTCCCCCGCTAAGTGGTCGCTTGGAATGCCAGAGGCAATACAACGGTAGGGTTTCAAGCTCTGCTGGCCATAGAGGATAGCTTGAGAACTCAGCCCTAAATTTGCCCAACGTCTGCCCGAGGTAAGGTGGTAGTTGACTTGATCGGAAGAAAATATCGAACTTCATATTGCAGACTGGGATATCTGGCTTTCAGACTTCTGATTCTCACCTCCATCTTTCCGGGTGTCGCATCAAGCACCGTTCTTCAACTCAAGTCCTCCTGACGGGTTCGCCTCGCCTCCAGACTTCGCATCTTGTCAGCCAGCACTCTTCATGAAACAAAATTGCTCCGCCGAGCGTGAGGAATGACAATCGGTAGGTTCGTCCTTGGGATTTGAAGTGATAAGAGCTTGTCGGAGAAGCAAGGCAGATCCTGGCTTGGCCTGTCATACAGCTCCCCGAGACGTCTCATTGACACGCCCGGCACGAACTGGGAGATACTAGGCTGCCGCTGCCCCACCCTTCGCCTTGAGGGTACACGCCTGGATCTAGCTCTGCTGAACTTCGTTCAGCAACGTCTAGCATTTTTGGTATTTAAGAGATACTTTCTCCCAGTTTCCATCCTTTCGAAGGGCAATAGGGCACTTGTTTGATTCCCAGACTTCTTTCAAGTTTTCTTCTATCGAAAGTAGCGACCCGCTCAGCATCATGGATGCCCAAAGCGCCAAACTCCCCAGATGCAACTGCCGTTGCAGACAATCCAAACATCTCTCGTCTTCTGTTCCAGAACTAGTCAAGGATCAAAGCCTAACACGCGCAGCTCCTGAAGATCAGGCAGTAGATGTGAGTGTTCAAGAGGTGGTAGACCTAGTCTTGAACCATGGTCAAGAGCAAGAGAAAGGTGTGTAGCAAGAAGCATCGATGACTGGATCTTGACCTAACTACCCCATAAGCAGCTATTGACCATGCAGCAGACTTCATGTCTGATTCTGGGTCTGATTCTGAACTGGAATCTGTACCTGACTCGGAAAGCATCTTGGGAGTGCAGGGAGATACCCACCAGAACATAGGAGGGACAGGTCAGTCATCTTAGTCCCACGAGCCTTGAGTGAGGAACTGATCTTCTCGCAGATATCCCGAGCACCACGATCAACCTTCCTCTAGCACTTTTTCCCGGGAATACAAGCTCTATCGAAAGCACACCAAGATTACCTAGTGGCAGCCAGAGGTTCTCTACCCCAGGAGCTTATAATTCGGATGGCAGATTGGACAGGCATTGCCCAGATAGTCATGGCTTGGTTGATATTCATGCCTCCACTGAACCCTTTCAACCACGTCGGTACGAACCTGGAGCAAACCTCAGCAGTAGCACACCTAGGGGCTACTCTCTTGCTGGCATAGACTTAATCAACATGTACAAGAACGCGCAGATCACGGTCGTTGAAGACTACGATTCAGATGATGAGAAGGTCGGGGATTTTAGCTGGAAGAACTGAGAACTGAGAGCCTTTTTGTTTGTAAATCACCGGAGTTGGAGTGGTGGGTGAATCGGTTTTGTTTTGTTTTTCTGGCAAGTGGGATGTATACTGCTTATTCTGGTGCACTCTTTTGACATCTGGTGCAAGGGGGACTCTCTTATAAGTTCTGTTTAGCAATACTGTACAGCAAACACACTTGTCTAACACCAACTTCGTGGCACCATTGACCTTTGTTGTTATCTCACAGATAAGTGTTTGGTGCATATGCACCCAAATTCAAAAATTCCCGGTTCGATTCAGAGAGCAATATACTCTGCAACATCCCCAGCTCAGTCGAATCAAGGTATCCCAAGAATGTGGCATAATGAGCAGGTATCAATTCCCTCATTGATGGGCTTGTGAAGCCAATCACCGCAACTCTCAAGACAGGTGGTTTATCTTCTCCATCTGGGGCTTCATGCGGAGCAACTGGAGCACACCCTCAGCCCGTTGAAGCCTAGTTACGCATTGGCTGCAGATACTCTCCGGGTCCACGCTCTCCATAAAATTTAGCTAAATCATATAATCAAACGTTTTTTCCCTCCCACCCAAAGGCTGGTCTCTCTGGGCCCAGGCTCTTCATCGCGCACACACAAACATCACTCTTCAAGATCTTTGGTATTCTGTATCGTGTTTTTGATTCCCGCTGAAGATTTAATTCAGGGGAGTGTCTTGGGTGGATCATCATGCACGCCGCATGCAGGCTGATTACGATGTGTTGGTCTTTTATTTCACTGTTGTCTCCTCGCCCTCCCTTAATTCTCTACCCGCGCCCACTTCGGTCACAATTATAAGGATGAAACAGAGGAAAACTTATTTCTGCACCAGATGATGATCTAGTAGTCAGTCCAAGGCAGAACTTCAGTGAGGAATACAAAATCAGCCTGTGTCTGGCCCACCTCGCAGCCGTTATCTATCACTGGCCGCCGGTATGCGGCCACCCACACGTGCGGCGAGTATAAAATTTTCCTCATACACCACCGTGTCATAAAACAGCCCGAGGCTGTCAGTGACCCCACAATTTATCCCCGTCCAGCTCTCCTTTTCGCTCCCACCGCGAGCCGTGTCTTGCAAACGGGGAATCAGGGATGACAACCCACAACACCAAGGCTCAGGAGAGCCTGGAAACGCGCACCGGCTATTCGACAGGTACCCCTTCCGAGATTGTCGTCTGCCTTGTACACGTGTGCTCGTGACAATGGGTTGCCTTTGATTTGCGAACTGGAAGTTGGGGCGGCGCTCATCCCCTCATTATGCTTCCGCCGGCTTGTGATCACCAGCAAGCACTTTTCAATTTTGTCTCCTCTCCTGGCAATCGACTGGCATGAAAAAACTAGCTATGCAATACAATATCCAATGCTCTCAGTCCGTATGCGTCTGATTGGTGATGCTGATATAGTGAATGAGCCAATCGTAATTTCGCAATGGGAATGTCAAGCAAGCCAATAACATTTTAGAATCTTGATAATTTATTGGCCAATCATTAGCCTCGGAGGACTGGACGAATACTTTGAAGCCGATATCGCCATTCATAAGGTGTGAACAATTGGAAAGCCTTCGAACACGGCTTCCTGGGAAGTGCTCTTGACGTATGAAGTTATAGCAGATGTAATATAGGGTCAACAAGCATAATGAACTTCATTCTAGCACTTTATTGATTTATGACAAGCATATGGCTCTACAGGGCTCTACAGGGCTCTATATTGTCAAGCCATCACATGATACGCGGAGCTCTTACCCTGTTCGTTGAGGAAAAAGTGCAAAGATCGACGATGGCAACTGAGGTAATCGTCGAACCTGAAGACTTTAAGGTTATTAGGTTATTAGGTTAACTGAGAGGACAAACCTTTACTTTCGGAGCTCTCATCAGTCCAGTAACGTTCTGATATCGATGCCTGAAAGAGAGTTAGGGATGTGTATTGGCTGAGTTCTCGCTCCGAGCCTCGGCCGGATTTGGTTGTTAAGAGAGGGGCAACGGCTTCAAATGGCGGATCTGGTACCTCACAGATCTGCGATTGCGGCTGTCATCATTTAGCTGCAGATTCTCGTGTATTCGAGCGGGATGATGCACTCTGTCATCAGTGGCGCCGAGTTATACGAGCGCTCTGATTGTTGAACAAGATCTGAAGCTGGCAGAAATCTGCTCTCTTTGCTTGATCATTCTTATTACAGATCCTACCGTGCAACATGCTGAGCTGGCATTCTTCCATGGAGCCTCATTGTGGCAGCACTGGTATTCACCAGCAATGAGAAGATATGTCGTGTGGATAGGAGCATTCTGCAGGTGATGTGTATAGAAGTGCTGGTGGAAAACAATGGATAACAACAGGCGCTGCAGCAGAAGCAAGTAAGTGATGAGACAAGATCTTTGACCCGAGAGCGATCCAAAATCACATAATTGTCTTCTCCCTAAGCTGGAGAGAATTCTTGCTCTGCTAGTCTCTGAGTACGCACTGAACACATTGTTGCTGCTTCTCAAAAGCTCCAATTGGGATTTTGCTTGATGGTCCCCACTACAAGCAAAAGAAAGCAAGAATGTGCCACTTATTCCAGTATTCCCTCCATTCCATCACTGCTCTTCTATCCACCACAGTGGTCAAGAGATCCCTCAATATCTCCGAAGCTTATCTCCAACGCAGATGGCTCCGAGCGACCGACCCCGTTCTAGGTCTTCTATGGTAGTTTCGAAGAAGCTGCATGAGATCGCAGATTGATCCATTAGTCGAAGACTTCTCTGTCTCTGTAGTGACGAGTGAAGCATGGTAAGGTACAGGCGTCTTCTTCTGTAGCTAGATAGACGCGATGACACAACTTTTGAGGATTCTAAGAGATTCAGTGCTTGCCATGGACTTGTGACACTCGGTATGCTCCCTCTCCTTTACGATTTACTTACAAAGTACTTGCAAAGCTGCAAGTCAGCACAAAAATCCATACTAAAAGCTTCTGTTTGAGATTTCTGGTGAGGAGCGGCTCGTGACGGCCTCATCCTATTTCTATTGTCGCTTTACAAATCGCGCATTGAGTAGGATTCATAGTGAGGTCGAAGTTTACCAACCCAAGGAGCATTGCGCCTCGTCCGGCCACCAACCGGCCCGCACCGCAAATTCCACCAACCAACACCTCTAAAAACATCCAAGGCAGCCTCACCAAAGGGATGTCTGGAACGGAGGAGTTGCATGATTTATTATTGGATCGGGTTGCACATCAACCGGCCACCTTGCGCCATGCATCGTTGGATGGGGGCTCAACACCAACCCCCTCCCCCCTCTATTGAAAAAGTTGACCAAAGGAGTTGCGGATACTTGCCGACAGAGTCATAGACTGTGCCTCAGGGACAAACTCAATCAGGCAATCTATTAATGCAGCATGACCTAAATATTCGTTGAATGGGTGTGCCAATCCTGCACACCCCAGTCATGAAGCAGCGGGCTCTCATTTTCAATGACACGGGTATTGAACCGCTCCGTTGGTTCACCGAGGCCGAGAGGACTTAGGCCGCAAGGCTCTCCCGAGAAGTATAGGCCTTCCGGTACTAGCCCATAAGAGAGTTCTTTACCTCTGCCAAATTCTATTGCAATGTTCTCTTGTCTATTCGACAAGCTCCCTTCAGCATACCATGCTATACTACCTTAGTTTGCGATTGAACCATCGTCATTTGATTTTGTTTCTTGCTCCCAGAAGCCGACAGACTTACAAATGGTTACCGCGGATTCTACGTTGAAGATATTCAAAGCATCCCCCAACAAGCCGAGTCTAGGAAACTCCGAAGATATTAGAGCCACGACAACAAGAGCTGCTTACTTCACCCGTGAAGTTCGAATGAAGAGGGTTCGGCCGACTTGAGCAACAGGACTGCTGTGACGAATTCTGAAGCAGCTTCCATGTTCCTGTTCGCAGATGCGTCAAAGTGTTGACGATCATTCCCATCGATAGATCGAAGATATCTCGAGACAACAAGTGCATCGTCTACAGCCATCTGTCCTTCATGGCACCAGAACATAGGCACAGATGAGAGCCTTCTGAATTGTTTTGTTACCATTGGATCACTTGGCAGATGCGTTGTAAGTTGCAGTAAGCTGGAACCTTCTCCCGTTCAGGCATGAATGATGCCATTAAACATGTCAATCACCAACCTCTTACCTTCACTGACTTTGCATTAAGTCTTGTGAGTATAGATGAGTCTCGGTCCATCGACGGAGAGTTGTCGTATGAATACAGAGATTGCTTGAGGCTGGAGGGGATGGTTCAATCACTTCGAAATACACAACCCAGACTCGAGAGTAGCCGACTCGAATAGAGTAAGAATGCATTGATGTATTGAACAGGCCGAGGATGGAAGGACTATTACGTGAGCTCTGGGCTTCGCATGTCATCGATTTCCTGCTATACCAGCTCTACAAGCTCCGCAACAAAGTTAGAAGTCATAGGCTTATACAAACACGATCAATTCTCGCACGCTATCACATTAATGAGATTTCGTATCCTCGTTACACGGCCTTGACTTTCAACTGCTGACAAAGTGTGCATTAATGGAGGAGCACCCAACTTGCACTTCTATTACGTGAACATACTACGACCCACGGCGCACGTAGTATCAAGAACTGTACTGTTAAGTCAAGATACAACAAGCTTGGAGATTATATTACAACAGAAGAGAGAGCATTGCGCGCAAATCTGGTCTTCAAATTGTGCCAAATGTCTACCGTGAACAATTGTCTACCTCCGATCAAACCATTCCCGTTGATGAAGAACTTGCAACTTCCTGCCCCTTGAAACCCCAGTCATCATGGACAGACGATGTCTTGGAGCTTATATTTTACACACGTATCTGGGCAATAGATAGTCTTCCGAAATGCCAGACATGCAAAAGAAAAGGGGTGGCAGAATCTTCTATCTCGCTTATCATTATACTCCCAGCCCTGTATGTTGTCAATGCGGTCGCGGGACGGGTGTAAACAGGGCACTACGCTCTCCCGTGGAATCCACTCTTATTTATTCCTCACGCCGCTCTATTCTGCAGGGACACTCGATTTCGCAGTCATGGCAAAACAGCATTCCGCTGGGATTTGGAATTTTAGCAAGCGTTTTAGCGACCAGAATCGCCCTTTAGCAGGGCGAGAAGTGCCATGCTTGTGGAAATGAGAGACTTTTGGAAGGCGCTCGTACAATAACTACCTTATGAATTATAGCGGTGTTCTTAAGCCTATCTAGGTAGTTATTTTGGGTTCCGCGCGGGTGTGTGCCGGTACTTCTTCACTTGGTCTTCGCCCCTACGGATCTGCAGTTGAGAGAACCCAGCGACCGGAAGCAGATGACTGGGATCCGGAGAGCTACCCCCAGACCTGCATTACTAGGAGGCTGGAAATCTTGACCCGGAATCCTCCCCGCCGCTGTCAATACTTCAAATCTTCTCAATGGGGAGAAGTCAAAAGTGAAGCAGGGGGGCACGGAGTCTATTTGCGAACGACGTAAATGCCGACTGGCGTAATTAAGACTAGGCAACAGAAGGCAACGCGACGATATCGCTACTCTCAGCCTTACTTTATGTATTTCTTGGTGTATTCCGAGAAAAGTCGGGCTCTACCGTGCTATCCAGCCATCGCTACGCTAATTCCCCCTTCTTTCGGTTGCATCGCCTAAGGTCGACATACACCCAGATACTCACGACTAAACTCACCGTACGCGAGGAATTGAAACGCAGCGAGTCTATTTATTGTCGTCTCCTAGCATGGTGCTCAGCCAATACCAGCATCTCTTCCGTATGGAAACGTGAATGACAACAAAACGTTGCTTTCACAGGAAACTGTTCGCGGCACGTAGATAGAGATCCCATGTACCCCGAAGAGCGCAGCTATGAGTCAAAAAATAAAAAGGAAAACCCCCTTTCCTCCACAACACAACTTGCAGATAAATTTATTGGTCAAGGTGGCATCCCAGGCTCATCACCCGTCTGTTACCGTATTCGGCACATGCTAGCCATCCACAGAGATGTGCAAGACGGGGACTTGCATCCGATATCCGCTCTCTATCGGGCTAAGATCCTGGAGAAGCTCGTGGAACTGATACAGACGTTCTTTCATCCCATCGTTCCATCTAACCCCAGCGCCACTGAAGTCGGGAAGGCGACCAGACAACCTCTCCTTTGCCACCTCCGCAAATGTTCCTAGTAGTGAGGAATTTCTTCTGCGGACAGCAGTAGCCCCAGCTCCGACAGCTGTTCCAGCTTTATGCAGTCACTGACATCAACATTCACTGCACGCCTGCAAATGTTGAAGACTCGAAGTCAAATCAAAAGGAGAGAAAAGAGGAGGGGTGGCAGGTAAACATGCAGCCTCATTCGTCAGCGCTGGGTGTCCATCCAACGGAACACTGGACGTTGCGTCCGTGCGAAGGCTTTGATACAGACGGATCAAAAAGCAGCCCTTGGTGAAGAGGTCTCGTAGAGATTGGGATTCGAAGGCCGGAAATCATATAAAGAAGCAGCTATGCCTCGCGGGAAATCTTAACTTTGCAGACACGATACAGACGCGACCGACGCAATGGCCAGTGCAACCCTCTTTGCAGTTCTTCAAAGAACTATGAGTGACCGAGAGATAGGGACACTGATCAGGCTTGGGCTTCTTAACAGTAAGTACAAGCAAGCGACATGCCGGAATTGCTAAATAACACCAAGGTATAGGCACGATTGACACGATGTACCCCCTCTTCATCAAAATGGAAGACTTGCGTACTTCGCAAAACGAACAAAGTATGCCACTTGTGCTGCAGTGCATGATTACTTGCTGTGGGACTCTCGCTGATTCGTTCATGTGTCCAGCAGACGCCGATGATAGCCCAAGTGGCCGAAACAATGGTATGGGCACTCGACATTCGCCAACAGAGATGGTACAAAGGATAATGTTCCCGTGGAGTGGAGTTCTCCCGCCCCTAGAAGAAACTGCGTCCTCGATCCTAGCCGTACACAATGTATGGAGGTTATTCGGCCCAGCTGAGGAACACATCTCCGCATCATCGACGAGCAGATTTCAATCAAGCTACGAACTACTGGGAAACGATGAAGGAGGACGAACACCTTTTGATCGGTCGCTATCAATCCAAGATCAACGCGTGCTTAATGAGGATGAAGATGTCGCTTATTGGGAGTTTTCAAACTTTGCATGGAACTTGGAAGACATTAGACTTGCCACACTGCATGCTTTGGGGGGCGAACCTGGTGAAATAAGAGTAATTCTGCTTGACCAGCTGGAGGAAGAGGTCAACTCCTGTCTGGACAACCATGAGCTCTTTTCGGCAGAACTTCCTTTGCTTGACTAGGCAGAGGATACAAAAACAAAAGAAACTCAAGAAAAGTGACAAAGGTGTACACGGAGTGAGGCTTGGAGAACGATCGGACGGACTCAGTGCTGAGCCTATGGCATTGGCAGCAATACATGCTGGACATGGGGTAGCCAAGAATTAAAACATCCCAAACACAACTTTGACAGATCTTAGACCCATTTGTTTTCAAGTCTTCGCAATTCGCAACTCTCTGTGCTATTTATCAAACAAATCTCGCATTCGAGAACACTCAGCTCTTCTGCGGACTCATACGCTCACCAATCTGCTTCACCATAGCCTCCAGACCCTTCGTACGCTTCCGCCTCGTTGCAGAAAGGAATAAACTTGCGACTGGCCAGGCGTGAATCCCACCTTCTTCCTCATGCCATTCAGTTTCTACCCCACTTTGATTCAAAAGCCGAATCAAGCGTTCAATCTCAGGCGCAAACACCTCTTCTGCGCCGAAAGATATGAAGAATCCTCGGCTAGGCGCAGCATCTTGCCACCAAGTCTTGTCTTCACACTTCCCAGGCGATATCAGCGGATCGTCTGGTGAGATCTTGGTGCCAGCGTACTGCCGCGCGTATTGATGCAGGTTGCTTGCATCGAGGTAGTCACTAGTTGTGTTCTTATCAAGTGAGGAGATTAACGTCACCCACGGTGAAATAAGAACAGCCAGAGCAGGTCGGTCGCCTCCTCTAATAGGGATGTTCAATGAAGTAGTGGGTCCCAGAGACTTTCCTCCTCGGTCGGAACCGAGGTAGAGGAGCAGAGACAAGATCAGAGTTGCACCAGCTGAATCGCCGCTTACGACGATCTTCCCGGGATCATGGGTGATAGAGAGAATATATTTGTAGCCCGCTATTGCTTGGTGGAGTTGTACAGGGTATGCCTCGTCCGGGACAAGGTCGTATTCGAGAGCTAGGATGGCTGGATTCTTGAACTTCGAGCTAGCATTCAGCAGTGAGAGGAAAGCGAGAAGAAATTCAAGATAGAAATATGATGATCCCATTGAGAATCCACCTCCTAGTGAGGTATCAGTAATTTGATACCAAGTATAAGTTTGTGAAATTGATATACGGAGAAAGTGCAATCGGGAATGTCACGTGAGCATACCGTGAGCATAATATATGACAACATCAGGCTTCTGAGTTTTGTCTTGAATGATCCAAAGGCCAGTGAAGTCAGGCTATAATTCATTAGCCTTGAAACAAGTCTCGGAAAGCAAGTCATTACTTTCTTCACCTCATTCCAGCTGATTGGCGATCGAAGATACCCATGCCTCAACATCCTGAATTTCAAGAACGGCAGTGAGACCCATTTCGAGAAGAAAACTCTCCCAATTGAAGCTGGAATATATGCAAATGCATATCGCACGCACCGAACAACGATGTCTTCAAACCAGGAAGCTTGTTGCGAAAAGGGTGACTGGTACTCTTGGCTGAGAAGAAATCGTTCATAGATGAATGATAGAGGCAATTTGACCACTATCATCGAATCAGTAATAGTTATGGGATGTTGGGAGATTAGCATACATAGAAATGGTAAAGCTCTCAAGCCGCAAAACAGAGTTGGGAAGAAGCCAACATGGATGATCAATTGTGGAGCGAGGAATATCAGGAAAACAAAGCAGTCCAGCCAGGAGACTTGTCCCAATATCATGTCGAGGTTTGATTCAAGTCTCGATGAGAAACAGGGGCAAGATATACAACAATGGATCACAAGGAGAATAAGAGTAACAGGTGCTTTGGGCCTTGAATGATGACATGATCGATGTGATGCAATAGCCGACCGGGGTTAGCTTGCACTGGAGCAGGGAAGCTGACAGACTAGAAGCAAGAACAATAACAGCTAAGTTGAGTTTATCGTCTGAGGCCGAAGAGTCTTATCCCGACATATCTTATGGCGTGTATTGCCACATTTTGACATGCTCGTGTGGGGGTTGAGCTGAGGGGGTTTGCATTATGCTGTGTCACGTGGATGGCAAGCGCGAAAAAGTGGGCTTCCAAATTGGTCGGCGGCGATAAACCGCGACGCCTCTTGAAATCATTTGAATGACAGTCTGTGAGAAAATAACACAAGCAAGCGGCGAATGATTCACAATCAATTTGGTCGATGACTTAGGCAGTCCCGTATACAAACTCGTCACCACGCTCCTTTGCCAACGTTCATTTTCTGGCCATGCAGACGTAACGCCAACGCGATTACTATTTCTTTCTTCATTCCCCAGCTTTTGCATTTTACGAAAGCAAAGCAGTAGCCATGGCTACATCGACAATTACTGCCGCTCAATTGGAGCTTATCAAGTCAGTCGCGCTCTCAGAGCTGTACCTGGGACTCTGCTAACATTCCAAACAGCTCCTTGTCCCAAGACGAGCTTCCGCACAAGCTCAGATGTGCTATCTGTTCAAGATTAGCTGTTGGCGCATTTCGGCTCCCATGCTGCGAACAGGCTATCTGCGAGACTTGTACGTATCAGCAGGCATATCTGGCGTGCTTTTGGGCTGTTGAATTCGCTAACAGTTTGCGACACAGGTCACTCAACACTGGCCTCGTCCTGCCCGATGTGCGAACATCATCCTGTGTCTAGCGGAGACTGCAAGCCCAATAAATCCTTGCGCACAACCATTAAGGTGTTCTTGAGGACGGAAGAGAAAAAGCGAGAAGCGCTACGGTTGAAGGACGAGAAGCATTCGCCTCCTGAAACTCCCATAGAGACTGTCGCAACTCCGGCAGAGGTTTCCGTTTCGATCGACGAAGTGCCATTAGATCTGAAGGTACCAGATCCTGAGACTGAGGAAAAGCCTTCTTCGGAACAGGTTGAAGAAGTGGAGGTTACAGCAGAAGCATTAGAAGCCTCACAAGATGTTCCACAGCAGTCCATCGAGGTAAGCTCCACCGACTTGAATCAACAACCGACCGCTAACATGGATCCAGGAGATTGTTCCAGGTCAAGAATCAATCGATGATGGAGAAGCCGCCAAGTCTGGAGATGTAGAAGACACCAGCGAGGGCAAAGATGCGGAATCCAAAGATGCTGCACTGGAACAGGATGTCTCACAAACTCCTGGATTTGGAGCCGGCTTTGGATTCGATCCATCTGCTGCTGCTGGATTTCCGAACATGCCATTCGGCGGTGACTTCAACCAGATGCAAATGATGATGGCCATGCAAAATGGCATGAATCCTGCTGGGTTCGGAAATTTCCCCATGATGGGTATGTATGTCCTCTCATCCCTTTCGATAACTGGCTGACAAGGTAAAGGAATGCCCGGCATGAATATGGACCCAATGTCAATGCAGAATATGATGATGAGTGGTGGTTTTGGAGGCATGAACGGCTTGAACATGGGCGTGGGCATGGGAGGCTTCGATGGAGGAGTTGGCGCAGGATTCAATAATGTTTGGAACGGACAACAATCATCATGGAATTTCGGGCAAGATAATTTCAATCCAAATGCCAGCAGCATGGGTCAAAGTGATTATGGCTCAAATAACACCGGATACAACTCTCATTCTACAGGCTATAACCAAGGTAACTATGGCCGCCAAAACCAAAACCAGTACAATGACTACTCCAACAACAATTTTGGTCCCCAGGGATTTAGAGGCCGGGGCGGTAGAGGGCGTGGAGGCTATGGCCGTGGCGCTGGCTATGGTCAAGCTTTCAACGAGCCTTTCTCACACCAGTTACCACAGCAGTTTGGCCAGCAGACCAATGGGCCAATCAGCGAACCCGGCTCAATTCCCAAAGGACCCAAAATCGATGCTGCAAGCAATGTCGATGAGTTTGGTAGAGAGATCCGTCCAAAGTCTGAGAATAAGGAAGGTACACCGTCCAAGACTGATGATGAGAATACAGTCCCGGAGCCGAGCACTACTACCGAAGATGGGCAATCTTTGCAAGTAACATCAGATGTCGTGAATGGATCTACTCCCTCCACAGGCCTAGGCAATGTAACAATGCCAATTCAGACATTGGACGACATTTCTGATTCTCAATATGGCCAAACTGGAGGGTACAACGGATATGGAGGTCGGGATGGCTATGCTCAAAGTCATTATGGTGCAAGTCGAAACTTTTCTTCTATGCAACCTCCCTTTGTGAAGTCTGTTGATGTCCCTTTAAATGCTCCTACCGGGCCGAAGGCCATGAGAGAGGGCCTCCCCAACACCAGTCTATCTAACCTGCGCAGCCGTGGATTCCCTGTTCCTGCTTTTGCTACAAACGGGGCAATCCCCAAAACTACGGCGAGTGCAAGTGCAAGTGTGGCCGCTGAGCCGTCCGAGAAAGAGTTGAGAGACCGCGATAGAAGCAGGAGTCCTTCAAGAAATGCAGATGGGGAGAAATCACGAGAGGATTCACGTTCTCGAGAGAAGTCGAGAGACAGAGATAGAAAGCGATCACGCAGTAGGGAGGGACATCGAAGCAGTAGACACCGAGAACGATCGCATACCCCCACAGAGGATGACCAAGAAACCGAAAGACGCCGAGAGCGTCGGAGGGAACGCCGCCGTCGCGAAGAAGAGAGAGGGGTTCGTGATGACGAAGAGACTGTCGAGAAAGTACATGAAGGAAAGGGAGAGGAGGTGGTAGATGAGAGGTCGAGATCTGCTTCACCTTCTGAGTCCCGGCGCTCCAGCCACCGAAGCCGTCGAGAGAAGGAAAAGCATCGCGAGCGAGACCGAGACAGTGACAGAGAACACAAGTCCTCGTCGCACAGACGTCGCTCACACCGCGATCGATCGCGGAGTCGTGACAGGGAAAGAGAGAGGGAAAGGGACCGTGAGCACAGACACCACAAAAGCCACAGTCGACGACACTCACCAGACGAGGCTGAGCGATCCGCTGTGAAAAGGAGCGATGATCCCCCTTCCGAAGTAACCACACCCATTGAAGCAGAGCCATCCAGTCGGAAGCAAAGTGTTGCAATTAGCACCAACAACGGCACCAACAGTATTGAGATCAAAGGCACTGCGAGCAGTAGTCGACAGAAGAGCGCACTTGAAGATCTCAAGATCAATATCCCAACCGGGCCACGTGGCGACCGGGATCGTATATCAGGTTCATTATCAGCATCTACACGCACCAGCGAACGCGAAAAGTCTAGCCGAAGCCACAACGAATCCTCGCATTCACATCGTCCCTCGTCATCAAGACACGACTCCTCGCGCCACGACTCCTCTCGTTCAGCCAGAGAGCGCGAACGAGAAAAGGAAAAAGAAACACCAAAATCCGCCCCAGCCAAGGATCCCCACGAGCTTGAGAGAGAAGCTCGGAACAGGGAACGGTTGCTGAAGGAGGCGCAACGTATTGCTGGCATGGCGTCCGGTGCAGGCTTTGGTGCGCGGAAAAGAAGTAGGGATGATGGCGACGAGGCAAGTAGTGGAAAGACGGCGAGGAGAAAGAAGGGTCGGCGCGGTGGTGGTGCTGGAGGCGAAGACGAGGAGGCAAGGATTGCGAGATTGGAGGCTGAGAGGGAGGGGGCAAGGTGGGGATAGGTCTCTTGCTATGGGGTTTTGTTATGGAGTACTTCGCAGGTTTCAGCTCTGTCACTGGACTTTGCTTTCACCAGACTTGAGGGCAAATTTGGGCATAGCGAGCAAGCAAAAGCGTTTGCATAATACTTGGTAGCGTGGTGGCTGGTTTGATTTTTGTACTACAGCGTGCTCTGGCTTTGGCACAAGCTGCAGAGCACTTTCACGCCACTTGGCTCTTGCTGTTTGCGAGGCAAGATTGGCTTTAGTGGAAGTGAGAGAAATGGTGTGCTGTACCAAAAGAATTGTCATCGCTGTCTAGAGCAGCATAGTCTAGGTAGCCAGCCAGTCTGGTGGGGATAATGATAAACCGAGTTGCCAGTGCTTTGCGTCTTTTTCCCTGCAGCGATGTGTGGGGTATGTAGTTTATTGTAATTACATAATCTATTCTCGAACCCGATGTGTATGTATGTTCTTGTGCGCTTTTGTGTCGCTATCGTCGATAGCGGCGAGGGCGGCTTCTGCATATAGTCGAGAAGGCAACAAGAAAATGTACCAATTAATAGGATGAGTTGATGAGTCAAGCTGAGAATGGGAATTCCGAGTGGAGATATTCCTGGAGTTTTCTTAGTGCATGTCAAATATAAGTAAGCGTTCTGCCTAAAGGCTAAACAAGGTCGGCGGGCTGGGGCAGCTACATACGGTACTAAATTTGTTTCTTGGTTGAATATGAACTCAATATAATTTAAATCGCTTGCCGTCGGTCTTTATTATCGCTGTGGTTGTTCTCGTGGGGCGTTTATTCTTGTATTCGATTGGTGCATGGTGCTGTTGCGAGTGTCATCGTTTGCGGAAGCCGGGCCTGCTAATATCAAGACCATTCTAATCGGTCTGTCATACTTAATTGACTCATGCGTCTTCACATATCAATCTGAGAAGGATCCCAGGGATTTTCGTCGTTCAGCATATCTGTGAATGTTGTGGGCGCGCTGTTGGTGGCCTGGTCTTGGTCTACATGCTGATTCAAACCGACGGGCACTTGCGTCTGAAAGTCGTCTTGAGGTCGTGGATTAGACATTGCCGGATTATCGGTGTAAGTTCCATGAGTCGACCGAGGGGTGTAGTAGCTACTTGCACTTGAGGGACTGGCTGTGGAATATTGTGGGGGGTGCTGCATCGTCGACAGTGGCGAGGCTGTGTATGACTGTGACACCACTAATGACAACGGTTGTTGATTGTGATGCTTGACGGCACCAAAGCTTGAATTCTGAATAGGAAATGTGTGACGAGTGTCTCCGTGCAGATAATTATCCTGAGCCGCCATATATCCACCATACATGGTTGGAGTAACATTGTAATTTTGAAGAGGTGCTGGGAACTTTTAGTAAAGCCTCGTCCGAGTTCCACTTGTGATTAAAACCTACCAGGAAAACCAGCCGGTTTGTTCTGGTTGACTAGCATGTTGTCAACATTTGGCTGATGGAATCGATTCCACTGCTCGACCTGGTCGAAATGCCGATGCTCTGCTAAATGCCCATCCAGGTACTTTGGTTCCATCGTGATGCCGCATCCTGCAACTGTACAATCTGTATCGTTGGCATGCTTTAGCTTCTTATGCTTGTTCCTGTCGGCTGGTCTTCCAAAGGTGGTATCGCAAAATAGGGATGTGCAAGTAACCCTTTCGCCTTTCGCTCGTCTCGGAGACTCGGTTCTTGGGGGTGATGAATCCATCGTGTGTCTCTGGAAAGGTGAATATTCATCTTGGAAAGAGGGTTCACCCAGCTTATATTATCTTGTTGGTTTGCCTATCGATAGAGATCTGATTCGCAATTGCAAGGTCCTTACTAGGCATCACGTTGCCTTCTGGATGGGATATAGGCGGTGTGCTCTGCTCTGCTTTGTTCTCGCACGGACTTTGATTTGATTCACCACGCCTCTAGTGACAAGAGGGCAAAAGTCAGCCGCGAAACTGGCGTATGTTATCCGGGTCATAGCTTTTTGGAAAGCGTTGTCGAGGTCGTCTGAACATCATCTCTGCTGATCCTGGACCTTGATACCCAACTTCCAAAGAACTACATGTCCGATAAAAACCATGTCCTAGTCTAGGTTGGCTACATTAAGAGTATGGCGTTGTGGTCATGGTACTGAGACCGATTATACTGGTGCTGATAGCATCATCCATGTCCTTCACATCGTACGTGCGTATCTTCTATTCATACTCGTAATATAACGGTCTCTTGAGCTACAAATGCCAAGAGATAAAGTGACAGAATCATGTAGCAGTCCATACTAAATGGATTTAGAGTTTTTCAAGGTTAGGCAATTCTCCTCATTTCTTTGAGCCGAGAGGTTGTTGTGGATTGATTGGTTGGTGACCTTGCGTCGAGAGGCGTATCCGTGCTCAGTTGTCCAAGATTGGAAGCGTGAAGGATCTCCTCATCTCGGATACTAGTGTCAGGCCCTGGGACACTTGTCAGCTGTGTGTTCGAGGAACAATCCAAGACCAGGATCTTGGGAAGCATCAATGCTCAGTATTCAATAGATGAAGGTGGAAATGCTTTGTCATATGCATGAATGGCCGGTGAAAAGAGTCCGTGTTTAGCTCGACAGCCTTATTTCAACGACACCGCTGTCAAATTAAAGCCTTCCACACATGGATGGGGCTTAAAAGTGGACCAGAGAGAGGCTTGAAACGTTCTGCAGGCCCGCTGACTTGGGAGTGCCACTAGAGTCCTGCGTCGGATATTTCCCAAACTAGTAATCACACATGGTCTTCAGAATCACGAAGGACCAGGGAACCAAAGACATACCAGCCGTTCTTGCACACCGAGTACAAAAGCCTGCATGCTTGCATTGTCCGAGCTCCGGACTGGTTTGTCAAGGAAGGCAAATTATCAAATAATTGCCGACGATCACGGTTCAGGCCTCCCGGAATTACTTCTTGACTCCTTTCAGCTCAGCTCGTCTCTGAAGTTCAGCGTCGACTACGGTCTTTGTGGGGCCCCATGGGTCTTGTACACGAAGCCGTGTTAGGCGTTGGTGGCTCAGACTGTGGATCTTGGACACAGCATGCAATGGCATTCATCTCCCGCGTGTTTCATCAACAGATCGATCGATTTACTGATAGACGCTCACACGGTCCGGTCCGAAAACCTGCACCGGGGCGTCTACGCGCTAAAAACGTTCAAATTCATGGTACTGTATTCCATCAGACTTGATCGAAGGTTTCTGTCCTTGGGTTACTCCCTACCATTAAGCTACAAATCCAAACGAAGGAGCTGACAGTGCTTTGATTTCGTCCCATTTGCTGGCACCCGCTCGTGTTCGAAAGCTGAGCAGAGCTTGCAAGAAAACAAAGTCCAGCCTGCTATCCCATCGCACCGGAAACGAGGATCTGGACAAACCCACTCAAGATACCAGTGTGACACGTTGTCAATCATCCCCTTGCTGCCGTTCAGGGACCATCAAGCTATGAGTGGCCAATTGTACATGGGGGAGCCAGGCAGTGGCTGACTTTGGGTGCCACTACTGCAGCAAGCCCAAACGGGCAGGTCACACCAAACGACCCATCGCAGAATATGATTCGGGAAGGCTGGTGAAGTCAAATTTTATATCGAAAGAAAATAGGGCGGCCATGTAATCTGAGGGGAAACACGACAAGCAGTTGACCCAGCAAATGAGGGAGGACCCGTCCCAGTTGGACAAAAGAAACTATAGCTATTCCCCAGCCTGCATTGACACACACAGGTACGCGCGTCCGTTGGAACTGTTTGACCAGGTATTTTGAATCGAATACGCCGCAATGAAGAGTTCTGTAATTCCTTGAGCCGCAGCCTGCGATCGCCTCGTTTTTTAAGATTTGGGCGTCCCCCTTCTGCCCTTCTGATTTCCTCTCGTTTGAGGTCTGGAAATCCCCTTGACTGTGCGTGGCGGAAATAAAATCAGTGTCCACATGGTACCCTCCTCCTGATGGCAAGGCTGCTTTTCAACCAAGTAAGGCAATATTTGACGAGGACAGACTTCCACCCCCCTTGATCTCGGCAACGTCACGTGGGAAATTACGTAATATTGATTTCTCCCAACTTCGCATTGTGCCGGATCAGCCTCAACGCAGTAACGTGATAATGTGATTGCTTACAAATCTCAACAACAAAACGGCCTACGATAGCAATGAGCGATTTCCTAAAGAGGATGGGTCAAGTCTCAACCTCCTGAATCCACCAAGAGCAAATGCAAGATCACAACTTTGGACCACCTATTAAAATCGAACAACGAGCAAATAGGAAGCTCGATCAAGCAGGCTGCAGATCGGATAACTAAGTTGCAGAAAGTCCACTTGATAACTTCTGAGGAAAGTGAAGCATCCATATTTGGTGTCATGTATATGGGTACCGCGGGAACGATCGTGGAAGGTCACGATCTGCTCTGCATAAGGTAACTTCGCCAACTCGGAAAACCTCCAACTTCGCTTGCGTTGCCTCGCCATGATACAATCACAGCGTCAGAAAAGCCTCCGCGCTGCAGTTAGACTAAGCTTACAATGAGCTCAACTGCACTGGTTGGGAATAAATGCAAGGGATGATTAATCAGCACGCCTCTTCAGCCACCAGATTGGCTCAAGACTCAAGATAGGTGGTGACACCTGTGCTGCACTACAATACTCTATAGGCAGAATGGGAATAACAACTAAGCGGACTTGTTCATTTGGTCGAGAATGTTGGATCTTTCCTGCTTGAACTTGCGAGCTGGCGATTCAAGCTGAACAATTGCTGGGTTCGACAGCTTCGATTCTTGGCATATATTGTCACAGAGCTGAATTTGGAATGTAACGACTAAAATAATCTCTCATTCCATATGTGTCAGACGGGGATCACTTGGCCGGGGTTGTGGCTTTGGGGATCTCGGCAATAGCCAAATTGGCCCCAGCTTGCTTCCATCTTAACTACCGATCGTTCCCATGCTTCAATTTCAGAGACCCTTCCCAACGTATCATCATTCATACAGACCACAGAACAGATCCAAGTCAAATCAAGCTTCAAGCTTGAAGCATCCAGGCACCGAAACCTCTCGATTTGCTTTATCGCCATAATGACGGCCCCAAGTGTTGAAGTAAGGAGGGCACAGAAAGCAAGGATGGCAGCTACATTTGACTTTGCACAGATGGCTGAGATCATATACGGCGGGTATGCTATATCACGCTTCACGCCCCTAGGAAATTTTTTGAAGGACTAGAGAATTATTACAATTCATGAGTGCTGATTTTTGGCTGTAGTAAGGACGGTCTTTCTGCGCATCTCAATGCCCATGCCCGCATCTCATCGCCTGCCTCTATCAACAATGCCGACAACATGGTCCTTCCTTGCATATACGGTTCCATAAACCGTGAAGAATCTCTCTTGCTTGGATTGAAAGCCGGTGTCGCAACTTTTGAGGACGATGTCGACAATAAAAGCGACGTCTTCCGTTTCACAGCTTATGATGGCAAAGCAGCGAACGCAAATCCACTTGGTCTTACTCTCTTATTATTTGTCCCCTTTCTCAAATTACAAGGTACAGATGAACAGGTGCTCAAATGGGCTGGCAAGGCTGAAAGAGGCGAAATCATTGGTTGTTACTCGCAGACCGAGTGAGATATCCCTTACCTTATCCACCTTCCACGCTCCTGCTGAAAATGTAATACTAACAATTCTTAGGCTTGGACATGGCTCATTCGTTGGTGGCATCGAAACTACGGCAACGTTTGACAGAGACACGGACGAGTTTGTTATCCATTCTCCAAACCTGTCTTCGACGAAGTATTGGCCAGGGGCGCTTGGTCTCATCGCTACTCACAGTATTACCATGGCTCGCCTGATAATTGATAATACTGATCACGGAGTTCATGCATTCGTGATGCAGATTCGGTCGCTTTCTGATGGCAAGCCCCTTCCAGGAATCGAGCTCGGCGACATCGGGTAAGTGATTCGCACGCTCGACCCTCCAAGCTCAAGTTAACTTGTATGCACAGGATGAAGATGTCATATAACGGCACTGATAATGGTTACGCTATTTTTAACCATGTCCGTATCCCGCGCACCAATCTTCTCATGCGATACTCGACTGTCTCTCGCTCTGGAGCATATACAAGCGTTCCTCTTCGCCAGAAGCTGATCTACGGAGGCATGCTCAACAGTCGCTCTATTGTCGTCAGTCGCTGCACTTTTCAACTCGCTCAAGCCCTCACAATCGCGACCCGTTACTCGGTTATACGCACACAAGGTCGCTACCCGGGCTCCGATACACTTGAACGGCCCATTATCAGCTACCAGCACCAGAAACATCGTCTCCTGACACTCATATCGCGATCATACGTTAATGTCTTCATCTCCCAACACAGCGCAGAACTCTACCGACAGCTGGGGCTGCAACAAGCAAAAGGCGACCATAACATGTTGCCTTTTATGCACATGTTGTTCTGTGGCCTGAAAGCATGGATAAGTCAAACAGCCTCGGATGGAGCAGAGGAAGCGAGGAAGATGTGTGGTGGTCATGGATATGTGGCGATATCCGGCTTGCTTGAGATCACTTCATCTCTTGCGGCAATGTGTACTCTCGAGGGCGAGAATTTTGTAATGTGGGCCCAGGTGACTAGGTATCTGTTGAAAGGACTTGATGGTGTTTTCCTGCCTAGTGATATGACTTACATGTCTTCTTATGTGGCCAGCAAATGTGCTGCAAAGGGTGAGGAATTCCTTGACCACAACATTCTGCTCGAGATTTTCCAAGAACGAGCAAAGACACTAGCAATCGAGGTGCATGCTCTCGTCAAAGCCGCCGAAGCTGAGGGCAAGACCAGAGCAGAGGCAGAAAACTTGTGCTCTCCACAGCTGATTGTCGCTAGTCGTGCACACATCGAGGTCTACATCCTCTCTGCAAGCATGTCTCGTCTCACTCTACTCTCTCAGTCCACGCCTCCAACACCACCCGCTATCATTACTGTTCTGAGAGACCTCGTCTCTCTTTTCGCACTTACAACAATCGCGTCGCCATTCGCCCCGTTCTCTGCCTCATTTCTGACCTCAGGGTTCATTTCGCAGGGTAACTTGACTGAGATGCGCGTACAGATCGATATCTTGCTCGAGAAGCTACAAGTTGATGCGTTGGCGTTGACAGATGCATGGGCGTTTTCAGACGCGAAACTGGCGTCGGCGATTGGGTGCTGGGATGGCGATGTCTATAATAGAGTCATGGCGTGGACACGGCAAATTCCTGTCAATGTTGAGGCGAGGAAAACAGATGGGGTCTGGAAGGATGGCTGGAATATTGTCAGCGGTTTCATGGAAAGAGGGAAGAGGAGGGGTGGAGCGAAGCTGTAAAGCTGTAAAGTTGTGAAGTTGGGAAGTAAGGAAGTTGTGAAGCTGCGAAGCTGTGAAATTGGGAGAGGAGTCGATTTACTAGATCTCATAGTTGGAAGTTGCCATAGACTTTAGCTGTATTACTTGTTTTCATTTTCTTTGAATGATATCATATTGAAAGTTTTAAGATACCAGGTATGTTGAAGAAGAGAGGTCGTTGCTGTGCTCGCTTCCCAGCAGATCTCTCGGCCAGTCTAAGCCCTATGAATGCAGGGAACGGCTCCTGTGCCACTGATCGAGATCTTTATAAGTGCGGCAGGGGTAGATTTGACGGCACCAATTGGCGAGGACAACTGTGCTTTAGTCTTATGTGTCACATGTGAGAATGGGTTCCCAAGACCCAGGCATAGAATGGTAGGCATTGAAGCAACAATTTTGCGCTTTCAGCATCAGCGTGTTATCTTTACACAATGCGTGTTGCACATTGGAGCTCTGAAAGTCGGCATCTCTAATATAAGGCAGAGTGGAGATGTACTATGACAAGCATGCAACTTCAGAGCAAAGCTGCCAAAGACGCATAGAAAAAGGGTGACTTGTCACATCCATTGGCTAGGCCTAATTGGCCTAGATGCACGAGCCGCCGGCTTCTTCTTCGATTTCACTTGACCTTCGGAGTTGAGGATCCTCATCAGATGCAGCTATGCACATATCAAAACCCGAAACTCGACCTTCGTCATAATGCGGATCAACATCAATACAATATCAAACTGGATGAACAAAAGGATCCGGATGATGTAATGATGTATCGAATGTATGATTCATACCAACCATAAATTTAGTAGTAAGGGGTAAACTTAACTAGGGAATTGGGAAGCGATTTGGTCAGTGGAGCATGTCAGTTTCAGTGCCAGCAAGGAATCCAAAGAGTGGTTCATATGTGCCTTCAAGTTCGCAAGGCGTTATCTACTAAAGCAAATATTGCCAATGCAACATAAAGTCATTCATCGATCCTTCATACGGCTCCCTCCCATACATCATTTCCTAAATGATCCTTTTGAAAACGCTTTCCGGTTCCCACCAGTAGCTTTCGTTGATCGACCTTGGAGCCAAGCCTCTTTGGTCGAGCGAGCTTGATATGCCGACTTTGGAGCTAAGATGGTGCTTCTGACTTTGGTGACACGGTATATGGTAGATCCAGTGCGCTTGTCCTTGGGTTGCTTATCGACGAGATCTTGGAACTTGGTCTTCTTTGACCTAGACATCTTGCTAGATAGAGGCTCCTTTCGGACGAGCTCCCTTGATTCGGTATCTTCCAAGTACTCGGCCGGGAGTAATTCTGGCAAGAAATTTCGTTGTAGGTCAAGACCTGTCCGTTTGCGCTGGTAGTGGGGTGAATTATCGATCGTTGTTGATTCCTCCTCTGTATTATTATCCGCGACCTCTTCAGTTTCTACATCTTCGTCCTCTTCCTCATCCTCGGTGCCAGGTACTTCATTTCTTTCAGAGGTATCTACTTTACGCTTCTTTCCCATCTCCGACTGCCTCTTGAAATTGTCATCGCGCTCTTTTCTCTTCTTGCGTGTAGCCGACAGTTGGCTGATTGAATATTAGCTGGAGTTCCAAATTCACAAATGCGACATGACTTACTCCTTCACTGCTTGCGCAGTCTGTCTCTCCTTTGACTTGACAGTCTTGGCGGCTTCTTGAATATCAATGGCCTCAGGTGCCTCGTCGTCGCTCTCTTCGTCGTCGCTCAAGATCACCAAGGTCTCATTTTGATCCTTCTTAACGGGAGAAAGTTCTTCCCTTGCAGTGGAGAAGAATTCTTGCTCAGGCTCCTCACTTGCAAATCGGCGGTGTTTTGATGGGGTAACAACAGGTAGTTTCGGTTCCTCGACTTCTGGTTCAACCTCTTCGTCTTCCTCCACAAAGTCAAGCTCCTCAGGCGCAATAACCTTTGCACGTATTTCAACCACAGGTCGTGTATCTTTGATAGCCTTTGGGCTTTTTGGACTCTTGCCACCCTTTGCGCGAACAGGTAAGACCTTTCTCTTCTTGGAACTGGGTGTCACAAATTCATCGTTTTCGCTCATGTCTCCGTCTTGCATCCGTGCTTTACGTTTCTTTGCACTGCTCGTGGGTACTTTTGCGATTGGTGACTTCTCGTCGGTCAATGCCTCTCCTGCCAATCTTTGAACTTGCGCTTGTTGAGGTGTAACCATGGTACGCTCGATTCGGGCAGATAACTTTGGGGACTTCTTCGTCTCGGGTACGGGTTTTTCTGAGATGTATGCTCTGGCAGATTTGAGAATTCTAGAGAACATGAGGTCTTTGGTGCGAGAGAAGGAGAGAAGGTAGGAGGTCTCGAGGCGGGTTAAAAATCGGATGTTTGGAGGAAGAAGAGGGGAGGGAAGGCAGCGTATAATTTTCTGGTGGAGAAATCTCACAGCGGCGCCGTGTGAACATACTGCCCGCTAGGTTCTCACCGCCCTAGACTCTCTTTCGCAGAAGGCTAGAAATCCCGTTATTAGGTACTTCCTCCAAAAAGCTTGACTGTACATGTAATATAGTAGGCTATCGTCTCTCCTCGCATCAATTGATCATCTCACTACACAGAGCAAGAGGATTGAGTCGTGTTGCCTCCGAGAGCCTCAATCCGACCCTGAGATCCGAGTTTCTTAGGGGGATGAGGTAGATCACGTGTCGACTTCGTCATGTCGAATCTTAGGAGAACTGTACCCTTCTTGAAGGATGTGTGCACAGGATTATGCAGAAGAGGGCTGAGAAGAGAGTTTCATGCGACTACTTCAGTTGGGGTAGCTGCTCGAAGTTCTCCTAGAGTCGTCAAGGCAAATCGAGCGCAAAACGGTGCCATCAGAGTTAAGAGGCAATATGATGTCGTCGAATCACTACCACCAGCAGTCTTGCTCATGTCAGCTCACAAGGCAGGCGCTCTGAACCTTCAGCCCGAAGCATGTATGCAATTTCTTCAAGCATATCTAGAAGAGTCAGAAGAACGGAGCCGCGGTTGGGAGCAAAGACTTTGCACTGGCAGGTGTTCCACCCTACCCTTCACACCATAACTAACGAATCTTCAGACCATAATGTAACACCTTCACAAATGGCCATTCTAGCTAGCATCCTCAACAGATGTAACAGCGTTGCCCAGAAGTCACTCGGGAAGAAATTGATGCTCTCTGCCTCCGAGCTAGGTGAAAAATCAGCAACCTTTGAGCTCGTCTCATCCGCCCTCCGCACCCACACACTTCATGAATATGATATCCCCCTTCGTCGACTTGGTATTCTAGCCAAGAGAGAGAACGACCCGCAAGCCATGCTGCTCCTGGGCAAAGTCCTCCTTGGCCAAAAAGGTAATCGCGAATCCCTTGAATGGTTCCAGAAAGCCACCCGTCCCCCCACTGGTAGCCTTGAGTTTGACGGCGCAGGCGAGGCCCTTGTGCAGGAAGGGCGTGTTCTGCTCTCACAGGGAGCTCAATTGGGCGCACGCAAAGCTTTTGAGCGAGCTGCGTTCGAACTCGATGACCCAACGGCCTATTTCTATCTGTCCAAAATGGAAGAATTTGGATCTGAGAAACAGGAAGTGTACTTGATGAAAGCTTCGACGGCCGGGATACTGGAGGCGTGGCACAATCTAGGTGCTTTGGAGCTATCGAAAGATAACGGGAAGGAAATCAAAGTCATGGAAGATTATGGGATGGCCAGGGAATGGTTCTTGGTTGCTGCTAGTGATGGGTTTGGACTGAGTATGTTGAATTTGGCCTTGATGCACCGCGCAGTGGGGGATATGGATGGAGGATTGGGGTGGTTAGAAAAGGCAGGGGAGATTCCAGAGGTTGCTGAGGAGGCAGGGAACTTACGGAGGAACTGGCTGAAGGAACATCTTGAGCAGCAGCATTCTTGATAGTAGTCGCGGAATTGTAGCAACATTGTACAACAGCGGAGAGACGACTAGTCCCACCTATCTTGCCTTCTTTGTCTCTTCTTGTATGGTCGCAAGTGCGAGCGAGGTCTAAGGTTTCCAGTTTCATAGCACAATACGCTTGAGCAGTTACTAACGATCTTCACGCCCTACTTGGTATAGTCTGCCACTGATTTGGCTGCCTAGAGAATCTAGTCTATTGAACAGGCATGAAAGAGAAGTGAGATTCTGTTCGAGAAACCTATATATTATAACCGGATTGCTCAAGGCGAGCTGGTTCGCCTTGCACCCGCAAACTCCGCCTCGTAGAAGTAAAGAAACACATTTTATGTCTGAGCTGTGAAGCTTTCATGACTTGATTAGAGAGGATTACAAACTGTATATTCTCTCCTCAGCAAAGGTTCCAAATTTGATGCGTAAAATATATGAGTTTAATTTGAAGAAACACGAAATTAAGTCCGCATCAAGCCCTGCTTTTGTAAGACTTAGTGAAAACCAAGTAACGGGGCAGATTCAACTTATTAAGAACGAGATTAGGAGATGAGGAAAGGTAAAACAGATTAACGCCCGAGACGGCATGAATATTTCAAAAGCTAATCTCTACAATGGTATCGTTACTCCATTCCTCAAACCAAGCGCCATAGAAGCACGACGCAGTCAACCTGATATCATACAAGGACGATCAGTATTTAGAATGATCAGTAAATGACTGTATCTTCGTCATTCTCAACCACCACCTCACCATTATGCTCCTGTTCATCTGCAGCTATCTGCTCGCTCTTTACTAAGCTATCCTCTGCCTTGATTTGAATTGCAGATGCTTGGGCTTGGGCAGTGGAATTAGTAGTATCAACATCAACGTTAGAAGCAGAGAGAGATCTCGAATCAGGCTCAATTTGAGGCTCACCGACCGTCTTCTCCGACGTTGTGTTAGTTCCTTCTTCTCTGATTTTTCTATCTGGGGTTGGGGATGGCCGTTTAGCAGTTGGGTACCGTATATAGAATGCTTCGACTTCGCGCTCAATGGTTGCTTCTGCGTCAGCGATCTGCTGCTTGATGCGGTCGTCTTGCTCCGGTAGCATTTCCCATGGCTTGTAGTACTGTGTGGTGTCAGAAAGATTTCGAGAAAGTGGGGGTGGGTCACTTACCAGTTGCGGCGCTGACTTCGTCCTCAGGAAATGTGCTTCAGCCAATAGGTTGTTGTGTCTCGTGCGCATCTGGAGATATCAGCAAGTTCCATATATGTAGCTTTCATTAAGACCTACCACTGCTTCATTGAATTTGACCTGCTCAGCCTGTCGAACTGTTTTCAGGTTCGCAAGTGTTTCCTTTCTCCGGTATTCATCATCGGCCTTCTGTTGCTTAGCCTTCTCCTGCTGACGCTTCTCAACCTCTTGGCGTCTCTTCTGCTGACCATTGGGCGTGCTTTGACTGAGTGTACTTAAGAGTCCACCAAATAATCGCTGACCGCGCTTCTTCTCCTCTTGCATACTACTCTTGCGTCGATCTTCCGTCGAGCCTCTCCTCGTATTTTCTGGGACATTCTTTGAATCGTCAATGGGTTCTGGGGAGTCCCGGAGAGCATTAGGAGAACCAGCGCTAGTGGAGTATCGTGGACGTTTGGTGACCGAGTCCGATACAGACGATTGTCTTCGTTTCGAGGGAGGGGGAATTTGGCTCTCTGGCAGAACGACGGCCGAGGCTATGATACTAAGGAACTTCAGTGGTAATCAAAACAAGGATTGCGATGATACGCACCCAGATGCTGGTGCCATTTTGAAATCCCCTCCACCGTGACGTGAGTCGTGTGTGTTTAATGGATTCTATCTTCATTGTGCTACGCTATGGAACCGCGAGGCGCGATCAGGCTGATCTATTGTTCGGGGCTGAGTTTATCCGACCCGAGTTTAGCGTCTTCTTACAAATGTTCAAGTGGCGATCACTTTTTTATTAGAAGTTAACTTCAACAATCAAAACAACATCCTCCCATTCTCATTTAACACTGTCGCAAGCTTTCCTCAAGCTGCAGAAAGCTTTAAAACATATTCCAGAAACCTCGGCAGACTCATAAATCACCACAATGTCTCGTCATCATCCGTAAGTCATTGTCTGACGACCCCTCCAACCATACGCAGCAAGCTTCATTATGCTAACTATACCCACAGAGATCTGGTTATGTGCCGCAAGCAGTCAGGAATTGCTATCGGTCGACTCTGCGACAAGTGTGACGGCAAATGCCCCGTCTGCGATTCTTATGTTCGCCCAACCACTCTCGTTCGAATCTGCGACGAATGCAGCTTTGGAAACTACCAAAACAAGTGTGTGGTCTGTGGAGGCGAGGTATGTTGGCAAAGGTTCTCGGTTTGAAATTTGGACATCACACTAACATGCTACAGGGAATTTCAGATGCTTTCTACTGCTTCGAATGCACACGCCTTGAAAAGGACAGAGACGGTTGCCCCAAGATCATAAATCTTGGTAGTAGTAGGACGGATCTATTCTACCAGAAAAAGAATTTTAGGAACCACTAGGACGAACTTGTCTCCAGAAAAGAAAATGTTGGGTTTTGCTACATAGCGATGGAGTTGGGGAATCAGGGAACTAGCTGGCATGGAGTTTGGACTGGATATTAATGTGGATAGGAATATGTCGGATTGCCATGGCTCGGGCACAGTCTAAGGAACCGGGAAACATTATGACGCTTGCCTGAATCTTTTCCATCTCCCAATCTCCGTGGGGTTGTCTCCCCTCGGACCTCACTTTGCTGAAGAATAGGTGCTCAAAATGTTAACATCACAATCACAGTGGTTTCCTTTATTTTCATGTTTCAAGTTCCATGTTTCTTTCCTTTCTACTTTTTACTTTTGATTGGTTTACCTCAGGCCTTTACTGGCCAATGCTCCAGACTCAAAATGTTGAAGTCTATTACCGCCCGAGTCAAGTCCCGATTAGCGCGCTCATCCACAAGTCCTGGAGAGATAGAGAAAGCGGCACTCGATTCTATAAAGATTGAGCCTCAACCTAAGGCTGCTTCATTAAAAGGATTCTTTCACCGCTCTCACGTGTCCGTGACCGAACACACTCTGTCACCCGAACTTGAATTGCCGCAAGAAATCCTACGCCTCCACGAGTACGTGCATAGGCTACGAGGAGAGATTTTCAGCCTGGACCACATTCTAAACAGCATACGATCTGAACTTGCCAGAAGAGTAGTAAGACTTAAGCGTAACCGTCATCCTTCCGCCGACATCCCTGGAATCTTCGACATTGATCCCAAAATTCTCGCAATGTGCGTTGTGTACGTCTCCGACCCCGCCGGCTTGCCAGGAGGAGACAATGGTCATTCTAAAACTAGTCACACTAGAGATTCGTCAACAACGCTTAACACATTATTGCCTGTTCTTGTGGTAGGGTGCAGTATCGCGCCACCTGTCACGGGCATATGGCCATTTTTCTCATCTCGTCCATTAGTGACACCCACACGGGAAATGTCAGAACATGAGCTTAAATCTCAGATCAAGCTATTGAAACTCAAGATAAAAGAGTTAAAAACCGCTGTGTATTGGATGGACCAGCACGCCCTGCGGTTGATTAAGTGGGATAAAAACTTACGAACTAGTACTTACCAAAAGAAGAATATACATCATAGTTCTGCATCTGTACGACATCCAAATAACACGCCATATGGTACATCGCGTTCAGCTTCCTTTATCCCACTTTCACCACCGAAACCCAAAAGGCATGAACCCCCTACTCAAGTCACTTGGCGAAAATGGGAGAAAGTATGTTGCGCTCGCACTACATGCTACAACAACAAATCATGATAGAGAATGACCTTAGTTTACTCGATAGTATAGACGAGAAGTCGGACAAGCGCATTCAATTTGGCAACGGCGATGGAGTTCACTATCAAGTACAATTGTCTAAGTGGCACGCGAGGGGTGACGGGGAGATTGGCAAGACTCTTGACAGAGAGATCATAGTGTTGAAGCTAAATTCTCGTGGTCTAGAAGAGTTGTGTAACAACGGTGGCAATCGGAATACGGATAACTATGTCAAGGGAAAGAAGAAGGACAGTGGGGTTGAGGTAGCAGAGAAGGAGAGCGATTGCGCAGATAGAAACGAGGAGAGGCGCAAGGGTTAGGAAGAGGGGAAAGGGGAGATAGTTGTGGCGATGCCCAGATATAGACATTGAGGCCGCAATGTATCAGGATAAGCCAGAAACTTCAGAGCGTAAGGTACTTGGCAGATATCCGGATTACTTCGTCGGTAGCTGTTTTTGCATGTTGGCTTTTCTGCTAGAGTTTAGACAGTGCTGTCTTTGTACAATTCTTGACTATTTCTATTTCTTGCACAAACCCAGCTTTCTCTGACTTCACCTATATTTATCGTTACTTTGAGTCATATTGTCATCAAACCTGCCACTTTGAGACTCGTAGAAAGACTCTCCTATCATTTAACACTAGCAGCATCCTACAAGATCTACAACCCCATCACAAGCTCCAATTAGTAGCTTCAGCTTGAAGTGGATGTCCCCCAAAATTGAGCGAGATACTTCTTTCCACCACTGAATGCCCTTGACAGCCTCCGCTTTGGCTCCGTGGCTTCCTTCACCGTCATCAAGTTTCTCACCTTCGCAATCTCCGCGTCACTCAGTCCACATGCCTCCTTAACATATCCCTCCGCACCACCCCACTTCTTGTTCACCATCTCAAGCATAGCAAGCATACTTTCCTGTCTCGCACCCACCATCCTTTCTGCCCTTTCCCTTCCTCCACCTCCCGCATTGGCAAATACTGGACTCTTCATTAGGCGTTCTACAACTTGGTCCCGTGTCGGTCGGAGACCGATGTCTGACAGGGAGTATTCTTCGGCGATAAATGATGCGGGAACATTAAGGAGGGATAAGATGATCCCTACAAAGACGCCGGAGCGATTGTTGCCTGTTGTGCAGTGGATAAAGGAAGCCGTTGGGGCAGAGAGAGAAACAGACGCGAGATGAAGAAGCATTGTACGACACGCAGGGGCTCCATGGATGAGTATATCGGTGAATGCTTGAACTATACCCTGGAGGCATTAGTTGAGTGTGTAGAATTCAAGATACTTACACTACGTCATCTGTTTAAGAAGTTCTTCAACACAGCAAATCAAGTGCAAAATAGACACCCTTTACAGAGAGTCGATATGTGAAATAGAGAAGAACTCACATCCGTTCCGTCACTCGCATACTGTACATATCTCGCTGCCGCCTTATCCGGACTATACTCGCCATCCGGGAATGCAGGGCAGCTCACTCTCTCTATTCCTTCAATATCCTTAAAACCCCCAGCCTTCACGATCTGCCCTTTGGACCGCAAATCAAAATGTTTTGTCACTCTTAGTTCTCGTAGCCTAGCTTCGCCGGCCGGCTCGATTGGCGCCGTATCTGGACCCCTGTAGAAGACGCCCTTCCGAACATGCGCGACGATATTGCCTGATGGGGATGCAATCGGCCACCCTCCTATGTCGCGGAAGTTGGCCAAGCCCGCAATTGAGACAAACTGTGGTGGGAGGGAAAGAGAGGCCATTGAAGGGGAAGAGAGTCTGGTTGTGTTGCTGCTGGTTTTGTATAGACGCAAGGATCGTGGGAGTGTGTGCTTGGAATTCGTACTTAGCCTGTAGCGACGATACAGGCGAAGCAATAGGGCAGATTGCTGTGTTCTATCCCAGATAAAGCTTACATTAGATGGGGGTTCGAAGAGCTAGGACTTAGAAGAGAAGGCACTACGGGAATGATACTTTATCCGGCTCGGCTTCGGTCATTTCGAGCCTAGTCATTATAACGCGGTCTAGCAGAATCGTGGGTGTTTCTCAATGATAGGAACTTTCATCCCATTGTACTAAGCAAAATATCATGATTTAATATGACGGTACATAGGGTAAAGAGCTTTCATATCCTAGCAGGGCCGGAATTATTCTAATGGTCACGTGATTATGAGCAAGGTGGGGAGTATCTACTACCTTTCAGGACGTAGATAAGCACAGCTGTTTGTCTCTTCGCCCTAGTGTTGGTGAGTAAATTCGCCATTTTCCTTAGACACTGGCTACTATCGACTTCCAAAGTCCTCGCCCAGCTCAACTAAGCAGTCTGAGCAGCCGCTTAGAGGGCCGTATATGTAGGCTCTGATTCTGTGAAATGATATTGTTGTTGGTGTTGGTGTTGGGGAGGTGGGTTTAATATGTTTGTGTTGATTGCCTGTGTTGATTGCGAAACATTTTGCTTCTTACTTTGTTGATCGGGGTTAGCAATGAGATTGAAATCGAAAAAGTCAGGTTTTCCATGTTAGAAATTGTCGCTGATGAAATGAGGGAGTCAAGGAACTGAGCCAATCAATTTAGATCGATTTAGAAAGAAACTAAAATGTCAATCACCACGCAACTCTACGTGGGTAGTTGACTAGAAGGAGGGCGTGTAAGCAAACATCTTTCGCTCTATATTATCGACATTCTAGAGATTTATAGAGATAATTAACGAAGCTAGACGGATCTTGACACCAAATGCCCTTTTCAGATCACCCCCTTACTCAATTATACTATCTATGGCTTGCGACCATATACAACGTATCTGAAAGTAAGATTAGTAGAGAGCTCGAATCAATCCCGGTGCTGATGACAGGAAAGACTTACACAGGCGCAAATAGATGGACATTTCTGTCGTTGACAGTATTTCTCACATCAACTAATAAAACCTCCACCTCTGCAGCCGACATTCCCAGACCTTTGGTCAATACTGCTAGACTTATGCCTTGTAGAACACTTAGAGTATCCGCCTTGCACCAAGCACCTATAGTCTTATTTTTCTTGCCTTTGGCCCACGGCCCCATTGGGAAGTCAAACCTCTCCTCTACTATATCTACAAACCCCGCCTCCTTCAGCATGTCCTTATACTCTGGTACACGTGACCAATCCTTTCCAAGAGCTTTAGCCCCAGACATGATTAATCCCATCCACTTTTTATAAGCAGTCCCATCCCAGGAATTATCGGCACAGCGCGTTGGGAAGCAAACATCTTGTAGCTCGATGTATCCACCTGATCGAAGGGCGGAGAACGCAGACTTGAATACTTGCAGGTGGGATTGGAAACAAGTAACGAGCATTCGCCCATGGATGTAGTCGAATTTTTGGGGAAAGGTCCATGTGTCTTCAGCGTCGTCGATTTCAAAGCGACAGTTCGCTGGGACGCTATGGAGCTGGTCAGAGGAATAGAATGGTGGATTAATAGAAGACATACTACTCTGGTTGAATTGGCGATAGATCGGTGCCTACTACAACTGCGGCGGGATATTCATTTGCTATAACAGATGAGATCCTGCTTTATGGAAAACAGCGGTGAAGGATAGGAGATACCGAAATCTATCGCCCAGATGCCTGTTCCTGTTGCTGAAGGACTGTGAGTAATACATTGAGTGAATTGAAATGAATGAACAACGTACCAAAGTCGAGGACATTGTGCAAGCCACCGGGGAGATCTTTGATTGGTGCACGGTGCAGCCCCTCCAATCCAAGTTTGAAGAGGTGATGCTGAAGATCTCCAAATCGCCAAAGTCATTTAGTATTGATCTAGGAATTTGCGTGAAGGTGGTAGCATATCACCTAGTCTATCCCTCTCAACCTGTAACCATCATCAATGAATATGATGCGTCTCCTAGAAGCTAGGTGCAGACTAACCTCGTCATTTGGCAAATAGTACTCTATGGGTAGCAAATTAGCTACAACACTTTCTCTCTTTTATTTAACTCAGTATGAAACCTACTTCCTTCTTTAAAACGATGATAAGTGCGTCCATTCTCTTCGGGAAACTCGTAGAGGCTCGATCGCACAGACACGGTTGAGGACCTGACATTATACGTGAGCATGATCGTCCGCTGTCTCTTGTAAATTTTAAAGAGAATCTCACATCATACTGGCTCCCATTGTAGAATCGGTTTCATCGCCGGATGCTGTGTCTATAGAATCGACCTAATTAATCGTAAGTTAGTTAGATGAAAGTGGGATACGATAAGGAATGTCAGGTTCCCAGATCACTGCACTTACATCCAGTTCAGTCATTGAGGGGTTGTTCAGTATATGGGTGATCTCTTCATTCTCAATGGCTTGCAGAACGTGAGCTGGGGACGCCATCTTGTTCTTGATCACTCGTTGCGCAAAACTAAAAGAAAATGTAGGTTAACATCATTTTACAGCATGATGTTCCTTCCTATGTACCTAGGCGCGAAAACCCTGCATATATTGTTTCATGCACGAAAAATCGAATGCGGAACTGCCCCTCGATCAACCAACATGTTTACCTCCTGAAGCGTGTATGTACTAACCCCGACTCTGTCTCTGCCCGAGGTCCGCGTAGTCACATGATTCGGACGATGGCTATTTTTGGACTAGTGTCATCACTCCGGAACAAGGTACATTTTCCCGCCAGCTATTGTGATCCTTGTGTCAATCTTCAACCAAAAGTACTCCCCAGCTCTTCGGGTTTGAGTGGTCTCCCCAATTCAAACCCCCTTCAAACACTGACACTCGTACTTTCACAGAAACCCAGGTGCTGTCATTCCTATGCACTTTCCGTTTGTGAACCAAGAAATCAACAACGATCATGCGTTTGAGTTGGGTAAATTCAGAGGAAGCCTCATGTCCTATGAGAAGTTACCTTAAATCATACGATAAACAGCCTGAAGACTCTAAAAGGCGAATTGACACTCATCTCGCAAGGCCCCATATCCTCATCTCCTCGCTTCCAACCCCATCGGAACCGCTGGAAATTTCACTTCCCCCAACGTAAGGAGCAAGACAGCTCACATCAGCATCCAAAACATCGCAAATTTATGGACGCAATTATTGTCAATCCAAACTCAAAATGGAGGCTTTGTCAGATATGATCAATGGAACGAATCAAAAAGGACAAAATGCTGTATTTCACAGATGACCGAGGAAGAATGTGCCCAGATCTACAAGTCTTTCGGGGAAGCCACACCACCTGTCGATAAAGCTGTAGCGGACTTGATATGCAGTCTACCATACGCTTCATGCAATGACGAATGCTATAAAATAGCACCATCTACGATGATGCCTGATCCTACCAGTGACAGAGATTTATTTTCATATGGACCTCTTATTCCGCCACATCTAATGCGGCTGACTGATTGGTGGGGTGGAGACTCTGGTATGCTGATCTTAATTGATGTTTTGAATGGAGAATCAATCGAATTGAAAGACTACAAGCCTAAATACGATGAAGATCCTCATGGAAGGGTTATGACTGAGTATAACGGCCCTCGGAAACCCATTGAAGAACTATTGAGGGAATGGATCGATAATTTCCTGAAACTGAGATGGCTTCCTGATGGTGGTATGGATATTATAGTTTCAGAGTGGCGGAGTATGGTTAGTATGATTTCCTCAAACGTTGAATTCTTCATGGCCCTTACTCGGACTCCAACTTACCACGGCTCCTCATGAGCATCTACACATTCTATTCATACCATCTACAAGCTAATGCAAGTACAGATTTTCCTCAACTACAAATCTCTCTTTCAAGAATTCAACTGGCCACATGCATTCCCCTTCTCCCTTCTCAAATGGATCTCTTCCTAAAGCGTCATCACGATCTAACAGAAAGAGATTACTCTGCTGATCGACCTTTCACGACCCTTTGGTACTCTTTAAGTCGAGAACGGCCCCAAAATAAGAAAACAAAAGGCAAAGACAACAGTTCTTTGTCTGAACAAACTGAAAGCTCCAATTCACAGCGCGTTCGGATTCTCGACCAAAAGATCAGTGAAGCATTGTCTTATCACGAACAACGTGATAGGGAAATCGAGTACGCAACCGCGGTTAATGAAGAGATAGAGGATCTTCTAAAGCCTCCCGTAAGATTGCACGATTCGTGTAATATATCGAATGATTGGAGGATAGAAGTTACGGCTAAGGATATTTTGGAGAGGTTTAAGGAAGTGATTTCTACTGCAGAAGAACAAGATCTGACCACCGAGGAGGATATGGACCACAGGGACCAGTCAGAGAAGAACGATAAGTCCAGAGATACTGCTACACTTATAGCAGACATGAATGATATTATGGAAGCGGCTTTTCGGCGATATTTGGATCCTAGAGAAGCAGATAGAGAAGCTAGGATGGTGGGGGTGCCGGATGAAGATGATGATTCAACTGGGGATTTTGTGGATGAAGAGGGGTCGGGCCATGAGACTGAAGATGGGGAGGATACTAGTGATACGACGGAAGATGAAGATGATATTGAGGGTGAGGTGGAAGATGATTTAGATGTTGAGGCTCTCCAAAGGGACATGCAGCTGGATATCGAGGTAATCAGGGGGCAACTTGACGACTTGGGAAGGAGCGTATAGGATCAATAGATAGTAGAGATAGATCTATGCATAAAATTCGAACGTACCAGACACTAATTTCCCAAAGAAATAGGTTTACATAGAGTCTATGGGTCTCATTCCTGGAATTGGTCTTCTTAGTTGGTTTTGGTAACGCAGATGCTCGACTTGTCCTCAATACAATCGAACACACAAACGCTACGAAGGTACCTGATATTTAGAAAATACCATTCGGTAAGGTTTGAGCACCAGAATTCCTCGAGCGTATTTGGGATTTCTCATCAAGTGCTTTGACAGTGGGCACTAGCAAGTGCTAACGGTCTCGGATCCACAGTATGGGCTAGTCGACGGGTAGTGGGGCCGCGGGAGGGGTTCAGACCACTAGGTGACTAGTCGCGGCTAGATTTGTTGTTCCCGTGTTGCCGTGTCGTTTCCGCGTTTTTCCCGTGCTGCCGCGTTGTCCCCGTGTTGTCCCCGTGCTGCCGTGTTGCTTCCGTGCTGTTTCCGCGTTGATCCCGCGTTTAGTGCCCCCCTTAAAGGCGGGAGCTATTATAAGCGAGCCAGTCCCAGTGCTCTGACTCCAGCTAAAATAAGCTTATCTGGATCTATGCCCCACCAGCCCGTGCTATCGAGGCATGTACGGCATTGTCTACCTCAGCTTACAGAGCAGAACACCAAGGTCGAAAGCACTCACTTTTGATAGCGCATAGCAAGCGTAGAATCTAAGCATATTCTGCTTACCTTGCTACATACCATCAGTTGCATGTCAGAAGCTGATGCATCATAATTTGAAAAGGGAACTCATCGATTTCATTGTTCTAGTCTACAACAGTACCCCGCCTTACGATTCTCTCACTCTATCATAAAGCTACAGTACCAACCCAAGATATCTCTCCTCCACAGCAACTTCTGATTCATTGAATCTTGTGCCACACATCCCAATGTCTTTGAAGTCCCAAGGCAGTCTCAAAACTGGCTTTACAGTAAGTGCAAGGATGATCCACTCCCGACTTTTTATGGTAAGGCGGCGTTCTGCCATAGTTACGCATCTTTTTTGGTGGGTACGGATCCAGTGCCTGTCCTGTGTTACTGAATTTTGACTTCCGAGATGCTCTCTTGCTTGATTCACTGATGGAAGCCGTAGATACCTGGTTGACTGAATGATCAAAGGCGGCAGCTTTACTCAGGTTTCTAGCAGACTTCCGACGCTGGATTGGTTGCTCCAAGCTTGGAGTTTCTAGCTTTGCTGGTGCTTCAGAATCTCCCACATCCATCAAGTCTTCGTCAGCGCGTGCTTTACCCTTGGATTGCGGCTGACTTTGGCTCAGATTTTCAGCTCCCAGATCTGAGACATCCTCGAACCCATAAGGTGGTAAGTCCAGGAAGCCCTCATTGAGCGGGTCGAAGTCTTCAACTTCGCCCCAGTTTGGAAATTCTGGCAGATCAGAAAGCAGGGGATCATGAAAGGGGATTCGACCTTCATCTTCACCCCAGATTGGAAACTCTGGGAGATCGAAAAGCAGGGGATCGTCAAGACTCGTGCCAGAATCCCAAAGCTGTGCTCCTTGAGAGTCAAAGAATTGGTAATCTCCATCATTCGTAGAGCCTTCATTCTGGGTGAGTTCGTTCAACCAAGGATCGGATAGTGGTTGGTTGTCCTCGATCATGTTGTCATTGACAGTCAGATCATCTGCAAGAGCACTTACAGGAAATGTCTCCTCACCTGCGAGACGTGGCATTGGCTGTAGATTGAAGTGAAGTCTTTCGTCTTCTGGCCTATTTGGTAAAGGTGTTGTCCCACCACTATGAGTTCCTTCTGGAAGATTGAAGAACTCTTCCCAAAGGTGACTTTCGTCCATTGCTTAGTTGTTTGATTTGCAAGTGATGTGGCGGTGTCTTAGTTCTGGTATCGTTTGACTCGTTGAGGGTGTGAAAAAACTTTCTGGCTCTAGCAGAAACTGGTCTTACACGCTTGGTGAAGTGTAGAGGAAAAATGTCTTGCCTGCGGAAGAATTTAATATACCAATGCCAAGAACAGGATTAAGGAATCTGTTCGTGGAATTATATTCTTGGGAACATTGAGTGGGGGAACAACATAACTAGGTGATTCAGAACAACTTCAAACAATAAACTGAACAATCATAACAGCACTGTTCTTTAATGTTACATAGTAATACAGGGCTTGAGTCAATAGAGGAATGAACGGATCATCAACATCACCTTCATTTATCGAATAAATGAATCATATTATAATGTCGAAACTTGCATAACAAGCGGGGACGTCTGTTGCAGCGACTGACTCGAAACTTCCATGATTGGGAATACTGAAATGATCACAGAGATTGATCGACTAAATGAATTCAAGCTTGCAGCATTATACTATTCTGTCTATAATATTGCCACAATCTTTACCAACATTATGCGCATTTTGCAAGAGATAGGAAACCATAGTAATCTCAAATATTACAACTTCGCCAGAACTGGATCCAGACTCTTCGACTTCTTGAGACTCTTCCAATACTTCTCTTTGAGATTCAAGATACCAAAGCCTATTGAAGGCCATTCATCCTTCCAAGGAGGCAGTTCATACGCTGTGGTCCTTCAGCCGGCTTCCCTGCAAAGTCTATCAAAAAAGTAAAATAATCCTTGAAATCCGGCTTAATCTCATGAAATAAGCTTGTAGGACCTTTGTAGGCAAGTCTCTCAACTTCCCAGGCTCGTTGCACTTCTACACTTGGCAGCTTGGCCCGTCCAGCAAAAAACCGGGCAACCGCAACAGCTTGATACTCATAAACACAGAAGCTCAGCGCAGACTTGATTTGTCCCACAACCGCAAGAGATGGGTCATCAATCTTCCAGATATGCTGGTAGAATCCAGCCATTCGATTTTGAGGGGTTATGGGGTTGGGCACCAAGAAAGGATATGAAAGTTGGTACCCGGTGGCAAAGATAATTTTGTCGAAATTTTCGACCGAACTACCATCTTCGAACTCGACGATGCCTCCATTTTCAGGGGATATCCTTCGAATTTGGGGCTTGATGACGACTCCGTCAAGCTGGAATGCGCCTTCGAGAGTGACATTATGGCCCCTTTGCGACAGGTACAAGGGTCCACTGACAATAGGAACTAAATCTGTGACCAAGTCTGCCGCTGAAATGCTACCGCCAACAACGATTACTTTCTAGTGGAAATCAGTTCTAATAGTATGGACGAGGAGCGCTGGCCTACCTTTCCAACATAATGATCTCGCGAACGAAAAGTCTTAGAATGTTCAAATTTATGGGGATGAGCCTTGTACGCCTCGTCTATGCCCCACACAGCTGGAATGGATGGTACAGTATAGTGGCCAGATGCGACTATTACTGCGTCGAATCTCTCCTGCCACCAGTAATCCTGCTCCTTTCCTCTGTATCTCTCGTCAGACTTACGCAAAGTCAATACCCACTCCTTGTTAACTTTCTCGACTCTCTCAACCGTAGTATTGAGAGACAACAGATGCCTGTAGTTCTTGAAGCCATCTTCAATATACCCAGCTACAATCTGCCATGGCCGTGAAGGGTTCTTTGCGCCGTATTGTGTGACCGAATGGGCGGAATTGACTTCTGGAAATGGTGTGTGCGTAAAAGCCATGATCCCCGCACCCACGTTACTATCCAGCGCGTTATGTATGCCTGTCCGAGCTCCAATATCTTCTCCAGCTGGCGATGTAAAGGATGGTAGGTGCAGGGGAGTTGGTCGGGAAGTGGGACGTCTCGACACAGGTGATGGAAAAGTATCTGGCTCGGCATCGTGAATCCTAGCGGCACAGTGAGCCATTGTGTTCCTTTTCAATGAGTCGGGGATTTGGAGATATTCGCACCATATACCACCAACCTCGGCTCTTCGTTCATATAACTTGATTGTCTCAAAAGCATTCTCATCTGTTAAAGCGCGCACAGCAGCGAGCCCCGACGGGCCTGCGCCTATAACAGCAACTCGTTTGATGGACATGGCTTGGATTCAATAGAAACGGTTGGATCTGGTCGAGGGGCATCTGTATAGTAATGTACTTACCGTCATACATCTTACAGGACAGGTGTCGGAGCTTGCTGGCGGTTACCTGCATGCTGTTTGAATTGGTGGAGCGTTACATGCATCGTCGACGCTCATATCTGCATACTGAACGAATCATGGAGCTCCAGAATTGAGCATGCAAATGTGGATTCGAATGGCGAACGCTGCAGTCGCGCTATCACGCTGTTTCGTCCCGTATTTGTTTTTGGGATCATCCAATTCACCGCTCATAACCACACTGGGCTGACACAACAGGAGCATTTCTGCACTTGATATGAGAAGATTATGAGGAGTCTATCAAGCTAATGCGGTCTCACATTGAAAGATCCGCTGATCCTGGCTAGGATTGTGCGTTCGGAAGTTGATGGGTCAAACTTGGCGACGCCCTCACAAGTCCGGGTACCGAACCCATTACCACGTGACATGCGAACTTTTGCCTCGGCGTCCTACGGTAGGTACCTTACAGAAGGCGTTTTAGCAGTTAGGTACCAGATTCAATTGTAGAGGAAACCAGGGAGTTCCCGAGCATTTATCGCAAACGATTCGATGATGAGTTCCGCCGTCCTTTCTGGCCTTACCGGCAGGGATAAGACTACGGTGCCTCAAGATATGGCAAGGTACGCTAGAAATACCGGACCTTCGTCCTCAGTCAGGCCGGTCCCCTACGATAACTTTAAATCGACCTCATTTCTGGCCCAAACTGATGTTCTGCATCATTTCCCCTTTCGACGTCTCGATCAATTGATATGGCTGATGATATCTGCACGTGTAAGGCTCTCGAGCGAGAGCCTCGTGCCTCAGGTAGCAAGCGCAAAGCTGCGCACTGAAAGATGATTGGCAGCCCTCAGCCACACGCCCTTTTCCCTCGCAAACGCCCATCGTAACTTTAAACTCCGCCCAAACTGCCCTTTCCCATGTAAAATGGCCATACTCCCCTCGACCGCTTCACCTGCATAGTTGGCTGATGCGCTCCTTTTTTGTTTGACCCGATTCTTCTCGCCGAAAGAGTCATTTCACCTAAATCACAATCAAAATCAAGAGACTTGAAGCCAGAGCCTTAGGAGATAATACGTCATGGACGAGCTGAATGATCCTGGGGATTGGATTAGGATGTTGGGAGAGAATTTGGATCTGGATCACCTGATGTCAATACCTGAGGATGGCCATCAGTATGTGGACCTAGATGACGAGCCAATCCATGATCAATCTTTGCACGGCTTCTGTCAAGGTCCTGTTAATAATATCTCACACTTTGACCAAACACTCTGGGCTGGCTACAACCCGGAAACGGAAATTGCAAGCCATCTGCCAAATGCGCATACTCGAGTCTTTCAAACACCGTCGCAATTGATAGGATTACGCTCGACTGATCCTTTGTCCGAGGACCAAAACCGACAACAAGAAATATCGATGCATTCATTTGTGTCATCTTCTCTCAATAGTGACAACAGCAACCAGCAGTGGGACTCAATGGCAAGTCTTAATTCGTTTAGCAACGACTCTGAAATTCAACTACAAAGCTCCCTTTCTCTCCCAGACCCCCCGGAAGTCCATGTCAACAAGAAGAGATCAAGGATTCCAAGATCAAAGAACCATAAGTCTTCTAAACATTGCTCTGCATCTGGGGCTGCCTACCCAAAGGCGCTCCCTGAAGGGAAACATCAACCGGGATTGTCAACTCCAAACGTCGAATCGAATCCCGATAACAATCCCACCAAGGTCAAGCTTTCGCCACGGGCAGCGCTAGCCTTACTCGAAGAATCTTTCACCTCGTTTTCCAAGTTCTCGCAACGTAAAGCTGCGGACTTGGTTCAGGAACTGGAAAAGCTCATCCTTGACGAGGAAAAATACGGCAATTTTCCGATAGACCTTGCACTAGATCCAGTCGCGACAGATATATCATCTTCGGATTCTCAGCACTCTTCCTCCCGCTCAGATATCGCAGATTCGGAGACTGATGGTACTTCTGTGGTATCAGATTCTCTCCCGATATCAAACCTGAGAGAGAAGAGACCTCGTCAGCAGCTGGTATTGAACCAAAAGTCTCCGAGGACCAATACACAACCAAGCCGTTACATTTTTGCACAAAAAATGGGTGTTCATACTCCACCCATTCTTTCACCGACTGGAAAAGACATGAAGAGGGAGAAAAACACTGGCCTCAAGAACGCTTCATGTGCTTGGAATGTCCCTCTGTTCCTCTTCCGGTTGATGTCGATGGTAATCTTCTTTGTGAATACTGTCTCAGTCCATTCCTTGACATGACAGTTTCTAATCACGATCATTACCTCAATTGTCAAGCTGCGAAACAGGATGGCACGACTTTTGGCCGAAAGGACCATCTCATTCAACATCTGCGAGACGTTCATGGCATGCCCAACATGAGCCACATGGCTTCACTTTGGAAGTATGGCGTTGACAGTCGTTGGCCAAGAGAATGCGGCTTTTGTGGAGATCAATTCGACGATTGGAGCCACCGCATGTCTCATATTTCTCAACATTACTTGACGGGTGCAAGGAAGTCTGCATGGAAGTTGCCATTCCCAAAACCAAAACACAAAGAGCCGAGTGCTTTCGACACTCTTCCTAAGGATGACGATGACGACGATGACGATGATGATGATCAGTTTGGCAACGGTAAAGGTGGCTCAAGAAAACGTGTTCAACCAAAGCAGAATGGGAAGAAGACAGACTCGCAGAACAAACGCCGCCGACAGACAAATAGCAAGCAGATAAATGGTGCATACCAAAGTCGGGGGGAAGGCGCGTTCTTTGACGATTTGAATACAAAATTACATTCAAGTCTTTCGGAGCCTCAACGACCTCTCAGTCTAGCCGTGGAAAGATACCTTGAGGACAGACAAGATGTTGTCACTTCGAAACTTCTACAAAATCAAGCTTCAGCAACTCCTTTTACTGGGACAGTCTTCAATTGCCCTCAGATAAAGCCCATGTGGAAAACCACGACGTGTGGGAAATCGACAGTGCTGAATTCGATCCCGCCTCAGAGTGTGGAAGCTCTGGATATGAGAATAATGCTTTCCAGAGAAGTATTGTCAACATTTCGAGGCTCTGGACAAAAACTTGGGAGTACATCCACTGGAAATCAGCATCACCACAAGATCACCCTTGTACCCCTGAGGTGACTGGCTGGTACAGTAGACAGCCAGATGAGACATATATCTATAAAATAGGTAGCATTTCTCAAGAACTGCATTTTTCTTCAAGACACATGAAAGAGTCACAAAGAGTCATTGATTTTGTCAAGCTCAGCACTCTCATTTTCGTAGCTCTTATCACTTTGTTTGGTATGTTATCTACTCAGCCAATATTCAGTTTTGCATCTCCTAACTCTGGCTGAATCTAGGCTGCGGACTTTATCTTCTTCCAAATGCTACACTCCTGATTGCAGGGCCGACTTCTGTTCTGATTGCATACTCATTCATCGGCTTAATATCAATCTTTGTTTTCGAAGCAATAGGAGAAATGGTCACCATCAATCATCTAGATCATGCTTTCAGCCAAGATTTCACGATTTTTGACCAGGTTGGTCACTTCTTCCTCGAAATATGCCATTGCTAAACTGTTTTTAGCCTAGCATCTTCGTGCAGAGGGGATTTTATTCCGCTCTTAGCACTGCTACGATTTGTTGGCTAAGCGTTACTTCTTATCGCAAACTCGAAAGTTATGACTTGGAAGACCCCAGACTGAGCAGTCCCGTTAGTTCAACAACTAGTCTCGCACATATCCTCTTCGGCATGGTTTTGTGTGCCAGTGTTTTCGCTATATACATCATCAAATCATATGTAGGTGTCAACTATTGTCTCATTAGAATCCCAATTCTAACCTCCAAACTTTAGGCATCCGCCAGTCAAGCTCGTGTCCGTACACATAGTTTCAAACATGTCGAAAGAGCGATTTTGACAGGGTTCTGTTTGCTCTCACTCACCATATTGAAAATGCTAAGCATTGACCACTTCATGGCTACATTCGCGCTTTTCTTACTACTAGTTGTATGGCCGGCATTTTGCTTGGATAATAGAATAGATAACCTGGGGCGAAAACCACCATTACAAGATGCTCGAGATAATTGTAGGAAGGAGGATGTATGGACTCGTATTTGGAGAACCCAACTCTCATACGGCTGTCGAATTGGGATTCCGATGATACTCTTGCTGGGAGGTTACATCTTTTGGTTTTTTGAAGTCAGGGCCATGATGAACGTCAGTAACGCGAGTACCCATATATTTGAGATTGGGTTACTCGGCACAGCGTTTGCGACAGCAGCGAACTCGTCACACTTGTCGAGTTATTACATCTCTTCTATTGGCCTGCATGTTGGAGGCGGGAATGTCAGTCGCAATGGACATCTAACATGGAACACTTCGACTACCATGTCCTTCTTTAGCGAACGGCTTCAAGACACAGATTGGACACCGTCGTACACAACCTATTCTCCAACGGGAAAGTACTACAGACAACATAATGCACTACCGCTTTCGGTGCCTCTGGACTTCACCAATTCATCAATGCCTAAAAGTTCACTGAAGAGACAACTGGAATCCGTACACGCCTTCATGAATCCAGATTACAGTCGATTCGCTCTACATCAGAAGAGATTGCCTCATGAACATCATTCTGATATTGACCTTGAAGTCGGGGAAAGCTTTAATATAAGCGAATTAATATTTCCGGAAAGTATATTCGGCAGTTTGGCGTATTCCGCCCCAAATGCACCAGCAATCTCAGAGCTGACTCCGAAGTTTGAGAATCTGGATTTCCTCATGTCTGACAAAAACAACCGCAAAGATACGGGGAGGAGTTCAATGAAGCGTTTTTGGTACCGCTCAGATTTTGAACCTATGGACGCGGATATCCTGGCATTAGCTAGGATATCATTGAGCAGCGACTCCGATGTCTTTCTGAAAAAGCTCACCCTGATCTCGCAAGAGAGCGGAAAAGAAGCACTCTCAGAGCTAGAAGGTACATGGTTATGGGCGAAACAGAGTCTAAGCTTGTCTGACGGAACACGAGCTAAAAGTGCCATTACACCACTGTTTAATCTTTCGGCTCTGCCCCGCTGCGTTCATTTTGCAATGGCAGGTTCGACATCTCCCCCCGGCAACATATCAAGCACATATTTCCGCTGGCCTGTACTGAAAGGTCATTCTACAGAGTATCTTGATCAACTTGGGCACTCGTGGAACCGACAACGCTATTTGGAGTTGGCATTCTTTGACTATATCGACCATCGACCTACCAAGGAAACCCTTGAGGCATTAACGCCGGTCACGTTCCATACTCTCTTAACCTTTACTGGTCTCGAATTGGAGGAACCTCTGATGGCTATGCTTGGCACTTATTTCGTGAAGTTGCGTTCTTTAATTTTCGAAATGTTTTCCTCTCCTGATGTCATTGCTTATTTCTTTATAACTGTTAGTTTGGGATCGATTGTCTTCGTTGGTTTTGATTTTGGTTTGCAGCTTATCTCTTCCTTATTCTCAATCTCATTACCCAATTTGGGGTTTGAGTCAGTCTTTTCAGACAACTCTGAAGGGTTAGATCGTTCAACTGCGGCGTAATATTCTCTAGGCGCTGGTTTTTATATGTAGTCTTTGATTTTCATGACAGACGAATCTCCTTGTTGTACTACCTTTGTACTTGTTATGTAGATTGGGATGCGGGCGTCAAGTTGGGTAGATAGGAAATGGCACTATTGACTTGCAGAACCAATTATAATTATGCTTCCCTTACTTGGCACTATCCGTTGGATAGCTTCCTGACAAGATACCAATGGAAGCCTGATAATATGCTTGCTGCATCTATAATTTCTACCCTCTGCTAAATTTAACCGTTTTCAATCTCGCCAAACACTTTGATTTGAGTCAAAAAAAAAATATCTAAATTGTAGCTCGGTGCACAAGATTTCTAACTATATGACATCCTTCCTTCCTGGTATAGTGAAGCTGGATCTGAATCCCGAAGCCTATAATCTCGTTAATTACCTTATAATACGCTAAGGATAAAGAGGCGCAAAATTTGACACCCCACTGTAACTATCCCATATCCCACTTCTGCAGCGATAGGAGTACTGTCGGGGCGATCATTCCGAAGCGTCGGCAAAAGTGGAGTTTAGGAAGATCGGCCGACAGAGTTAATGCCAAGATCCACTGGATATGCAAGGTACATGGACTTGGGATTTTGAAAAGCTCCACCTGAACTGTGGGCTATCTTTGGCGTGCTTGTGCAGTCTGAAGACGTTATTTGAATTATTCGTCACTTGTTCATCTTTTATTTTCTAACTTTGAATCTGAAACGAGGTGAACATTCTGTACAACTCTCTCACCAAAATGGTCTCCGAAGCCGACGCTCGCGAAATCTACAAGAATTCAATCCACTTTGATGGCTTGAACATCGCCAATTTCTCACGCGAGATCTTCGAGGCATGGTCTGTGGGTGGTATTACAGGTGTCTCTTGTACCTGTGGCATATGGCAGAACTTTCGCGCCTCCATCGCCGCAGTTGTGCAGTGGAAGAAATGGTTCGAGGAGCACTCTGATCTCATAGTGCAAGCTCACACCGTAGCGGATATCCGTTTGGCCAAAGAAACTGGAAAGACAGCCGTATTACTCTCCTGGCAGAATACTGCGGGAATTGAAGACCAGCTCGACTATCTCCGAGTATTTCGGGACCTTGGTGTTAGGAAGATGCAGCTTACGTATAATACGCAAAATTACTCTGGTGCAGGTTATACTGAGCTCAATGACTCTGGTCTGACTGGTTTCGGGCGAGAGGTGGTGACGGAGATGGCAAAGCTGGGTATTGTTTGTGATCTAAGCCATGTCGGGCCACAGACAAGCAAAGATGTTATTGCGTTTGCACCAGAAGGCAAGCCGCCTTGTTTCTCTCATATTCTGCCTGCGGGGATGTTGGACCATCCACGGAACAAGAGTGACGAGTTGATCAAGGCTATTGGTGCTAAAGGTGGTTTTGTTGGATTGTCACAGTTTGGACCGCATATGAAAAAGGGAAATGAAAGTACAATTGACGACTACGTTGAAGCGCTAGATTATGTCATTAGCTTAATCGGAGAGGATCTGGTTGGGATTGGCTCTGATTCAAGCGAAGGACATGGGAGACCAAGGTTCGTTTTTTGCTTTGATGATGTTGCTCTGCTAACCTTTCCAGTGAGTTTATGGCTTGGTGCAATATGGATAAAGGTTATGCAAGAAAACTCACACCGTGGGGAAGCCAGAAAGTTGTGAAGCCTCTGGGAGCCCTGGCAGAGCGTGCGAAGCTTGCGGAGGCCATGGCGAGGGCGGGCTGGTCGGAAGAGAAAATGCGTAAGGTACTGGGTGAAAACTGGTTGGGGTATTTGGAAAAGATATTTGGCAAATAGATTTAGATAAGAGCTGTAGAGCTGTAGATCTACTTAACAGTCACCTACCTTACACAGAAGTTAAATGCTTTCCCGTTTACTCTTATATTCTTCTTGTACTTATTCAGGTGCGGGAGGAAGAATATGAGGGCCCAAGGAACTTGAGCAGAACAAACAAAGCAGAATACTTGCAATAAGTTTGATATTTGAGCTTGACCCAGTCTGAAGCTGCAGGATAATTTTGAGAATTGCATAAGTAGACATTCTAGTCTACGATTATAATTATGGCCATAAACGACACAGAACTGGACTAATCACTATCCTTAGAAGCTTCCCAGCTCCAGTCAAAAAAATTTCATCGTCATACACACATCTATTTCCAGAACTCAACTATCTAAGATTCCTCCTCCTGCTCTTGCTTGTCCCCAACATTCCATTTCTGTACCTGCGCCAACAGTATCACCCCAACCATGCACATTTCCAACGCGAAGAACATGGCTGCAAGCTGATATCCATATTTGAAATGAGGCGCCTGTCCAGTGTTGTATGCTAGCAGGGGCACCCAGGCATTGAAAGTGAACGCGAACGTCTCGACAACCGCAATGACAATAAGCCGATGCTCCTGACTGAACGAGCACACCTCATTGATCCAAGTGATGAACAATGCGCCAGCACCGGTCTCGCAGAAAGTGAGAAACCAGCCTGTCATCATAGCTGGGATGTTGTCTTCAGGCCATACGGAAAGAATAATGCAGCCTGTCAACGCGACAAGACATGCAAAAATGATGACAGGCCATCGCATACGAATAGCATCACTCGTCCAAGCATACGAAAGGGTAAAGGCAATCTGAAGTCCATAGCCCGCAGTTGGGATCAGGTTAACCTCCTCGGTGGTGTAGCGTTTGGTCGCTTTGAGCCAAACGTTGAAGTAAGAATAGATCCTGATACCCAGGACGTGGCAGATGAATGCGATCGTGAATAGATACACTGGCCAAGCGGTAAAAATAGCCTTGAAGGTTTTGAGGGTAACTGGCTTGGCTGGTTTCCGACCCACGGATTCCATTCGCTCAATTGCCATGGTCTTCTCCTCGGGCTTCAACCATCTGCTGCGCGAGGTAGATGGTGCATCTGGAATTGCCCAAAACCCATAGAGAGCAATCGGCACACCAATAATGCCGTCGAATATGAAAAGCCACTTCCAAGCAGGAAGGCCACCTTTGCCATTCATGCCACTGTAGAGTGCTGCTTGGAGGTATCCGGAGAACATCTGGGCGGCAGATGAGGAGGCTTGGAAGATACAGGCTCGTTTTCCGAGTTCAGCCGGTTGATACCAGTTTCCAAGCAGGGTCATGATACCTGCATATGCGGAGGCTTCGAATAAACCGATAAAAAAGCGAAGGCTATCAAAATGTGAGAAAGGAGAGTAAGTAGAGGATATGGAAGCACGAACGCGTAGACGGTTTCGACATTTTTGGCACCAGCGACGCAGATTGTTAGGATTGACCAGATAATCTCCATCGCAGGGAGCCAGATCGAGGGTCGAATTTTGGTCATGGCCATCTGAGAGGGGAACTGGCCAATGATATACCCGACCGTCCAGTATGTGGTGAGAAGATTCAAGTCATTGCCTTTAAGATTCAAATCTTCTCTCATTCCAGAGACGTATGCATTTGAAACCTGTGATATTTAGAGTTTGCTCGGGCTTAAAGATGATGAAATGTTTACATTAGTCTGATCAAGATACTTAACAAAGTAAGCTACACAGACGTAACTCAGAATGAACCAGTCAAGTTTGGCTATTAAAGCTCTCTCTTCTGGTGATTTGTCGAAGGAATCCCAAATGACTGCAAGGACTCGTCGGCTGAATCTGGGTTTTGCCTGTGTCCTATCGAAGTCGAGGTCTCTGCTATTACTTGGCGAGTCTGATACATTGAAGCCGACTCCAGCAGTCTTTTGGTCTGGTGCGCTAGCCATGGTTTCTGCCCTTGATAATGAAGACAAAAGACAAAATAATTGCCAGAATGACAGCTCTATATCCAAGTTTCACATTCCACTCCCCCAAGCAGATTCATCTTGTTTTCTTTCCTGCTTGCCTCATTGGCACTAAATATTGACCATCAATCTACTTATCGAATGTGGAGAAAATGAGTGGAGAACGGAGTGGATTCCCATCTTTCGGAACTAGGTGCATATCGCCGCACCTTCGTTCCATCTCGCCGACGACTCGAAATTCAATCAAATGCCAAGAGTGGGTGGTATCTGTATGGATCGTACTAGTTTACCCTCGCAGGGCAGGCACTGACGGTGGAGCCCAGCTCTCATCCAAAGTCAGCTTCTAAATACACAAGGCAGATACTTGGATTTTCAAGAAAATGGCGAAGCAGGCAATGGATACAGGGAGATCAGAGGTTCAAAGTCAAGAGAGTGGCATGTGCATCACTGCCGACACGTATCAGAACATGTGAAAAGTGATGTCCTCTAAAACTACAGGTTGAAGGCATCTACACACTCGGCTCTCCCTCTACAAATGGCAAAGGCTCCGTGCTCGGCACCACCATAGTGCTCCAAGCCTCATCATCAAATACAAAAGCATCATCTACTTCTTTAACATGCCTTGAGTACTCGCCTACACCTGCAGCACCAGCGATCCCACTTTTGCCAGCATACGAGAACCACTGCTCCATCACTCCTGAGTCGGCATCCGTGCCTTCAACAATTGTTGCGTTCCAGTAGTAATTACTTTCTCCAGCTTGTCTCGTCACCAGTGTCTCCTTGCCAGTGATGAGACCAGCAAAGTATGATGAGAGTGTCCGCAGGCCTGAGATAGAGAGTGTGCGATCAATAAGAGCCAGGACGGAGGAAAGAGTTGACGAATCTTCGGCGATTATGTATGCACTGTAGAGATTCAAGGGGTATGAGTATGTGGTCTTCGGACCTGATGACGATGCATAAGAACCAGAGGAGAGCATGGCAAGCGATTGATTGAAGGCTGGGGAAGTCATGTTCTGGATATTAGAGAATGAGAGACTTTGTGTCCAGGATACGTTTCTGAGACCGCTGGAAGTTCGAATAGTGGAGGAGATAAAGATAGAGCGAGATGCGGCGAGAGAGAAATATAGTGAGGAGTTGGTGGTTACATCGTTTGTTGTGAGAGTAGTAACAACAGGGTTGTAGTCAAACTTCGTGGCTGGAAGAATCGAGGTAATGTTCTGGAAAGGTCAGCCATTTCAGTTCAGTTCTTCCTCCATCAAATCTAAGTGAAGGCATGAAAGCTTTGAGAAAGACTTACACTTCCCGTTGTTTGGTTGCTATGTGCGTCAAGCCAAACGAAAACTGCTCCCGTCACCCACCAGTTATAACCAACCGTATTGATATTTCCCTTAACAGAGCTATCAAAGCCGACGATCTTGATGCCGAAAGTATGTGACTTGCCATCACATAACAATCCGAGCCAAGGAGTGACATCGATTTCAAAAGTAGGCAAGTCATAGGCATCAATGCCGACAATTGGACGCCAAAGCCCAGGATCAACACCACCTGTAAACAAGGATGGAAAAGGCCATGAGACACCGGCCAAGTTTCCATCAATCAAGAGCTGAATCTCTCTGAAAGGGCTGTAACCATAAAGCCAACCTGGATTCGAGGGGAATGTATTGACATATTCGGATGGAACATTAGTGTACCAAAATTCCTCGGCGCTGTTTCCTGTTGCGAGCATCGAGACAACTGCTGTCTTAACATTCCGAGGTAAGGTGATAGAGACAGAGCCGCTGTCGTCTGGTAGAGACATTACTGATGAGATGTTCTGTGCTGAAGCTAACGCTGAGATGGGGTAGATTTCATCTGGAGGGCTGAGTTTCGAAGCGTACTTGTCATCATAGTAAAGTGCTTCAAGTGTCACATTGAATGCGCCAGTGTACAAATCCGAGTAGACGTTGCTGAGATCAAAAATGACTTTATGCTCTGTGCGCAAAAGAACATCAAAAATGGTCATGTCTTTTTGGTAAGACCAGTAGATGCCATCTTGAGAAGGCATGGCGGTTGAGGTTCTCCAAATTTCGGTAGAATTGAAGAATAGCAGGGCTAGTCTGTCATATTGCCGTCCCTGGGAAGTCACGGAGATATTGAAGATTGTAGTAGTGAAGCTACAATTTTTCGGGGCATTATATGTGCCTAAATTTGATCAGAAAACTTAGAAAAAGCCTGGCAATGAATAACGTACCGACATAAGGAACCCCATAGCTGCTCGCAAAATTGTGGTTGAAGATGATCTGGCGACAGCTGGTTCCTTCAAAATCTGACCGGGGTGGAACTTGTGCTTGGATCACCTCTGAAGCCAGTCCTTCACTCACTGCGAACAGTGAAGTGAGTGCTGTAACAATGGAAATCCATCTTGATGAGACCGAGAAAGACTTCATCGTGACAGACTTCAACAAGAATCACAGGAGGAGCTGAAGAACAGTTGATCCTAGATTCAGGTACCAGATATACTTGGCGCGAAATCATAGTATACATATCGCGGGGAAATTAAATTTCCCACTTTTGCCCACTTTTAGCAACGTTGTGTTTGAGGTGGATCCTGGAAACCTTAGATAGGAAGGAGTCTGCGCAATCACTTTCTATAATGTGCTGTACAATAGATTGGCGGAAGAAACACGTATGCAGATCTGTGATTCATTTGGAAATGCAAGACATTCACAAATGCAGTACCATACTTTATATTATCACACCTGTGAAGTTGTGGCTTAGAATATACCCCGCGACAGGCGATGCGGGGTTATCGAGCTCTACCCCTGCCAAAACTCGATGGTAATTTGAGATGGTCACACCACATGCCAGAAAATTGAGAGTATATTAGAAATTGTGTAGAATAGGTGCCAAGTAGACTAGAAGTCATGGCATAAGTTCAAATTGAGTCTGGAGTGCCTCTAACAGGACTCTTTAATTATCAACCAATGTTGCAGCAGGATGCCCGCAACAAAGGCATATGTAGCGTTGTTCTTGTTGTTCTTGTTGTCCCAATCCTTATTCCCAAATTATACACCCTCAGTCTCATACCAATAATTGCAAATTGGGCCACTAGACTTGCAGAACTGCCTCGCTCACAGTCGCATCCTTCTTCTCTGAGATTGAGTGCTCCTTGCTGCTGATCTCCGTCGTGACGTCGACGCCCTCGATGTCGCCATCAGCAGTGAACCCTGGGAGGTTCTCCTCAATGCCTAGGCCCTCCGGTGGCCAGAAGTAGTTGAAGCTCATGTAGAAAATGAACGTCAACGGGTATCCAATGAAGAAGGTCATTTGATACATCTTGTAGGCGGGGGTATTGAGTGCGCTGATTTACATTTAGTACATATTCAAATCATCGTAGAATAGGAAAACTCACTCTCCTCCGATCATGGAATCGACAAAACCAGCTAGAAGACATTGGTCAGCTTTGATGAGTTTCCTACAAGGATATCAAGCAACTACTTACGGAATGATGGGACCATGGCAAGAAACCATGCCAGTGCAGCACGCCAATTCCATCCGTATGTGAACCAGTAGATGGAGTTTTCGTGATACAGATCAGGGATCTTCCACTTGCGCTTTCTCACTATTCCAAATGTCAGTCGAAATTCAAATGCAATCAACTAGTTACTAACCCAGCCAGTAGTCTGCGATGAGGATAATGCCTGTGCATGAGGAGAGGACGGCAAATATATTCAAGACTTGAATGAAGTCTGCCGCCTGGGTCAAGAGACGCCAAGGGTTGAAAGCAAGAGCGAACAAAACGACAAACATTGAGCCACGTCTAACAGTTGCATATCTGATCGGTATTAGTAGTGTGCAGTACAATACACTATGAGCAAACATACCTTGGCATAACACCTGCCCAATCAATACCAAAGCCGACAGTATTCTGACTGATATTGATGTAGATTTGAGAGCTGAGGAGGCCAATTCCAGCAAAAAATGTGCCGGCGCGACATGCACTAGAGTAGTTTTGTTCTTGCACATATATGAGCATTCCAAGGGGAGTCCATATTGGTGTCTGATACATCTGGTAAAAGGCGCTCGTTGTCAAAGCTCCGATGATGGCAGCAGTGGTTGACAGGATTGGAAGACCTGTAATCACGGCTGGAATTGGTACATATTTGTTCCTTGCGAAACGAGTCCAATCTGCAAAGCGATCTCCAGTGCCACTCCAGACGGCAGCATTGCTGGAAACACACTGCAAGAACATGAACACCTTCGGGGAGCCTGTAAGGACAATGTTGGATGAGATAATGGGGCCTGTGCCACCATTGGCGTGGATAGCCCACCCAAGCATTCCGAATAGGGTAATTGTCGTAATGACAATCGAAGGATACATGTAAAGTCGCAATTGGTGCATCGGTACAAAATATGCAACAGGTGCGTAGAGGAGGAAGTATAGGAAGAATCCAACCAGCTCCTTGGTGGAGATACCCGCACTACTGAAGTTAGTTTTTGGATAGAGACAAACTGGACACAAGGTAATAAAATACCTAGCAGGCAGAGTATTTCCCATGTTCGCAAACTGAGGGATAACGGCACCAATGATCAAAGCAACTGCTTGACCCCCTGAATATGTTAGAACAAAACGTCAATCATCACTCGCATAACATACCATAGTATGCTTGAATACCAGCCTATAATTGTTAGTTTGAAATCTCTCGATGACCAGTATCAAGAACTTACAAAGATGACACAGGCGACTGTAGCGTTGAGGATAGGCAAGATGGCACCTCTGAGTCCAAAGACAGCTCTTGAAGCGATCGTAAAACCCAGGCCTTTGTCAGTGCCGACTCGAGAACCAAAATAGGCGTTGAAAGACGCAATGCAGGAACCAAGAATAATAGCACCAATGGTCTCCCAAACACCAAGTCCGGCAGAAACGTAGGCACTAGCACCGGTGAAGCCTGAGATGGACATACAGGCCAGAGCGTAGTAAGCGTAGAGACCAATGTATCCATAGTTACGTTCCTTCTTCGGTACTGGGTAGATATCGTGGTTGCCCCATTTTGTTGTTCCTTCCCAGACGTCAATATCAGTTCTCTCCTTGACTTCGGCCCACTTGAAGTATTTCGACATGGTGAAAATGCCTTCAAACAGAGTAATGTGAATCAGAAGTAGCCTGGCTGACCACCATCATCCGGGCCCGATTGAATCTCTTTATACAATCGATGCATTACTATTCTTACTCTTCCTTATCAGTTGAAAACGGGCCTTTGCAATATTCAGATCCGCTTCTGAATTCTGGATGGAGTGGTGGCAAGAAAGTGATTGTGGTGTTGTTGGTTGTCGGTGGTGCGGGATGCCGGCGGCTTCGATCAGTCCCGCGTTATCAGCTTCCAACTCCACTTCAACATCGCGTCCCTTATCAACATTCTCCCACGCGTCCGGATGACAGACCGAGGCCTGTAGATCACCAATTATGAATCTCACAAGTGAGACAGCCTCGATTACGGGTGACTGAAATTAGAAATGCCATGAACTATCCGCAATAACCAATTTGACTCTATTTAGGTGTGTTCAACGCATGGTGCAGGTATTTGAAAGCAAAAGTAGGGCAAAAAGCATTGTTACCAGCGAGTGCAGGCTCCAAATAAGACGAATGGAAATATTATCCACCTTCTTGCTAGCTAATAAATTTCTAAATCTCCCATTAGAAAGGGAGAACAGATGGTGGAACGCCACAGAGGACAACTTGAGACCCGTGCACACGATCCATGCGAATCCGAGTGCAGAAGCAAAGCATGGAAATGACAAGAAAGGAAGAGTAGGGTTATCTGTGCATAATCAAGAGATCCACTCAACCTGATGATTTTGTATGGAAGTGGCAAAGAGAAGTTGGGGCTCGTCTCAGCTCCTTTTCGGGAGAGAATGTCACATGGGTAAGAGTACGGTGGCCGAAGTCAACGAGGTCATTCCACCTCACAGTCTTTCGTCTGTGATCATCCATCAACCACAATTACGTGGCAAGGCTGTGAGAGTTTCCCTTTCCATCCACCTCCCAATCTCTCAGGTGCTCTTTTTTCCAAGCAGCTTTTGAATTGGAATAGGGGAGTTGCCACAAAGTTGCTACCAAAATGTCGGAAGAAACAGAGTCTCCAGTTGGAGAGGGCAAGAAGTCCTTGGATGTTCGCATCATCACCCATAATATTCGCTACGCGACCTCAAATCCCTTCAAAGGTGAAGAACGCTGGCCTGTTCGACGTCCGCATCTATGCTCACAGCTTGTTTTCAACTCCACTCTTCCAGAGACGTTTATTTGCCTGCAGGAAGTCCTCCACCATCAACTTGTAGACGTTCTAGCATCACTCAATGCCTCGGCAGAGCAATGGGCATATATAGGAGTCGGGAGAGATGATGGAAAGAGAGGAGGAGAATACTCGCCCATTTTCTACAGGCCGGGAATCTGGAAACTGACCGGGTTCCAAACTCGATGGTTGAGCGAGACCCCTGATGTCCCTTCCAAAGGATGGGATGCATGCTGCATCAGAATCGTAACAATAGGACATTTCACACACGTGAAAACTGGGATCAAAGTCCTTGTCTTGAGCACACACTTTGACAATCTTGGAGCTCGATCGCGTCAAGAGAGTGCCAAGCAGATCTTGAAGGAGATCAGTTCCGCGACATCGGCTTCGGATGCCAGTGCAGTCTTTCTAGCAGGAGACTTCAACAGTCCTCCAGAAGATGGCGCGTACAAGATCATGACATCTCCAGAGTCTTCGATGGAGGATGTGGGAGTCCAGATCCCAGCAGTTCTAAGATATGGCAATGAAATGACTTTCACATCGTTTGGCTATGTGGACAACACGCCGAGTCGGATCGATTTTATATTTGCTCGCAAGAAGGATAATATTGAGTATCGAACTTATGGTGTATTATCGAATCGTTTTGACGATGGAGTCTGTCTCTCAGATCACAGAGCTTGCGTTGCGGACGTAGTTTTAGAGTCGTGATGTTTATTTTTATTGGCTGACTGTCCGGCAGAGAGTTGAATGGTTGATTTGGGACTTGGCCCTTTCGGTATCTATTATTCGTAGGCGATAAATAGGATCTTTAATCGACGAGCAAGGGTGTAGGGATATACACTTGGTCCCAAGTTTACTTTCACAACATCTCAAATAATCTACAACTCTTTTGGCAATCAAAAAATCAACCCTCATTCTTCGAAAACGGTTGCAATGCTTTTCAATAGTTTCAAATTGCACTTCAATTTGAAATTGGATTTGCTGTAAATTTCACTTGTTTATTCCATTCCATACTTGTACCAAGCCTGGCCGCTTAGTTCGCTAGAGGATGGGCTGAGCGTTTGTTGATGAGCCTTCACGCGACAGCATTTTCTAGTAGGTGGAGGTAGTTTTCAAATGTAAGAACTTGCGGTTCGGTCTTCGAAACTACGATCACTGAAACTGTTCGAGAAATAAAGTTTCATGGATGCGAATACGGCACTCTCGGTTGAAAGAAATTTCAATTGCCGGCGCTAGTGCTCCTGCTTACGGCCCCGTTCTCTATATCCGGACATCCGCGCATCACCTCCACAGACAGATCGTGACCCCAAGATCTCCATCAGCTTCACTGACTAATCTCAGTCTCTCGAGTTTCCGCACAATCCATCCGGCTCCACCAGTACTGGCCAGAGAGCCGCATGAAGATGTCTGAAACTGCAAAGCAGCGCAATGCACGTGCGTGCGAGGCGTGCCGGTCGAGCAAAACTCGGTGCATCTACAAGTCGGACGTAGGAGACTGTCAGCGTTGCGAGGCTACAGGCAGCCATTGTGTCGTGAGGAGCAAAGCCCGTCCAGGCAGGACTAGAACCGCGTAGGAAGATTGTTGTCCAGGTTTCTACAGGTCAGCTGACCCCAGACAGGAGGCCTTCGAATGGGCCAACCAAAACAACAAAGTCGGAGATTTTCAATGACTCAGGGGAATTCTCACTTGATCTCGCGGCTGTTGTACCACCGGATACAGGGAAGGATTTGGTTGATTTGCACAATCACCACAAAGACTTCTTTGGTGATGATGATCCAAATGAGAAGCTTGGTCAACAGGACTTGCGTCCAGTTGAAAAGCGCCAGGTATGTGGTTGGGGGAATGAACAATGCTACACTTAGTAGTCTTTCGATTGACCCAAGCTGATTCTCTCAGGTTACTCTCAAGCAGGCCGAGGACTTACTTGCCGTCTTTCGCCACAGATCCAAAACCTTCCCTTTTGTACACATAGCCGAGGACGCAACTGTGCCGTATCTGGCTAAGAAGTCACCGTTCTTGTTGCTTGCCATTCTCACATCTGCTTCAATTAGAGATCGGTCATTGTATCATCAACTCGACCATGAGTTTAGACGAGTGCTCAGCATGAAGGTCATCGTTGAGGGAAGAAGAGTCTAGACTTCCTCCAAGGAATACTGATTTATATCGCATGGTAAGTGCCAACCGTGGCAAGCAGCATGTTTGTCCCTTGTTTTCTCGAGTCTATTTCTGTATTCTTTTGAAAGCCCAGAGGAATCATTGGCAAGAGACTGGACTTAACAGCTGACGGACTATAGGTACCCAATCCATGTGAGCCCCAAGAACAATCAAAGTTTCATGTACATGAGCCTCGCCATCAGTCTAGTCGGGGACCTTGGTCTTGACCGTGACACGCCCGCCCCATCTGGCTTCAGCGCCATCAGCACAGAGGGACTAATCGACGGGAAAAGCTTCTCAACAGCAGCGAAGAGAGCCTACCTCGGCTGCTACTACATGTCATCCACGTAAGTCCATCATGAACTTCCTTGAGGAGAGCTAGAACCAATGTCAGGTGGCCCCTTAGCATTTCCCTCGGATACCAGAAGGCGAACAACATGCACTACCGCAACCTGATGGACACGCACGGGGAATCCCTGCTGCGAGACGAGCCAGCCACGGATATCTACTCGATGGTCAAGCTGCAGCGTCTTGCGGAGAAGATCTCCAGCGTGTATGCCTTGAAGAACTCTGAAGGCGGCGGAGGAGATACTTTTGATGACGAAGTGAACATGCAAATGTTTCTCGGCGAGCTACAGAGCTGGCAGAGTTCCACACCAGAATCCTTCCGCAACACTCGTGCGTCTGTTCCCTCCTCATCTCCCCTCCCGCTGACAGTAACTATAGCAATTCTTTGTATCGCCGAGAAGTTCATTCTAGTGCACATCTACAGCAACCAGCTCGGGTTCCTACGACGCCCGTACAAATTGCACGCGGAGTTATCCCCTGACCGCGAGCCGGTGAACCCAGCCCACCTCTGGAGCTGCCTGGACGCGTGCAAGGCGTTGATGGAGTACATACTATCTCTACCCGAGTTAACATACGCCACGTTTACGGTAACGCAATGGGCTGGTCTCGTTCATGGCGTGCTGACCCTGTCGCGACTGACATTCCTCATGGCCAGAAGCTTAGGATGGGATGCCGAGACGGCGCGGTCAACGATCCCGCTGGTCATGTATCTAGACTGCCTATGCTACCGCTTCGAGAGCCTGTCCTCCACGTCCTCCAATGGTTCTGAAGCTCCAAAGACTCCTGATGCACCGTATGTCATGAAGACGATGCTGGAGAGCGTCAAGAAGTCTTACGTGCGCCGCGTTGCGGCCATTGAGCCTGGGTTCTTAGTTTATCAGAAGGGGAATGAAGGAGGATTATCTAAGGGGCATTGTCCCATCACAGACCCTTCGCTCAGGATTCTATTCGACAGCGCGGCTTTCACGTACGAAGATTCATTTAGCATGAGTGGTACGCCGGCATCGTCGTCGTCTTCCTCGACGGTGCCTCTGTATCACGATCTATGGGCTACGATGACTGGGTCGTGGGCTGACATGTGATGGGAGATATGTGTTTAACATGTGTTTATGGTATCACTCTGCTATTCACGAGATTTGGCTACTCGGGACGAAGCAGACCCTAGATCTGACGTTTAATCTTCAGTCATCAAGCTCTCACGTCAGCCAGCAGAGGTAATTCTGCTGACCGGTCTTGCCGATCAGCGTCAGCCATCACGTACACGGTCAACTCACTCCAGGTATATATTCAGCAACCCCATTGCACGGTGCTGTTGCACAAGGAGACCTCAGCTCATACGTCAGTCTCTGCACACCGCACGAGTAACCAAGCGCCACGTGAGCAAGCACGTGCATCTGGGACCCCTGGCTACGAATCGAGTCGCGCATCATGTACGAAGCCATGTTAGGACATCTGGACGCGTTCACCCACGCATTGGGCCTATCTCGTGACGGCCAACAAATCCGCCGCGGCGTCAATCCGTGGGGATATGCTGGCGGTGGAGGTGAAGGTGAAGGTGAACGAGGACCACGACACAACGGCGGGCCCCAGGATCATCAGAGAAGCCCGGACCCGAACCAGAACTAAAACTAGAACGGGAAGAGGAAAAGGAGCATGAGCAGCAGCGGGAACAGGGGAATGGCTTAGGCGCTACAATGAGGAGCGAGAGGCTGGTACACCGGCAGCAGCCCACGCAGCTGGAGAAAGGAGAATGGAGCCAGCATTAACGTACGGTGTACGTCCCGACGTGCTGTGGGAAAAGGGCAGGTCACGCGTCCCGATTGAGGTGCCTGCCTGTCTGTATGTGTGTCTGTGTGTCTGCCAGCAGGTCAGACAACACGCAGGATCAAGCAAGCAAACAGCAAGCAAGCAGTCTGGCATGTCTCGGTCTCGGTCCTCGGTCTTCGAGCAGCGCGTCTTACAGGATGCTGGGTGAGTGAGGTTGAGGTTGAGCTTGGAGATTGGAGGTTGGATGGAGCTATCGAGCTTCTGGAATGCTCGGGGATACGGCCTCCGAGACGTTTGTCTGTGTTTGTCTCGTCTGGCTGGCTTGCCTGTCTCTCGCCAAACGTGTGTCTCTAAATGCAGCTATGCAGTACAGCTGCTGCTGTGGCGTGGGGAAGAGAGGAAGAGAGGGAGGGGTGTGAAGTTGAACGGAGTAGGGAGTGGCACATTGACAGACTGATTGGCAGCGTACGGTTAACGAGCAAAAGGTGCGGTTTGTGGGAGGGATGGAAAGGGCATGTGGAAATGGAGGGTATTGTGAAAGCAATGGACAGAAGCGCTTGCTCGCTGCTCATCTCATGTTGGTTGTTGCGAGGATGAGTGCGCGAGGTGAAAAGGCGGTGAAAGCGGCGGAGGGAGGGTGTAGTGGGCGCGCCGATCATTCATCGCGAACTCTACCACCGTCTCCCGAACTCTACTCCATCTCAAGCATTTCGCACATCCTTCCGCTCCGATCGCATCTCATCTCATCCCATGTGCGCGTTGAGTTTGCGTTTTGCATCTTGCGTTTTGTGAAGTCATCCGATTAACGTGCATCTTCACCTGTCCATCTCCTAGCTTCTTCCTTGGGGATTTCGAGATATTTTCCTTCTTCAATGTCTCTCCTGCTGGTGAGGCCTGGTTCATATGCAGTCATCTGAATCCTGTGTCTCTCCCCGTCTCTCCCAGCCCAGCGCAGTCCGACACTACTCAGCATCAGGTCGGGAAGTCTCTCCAAGGAAACGTTCCCAATTCCAGCCCCAATCGCTCCTCCAACCGCGACAGTATCACAATCACAATGACAATCGCACAATCGGGCCAAGCAGAGCAGAGCCGAGAGAGCAAGGGTAACGGTAAAGTGGATAGTGGATACGGGATGGTCTCCAGTCAGGCCAGGGTAGGGCAAGGATAAACTTCAGCCTTGCAGTCAGCCAGCACCTGGGACATTCGGAAATACTTTACTTCTGTGTCCTCTGCTGTCGAGCACCAAAGATAGTATACCAATGCCGAGGCTGACTCCGCTATCGATTGGCGATCCGATGCCAGGTTCCACCTTGCCTTGTGACTGGGATCCATTCCACAGGGGTACGGAGGGAGCTTTCTCTCATCTTTTTTTTTTTTTTTTTTGTTCGTTGGTTCGCCGGGCTGGGAATCGAAGCTTATGCTGTCTTGTGTCTGTCTCGTCGCAAGCAAGCAAGCAGACACGCACGCACGCAGACAGAACGTGGTTTGGTGAGTCGGATGATGCGTGGAAGCCATGGATCTGGGAGGTGTCGAAGTCGAGGGAGGGAGATGAAGAGATGCAATGGTAAGACAATATCGGGTGTATGGTAATCTGTAGTAGGTAGGCAGCTGCTCTTGCTGGTCGGCCCGTCAGATCTGGCAGCACGTTGTGAAGAGGAGAATATCATAGCATCCATCACACCCATCACATCCCTCCGAACAGAAGCCAGTGGACGTGCGCACAGCTTCAGCACTGGCCGTACGTGCAAACAAGCGCAGAAACAGAGGATGCAGTGATGTTTCGTTTCGCCCGCTGCCCCTGCGCTGCTGTGCCTCACTCTCAATCTCATTCTCGCCCATCGTCTTTCTCCGAAGCGATGCAGAGAAGCCGAGCAGGGTGGACAGGGTACCTCAGGTAGGGTAAGGCAAGGTAATGAAGGGAAGGGTATCATAGATTAACCCCCCTTCCCTCCTCACATCTTCTCTTCCTTCCTCCCCCAAAACACCCAACCAACCATAAACACACATGACATACCCTGCATATATTGCATGAATTTGAGGTGTGAGCGACGGGTGTGATTGGGTTTGCACGCCCGCATCGTACCAGAAGGACAGAAGTCAGTGGCTCATGGAAGAAGGGATTTTGTGTGTGATGTGATGGGATGTGATGGGATGGGATAGGATGGCGCGAGGAATCCTTTCGGCAAAGTTGCGAATGGCTGTGTGATGACGGACGAGGACGACGAGCCGACCAAAGAGGTGGAAGCTGGCATGTAGGATGGTGGATGTTGTGCGTGTCGTGGTGGTGGGGTGGGGTGTAAATGCGGTGGTGCATTGCTTCGACTTCCACCTGCCTTCTGTGTTGGAGTCTGGGGACACCGAACATCGTACAGTAGTACATGTCGCTTCGACGATGGGGGTGATGGATGAAGACCCGGAGTGTGTGACGAGGACCAGGATCCAGGTTGGGGCTCTGTGGTCGCTCTACTCTCCTGCCATATTGTTTTTATTTATTTTCTGTGTGCGTGCTGACCAAACCATCCTTTACGGCAGTACCAACCCAGCCCAGCCCGACTGAACCCAACTCAACCCAACCAGATGAAGCTTAACTTAATTACCCATCTCTCCATCCATCTGTCCATCCCACGGACTCCCATGCTGCACGATAGGTACGGTATCTCCCTCTCACCCTCACACTCCACACTCACGCACTCCCCTATGATTTCATACGATGACTTACTGTCGTTGGTCATGCTGGTCCGTGACTTGCATCTCGTCATGCGCGTGTCTCCCAGACTGGCGAGGACGTCGGGCATACCCTCTCCAGTCTGTACATGATCCGTGGCCGGTCGGTCACCAATCGATCCGGAGATATCTGGGGAGAGTGAGGTACAGAGGGTATGTACTGTACCGGATGTAGGTGTTTGCTGGTGGGTGGTGAGTGGTGAGTGGTGAGTGGTGTTGGGGAGCGGATATTGGGGTACTGGAATGCAGTGGGAGTGGGAGTGGAAGTGGGAGTGCTTGGTGGTTGGTAGTGGTGGATATTGGGTACGGTACTGCTGCAGGGAGTGTGGGTGCCTGTGGTCAGTGGTAGGTGAGTGTCCTGCCTGAAACGTGGAATTGATGCACGGAGTAAAGATAGAGTGGGCATTGGATTAAATACTGGACATTACTGGCAGCGAATCCTACTGGGCATCAGACATCAAACATTAAACACTAAACATCCAACATAGCATCGAGACTCTCGAAATAGACACTAAGAGTGGACACTCGGAACACACACTAGGAATAGAACTAGAACCTTCCTGATAATGCGAGCTTATTTTCTGGAGATCGCATCACACCGAATCGTTTATGGGGTAAGTTGACGAAATGGAGGGACGGGATGAGGAGGGGAGAGAGGGAGGGGTAAAGTTTACTCAAATCATCATCACATCAGGAGTTGAGATGGGGAAGAGTCAGAACGAAGCGTGAGGAGCGCCAGGAGCGTGAGGTTAGTGGATTGGGCCAGAGGTGACTGGATGGGATTACATGTTGGTGGAATGCAGTCATGGTGATTGGTGCACATATCACAGCTCGACGAATGACAGATGGTGGTGGTGGTGATGATGATGGAGGGGTGGAGGGATCCAAGCTCCCAGCCAGCGCCTTAAGGAGCTCTTGCTAGCTCCAGCTCTTGCTACCACTTTCCTCCCGTAGCTCCATGAGCTGGAGGCAAAGACAAGCCACTCCCACAAGCCGTGCGATTGGATTTAGTGGTGGTGGTGGTACAGTCTAGTATCGTAGATTTGGTGGTGGGTGTGTGGATATGTGGATATGTGGTGGTGGTGGTGGTGGTGACGGTAATAGTGATGGTAATGGTGGGTAAGAAACCATGGAGCTGGGCAAGGCGGGTAGGGGAGCAGGGGAGCAGGGGAGGAGGGTGGACGGGGCATGGAGAGGGGGCAGACAGGGGTATGGAAGATGTCCCGCATCCTGTCCTGTGTCCTGGATCCTGGATCCCGTGTCCTGCCTGTAGTGAGTGGTCTTGCTCACTGGATTCGCAAGCACGCAACGCAACGACGCACAGCATCGCACCGCAGACCACAGCAGAGCACAGTGCAGCACAATGCATAAATGATGGCTTTTTCAGAAGCGTGGAGACGCGTTGACATGACTGGTGACGGTGCTGCTACTGGTGTCGATGACGGGATATGGAGAATGCCACTCCTCTCTCTCGCGCTCCTCCACTACGCAGGACGGCGAGACAGATACGTTCCTTCTACACAACGGCGAGACAGATGCGTCCTCCCCGCATAATGGCGATGCGGATATATCCTGATGGTGGGCGAATGAGTGCTAATAGATAGAGGACAGATGGCGTCGGAAGCCTGTAGCAGGAGGAGTAGTGGCATGGTATGGTATGGTATTATATTTTATATACCATATACCTTATACCTCGTACCTCATACATATATATATATATATATATATACCTCCGTAGCTTCTTTCCTGCCTAGTACTTGCCTATCTGCCTGAGTAACAAGCTAGGAGACACAGGGCCGTATAGTGTCAATCTCCCGGGGTGTTTCTCGTCTATGGGGGAGGTGGATGGTGGAGATGTGGACAGGAGTAAGTGGTGACTATTTACTAGATAATATTGGTATTTAGCTTTGCAGTTAGTAGATTGTACACGCAGATCTTTTTCTTTCCAATCATTCTCAGCGTGTGGGTAGGTGGCTTAGCTGGCTAGACGACGATACTGTATGAGGGATATTCGAAGGTATTAGGATATAATGATGATGTTTGCGAGTGACGACAGCTCCTAGATAAGTCCCTAGGTAACCATAGTCAACAGCTACAATAAATACCCATACCTAATTAACAAGCATAGAAAATAAACCTAGATCCGATGTCATGGCAAGGCTATATTAAACTCCGTCATATCTGCTACACATCATCCACATGGTCGGAGTGGAGGGGTTGCCCAGATTCGAGGAAGCTTATTCCCCCGTATCCTTTCTCTCCAACCCTATCTCCCCTCTCTCCCCTCCCTCCCCTCACCTCTCTGCCATGGTGATAATATATCTCTCGTCCAATTAATATCTACAGCTTGAGTTGCTTCACCCAATTAAGGGCTGCCATCTACACCTGTAGCTCTCCACTCTGCCTCTGTCTCCGTCTCTGCTGCTACGTACTCGTACTTCTACTTACCCATCTCCTCTCAGTAACCCCTCATTCCCATTCCTACCCCTCCTACCTCAAGGTATCCTCTCTGACCTCTTTTCTCCCCTCGTCTCGTCTCGCCTCGCCTCGTCGCGTCATACTTTACTCGTCCATCGCCCCCCCAACTCCAACATCCAACCGTCATCCGTCATCCGTCATCCGTCGTCGAATTCGTTTCGCCTCGCATCGCATCGTTGACACAACACCATACACGGCCATACAACACCACACACAACACACACAACACACCTCACCTCCATCCCACTCGCTCCCTTCGCTTCCGTTCCCTCCCTTCTCTTCCCTCAGGTTCTCTTGCACTTCCACCGACTTCCCTCCACATCCACATTTACCTCCACATCCATCCACTCCCAACTATATCCCATCACATCTATCCACATCCATCCATTCCCATCCCATCACAGCAACAACACACATTCAACGACTCCCCGAGAGTCAGAGACCATGCGACATCGCACCCGATTCGACTCGCCCGCATCGTCATCTCCACTCGGCGCATAAGGGGGGACCATCTCCCACGCACTGCCATCCATCTGCCATCTCCCATTGCTACCCAACTCCAGCGCCTATTTGGTACGACACTTAGGCTGAAGGACAACACAGCAAACACCGCAACACAAGCCTCCAGCCCGGCAACTGACTGGACGGGACGACGCGGCGAATTCGATTTTTTTTCTCCCTCTTCTCCATCTTTTTTTTTCTTCTTGCTTGTTTGCTATTACGCTACCTGCCTGACCTTCGTGCCCTACCTTGCCGCGCCTCTCCTATCGACGACTGAGGAGTGTACCGTGGACTGTCGACCGTGTACCGGATACCGTCTACCGACCGGACGTCTCTTGACCCTCGCTCTGGCTCAGTCATCACGCACCACGAATCCCAATCCCAATCCTGATCCTGATCCCAAACCAAATCCCCAATCTGATCCCCAATCGCCGCATCGCCTCGGATTCCTCATCACTCCAAACCAGCCCCGGGAACAACTCAACTCGACCTTGCCACAGATCACTCACTCACTATCCACTCAACCACTCAACTCACGGGGATCAGCGTGCATGGCCAGCATCAGCGGCAGCACCAGCATCAGCACCAGCAACAACACCGCGACCGAGTAGCCAGATCCCGCATAACTACCCACTCCGGCCCCTCTCACCTTCTGGACCCTCCATCTCCCTTCAGTTTATTGTCGTCGTCGTCGACCACGAGAGCCTGCCCGTGGGAGCTGGATTCGGTCGCCGAGCAGAACAGAGCAGCGCAGAGTACAGCACTACAGCAGGACAACACTACAGGATTGTACACTGCAGGCCAGTCAGAGTCCATCAAACAACGTCCACCAGACAGCAGAGCGTCCACTCGCCGTGCCAGAAGCAGACATCGGCCAGTCCCAGTGTCCAGCGTCCAGCCTCCATCCAGTCCAGCCGAGCCAGGATCAGGATTCAGGATCAGCGGGCACCGGTGCTCTACTCTACCCTCGTGTGTTTTATTCGACAACCCTCTATCTTTTCTTCAACAACCCTCTATCTTTTCTTCAACAACCCTCTTCCTTTTATTCGACAACCCTCCCCTCCTCATATTCGACAACCCCCCGCTCTCTATTCGACAAACCCTCTCTGTACTCGACAGCCCTCCTCTTCTCTTATTCGACCCTCGTCCTCCTCTTCTTCGACCCTCGACCTGACCCGACCAACCCTCGTACTCACCCAACCCTCGCCTCTTCTCCTCCCCTCCCTCCCTCTCCTCGACTCTTCTTCATCTTTCTTTATCGATAAAGAACGGCGCCAGCAGAAGGGTCTGAGCTTCTTCCTCACTCCACCCCATCCACCCCCCATCGCTACCGCCGGAATCCTCCCTCATCCCTCGTAGGGTTGGATTATATTTTTAATTTTCCTCCTTGATCCTCCAACTTCACCCTTCCTCCTTCCACCGACTCCGTTCCACCAGGATTACATACCAATACCATCATCATCACCGCTCGCCAACCCACCATCAGAGCGGCACTCAAATACCACCACCACCCCCGCCGCGATCAGGCATCGCGCGACGACCTTGCGATCTCGAGAGCAAGATCCAGTCGTCACCATGGAGCGAGTTCCCAAGCCCAAGCCGGCATACGTCGACGATATGGACGACGAGACCGGAAGGACCGTGCGTGGCACTCGTCGCAGTGCAGCCGTCCCACGAGAGAAACCAAAGGTGTCGCAACGAGAGCGAGACGCTCGCCCCGGGAAGCGGAGGACCTCGCGACTCGACCAGATCTATGCCGCCGACGAAGATATCAAGTTGGCTCAGCAGCAGGCCCAGCAGCAGCTCCAGCAGTTGTCGTTGCTGCAGAAGGAGGAGACGCGGATCGAGAGGAGGAAATCCGGCGCCAGCACAAAATCTCCACGCAAATCCGACCGCCCACCGACCGCCCATGAAACTCGAAATTATCCACAGATGCCGCACATCAATACCGCACATCACCCACAGCGAGAAGATCATACCCATTATGGCCTGGCAACACCGATGCGCACCGGTCCCCCGATGGTGTCGCAGCAGCAACCCATTCCAATCCGACCACGACCAACATCGACACAAACGATGCCGGCACGCCCGTCGAGTTACGTCCAACAACCCCAAGGATCCGGCTATGGACCGCCCATTGCCATGTCCGCATTCTATCAACCGGCCATGGCCGCCCCGTCCTATCCACCGCCCTCGCCGTCCTCGGCCTTCCTGCGCTTCAACCAGACACCTACGGGAGGTGGAGTAGACTACTTCTCTCCTCAGGCCGTGTCGCGACCACTATCATCAAGATTCGACCCCATCGCTCGTACACAATCAGCGTATGGCAGCCATCCTCCTCCACAGTCAGCCTTTGACCCCGTCCCACGCACCACCTCGGCCTTTGGACAGCACGAGCAATCCCGGGCCCTGGTCGACTATAACCCGAACGAGGGTGGGTACTACGACGATGGGTATACATCAGCCTCCGACGGAACATCGCTGAGGAGGCGAGAACCTAGGGAGAGCATCCGGGTTCCCTCGCAGGCATTCTCGAAGGCGGAACTGGACTACCGGTCCATGCCTCCACCACCCGCCCGACCCAGTATCCTTCGTCGCCCGGCGACGGAATATCGCGCGCCGTCCGAGTACACAATTGACCCGATCGATACCCGGCAGGACCGTCGACGCTCCCGGAGTACTTCGACGAGCCAGTGCGGCCTCGCCGCCCGAGTACTAATCGACACTCGGTGTCGTACGACCTGGGACCTGAGCGGGTCACGGTGGAGGCGGCCAACAGTGGCCGACGCAGGCAGAGTTCCTATGAGCAACCGGCCTCCTCGGTGGCAGGGGCCAGCAGTACCTACGAGGACAAGATGAACAAGGCCACATCCTACCAGGAGGATGTGGGAGGACCAACCGTCCCCCTCACGGCCGATATGCTGAAGAAGCAACAGAGGCGACAAGCCGGCAGTCGGAGCAGCACGAAGAGCAGTGCCAGCCGGGACGAGAGTGACTACAAGAAGTCAGCCACCACACGGACAACGAGAAGTGGCAGTGGCAATGACGACGAGAATGTCACCATCAAGGTGACGGGCCAGGCTCGGGTCATGGTGGGCAACACGGCCATCGACTGCACCGAGGGGGGTGAGATTGAAATCCGACAGAACAAGAACTTCCGTGATGATCGCACGCAACGATCCAACTCGGAATTCGGCGGCGGAACATCACGATTCGAAGAGCGTCGCAGCCGGGCTGAACGACCACCCGCCCGAACGAGGATGACCTCACAATCCGGGCAATCCTACGCGCGGCCCAGTCCTCAGTCCCAGTATGCCATGGACAATGGCCAATACTTTTGAGACCACGTTTACCTCTTTTCTATGTCTTTTCTTTGCAAGCGATTTTGTGCTGTTTGATTTAGCGTACATGATCTTTTGGTGGGGTCTGGGTCGTCTCCTTATTTTCAACCTTCGATTCTATTTTTCTCTGTGCAAGTACCCGGGCGGTCTTTGACTTTGGCTTTCTCCCTACTTTTTTTCTCCGAAACAAAAGAGTTCAGAAGGAAAAAGTTACGATACCCCAAAAGCACTTGAGAGCTTGGTTGCGTGTTTACCTTGATCGACACGTGTTTTCGAAAGAGCAAGCGGATTGTTGTTTCGATACGATTGTATGACTGTATGATTTATGAAGGATACCTATACGTTTATTTTCGTTTCTCTCTGCCTCAAGAATCGATCCTGGATATGATATCGGCAATATTGGACAAATTGGAATTTTTATACTACTGGCTTCGTCAAGACATGCGCATATGCCAGCGATGGCAGCAGGGAGCATGTGCTTTTGTTTCTTGGGCCTTTTACGTGCGGCTATACACTTTTTATAATCGCATGCATGGCGCGAGATTTGGATGGGACAGGATAGATCTGTACATATGAATTTATCATGTGCAGGTGTATGCTTTTGAGTGGGAGAGCCGGAGAGGGAGGAGGGGAGGAGTCGTGCTAGCAGATATATACAGGATGAGATTTTCCAAGATTGGACGAGCGATCGGGATGAGGATGGGTACATAACGATTGGTGGTGGATTTACAGGTGCTAGATATGAATCTCACACTCCGTCTTACTCGAAATTATCCTGCCTTCTTGCTGTGATGTGATTAGCGTCTTGGTGGGGCATCTCCGATGACGATTTCAAGGGGTACACGTGATAAATTCGGCAACGGGGGTTGGTTGCCCGGCAACGCCAAATCAACAAACCTCCCAGCCACCATTTTCCCGCATTCCCAACCTCGTCCCAATTCAAGGAACGCAACACAACACGAGTTGCGTTGTCTCTTACACTTTGTTCCTTCTTCATTATCACAAAAAATTCACGAACTCACGACTCACCACGCACTTAAACAAGATTAAAATCAGATACGGTCACGACTCCAAATCTGAAGAACCTCGAGCTACTACGACTGGTACAGCTTTGAGATAGTGACGTACGACGTCACAAATTGAGCTAGCGGAGTGAAGTCAAGCAGAGATTCATTCAGGAGAACCTCGAACTCACAATCATGGCACCTCTTCCTGAGTCAACCATCAGGACCTTCCTCACTTCATTCCTGTCGCGCGACCCCTCACCAACACCGTCTCCCTCAGCCACGATCCTGACGCCCACCACCTTATCCGAAATACTCTCACCCAAAGCCGCTCTCCTGCTGGCACGAACCCAGGACCTGGTTAAGCGTACTGCCAGTCCAGATGTCGGCGTCACCCCTCCAGACAACATCCCCAACAAAGCCGTCTTCGTGCTCTTTGGTCTGATTGGCGCTGGGTTCGTCATCAGTGGAATCTGGTTTTTCTTCTGGGCCAAGAATGGCGGATTCTACTTTGAGCAGAACGACTGGGATGACTACAAGAGTACCGTGCTGCGGCGGAAGGGACCGAACGGGACTACATTGAGCGGGGCAACAGAGAGCACAGATCTAGGTGGAGGCAGTGTTGTTCACGGCGAGAAGGGTGGCAGCAGATGGGGCCGGGGGAAGAAGGGTCGAAAGGAGAAGCGATACAAGGACTTTGAGTTTGACGACGAGACGGAGTACACGGGTGGCGGACCGGAATCGACACTCGGCAGCGAGATGAGCGAGCTCAAGGAGAAGACCAAGAAGGTCAAGAAGGAGAAACGCAAGGACAAGAAGAAGGGACCAACCTACAGTCAGCCATCCGAGATGAGCGAGGTATCGACTGTCATCGGCGATGACAACCACGAGGAGATGGACGTCGGCAGTGGTGTGCACGAGGAACTCCGGGCATACCGACACGAGAAGCCCGCGCGCGTGGGCGGGCTCAACCGTCCTGCAGATGGCAGTGCCTTTGACGGGTCCACGAACGACGGGTCCAGCGCCGCATCAGATCTGCTCAGCAACCGCGAGCGCACGCCACAACACACACCAACGCGCGTCCGCAAGCAGCGCAAGGACAACTACACGGGCGGCTCGGGTGAAAGCCCAGGCATCAGAAAGGTCGTCAGCACCAGCGAGGGCGGATCGTCTGGATTCTGGTCGCGCAACTCAGGCGGTCATGGAGAGAAGAAGACCAAGACCCTATTGGATACCAGCCAGGAGCAGCACATCAAGGAAGAAGCAGCACGTCTCCAGGAGAAGGGCCGCGCTGCTCAACGCCGCGATTTCTCGTTCCGCATCGGCGACGACCACAGCACCGTGTCTGGATCAACCGCTACTTCGGCCATCTCTTCTTCCGCGGCCGATGATCGAGCTGCACGCCGGGAGGAGCGCGAGCGCAGGCGAGCGAGCAGGAGTCCTGTGAAGAAATTGGCTGTTCCAGGTGGGTATGTCGATGAGCGGGAGGAGCGGGGCAGTCTGGTGGGTAGTGGAGTGGGCAGCGAGGATAGTGGAGATATCGGCACCAAGAGCTATCATCATGTCATTCCGGGTCTGAGCTCGGTGGGTGGTGGGAGTGATTATGCGGATGAGAGGCGGAAGAAGCGGAATGGAGGTGGTGGGGGGTATAGACGAGGGAATGGGGGGATTTGGTCTAGTGGCTGATCTTGGGGGAAAGGAGGTGTGAAGATGTGATGAGATGAGATGTGAAGAGCGTGGCATGCATAGCTTGCGTCTCGATTGATTCGATTTGAACTGATTTGATTTTTGCCTTTGACTATGAATTTGCTTTCTGGGTCTTGTTTGGAGTTGAGGCTATGTTTGTTACCTTGTGTTGCGAGCATGAATGAGCGTCTGTCTGTCTGTATGGAACTGTATGGAACGGAATGAAATGGAAATGAGAATGAAATCGAGCATGGAAATGAAGTCTTGTATGGATACCTGGGGTAGTTAGTTAGATGTATGGATCGCATGTGGGATGGGATGGGTAGGGTAGTCAATGGAAACAATAAAAATAATAAAAACAACAGACCAAATAAAGATCAAATGAAGCTTAAATGTTATACGTCGTCTCCAACATCAGAACTTCCCCTAACAATGAACTTTGAGATGTACGCTGCATGTTTTGTATCTGAAAATCACTGATAACTTAAGTCTCCTTTTGACTGGGTACTCGAATTATGAAATCTATTTTCATGAAAAGCTTTCTCTCGCTTTGTCCCTATTCACCTCCTGTACACATATTTATGCCGTTCAATACTCCTCATTCCTCTTCCTCCTTCTACTATCTATGTGCCTTCTCTTGTACTCCTCCTCCTCCTCCTCCTCCTCCTCCTCCTCCTCCTCCTCGTTCTCCCCCCTCTCTTCACGTCTCCTCTTCATCCTCACCACACCCTCGAACACAGATTTGGTACTGAGGTTGTCATGCTCAGTTAAATCACTTCTCCCCTTCTTTCTCGTTTCTTCAGAGGTTGGCTTTGGCCCTGCTTCTAGATGTGTGGAGACCTTGGTCGATGCTGCGTGACTAGAGATGGAAGTATTCCTACAACGTTTCAAGCCAAATTCACGCACACTTGCAGCAATCATCTCCCCTTTTTATCCGCAATGTCGTATGAATAATGAGGGCGCCCCTTGCCATCTTTTCCTCCAGTCTCAATCACGTTCTGAATCATCCCGTAGACTTCTTTGCTGATCAATTCAACTTTCCGCCCCTTTGACCAGGGATCTACGACTCGGAACTTCCACCAGACTTTGTCGCCTTGTTTGTACTTCGGCATAAGCTTTAGGTCCCGCTCTGGTATGTTTTCTGCAACGGTATCGCCTTCCTTGGAACAGATTTGGTACTGGTACGTGTGCTTTGAATGGTGGTGGCTCTTTTTCTCCCTTATTTCGCCTGCTTTCTTCCCAACATTTGATATGCAGCGCTCGGGCTGATCACCCGGACACAGACTGGGTATTATAACGCCGCGACATGTGACTCGAGTTTCCACTCCTGCAATCTCTGTAGTATATTCCCATTTCCCTTTCTCACCTGTCTTGTATATCGGCTCCTTTTCGAGTTAGACGTTGGATGGAAAGGGGAAAGCCGTCCTCATAGACTCACATGTGATTTATGGTGCCGAACCGCTCTCATACTACTACATTCACTTCCACACATTGTGTTCGCAAGACTTAGGGGATGATTCAAGGTCAGGTTGAATGTATTTCTTTAGTCTGAGTTTGGAGGACAGAATGAAACCCTACATTTCGCGCCCGATCTTCTTATGTAAAGCGCTGGCACATCCTATAACTCTATTTAAGTCTAATCGTAATTCTAATTGAGAATACTGATTTTGAGGCTGACTATTCTGGGGTAACATTTATGTACTCAGCCACTCAATTTTGCACAGCCCCCGTGATCATCCAGCCATGAGATACTCAGCCGAGCTGCACCAGATCAATTATCAACCTGAAGGTGGTATAATACTTGTAACGAATCTGCCTGTCAAGCGATTCTTTTAATCAAATTCTGCGCGTAGCATTTGACATGGCAGCAACGGCTGACCTGGAGCAAGCTGTGGCGCTCCCCGTTGCATCCTTGACCAATAGCCAGTCGCAAGTGGACGGTCGCAATTCATCAAGTAGCTCAAGTAACAGGAGTGTATGCTTCAAGCTCAGTAGTCAAATGAAGGCTCCGCTGACAGTGATAATTAGGACAGCAGCTCGGACGACGATGAGGATGTGCCCGTAGAGGAACCCGCTGGCTACCCCAGATACGCGTCTTTACTAGGCCGCCATGCGGAGTATCAGAACTTCAGACGCTTTCGAAGGCTACGAATGAGGATGCTTCTCCTGAAACAAGACGAGATCTTGAAGCTTGAAAAAGAGCTTGACAAGCAAGATCGAACTGAATCGCACGAGCTGTACTTGAGCAGCTGTCGTAGTGATCAAAATGCAACAAGAAAGAAATTGCTTGGAGAACTTGATGAAGCATTCAAAAATTACGGTAAGAAATAAGCCGTTCACTGAAATAAGCCAAGTCCATGCTAGGCTACTGGTCATCGCCAAGCACTGCTAAGTATTGTCATTAGATGCCTTCCTTCAAGCAAGTCACTGGGCTTTCAATGCAACTGGCCCTGTTAAACGTGATGTTGCGTCACAGAAACATCAATTAGAAGGTGCAGGACTCATAGCAGAAACTCAATATCTCCTGGCGCCTCACCAATCAGATCGCGAGCTTTTGAACATTGGCCTGGTTAAAGATCGAGGACTGGTTAGAGTTGCCGGGATTGTCGAAGTCGTCGTTGGGGCTCTAAAAAGATGCGTACGTCATTCTGATACTTCTGAGAATCAAATTTGTTTTCAAGAGCTGACAATCCTCTAGTTTTCACGGCCCAAGGGTGGAAAGACACTCAACATCTCGAATAAGTTTGTCAGAGGGGTGACGAGATTTGTCGTTGCTACAATTGCGATCATCCTCCTATTAGGACCTATTATCGCTCTAAACGCAGTGAAAAAAGCTGTAGTACGGTTTGTGATTATATTTGCATCGGCGACGTTGTTTGTGGGCATCATTACAGCAGCTAGCCAAGCCAGCCTTGGAGAGATATTTGGTGCGGGAGCAGCATACGCAGCGGTACTGGTGGTCTTTGTGTCAGGAAGTGGAGTTTCGGACTCGAGTTCTACTGTTTCGGCTGCTAATGCTACAGCTACGGCTACGGCTACGGGTATCTGAGGGAAGGGAAGTAAAATAGCTCCTAGAAGCAGTGGTGAAAGGCTGAAGATATACCTCCAGCGGCAGGACGGTCCCAAGGATGGGTAGAATTCACGAAGGAACTGGTCGCTTCAGAAGTCAGTTAGGACAAGAAGAAATTAGTACAGGGAAACCAAAACATAATCAAGACTCTTCTTTTCAAAGTATCGATTGATCTTGAGGAGCCAGACTTCTCCCGGCGAGTAGAGACCCACAATTTACGCGAGTTCTCCAAAAGGAGATCAAAACAAACCTCAAAAAAGGTCTTTGCTGCTCTCCGTGCGAAAAGCCGAACTAAATTAATTGGAAAAAAAAAATCTGGAAAACATAACTGAGTCAAAGATGCAAAAAAAAAAAAACACTTGTTTTCCAACCACTTGGTTGTCGGGCCCGCGTAGGGCCCCCTCTCGGGGGATCATGAGGCATCCCGGCGCTTGTGGGGATGTCAACTCAATCATGTCATGGGTGTGAAACCAGAGAGCCATGTTACCATGGAACCATTACACGCCACTGATCCCGTTGCGCACGGTTCTTGTAGCTGGTTGAAGAGAATCGCGTTGTTTGAATATTTATATGTAGGTTCGGTTTCGGGGGTTAAGCGAGGGTGGTGCACGAGAGGGGGTGCATAGTAAAGTGTTTGTGGGCAGGGTTGGAGATGAATTCACTTTTACTGTGAGGCTTGATGCCGGGTTTTGTTCTTCCTGCATACATGAAATCATCGTGGCATACTCGAGTTCATTTTCTAGCTCTGTAAACCAGACTGGATTCGCAGCTTTTGAGAAGCGGACATGCTCTTCAGTTCTCTCTATTCAACATCTCACCAAGGGCCTGTCCACTTCTCCTCGCCGTGTTGCACTTCTGATCTACCCTCTTTCCATGTATTTAAGAATCCAACCATCGCCCGCGAATTTTCTAGCTCCACTTGAAATCTTGGCTTACCCTCCTAGAATTCTGCCTCCACAGCCTCGACAATTCTCTCTACAGAGTGAGATATATTCCCAGCGGTCAAAGAGATTCTACGAAACCCTACTCTTTAATGAATTCCTGCTCATTAAAATCATTTTCTTTTTTTGTCATTAGTCAAAGTGTTTAGCAAATGCTTTATGATTCTGGCGTTTCGCCTTGATCGAGTTTGGGATATCAAATAGCTGAAGGATCATAGCAACTTGCTATAATCAATTAAGACATAATTGCGATTCTTCTAAGTATTCTTATTTTGAATGTAAAGAAGTCAAGCTGAATGTCATTTCCCTTCCATCCATTCTTCATTGATTCATAAATGGAAATAAAAGCTCGATATGGCTTCAACAGTAAGACAATCGACCATTTACAGCCATATCCAAGCTTAAACTCTCCGAGTAGCCGGATATCTCCTGACAAAAACATGCAAAAGGAAATAAACTACGGCACCAAGTGCACCCATTGCACTCACGACACTGAATCCCATAATATACTTCGGGGCATCGGAAGAGGGGTACAAATACGCTCCATAAATCGAGGCCAAATTTCCCAACGCATTGACGATAGCAAGACAAATAGCTCTGGTCTCGTTGGGCATCGCGCCAAAAGTAGAAGACGCAAAACTCAAGCTGAGTGCGTTACAAGTCCAAATAGCCGCAGCCATGAAGACGAGTAGGATGTAGCGTCCGACGAAGTTGTAGACGACGCAGAAGATTACAGAGCAGATAGTGGCGATGATGAGTCCGCAACCGATGATCAGACCCCGCTTTTGAGGCACTTTATCTGCGAAGAAGCCTGTTGTGAGATTGCAGATGAAAGCTACCATATATATGGGAATGGTCATGTATTGGGCTTTGGTAGAGGTATATCCGAGTCCTTGGACGAGGGTTGGGTAGAAGTAAGACAGAGTTCCAGCACCAATGATGACCTAGAAAGTTAGCTTCGAAAGTTTATGCGGAACAGGAATACTGACCATGTAACCCACTGTGAACCCCCAAGTACGCCAATTTTGTCCTGCAAGCTTCAGAGCTTGCAAATGACTGATTTCAGGCTCATCTTCGCTTCGAACAGTATTGGAATCTGCGAGAATTCTTTGGATAGCAAGCTCGCGTTCCCGGGGCGTCAGTCTCTTGGTGTTGGCAGGGAAGTCGAGGAGAAGAAACGCAGCGCAGATACTCCATAGAGCAGTTAAGGCACCTTCGATTATGAAAAGCCATCTCCATCCTCGGATACCGAGTGCACCATCCATTCCGCTAGCAATTGCTCCGGCAAGCAATCCACCGAACGCACCAGCAAGAATTGCTGCGGAAATATAAACCGAGAATCTCTTGCTCTGCTCGTCTTTCTTGTACCTGGCAGGATGAGAAGTTAGATGTGTGCAATGAGAGGAGTATGATCTTGATGTACCATGATGAAAGCAAAAGCAGGACACCAGGACCGAAGCCAGCCTCCAAACAACCGATAACAACACGGAAAGCAATCAAGTGTTCGTAGCTATCTGAGAATCCCATCCCAATGGTCACACATCCCCAGGTAAACATGATAGTAGGTAGGAATATCGAAGGTCGGGCACGGGACAGGATCATGCTGGTGTGATGTCAGTAAATGATATTAATGAGATCCGTACGACGATACTCACTTGGAGGGGACTTCGCAAAGAACGTAGCCAATGAAGAACACAACGAGGATGAAAGAATACTGCTTTGAGTCCAGATGCAGATCATGAGCCATTCCTGCAATTCTTGCATTGCCAATACTATCCCAAAGTTAGCCAACAGCGGTGCAATCCAAGAGCCAATCCATACTTGGTACGATCCATATAGGAGAAGAGGTACATGAAGAAGATGGTAGGAAGGAGGAAGGTGTCAATCTTGCGGACAAGCTTCTTCTCTTCATCGCTTCCAGGGACATAGTCCCCAATCACATCACCACAATTATCCTTGACGACATCCTCAAGTTGCTGCACACCATCTTCATGGTACTTTGTATCCATTGTAGATGCGTGCACTTCTCACTTGAAGACTGATGAGAGAGCTGTCCAAAGAAGTGGCGGTGGCAGAACTGCCGATTGGTTTGAGCTGGGGTTGAAGATGTAGAAGACGAAGATGAAGATGCTTGTGATAGAGAACCAGATTATCGGGACCAGAGGCATGCAAGTACTTATACACCTCCCAGGAGATATCACCATCACCACCACGAAGCAGGCTGCTCTCGAGGACGGTACGAAGTGAAGGCGGGGACCCCAGCTTCTCCAAAATGGCGTTCCTGTCGGTCGGCCACCAAATCGATTCGTGGGTCACGGCATCCTCCACAGTTCCCATGAAGCACTGCCGTGGCGCCGACTCGGCGAACTTAGCGCCACCAGGAAGCGGGTTTTGACGCTGGAAGAGCTGCCAAGATCGTGTGTCTTGGTCTGTCCCCGAGACGAGGTTCGCTGAGGGGTTCGTCACGGATGTCGAGTTTTTGCGAGCAAGCGGAAGTGAAGTATCTGTATCGAAACATTAGTAAACATTTGGTTACAACAATACTTGGAGAGATACTACGATAACGCCAAAAGTTAAATTATCTCGCTTCCACCTACTTGTTTACAAAACAGTGAGCTGGTTTTAGCTTGTACCAACAAGCCTAGTCGATGATAGAGCACAATCATTTTGAGGGCAGAGAGAAATCAACATGTGTATAATAGTCATATTTTGGCTAGAGAATTTTTCATTTGTGGGCTAGATATCTATCAACCATCACTCCCTCCATACAGTAAAGTCCCGACAAAGTTCCACCTTCATTCAATTTAACAGACTAGATTCAAGTTAGTACCCTTTCGAAAAGAAATAGTCATAAACTCACTTCCAATAACCCCGTTGACAGGAATGTCAATCGACGTAGTATAGCTCGCGGCATCACTCAACAGGTATACGTATGCGCCTCCTAGCTCTTGTACTTTAGCAAGTCTAGGCATGCCGCCATAGTATTTGAGTTGCTGCTCCCAATCCGGCTGCTGGGGAACCCAATATGTCATGGCTGTCTCTACAAGACCAGGCGAAACGCTGTTGACCCGGATTCCGTACTTGGCCCACTCCATAGCCAGCGTGTGTGTCATGTTTCGAACTCCGGCTTTGGACGCACCATATGGTGCTGATGGAACTCTCTGGAGCGAATATTTAGCTTACATAAAGAAACCTCATACCGGAAATATCTTACCTTGTTTGGTCTGTATGAAGCCATGGAAGCAGTGAATACAACAGCACCCTTGACACCCTGTTTGATGAATGCCCTTGCAGCAACTCTCGCGCAATAGAAAGCACCAAAAAGCTATTGTACAGTAAGCTCAAAGTCGAACGGAGCTCTTGCATTCACCTACATTCACATTGAAAAGAGCCTCGATCTCCTCAGTCGTAAAGTCCAGCGCAGACTTGTGGTTTGTTCGCCCAGCATTACATACCATTCCATGCAGCCCGCCAGCCTCAGCAAGGATTTTGTCAACAGCTTCTTGAACACTGGCCTCTTTTGTAACATTCGCTTGAACTGCGAAGAGGCGTCCGGGGTATTGCTTCGCTAGTTGATGAAATTCATCCCCAGGTTCTGCCAGGTCGATCGAGTATATTTTCTCTGCGCCATTGACAAGGCAGCATTCCGCGATTCCAAGGCCGATACCTCTATTTGCTCCAGTGACTTGGAGAAGGCAATTAGCAAAATGAGGCTGGAGGTCCTGTAAAACTCACTTGCAATGATCTTTTCTGAGAGTGTTATTTTGGTCTGCACGGCTGGGGTTGTGGTAGTGGGAGCCGTCTCAGGAACGACGGATTCAATGGCGGCTGGTGACATCTTGGAGAGGAATTTCGTGTTTTAGTGGCTTGAATAAAAAAATATGTAAGGTCAAGCTGTGAAAGTGAAATGGGAAAAAGTTTCATATGTAGAGATAGGTCACTTGGGGAGATTTATTCAACCGGTTCTTGGGTACGGCAACACCTCTTGCATCACTCCACTTCTTTGCCCCGCGTTCTCTCCTTGGATCTGTGGCGGGGTCAGATCCACCATAAGTGGGCAAGTGATTGAACGTCTGGGGTTAGTGGGGTGCCATTGTTCTTCAGCTTTGTGTCCCCGCCTCGAGGCTCGTCCCGTGTTGTCCCCGTGCCGAAGCTGAAAAGCCCCTTTGCCGAAGGTGATATCCCCTACCGAGCCGAGAACATCGCCGACTTGGCTATCGATCCCTCGCCACGAGGCATTGCTTCCAAGAAGGTGAACCATCAGGTTGGGAAATTAGTAGATTCAGGAACATATAATTCCAGTATTCTTGGCACTGTTCTGACCTCGTTCTTACGTGTAACATGCATTATTCATCGAAAGTATCTAGAGCTTTCAACTTCACGGGCGTAGCGAATACATTGCGACGGGCTCGTCTATGAATGATTCAAAGGCTCCATTCGTCATGCAAATTGTCTTCTTGCTCAAAAGTGGAGTATTTAAACCGAAGTATTTTCATCAGACGCCCTTTTGCCTATTGACATCGCTTAGGAATTAAGGGGACCTTGGTGCCTTATCTGCCAAGTCATAACAGTGTCGGATAGCATGAAACAGACAATTCGAAAGTCTAGACATCATTGAGTTTCTTTAACTTTATCACCAGGTTACCCCTCCTCTTAGTTCCCGTTGTGTTCACAGCCTTCAGAGTTCCACCAATACGCCAGTATCCACCAGAAGCCGAGACCCAGCTTAAACAGCATAGCAAAATTAAGGCATATCAGGGAGCAAAGTAAGCAGTTACAAGATTCAATTGCTCATCAGTCAATTCAATTCACTCCAAGGAAGCCATTCACTCTGCTGCTCTGCTCTCCTCCCACAAAAGCGCCCTCTTATTCCAAGGGAAGAATTCAAAAGTCACTTTAACGCTACCAACTCTACAGAAACAAGCGGGCTCCTCACCCTATATCTAAGTGCAAGAAACAATAGATTTCTCTGCAGAAATTTACAAAAACGTGCCAGACAGATTATGGTCTGAAGAGCGAGATTACCTTAGCAGGCCGGTGTCCTCTGAAATGCTCTCACATGCTAGATCTTACTAGCCCGCAGAAGAAAAATGCGGAATGCTATTTCGAGTTTGGTGTTGACAAATTTCGTACGTTGAATTTCAGAAGTAGCAAAATGGTCTTGCTATCAACTCGCTGTATCACTGTCATCTGCCTCACCCGTCTCGGCCTTCCCATTCTCGACAACTCCTCTAACGCAGTAAACAGAAACTCACTGCCAGGATGCAGAAAAATTCCTCTTCCAAGTTATCTACATATGGAAGTGAATTCAACACCCCTTCTCACATCTCGCCACCGACAGTGTCACTACTCCACAGCGAACCTCCGGTCTCAGGTCTTCGGTCTCAACTCTTCGTCTCCTGTTGGCCACCAAATATCTTCACCCAAGGGTCTTATATACCCCATCCCAACTCGGACCACAGCCTCAGAGCAGTGAATGCATGAATCTCTCTGCAGCTTCAATCTCTTCTGTCGACTAAAGTAGCAGTCGCCATTTACCCCTAATCGCTTTAAAGTCGTTCATCCTGCCTGCCTACTTCTAAATTCACTAGAATGATAATTTGAACTAGACTGGTACTGAAAGAAGACTCTGTAAGAGTCAAGACTGTCAGCCAGACATGATTTTCTCTAATAGGCAGCATACCTCGCCCTCCTCTCGCAAGCACCATGCAGCTCTCACTGTTCTTTGGGAAGTGCCCAAGAAAAGAGATCTTGAATCCATAGAAGAAGACAGATATCATTGGATCAAGACGGGATGTGGAGTTTACAAGAGAGGTGGTGAAAGCATTTCATGTGTCTTATTTAACCTAGAAGATGTGAGTGTATATGTATCTGTTTGATGGAAAATTTGAGTTTCAACAGCAGTGGCATGAAATATGGAATCATAAAATTGTAAAAGTTGGCAACACATAGTAAAACTGTAGACTTCTCAGTCTTGGATCCAATATCGGTATCATTCATCTCAGCTTTCTATGCCAGTCTAAAGCCCTCAACATGCAATACTCATCTCTCCCCTCTCTGCCTATCCTGATCCCTCCGCACTGCCCGCTCAACAACCGACTTGCCCAGCTCTGGAACCAGGCCCCCTGCCTTGTCAACCCCACCCAACGGGCCAAATTCCCACCTTGCAGGCGCAGCATTAACATCTGGCCACAGATCAACAGGGAGAAAATCGCCAACATCAAGTCTGAATCCTTCACGCTCCTGTAGATCTTGCTCGTGAACCTTCTCAATCTGCTCCATCGCTTTCTTCATGATGCTCTTGACCTTATCCTCGCTGGCTTTCCTCCTAACAACTTCAATGATTAGTCCATCATATGAACTTTGATAGTTCTCGTAGAAGATACGCATGGATTCTAACTCATTGAGCTGGTCTTGAATATTGAATTTGGTCTCTTCCCAGCGAGCACGGAAATCTTGGCTCGCAATAATGTAGCCTGGTAGTCGGGCACTGACACCGTCCAGTATCTGGTAGGCGGAGGTCGTCTCGGTATGTGTGGTATTGAGACCAGCGACATATTCTAGGATGGCTTCATGCTTGACTTCCATCTCATCCAAGAATTCTCGCAATTCCATGACTACATCCTCTACTTGTGCAGCATCGGCTTCAAGGACTCTCAACATCTCATTCCTCTCCTCCTCAGACACAGGTTCACCAATGGTTGAATCATTTTCGGTGGCCATCACTCCAGAAACCGAGACGTGTTCTGCACCAGCTGGTTGGGAATTGGCTGCCTTGCGGACTGCGGCATAACCACCCTCTGTGTGCCGTATAGCATTGACGCAGAGGTCAAAATGTGCTACCAAAGACTCGAGCAAGTTTGCCATTTCTTGTGCGTTGGTTTCGAGAGCATGGAGATGTTCTGGTATGGGTGAAGAGATATCACTATCGGTCCTGGATGTGCTCGGAGATGATTTCATGGCAGCCTTGAGAGCTCGAACATCATCATCAAATGAGAGTATGGATGTGTCGAAATCAGTTTGTGCTTCCTGAAAGATTGTCAGATATCATCACCATTCCCAAAGAGCTATTCGTACCTTTGCTTCCCGTATCGACTCTTTCAGAGCATCTCGCATCGTCTCTACACCCTGCTCGTCCACAAAATCAAGCAGACTTCTTGGATCCTCATGCTCTGGTCTGAAGGCAGCCTCAACCATGGTCGATCTCAGAATATCCATAGTCGTCTCCAACCGTGAATTTGCAGCATCTAAAGTCTTGATTACGCTCTACCCACTGTCAGCCTCACACCCTCAACCTGCCAATGAGCCCGCATACCTTGAAATCTCTCTGCCCATCTTTGTATATGCCCTCAATCCCATTTCGAACCTTCTTCAAAACCTTCACTTGCTCTGTAATCCCGCTCCGGAGAAACTCAGTTCTCGCATTCAACACCACGCTTTCTTCCAAAGCCGTTCTTGCCGACGTCACAATTTCGTTGGCTCGCCATACGGTGCTAATTGACGAGAGAGATCGTTTCGAAGCGAGGAGGTGGTATACGAGTGTTTCGAGAGAAGAATCTTGGTTGGTTATTGAGTGAGCCTGGGAATTGGCGGGCGAGAGTGATGCCTGGCTGCGATTGAGGGGAGGCGACGCCGACATGATTTGCGGCTATGATACGCAAGTCTCAGACAATAATGACGAGATTGGGAGATCCTATGATATGTTTCGCTGTAAATCGCAGCCTCCAGTTGGACTACCTGGTCGGGATTATCTGGAGATGATTGGGAAGGCTGAAAGGGGATTGGAGCTGGCGGCTGGAGCTTATACGGCAGCCGGGAACACCATTTCTGCACCTGCTATCAATGTCAAAACCCCGGTCTCTATCTAGCATGCTGATTCGATTTTTCCTTTCCCAGTTGCTTACTGTGGCTATTATCTTACAGCGCAAAGCCATTATCTGCGTGATCTATCTCGCCTCAATATTTGCATCTGAATTCTCCCATTTGAGAAGGAAATAGCCAGTAAGATGCAAGTTTAAGTTGAGTCCAAGTTGACTCTTTTGATATCCTCATGATCGAGCCAGACACGACATGACAATCCTTCATACGGAATATAGAGACTTGGATTTGAAATTATCGAAGTGCAGAGCCAAGTTCTTGATTAAAACGCTCATTTACTGACAACTTCGACTTGCACTATGTCGTGCAGATGCCATATTCATCGTTATATATGCCTTATCGTGTGTGAAAGAGCTGTATGATCTGTGTTTCTTCGTACGCTCTGAGAATTCTATCAAGAAGTACCTAGCAGTTGATCTTTTCACACCTGCTTTGAATCTTGGTCAAAGAGGGGCTGTCTCGCCCACTCTCACAAGAAGCGTGCTACCTTCACACGTGATATCGAGGGCTTACCCCAATAAATGACTTGATATCGTATATCATATGTCTCTAATTCAAAATGCTTAGGATGTATCAGAATAACAGTCTTCTGGATACCTCATCCATCTATCGGGTCGCCTGACACTCTAAGATGGTTTGTATCACCAAGAGGCGAGCTCAATCCGGCTTGCAATCAGTCGTATCTACACCCAATCCTATCCACCATCTAGAACGGACATCCAATCGGAGTGGAGCCACTCCCTTCTTGACATCAAGAATCTGAAGGGCTCGTATGAATAGGTAACTGGATGGACCATTCTGTGAAGAAAAAGAAATAAAAGACATTGCGGGTCGGGTTTCTACGATCCTGTCCGTCCTCCAGGAGCTCAGCTCAGCCACGTCGGCAATCTAGCGCCAAGATCATGCAGGAGACGATCCGCAGTGCATCCCCCGTATTTTTATCTCGGCAGCCCCGCTGAGCCATCGCATCTTTTTTTGACTTCATCTCAATCAATTGAATCTAGCAGGTTATGCATGGCGTCGCTCTCATTTGATCAGTCGTGGCGCGCTCTGCTCAACTGAATGATATGTGCACCGGAGTTGCGGACAATTACTGACCGATGGATCGACAGTCTTCAAGTTGAAGCATCTGCACCATGATGGTAGGGTAGATCATGTATGGTTACCTTCGTATTGCTCCGCAGCTCCAGTTTCTATCCGCAGACCTGCAGACTGGAGTCTCCACATCGGCCCGCCAGCCTCCATCCGAAGTGCCGGGACACAGGAATGACTTCATGGTCTAATTCGGGGTCCTATATCTGGGAACGACCATGTCATACCAAGCGGTAGCAGCTGTGGCCAAGCATAACGGAGGTTTAAACTTCGTATTTTAACTTGCGCGAGTATATGTGCAGGCGAGGAGATGTGGTATAAGTACTTCTCAGTGGCATGCTTGTTTCTTCATCAGCACAACCGTCAGCCACTTCTTTTAGTCACATCCAGTACCTGACCTCTCTTTACACGAATAACTCACATAATCGATCCTAATCCTACCCACCAGATCTTCCACCATGTTTTCGATAGTTCTCATCGTGGCAGCAGCCCTTGTTTCGGTCCAGGCCCAATCATGTCCCAGCAGTTCCAGTACGGGCACACTCGCCCTCGGGGTGCAATGTTCATCGTCTGCTGAGTGCGCAAATGGCGCCAACTGCTACTCGACCAACTCCGGTTTAATCACCCGATGTGGCAATTTCCAGGCCAGCTGCACCACCAACTCGCAGTGTGCCTACAACACCTGCAACAACGGGCTCTGCAACGGCTTCCTCCCATCCGAGTCGTATCTGGCATCCATTTCGTCCACCACCAGCGCCCCCGCCGCCACTGGCAGCAGCACCATGGTCTACCTCCCTCTCGGAGCATCGTGCAATCCGAAGTCGACACCCTGTGCTAATGGTGCCCAGTGCTGGGCTTCGAATGCGATGCTCCAGCTCAGGTGCGGGAACTTCAACGCCGCCTGCAAGTCGGACGATCAGTGCGCGTTCAACATCTGCAATACAGACACCGGACTCTGCTCTGGTCTGAAGGCTACGGGGTCGATGACTACGATGGTGGCGTCCAGTACACCTGCAGCCTAGATCATGGTCTCAGACTCGCCGACGAGGTGTTTTCTTCCTACCGGGCATGCGGGGGATAAGACATCATCGGGCCCCTGGGTGGGTCTGTGATAAGAGAGATGGGCTGTTTCCTTTGAATACCGGTTTTGGGAATGGAAAATGTAAGACATGGGAATGGCATAGCACCGGGCATATTGGGTGTATTGGGTATATTTTAGGGGCACATTGGGGGGCACACTTGGGGGCATCATTCGGGTCACTCTCAGACTGACTCTACTGTATCAATAGCTGCTCACGGACGGGATCAATAGTCCCTACGTTACATTACCGAATTGTCTGCACCCCTTCGCTACCAAGAGAGTTAGCACCTGCATTGATCAGCTTTAAGCTTAGAAGAAGGGCACCCATCATTCTCATTGTGATCATCACATCCCACCCAGTGGGTGGTCAGAAAACTCGTACTGATCCCAAAGAGATATCCAGGTCAGCCAAGCCCCACGTGCCGAGCCTTCCAGGTCAGCAGGAGGCGCATGCCGCGCTTGTTTCATTGGATTCATCAGCATCATCACTCTCTCTGTCTCTCTCTCTCTCCACCCCTCCACCCCTCCTCCTTGCATCCGCATCAGTCGATTCTCCTCACATTCCCACACCCGCACACCCTCATCTCGCAATCCCCTCACGCTTCCCATCCAGCCACGCTGATCCAGTCGACGCCGCGCAGGTCCTGCTGTGGGGAAAGCGCAGGCCGGCTGCCGGAGTCTCCCATTGGGCGCACCGCAAGGGTAGCCGTGCAGGAGAGTCACACCTGGAATGAGGCTGACGCCCAACGCAGTCACCAGACACCAGGCTCCCACGCTTCCGTGATGTTCTCCTCACGCCGACCAGCTCCCGTCCACGTTGCGAGTTGGAATCTGTAGTCAGATCGCGTCGTGTCGTCGGCCAAAGCACACGCCGTGGGAAAGCAAGTGCGAAGGGGTGCGCGGTGTCCTTGGTTGCAAGCCCGGAATGTGGCCTTGCGGTGCAGCTTTTACGACTGCTCCCAGGGGGGTGTCTCACACATGTGATTCACACCCGACCATTCGCACTCGCCGAACGAGGCGCATGAGCGCCTTTGCCAATGGCGTGCGCTGCTCTGACTGCAGCCTCTTGACAAGGCTTCTGCGTGACTGGTGGTGGTGGCAGCAGCAGCTATATATCACCCGTGCATCCGCCATTCTTGTGCATTCCTGCTTTTCTTATCATTCAGTCAGTCTCACATTTCTTCCAGTCGACGGCTCATAGACTCGCTTTCTTTACCTCTCTCTCTCTCTCTTTCTCGTTCTTCTCTCTCCGAGTTTGCACGCGCACGTAAGAGGAGAAAGACCTACATAGGCCGGCCGCGAGCCGGGCATCCCAGGGGTTTCTCGGGAACACGCATACATATACAAGAACACCACCCCGCAGCAACACACTACACGCTCGTTCACCATGCCTTTCAACGAGCTCCAACGTCGGGACTCCTGGCCACCCACCGTGGTTCGCCTCGATCAAGACACCAGCTCCGACGATGTCGAAATGAGCTCAGATGCCATCGACGACAACCCCTTCTCCTTCTTCCTCACCTCCCCAGATAACGGTGATGGAGACATTGACGACTTCTTCTCGGACGAAGACTTCGACATGGACGCTGGAATCGAGACACCCGACTCCTCTCGCTCGCCCGTACGCGAGGTCTCCCCATCTTCACTCCAACGCGCCGCCGCCCACTCCCCCTCGATCCGAGAGGACGAGGATGACGACGAGGGCGACGACGAGGACTACGACTTTGGCCTCGCAATGCCACTGTCGCTCAAGGATTTCAGCAGCAAACACACGTCCGTCCGCAAGAAGCGCCAGGAGCAACAGATGCAAGACGGCCTGGGTCTGTCCGGACTGGGACTCGGCATCTCAGTGCCTGAGTTCGGCCAGGCACGGCTGGCGGCACGGGGCCGGGCGAAGATCAGGCTGGTGCCCAGTCGGGGCGTGAGAGGACGCGGCCAGACGCGCAGTCTGAGCGTGCGCAGGAAGCAGAGCTGGCGGGAGCCCAGCCCGGAGATCTTCACCATCGACGAGGAGCGCGAGGGCGAGGACATCGAGCAGCTGATGTCGGTCAGCGCGCCGGCGACGGCTCAGATTGGCATGGAAGCGGAGAAGAGCAGCCCGATTCCAATCCCAAAGGTGAAGAAGAGGGTTCACTGGGCATTTTAAGATCCTTGGAGTTGAGGGTTGAGACCTAAACCTACATTGAGAGTCAAATCGTGGATTTCCTAGTTTTCTGCATTGCATTGCTGGAGTATGGGATGGGATAGGATGGGATGGCGGCACGAGATTGATCGGGATTGGCTGGGATTTCATTATGGTTATGGATATGCATGGATGGATGGATGGATGGGTTTCTTTGCTCTTATCTGTTTTTCGAGGATCTTCTGTTACGAGATCTCTCTTCTCACTGTTCTGTCTTGGGTTGCATGCATGGATGACATGGATAAGTATGGTATTATGGTATCATGGTTATGGCTACGAAGGGATGGAGGATACGACCTGGTCTGGCCGTGACAGACTGGTACTGGTACTAGGATTTGTGCACGGCTAGGTTTTGATATGGATTTTACTTCATTTTCTCTTATTTTATTTTGCATAGGGATAGAAGGGTGGGGTTTTGGGATTTGCATCTGCATTATTTGCTTGGTTGCTTGGTTGCTTGGTTTCTCTCTCTCTCTTCATGGCATGCATTACACACAAGATTGGAATCGTCACACGACACAATACAACACGACACACATCTTATATGAGATGAGATGAGATAGTGGGGGTATATTTGCATCTCTCGGAGCATTCACTTATTCCATATACAAATACAAATACAAACATAAGATATACGGACAAACTGCATTCTCATTACCTGCTGTGCTTCTGATTTCCTTTACCTACTTACTGTATCTCAGACAGTAATTTCTTTTTGTTTCCTTCTCATCAAGTACATAAGTACTCGAAGACCACAAGTAGCAGCGAGTGACGCTCCGCTGGCCCTCCGGGGGCCACTGCCGTGGAGGCTGGCAAGAGGCCTACCATACACCACCAAGGCTGTTCTGTTCTTGTGACTCGGTGCCTTTACATCGACTTACGTGCATGTCTCTCATCGTGCGAGACGCCCGTCTTGGCAGCAGCTAGCTTGCGATCTATTGCCCTCACGAACCTACAGAGTTCGTGTGGTTCGAGCGGCTCGGAAGTTTCCATCTCCAGCCATGTACGCCATTCCTGGCACTAGAGGCGAGACGATACGCAATATGGAGTCACCACACATCGAGCGCAGCGAGGCCGGGGGTTTGGGGGCTTGCCCCCATGAATGAATAAGACACTGGAGAGTAAAGACGACTTCAACAGGGTAGAAAGAAGGAATATAGAACATGCACATGTACAGAGTAGAAGGAGGGTTAAAGTGGTGGAAGTGGTGGCAGAAGACCCGCAAATATATGGATGAGGCTTTTGCGGGGGAGGGGCTTGCGTGTGGCGCTTTTTGGACCGGACTAGCCCTCGAGGGCTTTTCTGCAGCGACTCGCTGGGTGTTTGATTTGATTGACCGAGTGACTGGTCGATGACATGCATCAACATAGTTTGACTACAGGATACGCTGCTGCAGAACATTGTTGGTTGGAGTGCGCCGGGCGAGGGAGCGAGGGAGGAGCCGTGCTCGTTCGTGTCACTGTGACATAAGGTACCTAAGGTAAGGTAAGGTACCTCTCCTCTACCTCCGCCTGGACTGGCAGTGTTGGTCCGCGTTCTGGCACCATGTCGATGTGTCAGCGCTTTCTCCGCTCTGGGAGCAGGAATACGAACAGCAGCTCAATTGGAATTGCGGGCCGTAGAAGGAGAGAGTCGAGTTAAGACGGCCATGGAGATGCTTAATCATGCTCGCCATTGCGTTATGCGTTGTTAGTCATGGATGGATCCGTAGTCGAGATGAAAAAAAAAACTCGTCTTCGTTGATGAATGGGTGGATGTTTAAAAGTATCGATGTCGCAAGTTGTGTCGCCATTCTTGCGTGCTCCCTCGCCCAAGCACGCAAAGTTGGTGCCTGGATCCTAGACCCTGCTGGTGTCCACTATCGCAGCCGATCCTGACGCCACCAACTGATTTTCGCAGGACCCCGACTCCCGACTCTCGATTCTTGACTCCCCAGTCAGTCCGAGCTCGTCGTCGTCGGTGTGCAAGAAAAACATCAGCGTGATATCGACCGACCGACCACCCAGTACCAACACCGCAGCGATACTCAACACTCGACACTCGACACTCGACACAAACTGCAATTCTCTGCATCGTCGGCGTGCTGGAAAAAAGTGAGACACCATTGCCCTTCCCATCGCCGCTGCTGGTGCGCCGCTGGTCTCAGATTGCACACGCCCACCCGGAGATTCTGACGGCGCGAGCACGCAATCCCATCGCGCACAAGACGCAAGACGCAGCGCAGCGCACGCCCTGGACAGTGAGAAGGGATTTGCACACGTTCTTCCCCCGCCGGTGCTGGTGCGTGCTGGATGGTGTGATCTGACAAACCTTCCTCTGCTTCCTTAGGTTTCCTAGGTTTCCTAGGTTTCCTACCCCAGAGAGAGACAGACCAGCGTACATGTGCTTGCGGACTTGCACCTGCTAGGGTGGCTTGGGCATATCGACAGGTCCCCTTTGCTCTTCCTCCTCCTCCTCCTCCTCCTCCTCCTCTTCTTCCACCCGACTGGACCAACCAAATGGCGTCAGCAAGCTCGTCAGCCAGCTCGCCAGCAGGGACCGAAGACGACATCCCCATCCATGTGCACAACTCACACCCCGACCTCAGGCCCAGCATAGAAGTAGCGAGCGCTGACCGCCGTCTCATGAACATTACCATGCCTCCTGCCATCTTGGAGCACGAGCATGCGTCGCTGGAGAATGGCCAGCACCACTGCGACAAGAACCACGATCCCTTTAATGCGAAGATAACCATCATGTCGACCAGCAAGCAGGCCGGGAAGACGGTGGCGCCCTTTCTGGCAAAGCATATCCCGGGGAGTTACGCACCAATGGGCGCAAAGATGGCAGATTCTCAGCGGGATCCAAATACCAAGTACTGTTATCGCCATCGCCCGGATTCCAAGTGTAGGAGGATGGCAGATGAGCCAACGATGGAGAACCTGCAGCGGGTATGTAGCTCCAGCTTGATCGCGTGAGTGGTACTAATTGACATAGGGTCTCGAGGTCTTGTCACAGTCTGATCAGCAGGGCATATCCCATGTGTGGTCGCTGTTTTCTGCGGCTCCCGCCAAACATAGGCAATTGATGCTGCAGGGCATCTTGACCCAATGTTGCTTTCCCCAATTATCCTACCTGGCAACCACGGTCCGAGACCTGATCCGAATCGATTTCATCTCGGCCCTGCCGGTAGAGGTATCATATAAGATCTTATGTTATCTGGATACCACCTCGCTGTGCAAAGCAGCGCAGGTTAGTCAGCGGTGGAGGATATTGGCCGATGACGATGTGGTATGGCACAGGATGTGTGAGCAACATATCGAGCGCAAGTGCACTAAGTGTGGTTGGGGACTGCCATTGCTGGAGCGAAAGAGGTTGCGAGATTGGAAACGCCAGCAGCAATTGAGAGCAACCGGCAGAGGACTGAATGAATGGTCTCCCAACCTGACGCCAATTCCGGACGACCGAAACAACGAGATGGTCTTGTCGACCTGTTTGAAGGGCCCAAATAAGAGAGAGGCAGATTCGATGAGTCGTGCCGATCAATTGATGATCAAATCTCCTGACGCGAGTAAACGACTGCGCGTGGATGAATCATACTTCACTCGACCCAAATTCAGGCCGTGGAAGGATGTATACAAAGATCGATTCAAGGTGGGGACGAATTGGAAATATGGTCGCTGCACGACGAAAATTCTCCGAGGCCATACGAATGGCGTTATGTGTCTGCAGTTTGATGATAATATCCTCGCTACTGGGTCATATGACAGCACGATCAAGATCTGGAACATCGACTCTGGGGAATGCATCCAAACGCTTCGCGGTCACACTTCAGGTATCCGGGCCATCCAATTCGATGACAACAAGTTGATCAGTGGAAGTCTAGATCAGACTTTGAAGGTATGGAATTGGAGGACTGGCGAGTGTATGTCGACGTATCGAGGGCATACCGCAGGTGTCATTGGTCTCAACTTTGAAGGCAACATTCTTGCATCTGGGTCGGTGGACCATACGGTCAAGATCTGGAACTTCCACGACAAATCGACTTTCTGTTTGAAAGGACACACAGATTGGGTCAACGCAGTGAAGGTCGACTCGGCATCTCGAACTGTCTTTTCTGCTTCGGATGACTGCACAGTTCGACTCTGGGATCTCGATCGGAAGGAAACCATCCGTATCTTCGAAGGTCATGTCGGCCAAGTCCAACAAGTCGCCCTCCTTCCCGCCGAATACGAACCCGAGGATATCGACGAAGCAGAAGATCACTCTAACAGCAGCCGAGCCAGCTCCGTTGCCCTCAGCAGCTCATCCACCGTTCCACCCTCGTCCCTCCCTTACGGTGACGACTGGGCACCCTCGCGGCCCCATCCACCGCGTTACATGATTACCGGGTCGCTCGACAATAACGTTCGGCTCTGGGATGTCATGACAGGGAAATGTCTGAAGACTTTCTTCGGGCACGTCGAGGGTATATGGGCCCTTGCAGGCGATACCTTGAGAGTTGTGAGTGGAGGTGAGGATCGCATGGTCAAAGTGTGGGACGCACGTACAGGCAAGTGCGAGAGAACCTTCACTGGACACGCAGCACCTGTTACTTGTATCGGATTGAGTGATAGTAGGATGATTACTGGAAGTGAGGACTGTGAAGTGAGAGTCTACAGTTTCAAAAGTGAGGAAGGGAGGGTAGTTCAAAATGGGACGCCTGTGATCTAAGGCGATGGGATGACGATGGTTTGGATTGAGTTCTTTTCTCTTGCTTTTTCAAAGGATGCTATAGATACCTCTGCTTGCTTCATTGCTTGTTGCATTGCACTTCAGCGTGGGTATTGTTTCTTGCCATGGCTATGGCGACTGGGTTGTTTGGAAACGGATGGTAGCTTGCAAAAGCTCGGATGGGATGGGATGGCGAATGGCGTTTAAATGTTCTATCCCTAATATGGGATGGGTTAGAAGAGATTTTTGTGTCATTTTGGTATCAGAGTGGACTGAGTGCTTGAGGAGAGAGGTCGAGGAACTGAGAGATTGATATATGGAATGGAATGTGGTGGTCTATATGAATCAAAATTTACCGCAAATATTCTTGTGTTGTCGAATGATATGAAGTGAGGGGGGTGTACAAAGTGTGTGCTAAGCTCTAAGCGTCTAATGCAGGGAGTTGTCTTAGATCCTCCTTGAGCTCACTCGCGATCATAACGGAAGGTGCTATACCCGTCAGGGTTCGCATTCGGAGTGATTTGCTGACTACTACAACGAATGTTGGATTTACTAATAATATAATATATCTAGATCACTTTGCTGGTGTAGTAATAAGAAGATAATGTTCAGCTATCATCAACTGGAGAACAGTAATTCAGCCTCCATTCCGAGCGTTGATGTCTGACCCACTTCGAGCCAGCCAGATCTGGAATTTACAACAAATCCGAATACGATGTATAATGTGGGGATTGCAAAAAAGTTTGAATATCTAGTTAGTGGAATGGTGGATGGAGCATTTTTCTGAAAAGAAAAAAATTAAGGCACTTGCATCCCGTCTTTTCTTCGGTATATATGTATTTATATTTATATCTCGATCACAGACATGAAATCGAATATTAGTGCACTTCTTGCTAAATTAATGACTGTTTGCCTGAGGTACGTATTTAGACAGGTCACATTAAGCTATCAACCAGAGGAAGGGAGGGGGTAGTAAAGAAACTGGAAAATAAAAGGAGATGTCTTGCTCTCTCCGCTGTGCAAAAAGCAATTCTGACCTTGAACTCAACCCAACTAAACTCAACCCGTACCTCAACCCGTGTGTGTCTCTGATGTTTCGCTTTGACCATGTATGCACCATGTATGTATGCATCTGGCACGGCTCGTGGAAATTTCGGCTGCGTACGTACAGTATTCGGAAAAGCAACTCACTCATTCGTGCCGCATTCTCTCTCAGTGCCAGTGCCAGTGCCAAACCCGTTTAGCTGGTCTCTCGCTGTATGTGGCGGCGGCGGAATGTTAATCAGGATGGGTGGGTGGTGTTTTGTACGGAGAGGAATTGGTAAATGAATAGAGCGAGAACTTCCTCGGTTGGGGAAACTTGACCGTGGTTTGATTCCTAGGGTAGTTAGGGATATTTGTGTCGGTCGTGGTAATGTCAAAAGTTCTTTTGTGCTAGGTGGATGTACACCTGGCTGATATTTGGGTTGATGGACAGAGATTAACGAATTTCTTTGGCTACTATATGTGTGGGAATTCGAGGAATTTGGATTAATCAAAAATACAGCATTTCTCCTCGACCCACTTTGCAAGCTTGATGCATCTCTGATCAACAAGGCGGGAGAATAGATCGCTAGCCCATACAAGAACGGGTGTAACAGCAAGAATAGTCAAGAACCACACGAGCGTCACACCCCACGGCCCAACAGTGCCAGAGCCTGAATATCTCTCTACCCACTTCTGAATATGCCCCATTACCCTCGGTGCCGTGGACTGCAGGACCGTCCAGTGCAGCAGGTACATGGAGTAGCTGATCTTGCCCAAGTACTGGAATACCGACAGCTCGAGAAATCGCTGCATGTAGCGCATCTGCTGGCATGCAAAGACGATGAGGAGCGCAGAGAGCGCGAACCAGGGGTACTGGATCGCGTTGAAATTGTTGTGGTGGGGATAGTAGGTGTGTGCTGTTAGCCAGGAGAAGGACTCTGACTGGTCGGTGTATTTTTCGGGCCAGCCGCATATGTATACTGCGATGAGGACACCGAGGGGGCATAGAATGTGTAAGGTAGGACCTCCTATACGCTGCAACTTCCGGAGTCGAGTACGTCCCACTAGCCCTTCTTGCCGTTCCTTCACGTGGTCATGTTTCTCCAGAAGAAGGCCTTCTTCTTCGCTCAAGTGCAACCTGGATGGTGTGCTGTCGTCTTCAACGGACAGATCTTGACGTACTTGGTCTTGGATCAGGCCGAGTTCTGCTAGGAACGTGCCCATGAGAAACTCCGATGCGACCCATTGACCGAAACTCATAGTCCAGAGAATGATGCCGGCAAGGAGGGACATGCGAAGGGGAACAGTGCATCGGGCCAAGCCGATCAGGACGACAAACAGGACCATCGAGTTGCCCATCTCGAGTGGAATGGTCCACAGGTGAGGCTCGAGTTTGATCCAATGGCGGTCATTGGTATTCCAAAAGTCGACTAATAGGTAGATATCTTGGTACCAGAGCTTAAACTGCTGTGATAGCTCGGGCCTTGGATCGACTCGGATTCGGAACTGGACCAGGGTGCCGCTAATAGCTGTTGAGCAAACCACGGGCAGGAAGAGACGAATCGAACGACGGAAGATTGATGAGGATAGAGTACCTAGGAGAGCGGTGTGTTGCTTCGATCGGATTTGCTTGAGCGGTTTGAGAGACAGTGCCCAGCCTGAGATGATGAAGAAAATGTGGACCATGGGCCGACCGCTAATGAGTAGACGAAGGAAGGGAAGTTGCAAGATAGATGAAGAAGCTGGAGCACCCTCTTGAGTTTTCGGGAGGCCGTAGAGAGGCATGAGATCTTGCATGTACATGGCGGCGGCATGATAGCTGACGACCAAGAAGGCTGCGAGACCACGCAGCCCGTCGAGATAGGAGGTTGCGAAAAGTCTTTTTGGACGACTGAGAGATGGATAGAGGAGATTTTGGAGAAAGCTGGGTATCAGAGCAAAGAGAATTTGCTTGATGCGCGAGAGTGAGAGGGTGTGCACCCCTGGAGTAGTAATCATGCTTGGAATTGGACAAGATACAACTTCGCAGACCCGAAAAGAGCCAAATGGCGTCGGAAAGCAAGACAGGCAAACCTGATGTGTGCAGCTAAGCACAGCAAGAGGCTATTGACCTTGAGCTCGCAAATCCCAAGAAAACTATGGGACACGAATTCAAAATTTGACAGACAACATTTATAAGAGGAACACATGTCGAGAAAAGGAGGATTGGGGCTCAACTGTTTGAGGTAAGCTAATTGTGAGTTTCTAGACCGCCGCCACTTGAACCCCTAAACTTCGTATCGTGTATTATTGGCCGCGGATCTATCTACCACCTTCCCCCGCTCGGTCTGTTGCTCGTAACAAGAGCAAATTACACATCTCAGTCTGATTGGGCCTCAGCAGTTGGAATGTTTGACCGGACTTACAGAACAATCCAGATCCGGCACGCCATACATTAGACTGGATCAGTCCAAGCTTAATTAGGTTGCGATACTGGAGAAGCACGGAAGATCGAAAAGCAAAATGTCTTCAGCCCGAACGCTAATGGTCGGATTCAGCAATAGCATTGTCTCACTCAGCCTTATCATCGGCCTGGGCACGTTCACCGCGGCTCGTTTGCTTTGTTCTTTTCCTTTTCGGATAATAAACGGGGCTCTGCGACACTGTCGGATCGTAATGGGTTCCAGTCAGAATATTTTGTTTGGGTGGAGGCTCTGCGATCAAGTGGATTATTCACCACAGTGAGCAATTCCCAGTGTGTTGAATTACGCTGCCTTGAATAGATATTTCATATGGACGGTGAAAGGAAACGACCTCACTTGACAGGTGCAGCAAAGATATTGACAGTGAAAATGACTGATTATAGGTCTGAGGAGACGAGATAGTAGGGTTCTCTGTGCCGATCGAGTGGAACGTCGAGTATAGAATACACGATTGGATCAGATTCCGAGTAACGAATGAAACGGGATTAAAAAGCACTGTTCCTTGCAGTCTCACTACTCTCTCACATCGCGTGATACGGAGCTTTGTCTTGGCAATGGACATCCGATACTTCCTTGACTTGTAGCTCTCAGCCAAGTGTCTTTCGGGTGACAAGGTGCTTGACCTTCTGCCAAGCTGGATGATGCTAACACCAACTGTCAATACATCTACCTATTTTGCTCCCTGCATGGAGAAGTAGGATCTGATGTACTAGTATCAACATCTTCGAAGTAAACTAACTGATAGTAGAAGAGTCACTCACGGCGTCCAACACTGGATGGGTATGTGGGGTATGAAAAGTTCTTCTTCTGCGAACACATGTGGCATGGGAACATTCTGACCGAGAGGCTCATCGCACTAGCTCCCCTCAATCGATTCATGACTGAGGGCAGCCCCCTTCCGAGTCATGACGTAAAGGACGAAAAAACAAACTTTTGATGGTAGATATTGCAGATATATGCGCGAAGCCAGACCCTCCAGGTTGAGACGAAGACCAGAAGATCAAACCAAACCTTAATCCTGATCGCTTTGAAGCAAGAATCATCCCAACAGGCCATGCGCGATCAATTGCGCAACTTGTGTCAAGCCCGAGCCAATCGTCGCATGTATATGAGACGGTCAGGAGAGCCGCGGCTTCAGGAGGGCTTTGCGAGCAAATAAGCCTCCGGAGCGGCGCTAGAGCAAGGCTGAGCCACGGGGATCATCAACCGCAAGGTGCATCGCGAAATCCTACGCCTTGCCGCAGCACGTCGCCAACCACGGCCTTCTATTTTTGTCCACTTGTGGTTGGTTTCTCTCCAAGGAGCCAAGGACCAACTCGACATAGCTATGGGGGGACGATACATAAGAAGATGGCGTCCCAATTGAGTCGGAAAGCCATTGTGCTTTCACAACTGCAAACTCAAGACACCCCACCCTGAAGACATTACGGAGATCAGTCATCATGGACAGCTACGACGAGAAATCAGCCTACGAGCAAAGATGTCGTCAACGTCGAAGCAAGCACAACAAGAACCATTCCTATGACTCCAAGTCCTCGTTCTCTTCCTCTAGCTCTTCGCTCGACTTTGAGAAGTACGACGAAGATGCGCCACCTAAATACGTGCACTCCTTCTACAACACAATTGACGATAAACCGCTGCCTCCGCTACCGAACTCGCAGACGAGGAAAGTGCGCTTTGTGGTTAGGACGCCAGTGGTGAACAAGCCATTGCCGCCTTTGTGAGTACGGTTCAGCCCTGCGGTTTCTTGAACTTGACTAATTGAATCGCAGACCGCGAGAGGATCACAGCAGGGAAAGGTCGAGCAGTTGCGATGGGGAATATGCGTGGTGGTCGAAGAGATTTGAAATGACCGATTCGGAGTACGATAGTCTTGCGAGGGAGAAGGAAATGGCATCATGATTGGCTCAATGATTTGGCGTTTAGACGGGATGGTATACCATAGATGGAAAAGGCTGCATGAAAATGGTGTTTTGGGATCCTGTATAAGGACGGTTGAGGAGTTGGGCACATTCCCAGGTCAGGGTTAAGATCTTGACCATTTACTGGCATATATTGAGGTTGTAGAGGTCATTGCAAACATCACAATCCAATTGGTACTTTGGACAAATACCGTTTCATTCAGAAACCATTACGGTGAGACACTACATTTTATTACGAGTAGCCGGCTTCCAATTGTCAGTGCCAAGCGGCATATTTTTTTGATTCGAAATCTTTTCTCACCATCTTCCCTCGTCGCTTATCATTTGCAGCTATGTGCTTGCAAAGATGGATTTCGATTTGTTTCTTCACATCATCTTGTTCCGCACCTTCCAAACAAGTGTTGAAATTATGGTTTATAGAAACAAATGATAGGCGAACCTGACTGCAACTCCTTCTCACTCTCTGTCCATCTCAGCACCCTTACCCGCCTTGGATCATGAGCCGCGAGTAACTCGATCTCAAGTGATGGGTTTCTTGGCTGGTCCAAAACGCATACCTTTCAAAAGAAGCCTTGCAATACACACAAGAGAATGGAGATAGCAATTATCTGACTTTGCCCTTCCACCTGTCAAGATACTCTTCTGGGCTTACAGCCGTTTTCCCAAGCAACTCGTGACTATAGTGCTCGAGCAATCAAGATTGCTGCGATGGTTAGATTTATCGCAACCTGTCTTCTCTGCTATACGCAAAACCCCTCACACACTGGCGTCGGATGCTCGGATACTCTTGAGACCGTTCATTGTCATCCACCGTGCCATGCGTGCCATTATTTCCGTCACAACTTGCGGAAATATCGGCCAATGGCAAAGTCACCTGACTCTGCAATTCTCTCCAAAACCTTCCAGAACTGACGAGTGAATACACCGGACTCATGGGTTAGAAGATAGCGTCAATTCCTTGAGAATTCCATCGGTTTCTATTCGCTCAGCAAAGCTCCCCTTGAGTAAAACCCCTCAGGCAATACTAGTCGCGGGGCTCCGCCTACCCCAGAATCCCTTAGCCGCAGATCCATTTGTCCAGAGCAGCACCAAGCAGCATCCGCCATGCCGGATCCGTCTCGGCCCTGAATCGTCGTAACGCAAACGCCTCTGGCGTCAAAGGCTCGGATTTTACTCATGTCCGTGGGTGCGAAGCCCCGCATCGATGCCTTGTGTGCAAATTTAAAAGATGTTGAATTCTGCAGGCCTTGAGTTGTTTACTCATCTTCGTTCGATACAGAGCGGGTTACACAACGACTACATTTGATATTATTTGAAATCCAATTTCGCTATCGATTCCAGTCAAGCAAGAGCTTTCAAGGTCAGCAGAATGGGTGGCTGCGTTTCACACATGAAAAAGGAGATGGTGCCTCTCCCTCCGAGCAGAACTCGCGTACAAGGCAAGTCTATTTCAACCCTGGTGTCTTCATATCCGTTTTCACTCGTAAATCGCTACATCGTCCCTTCCATGTAGGCCCTTCCCGGACACGTTCGTCAGCTGACTTGATAATTACAGGATTGAGTCCGGAAAGCCCGCAGCAATACATGCACCAAAGCCAACGTAGCCCACAAGCCATGAGGAAAGTGTCTACGACAAACCATGGCACTTATAACGATGCGAATGGCCAACCTCTAAGGAGATTCGAGACACCAAGTGGTGTTCCAGGACTCACTTTTGATCAGGCGGGACGTCCTGTGTAGGTCTCCCTTCTTTACCCATTGTGAATTATGTCGAGAGTAGGTGCTGAGTGTGATTTACAGGTGGAGAGAAGAGAATGCTTCAAAAGCCGATGTCGAGCATCACGAGAACAGATGGTGATGAAACCGAACGAAATATGATAACGGGACATGGCCATGACACAAAATGACAACAGAAATGGAAATATCAGGATGCACACAGGAAGACCCCGGCCTAATGTGACTGGCCGTTTCCAACCATTGCAACGAAGCCATTGGCCAATGGAAAGTGCCAGAGTAGATTTTTTTTTTTGACGTATGCATTCTGGAGCGGGATTGAAAGCGTAGAATTTGGTTAGATTTTAGCGAACGATTGTACGAGATGTTTCTTTATCAGCAGCTCACTCATTGAGAGGTTGAAATGTAAATGAGCGTCCTCACAACACTTTTCTGGCTTTGATTCTTGGGTGCGGAATGATGCCGAGATGGCATGTTGTCAGATGGTATGTCCGAAATCGGACTAGTGTCATTTCGCACCACTTCAACATCTTCTCCTGTCTTTGTTAACTTTGCACACGCTGTTTTTGCTGTATCGACGCTTGAACAAAAATGAAAAATAAGTTTCGAATATTTTCAGTCAGCTGCCGGTCATTTCAATAAATGCGAGAGAATCACAGTTCGCACTCTCGTCCAATAGTTTGTCAGGATCAGGCTTACCTCGGCGAGGCAATCCGCCGTCAGCATTGAGTATTTTGAGCTCCCCCCGTCACTGTCATTGGAGCAAAGTATTAATGGCAAAATTTGCACAGCAGGCATGCCAAGGGCTACCCTAGCAAACCCGTGTTTATTTTCCGCGTGCCGGAAATCCTTGGATTGAGGCTGTCCGACATCCCCGTAACTTTATCACCTTACAAAGGATCACTAAGATTTTAAGATTCAGCCTCGGTCTTCCGCTAAAGCCAATGAGCTTATTTGTACTACTCGAGGTTGAGGTCAGCATTGTGCTTCGACGTGTATACTGGTACACTGAGGAAGTAAGCAATGCAAGCGCCTCACCGTTGTCGGCTGCTGTCAGACCAGTCCGACATGTCTTATGCTAGATTCTTATTGTCCCTTCAGGGATTCTCAGTTCAAATTTCTTTCCTCTCCACTGCGTCTCGCACATGGCATCCTCTTGAAATCGAGCAGGATCGCGAACAGCACACAGTTCCCAGGTGTGAAATGTGATTGAAGTTGTATTTTTCTCCTAGGCACGCAGGGCAGCGATCAACGCAGGCCAGTAACTTTACATTCTGGGTGATTGAGTTGGGGTTCTTCTCTTAATCTGCGAGGTATCAGAAATCTCCTACACGTGTATCTTGCGAAGAGAATGCTACTTATTTCAAACTACCGACCTAGCCCAAGATCGCACACACGATTTGAGGATTTCCTGATTAATCATAAAATTACTGTCACCTTCGATCGTATTGATTGAACCCCGCGCCTTAACAAGTGAGTATGTCCTCATCTGACTGCAGAGGCCCATATTTCTTTTCTCGGATGCCAAGCAGGCACGTGGCTACGGATTTCCCAGCGGAATCCATACAAACGAAGGATGCCGTTGCGTGCTGGCTAGCTTTCTATACCTAGCTTTCGACTTTGGGGTTTAATTTCTCCTCTTGCGGAAGTGGTCCAGTTGCATCAGTAGCAGATCAAGCGTTGCTTACCAGGTCCAGGTTGAGGGCCTATGAGGGGTACGAATAAGCTTAAGCTTAGCAATCATCTACATCAGGGCCATAAGATGTCCTTTTATGAATCATCCAATGTGCTGGCAACTCGGACCGTCCGATATATGCGCCTTTACGGCGGTTGCGCGGAAGTATCCTTGGCCATTCCCTCATCACTAGGATCTGGGACATGTCAGCCACGAGATGAAGCTTAGACGAGCTTGCATGAGTAAGGAAGCCGAGATACGTATCCCCCCTACACCTCAACTAGATGTCTTCCAGTACTGTTATATAAAAAAGATCAAACTGCTCTATTTCTCTCACTTCAAATCCGCACCAGTGGCTCCTCATCTTTTTCTGCCAGATATCTTGTTCAACCATGAAATTCGTAACTTTAGCTACTCTCCTATGGGGTAGTCTCGTTTCCGGTCAGAGGAACTACTCTGCTCTTCCAACATCTTTTCTAGAGACATCCTTCCCAAACACACCTCTTCCCCAAGGATTTCCGTGGGGCTCAAAGACTGCCAAGAATTGCAACCCGTACAGCGACTATCCAGACACTGGCGTGATCCGCAAATATGACTTCACAGTTAAGAAAGGCCGAGGAGCACCGGATGGATACCAGCAGGATCTTTTCCTTGTCAACGGCCAATATCCGGGTCCGTTGATCGAAGCAAATTGGGGCGACACTATTCAAGTCACAGTGCACAACGAACTAGTCAATGAGGGAACCTCAATGCACTGGCACGGGCTCCTTCAGAAAGAGTCCCAGTGGATGGACGGAGTCCCAGGTGTATCTCAATGCCCAATTGCGCCTGGGAAATCTTTCACATACTCCTTCATTGCGGATCTTTATGGGACAAGTGAGTTTTCCCAGCTTTGACCACCCTCAGTATTCCATAGAAGAACCCGCTATGTTGTTTTTGGCAACCAAGAAGTAAAGCTGATTCCAAACCCAGGTTGGTACCACTCACATTATTCAGCGCAATACTCCCAAGGTCTTGTTGGCCCAATGATTATCCATGGCCCAGAAACTGTGCCATATGATATTGGTAAGCCCGATTAATCTGCGTCAGCCACCCTGGAACTAACTCCAAACCAGATATTGGACCCATTATATTGAGCGACTGGTATCACCGAGACTACTTTTCAATCGTGAAACAGTTCATAAGCAATGTCGATGACATAAATGCTCTGGTAGGAGAACTTTGAGTCTCATGATTGCAAGTATTCGCTGATTTTAGCAGCTGGTTCTATCAGACAACAACCTCATCCAAGGCAGAAATAACTTCAACTGCACGACCAAAAAACCAGGAGACAGTACTCCATGTGTCAGCAATGCTGGAATTTCAAATTTCCAATTTACTCCCGGCAAGACCCATAGGCTTCGTTTGATCAATACCGGGGCAGAGGGCCTCCAAAAATTCTCTCTAGATGGGCATAATATGACTGTCATTGCCAATGACTTTGTCCCTATCGTGCCATACGATACTCAAGTCGTTACGTTGGGTGTTGGTCAACGGACAGATGTTCTCATTAAAGCACCTAAGAATCCCAAAGCATCTTACATGATGCGCTCATCTCTCAGCTGCTCAATAACTGCGCAGCCTGACGCCACCGCCATAGTGTCATACGGTCATTACGATGCGTCAATGGGACTACCAACCACAACCCCCTGGCCGGCTTGGACATACTCTGTCGCCAACACGTGCAAAGGCGTAAGTCTCTCCGCCCTTTCTGTAGCAATGTATATTAACACATACGCAGGACGATATCGCGCTTACTGTTCCTCTATTCCCAATCAAGCCTGACCCTAAACCTGCAGTGACCCAAGAACTCGACATCAACATCGGCCGCAACGCCTCTGGCTTCTGGCAGTGGACCATCAACAATTCCTCCTTCCGCGCTAACTATAACAACCCCATTTTGCTGCTCTCCAACCTTGGTAACAATTCATATCCTGCTTCTCCGCAATGGAACGTCTACAACTTCCACGATGCAAAATCCGTCCGCTTCATCATCAAAAACCCAACACCTGCCTCCCATCCCATGCATTTACATGGACACAACATGTTCATTCTCGCTTCCGGCACCGGGGATTGGGACGGAAAAGTGATCAATCCAGAAAATCCTCAGAGGAGAGACGTGCAGATGCTCGAGGCTTTTGGGTACATAGTGGTACAAATGACAAGCGATAACCCAGGAGCGTGGCCGCTGCATTGCCACATTGCTTGGCACGTTAGCGGAGGGTTGTATGTTACGGTACTCGAGCGGCCGGATGATATTAAGAAGTTGAGGGTGCCGAGTATCATGGCCCAGACATGTCGGGATTGGGCGGCTTTCACGAATAAGACGGTTGTGGATCAAATAGATTCTGGGTTGTAAAGTTTCTTAATGCTAGATGGGAGGAGTTTTATTTGATTAATAGTGATAAAGCGGCGGAGGTAGACTTTCATATTGGGCATAACTTTGTGTTAGGATAAATGACTAGAATCTCAGGTGTCCTAAATAGACAAGGGTCATTAGGTTATTAATGATAAGATCATCATTCATCATTAGATATAAAGAGGGAAATAGATTCGATGAATGATATTTTATTCACTATACCAACCCAGTTCGACTTCTTGAAGTGAGTTGCCAAGACTTCCATCATCCGTTGATGTTGCATTCAGTTGGCATACGAAACACTCTGCGACACTGCTTCGCCGACCTCTTGCTTACAAAGTGGTGATTGATTGTTAGAATATCAAAGGCCAACACACTGAATAACCTTCCCTCCCAGATCCTATATCAATTTCCGCTCCTCGCACTTGAAAGCAACATTCTCCGAAATCCAGTACCACTTCAAGCCAAACCAAATCATCAAAATTCTCCGATTTCTTCACCCGGCCTATGTCTCTTACACACGCCCCAGTCACTCAAGATGAATTAACACGTGCGACGCCCCTTGATATACGAGGAAGGAGTCCTCCACACCCCTCCAGCGAGGTGCATGTACAAGATGGGATATATCCGTAGCATGCACCATCTTGAACCCCACGACTAGAGGCCTTAGGGCCTTGTACAATAGATGTCTGCGAGAAACGCCGGTCTCGCATACCCGTCGTACATGCCAACAGGGGCCTCGTATTGTCTCTCGTAGTCCCCAATCCGGTGTCCGGAACGCGTGGTCCTGGCTCGTCAGGGGTTTTCGGCAAGCGGCGCTCGCTTGTCCCATGCTGTAACGGGTGGCTTGATCTGAGGAACGCCTCTTTTCAGGGCACATCTGGATCCTTGATCTTGTGTTCCATCCATGCATGAGACGAATGAGTGCGGCACGGTGATTCGAGGGAGGTAAGCATTGGTTCTCGTTGGGTTGGCCCAGTAGTTGTATTTTCATGTGATGCAGAACCGGAAGCCGGGCCCGCCGGTGCACCCTTTTGGTTCAATGGCTGAACTGGTCTAGATTTTAGGAATCCTAGGGCAGTAGGTGCTCGCGTGCTCAGCATCAAGGAGGTAGATGATGGAATATAGGTTGATTTAGCGGCGCGAGAATTCTCGCGCTGCGATTCTTTGATTAAGTATGATTTCCAGCTCTCCGTCAAGGTCGAGAATTAACGAATATATACAACACATAGTGTTATCCACACCGGAAGAGAAAAAACTGGCTCTTAGTATAAGACTCCCCTTACCCTCGATGAAAGCGCAATCTGCACAGTCAAACCCTTCTACGCACCAAAACTCTTGTGCAAGGTTTCTCCTGCCCGCTGCAATTTACTTGAAGTGAAAGTTCTTCTTAAAAATCTCATCTCGCCTTTCCAATGGTCCCTCCAATATATTCTGGCGCTCCAACAGAAGTCTGCTGTTTCCGATCCTCAACACTCACGAGGCGTGAAGGAGAAGCAAGCCATTCCGCCGTGTTCCTGACATTGTTGACTGGCTCCGGTAATCTCATGTTTTGTGTCTTTGTGAGACTCACAGGTGGCTGACCCCTGACCCTCGATCTTGGAGATTGCTGCGGCATAGGCGTAGAGTCATCCTCGAAACTCTGATCCGTCCATACACTCGCTTTACTCTCTCTATTTTGAACCATTTGAGATCTGGAAGGAGGCGTCTCTCCTTTTGGTGCAATGACAGCAATTGTGGGGCGAACGGCTACGACGGCCACCTTGTTTGCTATAGAAGGTTGTTTTTTCAAGGCCATGATTCTAGGTTCAATGGGTATAGATTTAAGGATGTTTGTTGGAGGTGGTTTGGAAATATTCCGTTGTACTGAGTATGTGCTCTGAAGTGGTGATTTGAGCTGTCCGCCAAGAGGGACTGGAGTCGAGACATCGGGAAGATTGATAGGTCCAAATGGCGATACGCTTTGTTGGAGTGTCAAAAAGGACTTGATGGTTGGGGCTTTGGGTGGCTTAGCAGGATTCCACGGGATTGTTGTGGTTTTGACGACGGAGGTTCTCAGGTCTCCAACGGACCTTTGTACTGGTGATGGAATTGATACTGGAGAATTGTTGGGAGGACGCTCTCCGGTGTCATGAAGATTCGTCCTTGACCCGGCAAGTGTGACGGAGAGCTGATCCGAGTCCGGAAATTTGCGTTCGGTTGGATACTCCAGAGACCGCTGGTCGAATGAACGCCTTCTCACTAGTTTCTTATGTCGAATTACAAGGAAGTATATCAGGATTGTGATAAGGGTAGAGGCAATGATGCTTCCAACGATTGCAAGGGCAGCTTCAGTGGCAGTGATAGCCACCGTTTGAGAGACATTTGCCTGCTCACTTGCATGTGCTACCTGAGAAGTTGCAGCGGCCTATGACACGATGTTAGTGATGCCGATTTTGATAACGGCAAAGATTCCTTACTCCAATAGCCGAGATAGAGGCTTGAGCGCCCTGAGTGGCCCTCGCCGCTGCGGCGAGAAATGAGGATCCTGCGGCTGCTGCGGAACCTATAAACTCATCAGTATAACCCAAACGAGTGAGCCTTGTGGTCACGTACCTGTGGCGGCTGCTACGGCTGCTCGAAGGACTGACTATAAGCGCATGGTGATTAGAATGGCTCTTCTTATACTCACCATCAATGTTTTCATTAAACTCACTTCTGCAGTCGATGCACTAGCTTGTGCACTGGACATTGATCCATTTGCTCGAGAAATAGCCTGGCTTGCCGATGACTGTGCACTCGCGATGGCTGAACTCGCCGAAGACATGGCACTTGTCACACTTCGTGATGCCGCAGCGATTGACTGTGATGCTTGGTTGGAAAATTGTTGGATAGCTTGGCTCGCTGATTGCTGAGCTTGCTGTATTGACTGGCTGGCTTGTTGAGTGGCCTGTTGAATGGCTTGGCTGGCTGATTGTTGTGCTTGTTGTACAGACTGACTCGCTTGTTGTGTTGCTTGCTGTATCGCTTGAGATGCACTCTGGGAGGCTTGTGAGCAGTCGGTGGCTCCATTTTGAGGCTCAGGAGCCGCCACCCGAAGACGAAGTTCTGGAGGTGAAGTGATGAGTGCGCGTTGGTCTTGGACTGTGTTGATATGTGTGCTCAGTGTTGAAGAAGGCGCAGCCAACAAAGGAAAACTGATTGAGCTCGGATCTTCTTGTGGGGCCATCGTGCTGTGATACAAAGTAGATACTATGAGTCGATTCTCTTCCGGCGAGGATTCAATGTGCATGAGGGAAATTCCCAAATAAAGTTTGAATGTTAAATGCAATTATTGTAGAGTTTCGTAAAGATCGTAAATGTGCATCATGGCTTGCAGAGCAACAAAGGAATGAGAGGCTATTCGCGACGACCAAGAGGCATTCTGCAAGAGAATGGAGAACAAGAAGCGGAGAAAGAGGAAAGCTCGAGCTGATGACTAGAACTGTCTACCATTCCCAGAAGAACGCCACCACGGTGCTGAATACGCTCACCATCGTGGGGCTCTCCCATGGCATAATGACTTCAAGCCATCTGATGCACCACTAAGAGGCATGCTCGTCGATCAGACAAACCAACACGTCTGTTTAAGGACAAGACCCCGCGAAGAGATGAACGCTTTGGGTACGTCCACCGAGGTGTCTTGCACGTCGTCTGAATTAGTGCTGTTGGGAGTTTCATCAAGTTCGGGCCCTGTGAACCGAGTTCATGCACTGATTGGGTTTTGCGGGCCGTTGTCAATTGGTCGTCCAGGCAGCGTGGGGGAGTGTCTAGATCAGACGACAAGATCGGATGAAGATGTCCATTGGGCTCATGGCTGCAGTTGTGTGTCAGAGAGGAAGAGGCTTTTCGATGAAGATGAGATGAAGGACGCAGGGTGGATTTTGAGCTCCATGATACATTGGCATTTAGGTACTTCGTATGCAAGACCAGCCAAGACTGTTTTCTCCAGCTGCAAAAGCAAGATGAAAACAAGAAATATCGCACACTAAGTCTGTAAGTATAACATATATGCTATGCTATAGAGAATAACTTTTTTTCATTAGTATTAACAAATCAGGTCCTCGTACCTCAAAAACAGCCAGCTTCCATGAGGCCATTGTGCCCACGTTTCATTATCTGATCAAAGCGTGGTGTCTTGACCGGGATGATCAGCCTCAACCGCCAGACCTCAAACCACAAGGAGGTCCTTGTCGCTTGAAGAATGTATGATCGTCATAGGGGATTCCAATGTGGTGTGGACGAGGCCATCCATGTTGTGGGCTGAGTATGTATTGTTACTGAAGATCCGGCTGTTTATATACCAAGTATGCGCCCCAGAACTCCTTTTAAATGCCTGCAATACTCCATTCTCCTATGCCTCCAACCATGGTATTCAATACTGCTGTTCCCGTGAAATGGTAACATAAACCCTGATGATAGCAAACGGTCGCCTTCCCAGTTCCCGCACTCCCAGATAGCGTGCTTCTGCAAGCTTCATGGTTTCGTAAAACAAAATATCTGCAGCCTACCCATCTCACTAGAGCACGCTTAAGCTATCTGGATGGCTTTCGTGATCCCACTCGTCCTCTAGTGCTTTCAACTTGGCAAGGAATTCCGGCCACTTGGAACTCGCTGTGTTACTTTCAAACTCTATCGTAACGTTTGCGCATCTGCCATCATTCACTCTTCCACCCATCGCATCCGGTGTCTCCATGCCACACTTCCTCATGTCGAAGGCATCACCAAACGCTGATTCGAGCTGATTTGCAGCATGGGTGAGGTGATGCATTGATTTGAATGTCTGCGTCATGTATTAGTCAAAGTCAACAGACAACCATCAGGAAAGACATACAAATCTGCGGCCTGGCGCATCGGCTCGTGCTTCCTGGTCCTTCAGTACTGTGACGCGCAAATGCCACATTGGCTCTTCCTTGTGCCCATTTGTGCTTGGCTGCCAGAGGCAGTGCTTCTGCTGTATGTGAACTTTCTCTCCATTGCCGTTGAGATCGCAGGAGCAATCGCTCGAGCTCATGATGTTGGTATATCCTCTCATTGTAAGTGCGAACTGCCTGTCTAAACTCGGCGGTTGTGAGGTGTTGATCTCGAAGTGTATGGTCTTGGTGTTGCGGACGATATCGAAGTGCAAAACCAGATGTGGATTGAGGGATTGCTGAAGTGTATATTCTAATGGTCTTGATTGTCGTATGTATGGTTCAATGGTCTTCGCTGTTGTGCGGATGGAGAGCATAATCGCGTTCTAGGTCGTCTCCCTTATATACTGGCAGCCGGTGTAACGATGATCTCTGTCGCGCGGCCCCATGCTAATTCCTGATTGTTCTGCGCCTCTCGCAGCTGCTTGGGCCGAATGAGCAAGTAATTGTCAAACTGGTGGTGTTGTTTCTGCGTGCGGCCTGCGGACAACAGCTGATTTCCAGCCAAGCGTTCATCGGCGTCACCCCATTTTCTGCCACTTCTCGCGGCTGGCCCGCTCAGTCGGTCAGCCGCAAAGCGCCGGAGCGTGGCTCCTTTCCAAACCATCCATTGATCTCCCACACGTTCACCCAACACAGTCAGACCACTTCTGTTGTCTTTCTTTTCCACGCTTGCTGCTCCTGCTTTGCTTGCAAATACGGCAGCAAAACAACACCATCTCTCCTGACTGTTTACATTTGCCGAACCCGTGGCGTGATGGTTGGATTTAGTGTCAATTACTGCCACCCCTCGTGAAGGGACATCTGTAGAGCTCGACAGATCATGACCTGCTTTCTTCTCTCTTGTTTACCACAGAATATTCTCATTCTTCTCACCCTTCCATCACTTCTGCACATGTATAAATATCCGTTCTTGGCAGCAGCATTGCCCATGTTTTAGGCATCTTCCTACGAAGCATACGCATGTAGCCGGAGAAGACAAGTGCTATCCGTGGATTTGTTCTCAGTTCTTCATTACTTCTTTCCATTCGTCTAGGTAGATTTCGACTGTCCCTCACTACTCGCCGTTGGTCGTGGAATCTTCACTAGGCACCAAAGTCAATGAGGAAGGTCTCCGACAATAGGTCTGTTTGTGTGGCTCCCTCCATTATTTGCGCAATGTCTCTACACCAATTCTTCAAGGGATAGTTTATTCCTATAATGTACCAGCATTTAGCGGTTTACGCCCCACTAGCTCCGCCTCCATTCGCTTTGCGGCGAGGAATCCTTCTCTCGGCAGGATCAAAGCCAGACCCGGAAGGTGTGGCTGTAAGTGCAGGGCTTCAAAATTCTGAAATGACATAAAAGATTCTTACTAGCAACCTATCTGCTCTCGTAAATCCTTAAGAACAAATATTTCAGGTTTCATGCCTTCATACTCATTACGACAAATTTTTTGATACAAAATAGCGGCTCGTTCTGTTGGTGAGTGGCTCAAGCTGCTCTAAATTTGGACTACTTGGCGGGGCCAGCCACGCCCTGCAGTTGCGTGCGGCACAGTAGCAGTGGGCTCATAGGATATTCATTCGTCGAACTCCTTTCCAGATTCCTTTTGTTTTTTTTAAGTTTCCTTTTCAGATTCTTCAAAAAGTGTCTGTTCTTTCAGTCAGTTTTCATTTCCCCTCGCGCTTGAAATTGTGTGTCGTCTGCTATTGTGCCGCGTCAACTTCCATTGAAAACCCTTGCCTTTTGGAAAAGGTTGGAAGATTCTCCAAGTAGCAAGGTCAAATGGACGAGGATGTCCCTCCAGAAAGTCGTCCCTCGGCTGAGAGCATGTCGCAGACCCCTCTGCCTGATCACACCCGCAATACTTTGTATCCATCCGGTCCTGCCTTGGAAGCTGCGCGAGATAAAGAACCTTTAATTCAACGGAAACCTGTGCTCCCTCCTAGATCATCAAGGCAATCATTAGATAAAAGATCATACAACATAATAGAGATGGAACAGATGCAGAAACCAAAGACTGCGCCTACCGAAAAAGAGAATCTTGCCAGAGAATATCCCCTTCCCAAAGCTTTCCGCAAGACACATCTTTTCTACGGGTTCGACTTGGGATATTGGAGAATGCCGGCCCGACACGCCTCTATTTTTATACCATTAGCCTTATTGACCTTGATTCCGATATATCTTGTTAGTACGCATTATGAGATTACGACTGTCGTATTCGGACCTTTTGAATACGACTGCTACGGAACATCAAGCGGATGGTCTTTCGTTGGTATCAATATTCGATATGGAACGTTCACTTACGGGGGAGCAAAGGCGGTTGACCTGGCTTGGAATTGGGTTGTGGGAAGGGGTCTCCAGGGAGCTTTCACGTGGGTGGCCTACAGGGTTTTCAACGACGCTTTGTTGCGCACAGCAGAAATGATCCCGCTCTCATATGAGCTGTATGCTTCATTGTCCTTATATTCTACGAAACCGGACATTCTCTGGCAGTTGTTGAAAGGCCTGAGGAAAAGGGGAAATTGGCGAACCAAGGCAATTTTTATTTGGCTCCTGATATCGACGATCTACCTAGTGATTTTCCCCAGGTTTGTACCCATCCTAGACTTCGTAAAGGGTATTTTTCTAAAGCTTGGGCAACAGTTTATTGGATGCTTGCAGTGGTTACGAGGTATCATATACTACTCTTTTCAAGTGGCCAAACGGGACTCTGCAGAATGCAACCGATCTCAATTATTGTAAGTTTATGTCTTGCTCTTCTTGGAGAAAGGAGACTCTTGCCACTACGAATACTAATGTGGGAAAAAAGGGGATAGAAATGATACGATAATGAGTTCTGTTGCAGTATGCGGAACTTGGTCTGTCGCCTCAAATGGCACCTTTTTCAACTACACATATCAGCCTTTCGGCACACAGCCTTCGAATTCAAGTGCTAACAATATATCGGTTGAAAACTGTGTCACTAGTAACAGCGAAAACGTGCGACAGACAACCCAGAAAGTCTTCTACTGGACAGATCCCGTGGTGAACCAATCTTGGTGGGATAACTTCAAAACAGACCCTTGGGGAAGCCAGATGTCAGATAAGTATTCCTGGAAGGACTGGCATTTCTACCCAACGTTATCCACGAGCTTTAGATGTAGCACTGAGGGCTCTGTCTACCAGGTATGACTCTTTCCGTTTCCCCTACTCCAATCTATCGGATCCAAGTACTGATTTCAAACAGTGGGGCTTCTCGTTCGAATGGCTGTTCATAGTTGTAATTATCAACTCAGTCTGGCTCTTTGGTCTTTGGGTCCTGTGGCTCGATTGCGACACCAACAGCGAGCTCTGTAAGAAAGGACGTCGGCTTGGGCTGTGGCGAGCAGTCGCCGACATTTCCGAAGCGTTGCGAGAAGAGCTGGGTCCAGATATCTGTGCATATTCGGAGCAAGAACTCGCAGATGCTCTAAATAAAAGACCTCCTGTTAAGTACTATGTCAAGCAGGGTACTTCGGAGGAGCCTGGACATATTGGGCTGTCTTCGAGGGCTTCGGGAAGGTTCAAACTGAAGTGGAATCAAGAGTACGGACAGAGCAGAGATAGATCAATTGATTGAAAGGAGATGAGAATGCAAATTTTCGAATATCTTCGTTCACGGCATGGTGAACTCGACAAGTACGGTGCCACAAGATGCATCCTGAGCTGCACATTTATAATGGCTGTCTTGATTCTCTAGACACCCCTCCATTCCTCCGACATCACCAATGATTGAATTCACGAGGCAACTTCTTCACTTGGCTCTTGCACTGAAGAAGCTTAGAAGAGATCCAGAATAAGCCACTTGAGACAGCCTTATTCTTAGGTTGGTCGGGGACGACGGCGACGATATCGATAGCAGGCTGAGCGCCTCCGAGCACTTGTTGCATGAGTCGGATTCTGGTCAGCAGCTCGGCTGACATATGGGGTATGGAATCAGGACGTGTACACCTGAGGGTACTAGGGAGCTGAATATGAAGGAATGATAGGACACTGGTGATTGAACTCTGTCCAACGCCCGAAGCTCTTGAGGTGCTCTTATGACTCGTGAGGCAACGGATTGAAACTCACCGCCTCGAAAGCCGAAACAGCTGAAATAATGTGGCAAGATGTGGAATGTGGAGTATGAGAAGGTAACGCTATTCGGTGTTAGCTTTCATGTACAGCCGTCTCGGGAACAAGCTGAGTTGTGAATCTGAGACTCCTTGCTGAATGCTGTCTCAATACCACGTGATTGACTTGCTTGTGGAGAACCTCGTCACGTTTTTGACCATCACCATATTCAGCCCCAAGTGAACAACTTCAGTCTACTCCACGTCAACTCTCAATGGGCCCGTTCTGCCCCTAATCTCCTCGTGATCGCCAGCCACGGTAGTTCGGGCAAGTTTACTCGGCCGAGATGGCGTCCTTCAGGTTTGGATCAGGATTTCTACCCGGCCGGCACGCTGCTATCGTCTCCAAGTATAGTTTGCCGGAAGCTATTTCCATGACTCGGGGAAATGACAAATTCCACGAAACACGACGCTCGAAATGCGAAATGGGAAATATACTACAATGCGTAGAAATTGGCGGGACAGACATAGCGACCGACTGACTCTTGCGTGACTAGAGCAGCTGGCATTTGCACTGGGGATGCTCGGTCCGTGGATGGCAATGTTGATGGATCGGGTTTGCTATGCTATCGACTGACAAACCAGAGGCACGGCAGTTTGCAAATGAAGAAACAGGAATTGCCCTGGATATGTTATCAACGAGAGCGCCACTGCCGATGGAATAGAACACTGGTCCTTGCCGGCAGGATGCATGAAGGGCGTGCCTGAGAAAGGTCGATGCAGACCAAATTGCAAGATTCTGCAGCAAACGACGGACTGATATCAACGCTTCTCCGCACCACGACCGGCCATCTGCACTGCAGATGTGCTCGCCGGCATCCCAAGATAGCTCTCCAAGATGAACCCCGTCCGCAATAAGCTGCGCTACGGCATACAAAGCTTCTGCTATCTAAGCGTCTATCTAGCATCTGGGGGATGATCCCTCCTTCGAGACCCATCTGCGATAAGTGACAGCCCCCCAGCGGTGCGGTGCTGTATGTGCGATTGGCAGTTGTTGTGGGACCTCCAGCACTGCTTAGATATCGAAGGGCAGCGAACGGTCGTTGCGCCGTGACAAGCGCCGCCCCAGCCCGACGAGTCCGACGGATTCCGATATGCATTGCGACCTTGGATTCAGAACCCGCAGTCCCACCGAGCAGCCCACCCACATGGATGTGGCCATGTCGTGCTCCGAGCACCTCCACACGTCCACAAGTTGGACGTGGACCCTGGGTCCAGCAGCTCGCGAGGGCATCATCGCTCCGGACATAGCTCTCGTGCTCGAGATGTTTCGAGTGGCTTACCGCTCTACGCGTTGTGTGGTCAGACGGTCACCAGAACGAAGGCGGTAAGAATATGTGAATCATGAACATGGGTATTCTCTATCATTATGGATCATAAATCGTCTAACATGTGCTCATACCGAACCCCTTGCGGAAGATGCCCTCTTGCCCTGGGTACGACGACGTGCCCCATTCCTTCTTCCTCTCTTCAAACGGATCAAACTTCTCCTCGCGACACCTCGACATGAGTACCTGGCTGTTCCACGCCTGCCAATCGTATAACCCTGTCTCGGGCTTGAAGATGTCATCGTACGGTAGCTCTGCCATTGCACCCATGAATGTTTGGAAAGGCTGCGGTCCCCAAGATGGACTGGCGGGATATTCTGACTGCCGTCCCATCACAGGACTATTGTTTACAATCTCCGGGAGACCATCATGCATCACTGGCCACGAGTCCTCGTATAGGGTATCGAGTTCTGATAATTCTGCGCTGGGACTTTGTTCCGCAGAGAAGTCTGACTCGGAAATTGGAGGTGAGGGGAGCGTAGCGATATTCAACCAGGAATCCTGGCTCAACTCATCCGAAGTTTGAGGCTCTTCGTTGTCTAGGAACCCCTGGCACCAGTATCAACAACAATGGTGGAAGATGATGTTGATCCCGTCCTGGACATTGCAATTGGCGGTGTTGGGAGTGAAGGCAGTACTGATTGTCCGTGGCTCAATTCCGAGTCAATGTCGCTGGCTCTGGATCCCTTTCGCTCTGATCTGCTGATTTGCCTCCGTTTGGCACCTTCTTGTGTGTATGAAGGGCGTCTGGCGTTCACAATGTTTCCTTCTGCGTCTCTCCAAAGTCTCTTTCTGGTGGCCAATACTCCGAGGCCTTCACCTCCAGCTTCATCATCCTTCTCCTTGTGACGAGCCATGTGTCGGTCTGGTGATAATGTTAGCTACCGTTGTGAAACCAATTGTGGTCGCTAGAAGCTTACCAAGCAGGTCACGGCGGCGGAAATGGGCACTACATCTCATACAGGTGTTGTTTCCGTCCTTGTGGTTCAATGCATGGCGATGGAGATGTTCAGATCTTGAGAATGACTTTCCACATCCCGGGTGACTGCATCCGAACTTTTTCTTAATTCCGGCATCAGAGGCCTTGGAGCTCGAACTGGATGCCGACGAGATGGAAGAGGAGCGAGAGCTAGTTGGAGCCATGGTGAATATGTGTGAGGGCTTCCTGTGGGTGTGTTCGAGTTGAAGAGCCAGGAGGTTTGTGAGTTGCGAGTGTTGAGGAAGGTGAAGATGGGGGAAGGAGGGGTCCAAATAAATCTGGAGGGGCACAAGTATATCTATGAAATCCCATGCGGAACAATTTCCACGTTGTACGCACGGTAGCTTGTTGGAAGAGCTCCCATGCCAGCCACCGATGATCGGGCGTGCACATCCATGACCAGACCCATCACTGGCCGGGGCACCTGTCATGAGGCGTCAACGTTCTTAATTCTTGTCCGCTGGGGGCGCACACGGCGTTCGACTTGACTCCGTAGGTTGGGAGGAGCGCCGCTCCACACCCCGAACTGGTGCCAAACCCTAGTCTGAGAGAGCCGACGAGCGTAGCAGCAGCCCTTCGTTCGCCCTCTGGATTGGTACGCCAATTGACGGGCTGCCGCTTGCGCGATCTGAAGAACGTTCTGCACGTCTAATGTCCTTCCTAACATGGCAACTCTACGAGCCGGCCTCTGTCATGAATCCCGCCACGCTCATTGGAGTGCTGACCCTGCCGGCGAGGTGGGCAATGGACAGGACAGGACAAGGACAGGACAGGAGACGAGAGGAGACCAGAGGGACCCCCTCATTCTCATGCTCATCCTCATCGGCCTCATCCCTCATCCTGGAATCCCCACCATTCACGTAAGCTCCAACCTCCCAGGAGTCCCAAACCCAGGCAATCTACCCCTCCAACCCCACCAAACCGTCGCAGCGACAGCACGACAGGGTCGACCCACGGACCAGTGCTCGCCAAAGGCAAGCCCCCAAGCCGTCGACGCTCATTGGCACGCGCTGGTGTGCACGCTAGAACGCGGTGCCAGACAGCCGAAGAGTGCATACAGAAAGCTAAGGGAAACCCTTCAGGCGCTCGCCCATCGTCACTTTGGCCGAAGAAACGGCGAGCAGCACCATCGACGGCAAGCTCTTATCGCGGCAGCACGCTCCCTTGCCAGTTGCTGCCAGCTGGAGGCAGGTATTCGGGCACTGGTGATGCTTATCACGGACCCGTGAACACGATTCGAATCCGATGTTAGCCAGCCTGCATCAGCCTGCCAGATGCCTGAAGCCCATTTCAGTTGGTAGCACTTGCGACGACGAAGACGTGGAGCAAACCGACAGGGGCGTGAAATAGAGTATACTCGACACGCTGGATGCGCTATCGGTGCGCGGGCCCGACGGCGAATTGCGATGAGGAACGCTTCATTCAGCCAATGAGACGACTGCCACGGCCGAGCAGAGGATATCGATAACTGCATCTCGACATTTCTGATAGGAAAACCCCGGACCGGTATTGGATTCACGGCAGACGGGTTCAGCGACGACATCGTACGTTATTATTCCTGGGAAAGGCAAGGGTACGGGAAGGGGAAGGGCAAGGGCAAGGCAAAGGGTAAAGGGCAAGGTTAAGGGCAAGCAGAGTTGAGGGTTTGAAGATCACATCGGCTTCACTTGGCTTCCAAGGTCGACGCAGGTGAGAAAGTAGGCACCGCTCGCCACATCGAGAGGAACACACACTAACCCCCCTCCCTCTCTCCTCTTCCCCTCTGTGCCTCCCCAAACGTTCAACAGCAACATTGTGCCGAGACCGAGTCAGCCAAGATCTCACCTATCTAACCGAGACATGATTTGTTGACTGCCGTGCCAAATTGCCTTGCCAGTCGAGCGAGTGAGTGAGTGCGTGAGTGAGTCGGTCGGTCACCCAAGTCAAAAGCCACGATCCTCGAAGGGCGCGTCGACAACATTCAAGTGCGGAGAGACGATGAGTCGCCCGGTCGCTTGTTGGCTGCGTGACTGACTGGCTTGGACTAAACAGGCAAGTCAACCCGAGCCCAGCCAGCTTCGGCGTTTGACGTGCTTTGGAGAATTAAATGCGCGATAGGCCGATAAGAGGAAGGCCGATCCGTGAGACGACGTTACATTTCGACTGCTGCAATGGAAACTGCGCGGAACAAGTGTCGGAGCTGGGCTTCCGCTCATCGGCTATGTCGTGTCGTGTCGAAGCTTTGCTCTGCAGCGCATGGCTTGACTGCCGCCCGTCACGTGGGGGTGAGAGAGTTTCTTACCAAGCATGACTCAATCGGCGTCGAGCCCAGATTCCCAACAGTTCCAACGTGAGTGCTGATCGGAGCGACTGTTGTTGGTGGTGGTGGTGGTGTTGGTGACCCCTTTCAGAAGAATGAAGCCATTCGAATCGAAAGAATGGCGACGAAAGGCTATCCAGATCTGTGTGAGAAAGGGAAAGCACAACACTGGGGGAGTGAGCGGTTTATATTTCTCTCCGTCGTGGTCTCAGTCCAGTCCAGACCACCCGAAAATGGGGTGAGCGAGCTTCCGAGCCATACAAAGCGAATGATGCCATGACCACGAGCATTGGCAGGACCAACGTCAGCACGACGCAGCGCAGCACATCGCATCGCAGGACGAGGTGATTCCTGCCGTCGTCCCCAGCCTACCACAGAGCACAGTCTGGACACCAGAAGCCTATTGGCACCCACCGCGTCGGGACCCTTGGGATCCAGATGAGGTGCTCATCGGACCCGATGGGTTGGAATCGTCCTACTTTAAACCAACGTCCGTTGTGGGGTCAGGGGTTCCCCGCCGGAGTCAGGGCGCCGTTGACAGCGGCAGTGAGTGGGAGAGCTGGTCTGGGTGGTGTGTTACGAGCAAGTGCTCTGGCTGGACGCGGCAGAAGAGTGGTGCTTGCTTTTGTTCGATGGCGGTAGCGATTTAAGGGGTGAAGTGAAAAGTGGGATGAGGGAATACAGCCGAGTGGAAACGCATGTCTCAATCTCAGCCTGTGATCTCTGCAAGTGAAGGGATTGGAGCTCGAGGCCTCGGGCATTCGTAGGTGGGAGCAGGTGTCCTTGAATGGACGTTCCTTGCAGATGCTACTCTTGCGCCAGTGCAGCCTTAGATCGCAACATCGAATGACGATTGCAGTCTGACTCCCTTCTTCAAGAGCCTGCTCAGCCCTGCTCAGCCCATCTCTCCTCATCGCATCCCATTTTTGCCCTTTCCCTTCTCTTGAAGTCTTTTCAACTTGGGTTATACGTGCATTAACTCCTACCCTCTTTTATCAGCGAGCCGTAGCCACTCGATTGCCTAGCGACTTCTTATGCATCAAGATCCTCTTTTAATATTCCTTATTTGCGTTCATACATCAAATATGCATGTGTCGCAGCGCTCCATCCCAGCCCTGAACCTTACCAACCTGCTGCAGCGGGATGGTATGCAGAGCGAAATATTACATCAGACGTGAGACACGGCCGAGCAGGGGCGGTGAGTAAGATATAGGCACTGGAATTCTTGCAGCGAGAAGATGGGGGCCGAATATGTGATACTTCTCTTCAGAAGACCAGTAGGTTGATTTAGGACCAACAGTGATGTCACATATGGGAATTAGATATAGATCATGGACATCAAACGCTTGGTCAGAATCTAAGATGCTAAAATATATGTATCAAATCTCCTTGCATCTTAGCACTCACCTCAATCTTCCCCATTCCGTACCCTTCCGCCTCAGCATCTCAAATTACAACGCACGTACAAGATTATACCAAAATAATACTGTGCCAATATTTTCTCCATTTCTCACCTTCAGTGAATCAATCTAGACGCCGTGTACTCAGAAAAGTTCACAATATATAAAAGAGAAATAAGGGAAAAAGAAGAGAAAAAGGATGTAAAGATAGCCAAATCTCGTGTCGAATTTGCTCCTACTTCATGTCAACAAACCTTGGGAGAACAATTGGACAAAATTAGACTAAAAGGTTACACTTTGGAGATGCAAATTGGGCGACTTACAGCAGCCTACTATATCGGTACCCTACCCTACCAGGAATAACAAAAACACGTAGAGGTCTGATCTGCATCTCAAACTCAATCAGAGGAAAGTAAAGAAGAGCAAGGGAAGAGAGAGAAGTTGGGTGATATATATTCACTCTCTTTCTGCCAATATCTATTGTGGGTTACGAGGACGAGGATAAAGTACCAAGGATGAAGTATCAGTGATCAAGTGATGCATATTGAGTACAAAGCTTTGGCAATGCACAATAGCAAGAATTCAACACTCACCTTGAAACAAACACAAACTCGATTCACAGCGTGAGGTGACATAAGAGTAACAAGAGCAGGGACCGAGACGGCAGAGAGAGGTCAAATTTAGTAGTGTGACACAGCAGTCACGGACACCGAGACAGGTAGGTGCTAATCGTTTATTGTTCAAGCATCAAGCATAAACTAAATTACATACAGATGGGATATCGCCGAGAAAAAACAAACATTTCAGAGCCAAAGCAAACGTAGTTTGTTGCCACGACGCTAGCACACTTCGCAATCCCTTCTACCATCTCTTCACGGTTCACTCGTCCCCGAACCAAATCCAAGATAGACCCAGCAAATACAAAGGAAAAGGTATACACATCGGTCCTATTTCTCCCCACCCATTGCTCGCCAAATTTTGATACATTCACCAGATTATTTTTCGTCCGTCATTCGTGCCCTCGTGATCGTGATATGTTACAACTCACAACTCATCCTTTGCTTTGGCCGTCGCTGAACTGACCGCACTGCTAATACTGCTTGCGAAATCGTCAACACCTTCACTGGCCTGACTTATAACCGCACTTGCTCCTTCTCCTGCGTTGGCTGCGTACTCAGCGAGTTTGACACGAGCCGATTCTACCGCAGCTGTAAGGCGAGATTGGGCACTCTCCAAGGCACCCTTTTCGGGGCCGTAGATAGCTTCACTCGCTGCCGCATGGACTGAGGCGTATTTTTCGCCCGCGATAGATGAAGCAGCTGAAAAGTTCTCCGCCACAACAGAAGTGGCAGACGCGTAAGTATCGCCCGCGGCATTAGTCACACTTTCGTAAGTTCCAGTTGGGGTGCCGTAGAGAGCCTCGGAAAGAGCCTTTTGCGCGGACGAAGCTGCATCCGCAATTGAGCTTTGGGCAGCTTCCACATATCCTGTGCTTGAGCCGTAAACCTGCTCAGAGACGACGCTGGACATGGAACTGTATGCCGATGAAGCAGACGAAACGGCCTCTTCGTAAGATCCCTTCTGGGTACCGTAGAATTGGATGCTGGCTGCATCGACTGCGTCATTGACTCGCGATGCTGCGGAGTCGAGGATTGCTTCGAGAGTTGGCGGAGGTGTAAAGACCGAGCTGACGACTGAACTTGCCGAAGCATAAGCCTCACTTGCATACGAGGAGGCGGACGATGCAACTTGACCAGCACCAGTATAGTAGGCGGAACTCAGGCGGTTGTAGACACTTTCGGTGAAGTCCGGTTCTTTGCCATAGACAAGTTCGCCGATGAGAGATTGAACAGCAGAGTATTGAGCTGCTGCTCCATCAGTGGCCTGAGCAGCGTATTCCTTGACCTCGGATAGAAGTCTGCGAGTCACAAAATACGGAGTTGGTGCACCATAAACCTGACTGCTGGCCTTTGTTACGAGAGCTTCCCAGTTCTCGCTAGCTGCCGATGCCACAGATTCCGTCCACGGGGTCTCGCTACCAATAATGGCAGAGGAAGCAGCAGAAGCACCACTCTGAAGCTTCTCTGCAAAAACTGATTGGATACTGGAATACGAACTCGAGGCCTCAGAGACAGCGGCGCTGTAACGAGATGATGCGATAGCAGCAAGACTTGCTGTTGGGACGACATCTTTGTTTCCGCTACCAATCTTTGAGATAGACGCCATAACTTGATCAAGCTGAGAGGATGCGGTCTCTACGGCCTGGGAATAATACATCGATGCCGTGTTGAGAGCTGCTTGGAACTGGTTTGTTGGTGTTCCCATAATGCTTGCACTAGCCTTGCTAAGATATGGGGTTGGGGTGGGCATAATCGCAGAAGAGGCAGCTTCCAAAAACTCGGAATAACGAGCATGAGCCATTCCAATGCCTGCATAGTACTGGTCTTGCATCTGGAGTAGCAATTTTTGTTTCGCAGGTGAGGGAGTTTGGACGGCGGCAGCATAGCTTTTAGCATCCTGGTATTGCGCAGAGGCTGCACGGAGGCCTTCTGATAGTCTTGACTGGGCAATTGCCGACATGGACTCGAAGACGGATTGATATGCAGGCGTGGGGGTTCCATAGATAATAGAACTCGCGCTGGTTGATGTTAGCTCAGTTCTGAGAAGAAATTGGAGGATATACTTACGCAGCGACCGCGTCCGCGTATCGGCTGGAGACTGCACTAGAAATGCTTTCCCCTGTTCCTTGCTCGGTGCCATATAGAGCTACACTTGCGGCTGAAAGAGCACTCGAATATTTATCCGCTGCCAGCTTGGTCATAGCATCTGGAGTTGGTGTTGGCCCCATTAAAGCTTCACTGACAGCCTTCGTGATATCACTGAATTTATCTCCGGCTTGGCTAGCGATGCTCTGTACCTTGACACTGAATGCCTCGTCATCCGTATCTTCAATGATGTCCTCAAAGACAATTTGCCTCGCCTCCACATGTTGTGCCATTGCACCGCCATATACCTTTTTTGATGCCGTACTTCCTGCAGATGAAGCAGCAGAGCTTACTGAGATTGAGGCATCTGAAGCACTTTTTGAGACAGACTCAGAAACGGACGAGCTGAAGGAGTTATATGAACTTGATGCATCGGAAGCAGCACTTGAGATCTGGCTGCTGGCAGAGGAGAGCGAGGAGCTGGCAGAATCGGATAAGCTTGAAGCTGACTCGGCCACAATTGAGGCACCCGACTTGATGCTATCAGTGGCTTTCTCGACAAGACCAGGTTCCTCGCCAATGATAGAAGACGAAGCCTTTGCTGATAAGCTGCTCGCACTCTTTGTCGCTTCGGATATGACGCTCTCTACCGTTCCTTGTGAAGTTCCGATGATTGAGCTTGATGCCTCGTCTACGATACTGCTCGCCGAAAGCTTGGCAGCTGAAACAATGCTCTCCACGCTTCCTTGAGAGGTTCCAGTTACGCTTTCAGCAAGAGATGACGCGACTGAAGATGCCGAGGAAATGCCTTGCTCAATGGACGAACTGGCAACTGAGGCTATCGATTCCATAGTACCTTGTGATGAAGGGGCAACCGCCTCGCTGAGCTCGCTGACCTTTTCCATTACTTTCTGACCAGCTGCAGCAGCTGCAGCAGGCATGTGTTTTGTGCTAAAGTCGTCGGTCGAGTCTTTCGCTGAGATTTTCCATCGGCCTGTCTCCTTCAGCCTGAGTAACTCCTTGGCTGCATCTTCGGCGATGAACATTGCACGACTTTCAACATCGTCAGATGCAATACGCGCCTTTTCAAGCCCAGGGTGCTCGGTTGCGACCTTTTCCACGTCGTATCTCCACTCGTCGAACTTCGTCTTCAACTGGTGGTACTTGGCCCAATCTTTGTGTGTAATGCCATCAGTCCACGCCCATCGCATTCCTATCTCCTGCAATCCAAGATCCCGAATGTGGTCTAATATCTCAAAGGTGTCTTGTGCGGAATTGCTGATGAGAGAGTTTGTTTCATAGTCGTAATTCTGCCTCCAAACTCTGACTGCCTCTGCCTTTTCCTTGATAGCAACACCAGCTTTGCGAACTGCAGCGGCAAGAACCTCCTCAGATTCTTCAACCTCTTTGGAGCCCTTGACAATGGAGATAATGCTGCTCTTCAGTCCATTGAAACTAGATTTGACCGTTTCTTCTAGTTGTATAATAAGGGCATCACCAACACTGTGCGCCTGATTTCGAATCAGACGATCCGTGATGTCTGTGATGCGTTCCTCTAAGTCATCGGAGCCCTCATCTGCAGCCTTGGCAAACTTCTCTTGCCATGTCTTCAGATCATGTGCCACAATCTTTTGAGCCTTTTCTCTGATTTCTTCTTCCGATACCGGAACAGGGACAGGTTCTTCTGAACTCTCTTCAACGGTCTCTTGAGCAGTAAAGGTGATTTCAGTGGCTGTGGAGGTTGGGAGTATTGATGATGCGACTGAGGAGATGGTTTCGGAGATCGATGGTGCCAGAGAAGTTTCAGGGGAGCTACTACTCGTATCAATTAGTTGTGTCATAGGTTACTAGATCAACTGTTCTTACCTGTCAATCTCATCAACAGCTGCCATCAGCTTCTTCCCGTCCCGATATCTCCCAAGACGTTCGCCGATTCTGACTAGTTGTGGCTCCACATTTTCGCCATAGAGGATGCGAACTTTAGGCCAGACCGTCCGATCCAAGAAGACAGCACCTGTGGCCCAAGCCCATCTTGTGTATGGTATAGCTGTATCCACTGCAAATTGGCTCGCCATGCCGTAGCCCTGAGCTGCGTACGGCTGAAGGGTTGTGTAGGTAGGCAAGATATGCTCATAATATGTTTGGAGAGCGCTCGTTTTTGCGATATCATAGTACGGGGTAGTTGCTCCAACCAACGTGTTGACGTGTGGACCTAAAGTCTGGTCGTACTTTTCTTTCAAAAGCTCTTGGTATTTGGAAACTTGCGGCTGGACGTTCTTCTGCCATTGAGCGTGACCAAAGGCTTGCGCCTGTTGTACTCGCGGTGCACCATACTTCTTCCCAAATGCTGTTGCAGGTGTTATGACTTTCGTGTCAATGATTGTATAATAAGGCCGAGCAGCGTCTACATAGGGAGCAGCATATTCGTCATAATACGGTTCGAGGTGTGGAGCCACGAAAGATCGTAGCTGGAAATATGGTTTGCAGATTTTGGGTGACGAGTCCGTCAGCAAATCGACTGTCTCTGGACAGCGAAGTAAGATCGTAATGATCGAGTACCACGTCAAGAGCCTGTGGTGTAGTCAGCGCATGAATCCTGCACATTTCTTTGAGTCTTACCTGGAGATTGTGCTAAAAAGACTGAAGCTCTTTGGATTCGTCTTGACCTTTGGCTTGAGAGTAGGAGTTTTAGCATGCCCATTCAATGCCTTTCCATTGACTGCCAGTCCGTTTGCTGCCTTTCCATTCGCGGCCTTCTTGCCCGGCTCTCCAGACTTCCCATTGTTTTCTACTGCCATCCTCAATACATACAGCGGCGACTGTTATTAAGAAGCACCCTGCCTTCTTCGTGGATTATTTCGAGGCCGTAATCAATTGTCGAGCAATTCACAGACCGAGGTGAAGCACGGAGTCGGGGTGTGGTGCGATAGGTGGTGATGGAATCCACAACTGAATCGCTGTATTACAGAATATAAAAAAAGCAGATGTCGATGGTGTCGACTAACATCAGCAGATGGAGATGAAGCTTGATCTGGTGGTGAAAGGTTTTGTTAGCTATCATGGTTCGCGCATCACAAGCTACAGGGTGTGCGTCTTGATGGTCCACTAGTGCGGCGCGACATCAACGTCATATGAAGAGCACCTTGGAATTTTGGAGAGCCATACCTTGAAAACACCTGCAGATAAACGCCACAACAATAAAGGGAGTGGCAAGATTCCAGCTTGGAGGTAAACGCAAGACAGAGGATGAGATGTTGCTTCGGCAATGAGGAACGAGGAGCACTTTTCTCGAAAGAACAGCGTCATCAATTTATGTCCGTGTTGACGGGGGTTGTTGACATGGTCATGGACATGGACAGCTTTCACCCTCGGTCTCTGCAACAAAGACGTTTCACTTTCGTCCCGTCAGGAGCTTCTGCTGACACCAGTGGAACTCCCAATCCGTAGTTTCACCTCGAGAGTAGAAAAACATTTCATCACGTAGCGGAATCACGGCCTCGCATATTTCTGCAGGATCTTGACGGGTTATGGCCATCCGGTAGAACACATCGCTGGTGTAGAGAGCGACACGGTATGGACTTTGGTTAACGTGACACGCGAGATGTTGAATCATTTGACGATGTGCAACACTGCAGGTCCTGCCTTGAGCTCACGATCTATTGTTCTCGAAGAATTACATATAACCTCCCGACAAGCATGAGGAACTTTCGAGGATAAAAAAAACCCTAAAGTACGTGCAATAGCCCTTCACCATCGCCTGCTCCTATCCCCATTCCCAATCCCAACCCTAAAGCTCGGCCCGCCCACCGCATCCGGACTTTCTATTTATCCGAGATGCCTTGGATCGTGAACGAATCCATGCGCCCTCGCTGGCTGCCAGAACAAAGCACCGCAGCCAAACAGTTCAACCATCTTTCGCAAAGACGAGTCCTTTCTCGGTAGCCAGGACGAATTTCACTTTCAATCGATCGTTTTTCAGCGCAGTTTCCCTCACAAAGCACACAATACCACTCCAGCGTGCACTTCATTTTCGAGAGAAGCACAGAGCACCAGCGTCATAGGGCTGACAAGTTATATCTCGACTGCCGCCGTCAGATGGTTCTTCAATATCGTTAGATGTAAGGCAGCGGCCTTGTGCCTCTCGACTTGCTTCCTATTCTAGGCACGCCTCGTACAGGAATCCATTACTTTCATTGAATCAACACCACTCAGCCATGGCAGACGAAACCAACGTTGTGGCCCTCCCGACCGGATCCGCACCGGATCTCATGAACGACCCAGAATACGCGACCAACACCGGCGATGGCGAAGATGGAATGGGGGATGCGAGTCTCTGCCGGATTTGCAGAGGCGAGGGGAGTGACGCCGAACCTCTATTCCATCCGTGCAAATGCAGTGGTAGCATCAAATACGTTCACCAGGACTGCTTAATGGAGTGGCTGTCGCATTCGCAGAAGAAACACTGCGAACTATGCAAAACACCCTTTCGATTCACGAAGCTGTACTCTCCAAACATGCCGCAATCCTTACCGCTCCTCGTCCTCTTTCGGCATGTTGTCATCCACAGCGCGAAGAATATCACAACGTGGTTGAGACTCTGCCTGGTTGTCACGGTCTGGTTAGGGGCTTTACCATATATCATCAGACAAATATGGCGTCTTCTGTTTTGGTTCAGCGATGGAGGCTGGCCGGTAAACCCCGTCCTTCGCCTGGAAAGGAATTCTACAGGCATGGGACTACTTCGACAGCTTCAACTTGCAAGTCTTGCAGAAAATGGAACCTGCCCAGTATCACCCCTACAAGCCAGCCCAACGACCCCAGCAGGTATAGCTGGCATTGTTGATATAATCACAGAACTCTTCACTCCAGCATCTCAGATGTTGAATCTCAGTGCTACTGATCCTCTCGCCGCTGGACTATTCAAGTCACTCGCCTATGGTTTTGGGATGCAACCTGCGTCAGGCAAATCCAGTGATATCCACCACCTAGGTGACGTGTCTACTACACCTCATCAATCATCATTGTTGAGTGAGATATCCTTCCTGCAAAAGTTGACCAGACACCCATCGATCAATCAACTCATTATCACAATTACCGAGGGATACATCATCACCTTTCTCGTGGTGTTTTGTTTCATTCTAGTATTCCTGATTAGAGAATGGGTGGTGCAGCAACAACCAGGAATAAATATGGGGGCAGGGTTTAACGCCGAGTTTGGAGCAGCAGCCCCTGACCATCCTAGGGAGTTGCAAGTTGCCCCAGACGGACCACCAGATTTACTCAATATCCCCGTGGCAGAAGAGGTACAGGAGCAACAAGATGCAGGCCATCGTCCAATGGCTCGACACCGACGGAGAAACCACAGACTACCAGAAGGTGGCAGAGGTCGCGAGCAACATGATGATCCAAACTGGGAGGATATTGAGGAAGTTCGAGAAGATAACGCGGGGACTCTAAACCGACCTTTGCCAATCAGAGATGCTTTATCGCCAGCTGCGGAAATTCAGAGAGTTCTGACTGAGGAGCCACGGATGACCGAAGAATTTCTCGCTATTTGGAGACGTGCCGACAGCGATCCTCGCGAGGTGTTACGTATCATTGAGCGAGAAAACAAAGGAGACCAGATGCGCTACTGGGTGAACGCCATGCGAATACTTCAAGACCCGTTGCCTCTGGAGACAAACGTTCATCCGCTCCCCCTGCCGAGTTCTGACATCCAAACAGGCTTTCCGACCGAAAGTTCTGCGAGCAGCAGTGCGGGGAGTGTTGAAGCTCAGCCAGCAAGCGACCAAAGTGGTTCCAATCCCGACAGCTGGATAGATGTCCCAAGTGCTGCCCCTAGTGAGAGCGATGGACCTTCAGGTGGAGCATTCAGTCAATCTGGCAAGGAGGAAGGCCAAAATAATTCTCCAGACAAAGGCAAAGGCATAGCCGAGGAATCCTCCTCACCAAATCACACTGTTGATTACAGGTCCTTCAAAACTCGTTGGCCGGTAAATGAATCAGGCTCGGGAATCACCAGACCACGTTCGATATCCGACGGACCAGCCATCCGTGACACAATATCACCTCTGGCTCACAACAACTGGAGTTTCTCAAATCTTCCACATGATGAGGAAGGACCCTCCGATGGGGAGGCTGGTAGTGTTGTTGCCGCAGATTTCTCTACAGCTTCCGATGCAGATGATGCAGAACTTCCGAGTCGTGTACATAATTCTGCAGTTGCTCATGATCTTGAAGATCCGCGGAACTTTGAAGTGAGATCCTCTCGACTCGAGTCAGCTCCTGATTATCCTAGAGCTACTGATTATGCCCCAAGAGGTGGAGAAGAACACAATCCGATAGAAATAATCGGCTTGGATGGAGTTACCCGCGTTCATCAGAATTGGGACGAAGTATTCGAGAACAATCCTATTCTTGGCTCAGACTCCGATACCGACCAAGAGGTAGAACCAATTCAGCCCACTTTACATCCCTCTGCTCCAGAACTTCTCCCAGTTCGAGAGGCCGCCCGCCGACCAGTGGAGGCCCAGGGCATTCTGGTAGCTGTAGCAGACTTTCTATGGGGAGGGGTGGCCGACGATGGAAATCAGGATGAGCCTGGCGCAAACGAGGAGCATATTGTGCACGACATCGCAGACGAAGCACCATTCGTTGCTGTTGCTCATCCAGAACCCTTTCAGCAAGGTGGGAATGCCGGGGCGCAAGACCGGGAAGTTATCGAAGCTGCAATCGCGGCAGGTCTTGACCCAAATGATCCTGACGCAATCGATGATGCGGAAGATTTCGAAGGCATAATGGAGTTGGTAGGAATGCGTGGCCCAATCTTCAGCCTCGTCCAGAATGCCTTATTTAGTGCCTTCCTCCTGGCCTTGACGGTCGCGTTTGGAGTTTGGATTCCTTATAACATTGGACGCGTGTCACTGCTTCTGATCGCGAACCCCGGACCCGCGTTCAAACTACCTCTGAGACTGGTTTTTGGCTGTGCTGCGTTTCTGCAAGACCTGGGCCTACTCGTGGTGGGAGTCGTTTCGTATTGCTTGCTTGCAATATGCGCTCTTCCCCTGCAAATGTGGACTCATTATTCTTCAGGCATACAATCTCCCGTCGCTATTGGAGGTATCGAGTTGGGAACTATGGCATTGAACATTTCCCATGCTGCCTTGGAAAGAATTGTTGGCGGCACTCTGAGCAGCCTCGTGGATATCACCGACTCGGATATATTCGCCTTCTCTGCTGCCTCCCATGAGTCGCTTATAGTGCTGAGGTCCCTGGCCATCAACACATTGATTCAAGTAGGGAGTGCAGTATCATACGTCTTCATCGGAGATTACACTATTACATTGGCGGGCATCTCGAGCATAGCACTCACCATCCTAAGACATAGCTGGCTCCTGATTGAAGCTTTACCTGGCTTTCTTGCTCGACCTGACTCGTGGGTCATTAGCTTGGAATTTGGAAGGCGTGCTACCCCCTTAGATCTTGAGCTTAGCGTTTGGGGTGGTACAGATCGATTTTGGGCCATCTCGACGGGCTACACTGTGATATGTCTTCTCGGGGCTATGTATGTCAGCAAAGGAACACCATTTTCCTCCAGCCAGGTGGGCCGTGAATGGGAAGCTACGATCATCGATCTTCTGAACCAAGCTGGTGGAGTTCTAAAAGTGATTCTGATCATCAGTATTGAGATGCTCGTATTTCCTCTATACTGTGGACTGCTTCTCGATGCTGCTCTTCTTCCTCTGTTTGATGACACGACTATCGTTTCGCGGATACTATTTACATTCGACTCGCCTCTGACCTCAACATTCGTACATTGGTTCGTGGGTACTTGTTACATGTTTCACTTTGCTCTCTTCGTATCGATGTGTCGGAAAATTATGCGGAAGGGTGTACTATGTAAGTTTTCTTCTTTCTTGATCTGATAATGTACTGACCAGCCCAGACTTCATTCGCGACCCTGATGACCCAACCTTCCATCCCGTTAGAGATGTTCTGGAACGAAACGTAGCAACCCAACTTCGTAAAATTCTTTTCAGTGCCCTTGTCTATGGTGGGTTAGTCGTTATCTGTTTGGGAGGCGTTGTGTGGGGCCTTGCATATGCATTGAAAGGCGTTCTGCCCATTCACTGGTCGTCGAACGAACCAGTCCTTGAATTTCCTATCGACTTGCTTTTCTACAACTTCTTGATGCCTCTGGCAGTCAAATTCTTCAAACCTTCAGATGGTTTACACGCGATGTATGCATGGTGGTTCCGGAAGTGCGCACGAATGCTTCGATTAACATGGTTTATGTTCGATGAGCGAAAGCTGGACGAAGAAGGCTACAGTGTGCGCCGAACTTGGGGAGATGTACTACGTGGAGTCTCGGGAGATCCGGAGAAGAAAATAAACCCGGAAGACAACAGTCAACCGTTCACTGAGGACCCTGATTTGAGAGCTTATCTACATCAAGACGGTCGATACGTCAGAGCACCAGCCTCGGATCAAGTCCGCATCCCCAAAGGAACACGAATCTTCTTGGAAGTGGATGAACAGAACCACCGGCTCGATAACAAACGAGATAAGGCTGATGGTGTACATGGGAGTAAGAATGATCAGTACAAACAGGTCTACATCCCCCTTGGTTTCAATTCCGGATCTTCCTGTTCATTCTCTCGATTTGGCTATTTGCAGCCATCACAGGAGTATCCATTACAATAGTTCCATTGGTGTTTGGACGACTTATTTTCGCAGCGATGATCCCCCCCCATGTACGGCAGAACGATATCTACGCCTTCTCTATCGGGATCTACATATTGGGCTCTGCGTTATATGCTGTTGTGCATTTACAAACATTCTTGTCCTACCTCAAAACCGCACTTGCCATTGACGCCGAGACCCCATACCACATTCTACGAAGGGTTTCAGTCATTGGATCTTGGATGGCTCGGATTACTTGGACGTACACGGCCTTCCTCTTCGTCTTACCCACGCTGTTTGCATTTGTCGTCGAAATGTACTTCATCACACCGCTACATACATACTTTTCTGCTGACGAGCCTCACGTAATCCATTTCGTCCAGAGCTGGACTTTAGGCTTACTCTACGTCAAACTCACCACACGAATCATTCTTTGGCATGAAGATTCTCGGCCGGCTCGATCGCTCCAAGCGATTACCGAGAATGGATATCTCGATCCGAATGCTCGTCTGGCAACGCGTAGCTTCATTCTTCCTGCCAGCTTGTTACTGTGCTCCGCACTCTTCTACCCTTGGTTCTTTGCAAAGTTGGCTGTCACCACAGTCTTGAAGGATAGTCCGGAAAAACACATGTTGGTGTATCGATATGCATATCCCATGACGTTCTGCATGGCATGCATTGTCTTTGCACTATACATTCTAGTTGGGTGGTTGAAGGATTGGAGGATGAGGATCAGGGATGAGGTGTATCTGATTGGAGAGCGCTTGCACAACTTTGGGGATAGGAAAGTCGTGGCAAGCGGTGTTCCTGTACCAAACCTGCGCAGACTTGATACATGATCTACTGAAAGAAGCAGGTCGTGGTGGTTACGCGATAAATAATGGTGTTTGGTACGATAAGGTGAAGGAGAATCCAGGTGATAAATGAATGCACGACTATCAGCATGGGAAGGAAGGATCATGGTTGGGTTTGGTGGGGAAATGGGGTTATATGCGGCGTCATGGGAATACCAACTGCACGCACCAGCGAGTTTGTTACTTTGTTCATATTATCTCCCCTAGCTGTAGATGTATTACATGCTGAGGCAGCGTTTATACTCTTCTCCTTTGGAGAAAAAGCCTCTGTTTTTCTTTTGAGTACATAGAGATATAACGTCCAAAATGTCTGCTGGCTCTTTTGTCTATTCAAGATGTGGTAGGCTTCGACGTTGCGTGAGGCCAAAGTGGTCATGAAGACATGCCTTTCCCAACCCGAGGCTGGGATGTCGTCAACAACTTAGCGGCGAGTGTGCAAGTCGACGCAGTCAGAGAATCCTCGATAACAAGAGCTGTCAACGCCGGCTCGTCTTGGATAGTAGCCTTCTCCGCTTTGATATTCTACCTGCCTTTGATGATATAAGCTAGTTGTCTCTTGGTTAAAGTTGCAAGCGAGATTATTCGGGAACATCTTCACAGGAAAGCAGAGCCTGAAATGCAGGAGCCTCGGAATATTTCTTTGATGGTCGGAGTTTTTGCGATTAAAACTTAGCGATTTCTGGTAAGAAATTTTGGTCGAAGAACTGTCTAGGCTTTTCTTGGCACATGTTACTTCAGACCCTCTTCATTCCACCGGCAATGAGAAACTCAAGTGTAACACACTCTCCCCAATTACTGAATGAATCGAACTCTGACTACTAGCTTGAAGCTAGTAAATCCGATAGCGGATTCCACTCTCCAGAAGACCACTTTTTGACAAAACACCAACTAACACCCATTCCCGTTCTTGGACCTCTGTTAACTCAAAGGTCTTATATTCTGGTGCAGTTGGAACTGAAGGCTCTGCCCATGGTAAGAGTCTGGTTATTATAGAGCTTTTCTTGCTCCAGAATGACCTTTTTTCCTTTTCTCGAAGCAAGGCCAAAGAGTTGAGAGTATCTTGCTTGCGAAGACAGAGAAAATTCTCAAAAGTAATTGAGAAGATCTCACGCTTAGGTTTTTGATCTTCTAACTCCTCATCCGCCCCATCCACAGACAGGTCATCCTGGTAGGAGTAAGTCGAATCTCTCTTTGACAATAAGAAGGTAACGTCTGTGTCAACCCTAAACCTTAGAAATTCTTCCAAGACTGATATCCGATCATCTAGTCCAGGCCAATTCGTTGTACTTAGAATAACTTGCCCGAGTTCCAGCAAATATAACATCCATATAGTCGCTGTTCGTACGTGTCGCTCCTTTCCATCTATTATTCCAATATGAGCCTGAAAGTTTGCGCCCGACTCTAGTAAAAACCGAACCAGTCTAGCATGGCCAGCAAATGATGCCGATAAGAGTACGTTCATGCCATCAAACCCTCTCAGTAACGCGGGGTTTTCTGATATCTCGCGAGAAACGTATTCGTAGTGACCCATCCGCGCAGCGTAGTGGAGAAAGGATATGTTTTTCGTCAGGTCATCACCTGAATAAGATGAATATAAGCCCCAGTTGATTATTCCTGTATTTTCAGTCTTTTCTTCAGGGTGTGAAAATGGCTGGCGACGATACGTATCTAAGACATTGCTAACCGCTTTGGGAAAATCGAATTGAGCTTTGTGACCCTCCTGGTATGTTCGGGCGTGCCACAAAATTCCCGCGTCCAAAATATGCCAGAGCGAAGTGGATGCTTCAAAAAGACTTCTTTTGGTCCTTGCAAATTTCAACTCAGCTAAGCAGAGACGGGAGTAAGCATCATCTTGATCAAAATCAGGAAGTCGGCTTTTGAATTGCCTCTGGCGCAGATCATCTTGGAGGTAGTCTCTAACAGTGCGATGAAAGAACTGAACAGTATACCCAAAGTATAACTCGTCGCTGGGGTAACGCTGAGAAACCATCTCGAGTAATCCCTTGGAAAGACTGTCAAGTTGCGGACGTAATCTAAGGTATCTTTTCTTGATTTCTTCATCAGAGTACCCTTGAACAGGAGAGCTGAATGGAAAGTTTGGATCACCGAGTTCTTCAAGCCAGGAATAAGCGATTGCATTCATAGGATCTTTCGGGGAATTCCCAGTTGCCAGGAGAAGCATCTGGTCCGACCGTTTGCGGTCACTAGGGCTGATTGAACCAAGCAGTTTAGCAAACAGGGCATCCAGGTCTCTTGGGATTGTATTTAACTTCTCGTGAAGCGCGGACTCGGAATCGTGATGTCCAACGCCTTCCAGAAGTGAACGAACCACCAAGCGAGCCCACAGAAATACGCCGTTTGCCATCGCAACCACGTCGTCCACTAGCTCCATATACATGCTTTTCACCCGGTCGAAATTCGGATCGTTTTCGAACATTGCAGAGGCAAACCGGCTAATGTCGTGCCGTGTCAGCTCGTGGAGATAGATCCGAGAGGTCGGATCGTCAGAAAAGGTTTGCATGAATTCCGTGTGGGGTCGACTGCTCACACAAATTTTGATATCAGTGGAGCTGGCCCAGCTCTGGAGGCTAGCAGCTAGTTTCCAATGGTCAACACTGTCTCCCTCGTATTCATCGAGTCCATCGATGAAGAAGCAAATTCGATGTTTGGGGAAAACTCTCTTGCTGATCAATTTCGCAAAGGCGGCTTTGACTTCGGCCATCCGAAAGGCTGGGCTCTCAAACTTCGACGTGGCCGAGCCTAAAGAATCCCACTCGTTGGGGAAGATCTCTGGGATGAGTTCTGGACATTGTTTTAAAGTTTCGAACAGAAGCGCTCTATAAAGGCCTTCCAGAGACATTTGAAGTCTTTCCCCAGAGTTCCAGAAGAAGAACTGAGAGAAGACTAATTTCTTCTCAGCTGCCCAGCTTTCCAATTCTTCTTGTACTCGACGGTGCTGACCGAGAAATTTCAAAAGCGTAGACTTTCCAGCACCCGCTTTACCAGAGATGTGATAAATCTGATTACCCGATCTAAGCCACGTCAAGAATGATTCTCGCGTCTGTTCTCGCATTTCTCGTTCTCGATAGGATTCCGCACCACTCTTACGTCGCTTTATACCAGAGCCTATATCCCCGATAACCGATTCCTCTCCTCCCGCAGGTTTTATCTCCCCATTTTTCGAGAACAAAGATTTATACCTTCGGGGTAGCTCTTCTTCTGCATCTTCTACTTTGTTTTCATCGATGAGACTTTGGATTCCCGTCAAACTTCCAATGGCAGTGCTAGATTCTTCGCTTTCAAAAAGCGGCTTGTCATCCTCCTCGTCGGTTGAATGCGTGGAAACCTTTTCATCGTCTGTTTCCAGATCAATATCCTTACTTTGATCACTGTCGCTTGAATAAATCGACCCTTCCGTATTGTCTTCGAGGATCCATGAGAAGGTTCCGTTCTCTGCATCGGCAATGTTTTCCTCACGAGAATTTATATTGTCGAAATACAGGCGACGCAAAATGCAATTTTCGCGGGATAGAGATCTTGACATTAACTGAAGTTTGGAAAGAGCAGAACGAATGCTTGCCGAAGAGGATATGCTGTCCTCATCCTCGCTTGATTTGGCTTCGTCCTTTCTCTCCAGCAAGGCCTTGACAGCCTGGTTAAGTTCCTGCCGTAGGCAAGAAAATTGGAGTGCCGACTCTGTTGACATCTCAACTCCTTCTTTTTGGATTTGGTCCAACTGTAATCTGACGAATGACTGTTGTTCACTGCTGTATGTCAGTGCCCATTCTGGGACATATCTGAAGGCCATAAAAAGATCTCACCTGAGCATGAAATTCAGTCGAACGAGAATTTCCGAGCGATACCTATCTAACCTGTCTTCGATAGCAGCTATCTCCTTCTCTTTCCTCATGCTTGCAAACTTGACTTTGAGACTCTGCCATTTTGAGTTCCTGTCCGCAACTTGCAATTTCTGAAGGATCTTCAATAGGTCCTGGGATAAGTCGTGGCATTTGTCAGCAAGCTTGCACAACTCTTTTTCATGCTTGGTTTTGCCTTCGACGTCGGAAATCAGGCCATCAGTGAGTCTCTCCAGGTCATCGACGACTGTTTTGATGTGAACATTCTCAGCTGTTGTCCCGGACGTCGATTTATAGACCTCGTAAGTGCCCATGATAACAGACTTTGAGAAGTCAATAAACGTAAGAATGCTAGCTGCGAAGCCGACAGCCGTTATGGGATCCATCTTGGAGGAATTGCGAGCGAGCCTCGTTCAATGCAAGGCTAAGCGTCTCGTGCCCCAGGCTCTGTATGCCTGCCTGGAATCTCGCTATCTTACCCCGCCTGTCGACAGCGATGAGATCAAATGCGTTGACTTACTGATGCCAAGTCAACATGAGACAGAGCAGCAGTGAACTCTGTGTTTACTGCAGATCTTGTCAACTGTAGTAGATAGCGAAGAGCTGAAAGTGATGCACGATCATGCATCGAACCCTGTCGTGGTGAGGCGTGTATCCAGCCCTGCTATTCGTTGAGCGATAAGGCTGTGTGGACTATTATTATACCTCACCAACCACAACACCAGCATGTTTTAATCCTTGTATGAAAGCCTCTACTTGTATATGTTGTAGTATTATTTTCATCTTAAATTGCGGAAGATATGATTATGCTGGCATCAAAGACATGCCCACGGATCAACATATTTTCATCATTTTCAAATTTGATGGGAGGACTAAACAGTATCGTCTGCGAAGATGCTTGAATCAAGAGAGGTATGAATCAAACGTAACTTTTACTTAGGTTCTCAGCAAAGCAACTTTGAATTAAACTCGCTGTGAGTCGGTATTAATCTATATTTGTGAACTGAGCGTAGAGTGGTTAAAAAGAATAGGGTAGAGGATAGGCGTGATTGAATTCTTTCAGCTATAGTTTCCGAGATAAACTAAAGATTTAGGTACATATGGCATACGTTGCTATGGGACAAATAATTGAATAGATGAGGAAGACTTCCATCTGTTTCTTGTCTCGCCTACTGAAATGATCATCCTAAATGCACAGTGTTCAAATAAAATAATCATCATGCTCCAAAAATTAGACGATTTCAGTCAACTACGCTACTGAATCTAATTAAAAGTCTCGCTTTTTTATCACATTCTATTAGAATAGCCGTGGAGCCAGGAAATTGCGATCATGAGATTCATTCTGTATGAAAACTGACTCCTGGGACCCTCGAAGTATTTTCTCGACAGCAAATCCTCCAATACCTCTTAAGCAGAATTGCCCTTCAGCTCACTGGGCCTTCTCAACACACAAACCCCACTACTAATCATAACGAGATTGAGTTCAGCTCAACCACTTTTGCCCCAAGGTTAGAAGTATAGATAATCGTTCGGAGGGCTCTTTGCATATAGTTTCCACGCTACGCAGATCTGTTGAAGCCAATAATAGCTGTGGAAAAAAAGGGAAAAAATAAAGAAAATAAAGAAAATCAGCAGGTCTATCTACACGATCCACGCAGTAGTTGAAAGTAAAGAAAAGGAGAGGCTGCCAAGAAATATTCACAGCTTGTGCCCAGAGCACCGACATCGTCATGCAGATAGCAACACTGCACGAAAAGCTCCGCAATAAGCTACATATCACAAGCCAAGACACCATCTGCCAATCTTCGCATTCGTACCACACCAGTCTGGGATTACGCCGAAATTTCCGAATCCCCGCTTCCAAAACTGCGCTTATATCGCATAGCACGATCGCTGCGGCAGACTTACTAGGGCTGCAGCATCGTGCTGAGAGGGCTAACCCATTGGGATTTACCCGCAGTGGGCAACACTTGGCTGAGACATGGCGAAATCGAGGGGCATGGAGGGGTAATGTTCTGGAGAGCGTGGGTGGTGTGATGGATTTGCGCGATTTTTTTGTAAGATTACGTGGTGACAACACTGACATGGGGAAAAAAAAAGAAACAAAGTGAGAGCATGGCACAGAATTGTAGCCATGAAGGCTGGTGGTTGATTATAACAATCATGAGCATTGAGCTACAAAGCTAAGGTGTCCCATATCACCCAACAAAACATCACATCATACAAATCCGCTTCCGCTTTCAGTCCTCCCATCAGAAACATTAGACAAACTACCTAATAGTCATCGTTGTTGTTGTTGCTGCTGCCGTAGCTGTCATCACCACCGGCATTGGCACGCTTCTCCTGGCCCTTCTGTTGGAGCTTGTCGCTGCCAAACATGCCGCCGACCTTCTCCATGAACTTGCCAGTGCTAGAGTCCTTGGAGCCAATGTTACCAGATCCATAGCTATCGGATGTGGTCTCATCATCGTTGCCGTAGCTTGACTTCTTGGTGTTGCCTGAGCCGTATGAATCGGAGGTATCTTCGTTGCCATAGCTAGACTTCTTGTTGCCCGAGCCGTAGCTATCGGTGGTCTCATCATCATTGCCGTAGCTTGACTTCTTGGTGTTGCCTGAGCCGTATGAATCGGAGGTATCTTCGTTGCCGTAGCTGGACTTCTTGTTTCCAGATCCGTAGGAATCGGATGTAGTCTCGTCATCGTTTCCGTAGCTAGACTTCTTGTTTCCAGATCCGTATGAGTCTGAGGTGGTCTCGTCATCGTTTCCGTAGCTTGACTTCTTGTTGCCAGAGCCATAAGAGTCTGATGTGGAATCATCGTTTCCGTAGCTGGACTTCTTGTTGCCAGAGCCATATGAGTCTGATGTGGAATCATCGTTTCCGTAGCTGCTCTTCTTGGTGTTGGATGAACCATAGCTGTCCTCTCCAGTCGAAGATTCTAGGTTTGATCCGCCATATCCGCCTGAAGTCTTGTTGCCGGAACCGTATGTGTTGGAGGTGGAGTTGTCATCATCGCCGTAGCTGTTGCCTCCACGGCCTGAGCCAGTGTTGCCGGACTGAAAAGATATGTTAGCCATATTTCTTCTGCGAGACAATCAAATCGCGGCGCAATGGCGTAGCTAGGGAGTGCTTACTCCATAGCTGTCGTCATTGTTACCCCCATAAGTGTTTCCACCTCCCTGGCGACCAGAGGACTAAAAGGAAGATGGGTTAGTATCGAAACTCTAAAGCCTGTCACCCAGCAATGACTGAGGCGTGGTCAAGTCGAGAGTGCTGCTCAACAATGACTAGTTCTAAGGAGAGCTTACTCCATAGCTATCATCGTTTCCACCTTGGCGACCTCCCTGACGTCCGGAGGACTGAGAGCAGGGTCAGTATGTGACAAATGGACCTGCACCTTCCCGCATGGCTGAGGTGCAGTCAATTGAAGAAGATAAACTTACGCCATAGCTGTCATTGCCATAGGAGCCCTGGGAAAGGAAGTCTGTCAGAGGAGGGTACCATGAAGAACTGGCTTTATGCTTGTTAGAGACTTACCTCGTTGTCGTTGTCGTAGTTAGACATGTTTGCTGATTTTGATCTGCTGAATTGGATTGGAGAAGAGTGTTTATGAGATGAGATGAGATGAGATGATGTTACTGTGAATGATGTGTCTGTACAGCAGGTGGGAGGAGAGTTATATATCAAGCGGGGAAGGGCTCATGATACTTTTCGGTGCCCCGCTCGCATCTGACTTGGTCTGCTCCATCTCAAGCTCGACGACATCGCCCCCTCACCTCGAGGCACAACGCTCTCGCGGTAGACAGAAAAAGAACGTTGCGTCATTTGCAAAGGCCTAGGCATGTCCAGAAACAGAATGCCCTGCCTTGTCAAGCTGGAGACGATTGGTTCGGGCTGAAGACTGATCACATCGAACATCAGAGATCAATAAGGCTAATATCAAGCAGCTCGCAGTGGTGAACCCGAGCAGGGAACCCCACCACGACAGCTCCCAGCTCCCAGCTCCCAAAAGCAACGATCCAAAAACAGGTATTGGCAGGACATGGGCCGACAGCTGTCCAGCAATTGGAGGGGTTGCTGCACGGTGGTGCATGGCAGGGCACACGGGAGTGGAGCTCAGTGGAGGCGTTCGCTCACTTGCAGTCCCGCGATGTAAACAAGATTCAGCTTGTCGAGCCCCGGCGAGCCTGTTTGATGCTGGGCTTGGCAACCGCTGTCCAGGTGAGCTAGGATGTTTGGATGTGGTGCTGCATGGTGGGGTTGTTGTGATGCTGGGGTTGGGATGCTGGGTGGTGATGGTGGATGGTGGATGCTGGATGCTGGACCTGGTGGGGTTGCTTGCTTGCTCGTTCGGCCTGGTGCGGGATGCGAGGCGATGCGATCAGCGTCGCCAGTGAGGCTTTGCACCTTCAACCCCGCTTCTGGGTAGGACATGGCTGCGATTGCCCAATGGCCCGCCGCCCATGATGCCGATGTCCATCCACCAGACGCACCAAAGGCGTGCTCGGCCTGTGCGATGCAATTCGATCTGCCCCTCGCCAGATGTCTTGATGTTTCTGCCCGTGCCTCATGCTGCCATCCCATCCCATCCCATGCCATGCGCGGCCATGGGTGCGGCCATCAGCGGAGAGCACGCTCCACGACCGTCATGATCGGCAATTCCGTTGCTCCCTCGCTGCTGCACGCCAACGAGTGCCTGTCTTTCAGATCGTGGCTGCAGTGGCGAGAGCCTGCCCCGCTTCTGCAGGTGTCATGGGAGAGTCCGTGGTGTGATAAACCAATTGATGCATCAAGAAATGTCGCTCTGGCAGAGATAATGATGCGGTGCAGTACGGTACTGTATCAGAGTTTTGTCTTGGAAATTGCATTTTCTATGTTGGTCCGCGCAATCCTGCCTGTTCAGCTGATCCGGTATCACAGATTTCGTTTATGCAAGCCACCCGCCTTTCTCGGATTCCCATCCCGAATCATACAAGTCGGAAGGCATTGAGCTGGACCCCAGCCTCGGTCTCCAACCAAACGCCGCGATGTTGCAATCTATCCACCAATGCTGTGATGTACCCAGACCAACGCCAAAACAACAACAACGTTCCTCGTCATCTCACATATTTGCTGTGCCACGGTTTAGCGTGTGGGATATGGAAAGGAAGAGGAATCGTGGACTAACCTCATGAACCGCTTGTGGAAATCAGATCGAAGAAGATCCTGAGACCCATTATCAGTAACCACCAACGGATCTGCCAGAGGTGCCAACTCACATTTACAAATTCCTTCTTCTTCCCCTTGTCATCCGTGCCACGAGCTTGATTCTTGAAGATCACGTCGTCATCCCATCTACCTCTGGTTAGCGAATGTGGTTTGTGAGCTGGCTGCGCTTCGGGACATACCTGCGCTTGACGTTGAAATCCGACTTGGTGTTCAGCAAGGGATTGCCGAGCGCAATGTCATGTTCTCGAGCCGCCTCTTCTTCAGCGGCCTTCTCTCGCTCCTGCAGGGTCCTTGTCAGCCATGAGACAGAGATGGAGGCGTAAGAAAGCTTGTTCTAACCTCTTGCTCTCTCTTCTCAGCTCGTTCACGCTTAATCTTCTCTAATTCGCGCTGTAGCTCAGCAGTCTCGTCGTCGTCGTCGTCGCTGTCGTCTTCGCTGCTGTCTTCCTCTGCGTCGTCCGAGTCTGCGTCAATATCTCGAGTCTCCTCTAATATCCTTCTCCGCTTAGCGTCAAGATCTTCCTCATCGTCTACATCGCCGTTTTCTAATTGTCGTTTGGAGGTATTTGCTGCAGCTTCTGGGATATCTGCGACGGGCATAGGACCGCCTTTGACCTTCGCGAAATGTGCTGCTTCGGCTTGGAGCAGCTCTGCCCTCAAGTCGCGCACCTGATGGTCCGCATCTCCACCCTGTCCAGGCTGCCTAACCTTTAGTTGTGTATGTGCTGGTAATAGACGTTGATGATATGCTGGTCCCCTCTGCGCGTCCTTTCCTCTTGCCTATTCCTAGTCAGTCCGTGATTCGATCTTTCGGGCCTCGTCGAACTTACGGGATCGAAAGTAGGTCTGTGAGCTGTCGAATGTTAGCACGCAGTTCTAGCTACTATGATTGATGTAGACCTACCGGTTGTCATGATTGCAGTGGGATATTTATTCGTTGGAGATTGATCTTGCTTGCAGTGTTCTACGTCCCCAGATATTTTGATCGTAGAGCTGAAGTAAGCTAAGCCTGATATGGTGATAATTAGGCGGTGTACAAAGGCCATACGTTTATCGCGAAATCTGAATGCACCGAGCTTAACTTTTTCCAGAAACCAACTTTTTGAACTTCGCTGCAGTCAAGCACTGATCTGCCCCAATTGAAAATCTACGAATCACTGATACCCACCGAGCTGATGTGCTAGAATTCTTCGAAGTGCCAAAAGATTACCACCATACCCCCCGCATCTGCCAAACCACGAAGATGCCTCGAGAAGTCCAGCCCAGTACAAACGAGCAGCAATTCTTCGCGAAAGCCCTGAATCAGAACATACGCCTTGACGGCAGAGGCCCAGATCAATTCCGTCCCATCGAGATTGAGTTTGGAGAGGAATATGGCACCGTCGATGTCAGATTAGGCAAAACCAGGTATTTCAAATCCTCCTCCTCCAAGAAATGAAGCTACCCCGCCATCACGCCTCTAAACCCCCTCCACACACGCAAGTTCTAATTTATTTCTAGAATACTAGTCCACACCTCCGCCGAGGTCATCAAACCACCCCCGAGCGCCCAACAGATGGACAATTCATCATTACCTGCGAACTCTCCCCCATGCCCTCCCCCTCCTTCGAAGTCTCGCGGCCGACAGAAACCGAAACGCTGCTCTCCCGCCTGCTAGAGAAGACCATCCGTCGCTCTGGCGCTCTAGACACTGAATCCCTCTGCCTCCTGGCGTCCACAGCCGTCTTCTCTATCCGCTGCGACGTACACGTCCTCTCCCACGACGGAGGTCTCGTGGATGGTGCTTGCATTGGAGTTATTGCCTCGTTACAGCATTTCCGCAAATGCGATACTAGTGTCGAAGGTGGCAAAGTAGTGGTATATACACCTGCTGAGCGGGAGCCCGTTCCTCTGAGCTTGCTGCACTTCCCGCTCTGCGTCACCTTCTCGTTTTATGGAGTGGATGTTCTTGGCTTGGGTAGAGAGAAGGGCTCGTCATCGGTAGAAGGAGAGGACGAGAAGGTGCTGATGGATGCTTGTTTATTGGAAGAGCAGATGTGCGAGGGAAGCATGACGGTGGGCATGAATCGGCATGGAGAGGTATGTCAGATTGCCAAGTTGGGAGGTGTGCCTGTTGATGCAGTGACATTATTACATTGCGTGTCTGTCGCTGCAGTCAAGGTCAAGGAGCTATCGAAACTCATTGCGTCGAGTTTAGAGCTCGATGCGAAGAAGAGGGATAAAGGCGGCAAGATGGCCGAGCTGTTAAGCGCAGAGAACGACCGAGTGTCATGAGCAGTAAATAAATGAATAAATGAATTAATGAACAAATAATTAATTTTGAGAAGATACCGAGTATAAATGTTCTGTTATCCAATTATTTTTTAAGTTGTCCCCGCAAAGTCTATATAAGGTATGTATGATATGTTACTTTTGGTACAGCTGCTTGCTGACCGTTCCATATTTTGCCTGCCAAGCGAAGAAATAAAGGAGTGCGGCTAGCGGCTGTCCGATGAGGGTGAAAGACACCCAGAAGATACAGTTCCCAATGATGCGCCCATTGATGCCTTTCATCTTCTCCAACGGGGCCGTTATGGCAATCAACGGTAGCTGTGCTATCATGCCCAAGAATGCTACGCCTGGAGGAGGTTAGTGACAGTGCCAGAGGTAAGGACAGACGAAAGCTTACCAATGATGTTATGAGTTGGAATACCAACAAGCAGCTCGTGCATGACTCCGGAAAACACAAAAACGGCAATACTGGCGTGGCCGGTACTCCAGCCTCGACCTATGAGGGGCGAGAAGACGTGTCGCCTCATGAATTGGTAGACGGGTTTGTTCCAGGTTCTCCAATACACGCCGACACTAGGACTGTTCCACCAATCCGTGTAGAATTCACGGTCTCCGAACCTCATCACCTCTGCCAAGGCATTGAGGAATGATTGGAACAGGGCGAAGAAGCCAGCGAGCCAGATGACCAAGCTGATGGTGGAGAGCTTCATCAAGCGTTCGAGAAATCCAGGGAGATCCAATGTGGCGATGGTCTCGAGGGAATTCCGTAAAACGGGGGCGGCATATTGAGCGCTTGCTATCCACATGAAGGCATTCAGGCCGAAGACTTCGGCCATGCGCTTGGCTACAAAGACCCATCTAATCTTCTCCGTGCGGGGGTAGACCGGTTGGTATACTAGTGTTGGTGCCCACCAAAAGTAGGTCAAGTTCCCGAGTGTGATGTTCTCGGGGTACGGGCACTGGTTGTAGATTTCTGGCAAGGCATCTTCTTCTCTCTTGGAAGGGTGGAGATATGCGTGCCGGAGATCTCGATTGGTGAAGGCGTAGGAGAAAGTCTTTAGCCAGACGACGATGGCGTGAACCTCAGTCAATGTCCCAATCAATGGGTGGTGAATGAAGAAGTAGACCACAAACGACGTTATGGCCAGGCACAGCGTGATGTTGACTCCGTGGATCCACGCAACCATTTTCCAGGTCGAATTAAATCTCCGAAGCTCTTCATCTGAAGCAACATAACTCCCACCTGGTGTAGCTGTGCCGCTCCTTTTCTTCACAGCTTTCAAAGATTGCCTGGCTTGCTGGGCGGCCACCAGTTCTACCACATACGCCAACAATAAATGACATGGAATTATGAGCAGCAGTGCTGCGCCGAGTATGAGGTCCTGTTGGCGGTAATCGTGGCAGCGTATACATATTAAAACTCCATACTAACACACGACTTAATTCAAGTTCCACAGCAAGGCTTGGTTGCTCACTTTCTTGAAGTTCTCGATCATCAATCGCAGATTGCCAACAACTATTCTGGTGGTCAGGAATGGAATGGGCCTCCAGTTGGCGGGACCACTTACTGAGCACTATCACCATCAAGTTCCTGAAGCCCAAGAAACTGGGAGCGCTCTCAGAATCATGGCTGAGGCATGAGGCGCGTTCTTTCGAATGCGCTGCAGCAACATGTCTGTATTTCTTTTTCGTATGCGATCGGATTGTGGCAAGGGGTTGTGGCGCGGAAAAGCCATTGCGATTGACATGTGAATGTGCAGACGAGGATCGCCTCTTGATGGGGCCATCGCGAGGAACATCAGTCCCGGTGACGGTGGTAGTCGACGTCGCCATTGCGATGCGGAGACAGAAACGAGTGATGGGAAATATTAAATGAGGGACAGAATCCCTCTCGAGGAGAGATCTGGTGGTGGTGGGACGGGTTGAGCCAAGAGAGCGTAGGAAGAGGTAGGGAAGGTTGGCTGGTGAGGCAGATAAAGCAGGGAGCACCAGGAGTGGTGACGCTTCGGACGATGGCGGGGCAGGGAGAAATGTGGATGTCTTGGGGGCGCGCCAGGTTACGGTAAGGTATAGTGTAGTACGGTTACAGAACGGGCTACGCGAATATGAGGCTAAGTTAAGGTACCGGACGAGGGTGAGTCGAATGTCCCAAGAGCACCTTATGGTATGTATGTGATGGATCTCGGGGGGAAAGACAGAGCAATCAGACACTAACAGCAGGAGAGACTTCTGATAGGTAATATAAATATAACAAATAATAAATCGATAACAAAGTCGATGGAATGAGGAGGTCTAGGTCGAGGAACAATATGACACGATACGGTACTTAGGTCGATCGGTACCTGACTGGCAATTGGCTGGTTTCAGAGCTGCAGGCTGGCCGGTGCAAGCCGGGGCTGGCGTGGCTGGCGTCTTGTTGAGGAGGGGAAAGGAGGGGGAAGGAGGAGTAAGGTGCTGTGCTCCTGCTCGAGAGGCGGGGAAGGAGATAGGAGAGAGGATGGGATAGGCGAGGAGAGGAGAGGAATGGAAGCCAGGGACAGGAGGGGAGAAGAGAGGGGAAGGCGAGAGGAGAAAGGAAGAAAGAAAGTCAAAGTCAAAGTCAAACTCGATGTCGATGTCGATGTCGATCCAACCCCAACCCAGGCCCAACCCAACCCCAACCCCATCGTCCATCCTGCCGCCCGATATGACGATATCCCATCCTATTCTCTCCCGTCCAATCCCATCCCGAATCACCTCGCCGAGCCGAAATCTTGGGCGTCCGGCTTGCAGCGCAGCACCGTGCACGTGCAAGGGGATTAGGTAAGCTCGGAAGTCAAATGCCAAACCTTATCGGGCGCGATGGAAATACGTTAATCCGAACGGCATTTTAAAAATGGGCCCGCTGCAACCTGAGGTGGAAACTCTGAATGAATGCTGAAAGCGTGACCCTGACCAGCGTACCGACCAGATGACTTCTACCAAAAACACCTTGTGCTAACCACAATCTGCTGACGACAACGCAAAGCCAGCTTATTACGTTAGATTTGAAGTCTCCTGAAGTGTGACTGTTCATTCCATCAGGCTCAGCCTCGATAATGAGCCGGGTGTAAGAATGGCATACGAACAGCGCGGCGAGCGCGACTTTGGTGGAGGAAGGGGAGCTGGCGGCAGTGGTGCTGGTGGTGGAGGAGGAGGAGGTGACCGGGAAGGAGGCTATGAAGGTGTCTTCATTCGAGGGAGAGGCAGACGTAAGTTCGTTCATCGTCATGGTCATTTTCGTGCGAGGGGGTGTTTATCTTTGAATCTTGAATTCCCAGTGGAATCATTGCAAATACCAGCAAGTTAAAGACGACATGTGCGTTTCTGCTGTGGGGACTTTTATATTACCTCCCAGGTCATGCCACCGTACTATCCGCAGCTGTGTCTCGCTCATTCCGAGTTGAAAGCCTGATACCTATCACGGGTCGTTTAACGTACTCCGCCAGATTCAACTTGCATCTCCAAAATTTGCCCTTTGTTATCTGTCCTGCGCATTTAGGGTGAACATATCATCTAATAATCGCGAAGGTCCTATTACGGATTATGGATCTACCATGGTGCACTGGATGCGAAACAGGCAACCTCGATTCAAGGGTGGCTATCAAGGAGAGGTGGAGAGACCCAGTGCTAGCTATATAATTGATGTAGGTTTTTGACGACATGACCCAGATACCCCATGCTGACGATACCTAGATGCTACCACCTTTAGCAAGACTGAGCAAACCAGCAGAGAGTATCCCAGCACGTCACCTCCACACGTCACTGAACAAAAACAAACACCCGGTCAACTGTGTACGGTGGACGCCTGAAGGACGAAGACTCCTCACCGGATCTAGCAGTGGCGAATTCACACTCTGGAATGGAACGGGTTTTAATTTCGAGACGATCATGCAAGCACATGATGTAGCAATCCGAGCGATGTCTTATTCGCATAGCGATGACTGGCTCGTATCAGCTGACCATGACGGCCTGATCAAGTACTGGCAGCCGAACTTCAACAACGTCCAAGTGATTCAGGGACATAACGATGCCATTCGAGATATGGCTTTCAGTCCCAATGACTCTAAATTTGTCACGGCTTCTGATGACTCGTCACTCAAGATCTTTGACTTTGCAGGTGGGGTTGAAGAGTCCCAGCTCAACGGACACGGCTGGGATGCAAAGACAGTCGATTGGCATCCCACCAAAGGGCTTATTGTCTCTGGATCAAAGGACCATCTGGTCAAACTCTGGGACCCCAGAACAGGTCGCTGCCTAACAACTCTACATGGCCACAAAAATACGATCACCAAGACCGTCTTCGAGAAAGTAAAAGGGCTCTGCCTCGCCTCGGCAGCCCGAGACCAGACAGCACGCATCTTTGACCTCCGCATGATGCGTGACATCTGTCTATTGAAAGGCCACGAGAAAGACATATCCACGCTTACCTTCCACCCCATCCACTCATCCCTTCTCTCAACTGGTGGTAGCGATGGCACAATATATCACTACCTCCTCGATGAGCCCAACACTCCAGCAGGAATTCTGCCCACACTCGCCCCCTACGACTCACCTGACCCTAGCATAGCACCTGCACAAACCATACATCCTGCGCACAAAATCAACCATGCGCACGAGTTCCCCATTTGGTCACTGGACTGGCATCCTTTGGGACATATCATGGCATCCGGCTCTAATGACCGCACCACCAAGTTCTGGACCCGGGCCCGACCAGGCGAGACAGACATCCTGAATGATAGGCACCATATCGGTGAAGCAGCTGCCGAAGCCCAAGGAACATGGGACCGTCGTGGAGGCAGACGTCAACGGCAAGAAGAAGAGGAGCAAGAGATGGAAGACGAGATGGAAGGCCTTGTCGACCAGAAACTACCACCCAAGAACCTTCCTGCTTTTGGAGCCATCCCAGGCATTATACCTGGCATGTCAAACTCAGGCCCACCGATCTCAATTCCACCACCGCCACCGCAGATGTTCGGCAGTGTGCCTCCTCCGTTGCCTGGAATGGATCCCAACCATCCTCCTGATTTTGCTAAGTTAGCCGAGATGATGCAGAAAGCAGGCTTACCACCCCCACCACCACCCGGTGGGCAGATGGGCATGGGCATGGGCATGCCGCCGCCACCACCTGGCTTCATCCCACCCCCACCACCAGGCTTTGGGAATGGCTTCCCACCTCCACCACCGGGGATGCAGATGCCACAGTTTGGAGGGGGTGGGTTTCCAGGCGGGATCCCCGGCATGACTGCAGGTGGGATTCCAGGTATGGGTGGAAGTGCGATCCCCGGCATGGGAGGCAATTCAAATGGGAATGGAAACGGGAATGCTGGGAATGGGAGTGATAGCAGAGAGAATCGCGAGAATAAAGATGAGAGTGGTTCAGCGGGCAGTGTGAGGAGACGTGGACCTTTACCAAGTCAACAAGAGAGCTTGCAGATGGAGCAGCGGAGGGGGAAGTTCACGCGTGCTAGATAGCGGAGATGACGGATGTTTCGGGAACTTTGACGTTTGTAAGAATAAGACTGGGTGAAAACTTGTTGGAGTTGCACGGCTTTGGGCGGGCGAGGGATATGCTGCCTCCCTCACGTTTTGACATAGTTGGGTCCAATCCCATCACTAAAAGTCGCATCCAGCATCCAATGAGAAACTTGTTTGTCATGCGTCATATTTATATTGACTCTGTTTATGTTTCTATCTATGCAAGTATAATAGGGACAAAGTACATGGTACATGGTACAGCCCTCCTAGCTACCGAAGACGTGAAAGTCAAAAACTCCAGCCGCTGATGCAAATGCAAAACCCCTCCATATGCAATAAATCAAATAAAAAGCACAAGTGAGTGGGAAGAGAAACGAAAAGACAAGCGTCCTTGCAAGCTTCCCAATCCTTCTCTTCCATTATGCTCCTTCACCTACTCTCTTCTTGTCTCTCAGCAAGCAAATATCATCTCACAAACTCGCACCACCGCTGTTATTCCTCGGACTCCTCCTCTGTCCCTCGGTGCCCTCACCCTTTGCAAAAGCTTTCTGCCTATCCGCATATTCCTTAATCACCAACGCACAAACAGTATCAGCACACAGCCGTTTCCTCCTCTCTACCGGCAGTCTTGTCGCAAACTCCAGCCCACTCGCTCTCTCTACAGCCTCCACCGGGACCTCAAAATCCGTGATCGGCTTGTCGTTGGGAATGCGCGCATTCGGCAGCACGAAAGCTCCTACGGCGACCGGCCCGCTCGTTGTACCATCCTCCGCGAAGATCACCTTATAGAAATGCGTTGGGACGGCAATATTGGGAGGATTGCCAATGACTTCGTAGGTTACGCGCCATTTCCCATCTGCTTGGTCGCGCTTGGGGAGGTACAGAGGACCAGTGACGATTCGCACCGAGGGGTATCGTTGAGTAAGTCGCCGGCAGAAATCCTCAAAGTGCGCCCAGTAGTCGCGGTTGAAGCCTTCGCCAACCTGCGGGCACATGTTGCTCAGGTAAAAGGTATCGTTCATAGCTTCTTGGCTCCACTTCGCATCCGCTGCTGGCACTTGATGTCCTCGATCATATCCGCTGCGGAAGTAGTCCTTCAGCTTCCCCCGGAATTTCTCAGGTATGGACGCATCTTCGACGAAGACACTGTGTTTGCGGTCACCGTTGGAAGCGGAGAGGGAAGCGGGTGTGATGTGCTCGGCGACCCATGAGGGATTGCGCAGACGGCGATCGAAGGAGGAGACCAACGAGTTGCGAGTTGCGAGGTCAGCGACGGGGCCGGGGAAGCCGTATTGGAAGAGGCCGGCCGGATCGACGGGGGAAAGAAGCTCTTTCTGGACTTGTATGGGGATGGGCAGGGCGCCTGGGATTGTAGCTGGTACAGTTGTTTTTGAGCTGACGGATGCCGATGTAGACGGAGCAACAGCTTGAAGCTTCTTTTCGGAGCGCGTGGAATACATGGCGGCAGTTACGCCGGCGCCTGTTGCTGCACTGACGGCAGCGATAATTGCAAGTGTGGTTTTCGACATCGTGAAGGAAGTTCTGCTGCCGCGGGGGCAGAGGCTATTTATTGCGTTGCTGGTTCGAGCAGGCGGAGTCTCGGTGTCTGTGACTGATGGTACAGCTGCTGATGTTCGGCGAGAGAAAAGAGGGACGAGGGACGAAGGAATGACAGTGGGAGCGGGCGCGTATGATCACGCTGGATATACGCGCGTGTTGGTATTGGTGTCGACGGGCAAGTCACGTCGTCGCGAGTTGTAGATGCAGTCCCCCTGATGTATTTTTTTAGGCACCCCTGTTTTACCGCGCTTCTGCCGGGATGCTTAAATACCTTACCTGCGTGGTGCGTTGCCAGTGAACATCAGATCCGCGTGCACGGGATGGATGGAAGCGTCCAACAGCATCATCAGTCCTGGGAACATCACTCAGCAGTATGGCAGTTCATTACGTTCGGTACATTTGGTTGCAGCCCAGACACCTTTCTCATTTACAGCAACTCTGCCACGCATTTCCGGATCGAGATCTCCAGTAGTGTTCGAGATGTGGTGCAGCGCAGCACCCCAGAGTCTCAGTGAGATGTACTGTAGGTACATCGCATGAGGGTTGACGTCCTACAATGGTTTATCGCCTAGTGCTACATTTATCTTCCCTCTTGCTTGGACCCAGCCGTGGATCTTGCCAAAGTCCCTACATGTATGTACTTCGCCATTCCCAACATAAAGTCCTCTCGGACCCCCTTCAACTGCTAACATTGGCACCGGAGTCAAATCGCCGTGACATTCCACCGCCTGTCGCAACTGATCAATGCAATGATCAATATGGATACGCCCTCCAGCCCAATTCTCGTGACCTGGTTTCTTGGAATAGTATTCTGGATCAAGCGCCATTCGAAGCTCGTTTAGACAGTGAAGATTATGATACACAGCCAGCTCAAAGAAGTGGTGGTCGCCATAGTAACTTATAATCTGGCGACTTGATTCGGGAAACTGGAGTGCTTCTTCTGGGGATATGGCGACATACTGCGACTGTAGCAGTGCATGCCATACCGCATCCAATTCTGGACTCGGTGGTCCAATATACCTCGACTCGGTGGGGTCAAGCTCTTCATTGAAGAAGGTCTTTGAGGTCGCATTGAAGCGTAAGTCATTGGTAAAGTGTTTTTCGATTATTTTGATCTCAATCTCGGGAGCTTTTGATACTGCATTGGATTAGCACTTGCCTTCTTTTAAACGTCTTTCTCTACCTTACCAAATTCAGTAGTAAATGTATTCTTGCAGGTAGTAGACGCAGCGCACGGAGGACTTGTTATTTGTCGGACAACAAGTAGTACAGTTGTACAAATGAACACAACTGCAAGACTTGAAGTAAAAATCAGCCATCGCTTTAATGTCTTGCTTCCCCGCTGTTCCACAGATGAGGTGCGATCCTCATTAAAGAGGAGCGACTCCTTCACCTCGTCTTCCGCACTGTGGGTAGAGCTCATGATGTTCAGATGTTTGCTGGAGTTTAGGACCCAAGAGAGGACTTTAAACCCTGCTGAACGGGAAGAGAAGTTGAGACCTGGCTTGAGTCCTTTGCTTTCAGCTTAAATGTGCCCTACCCCTGACCAGTCCCCACTCAAAGCAACGTGACCACCATTAATTTCTTAGCATGTGTCTAAGCTTGAAATTAAAGTAGATCGAGAAGCAATAAGCCATGTCTTGCATTGTGTTGCTTTTTTGGACTTCAATGTTGCACGCCACAGCCGTCTTTTTGTGGCGTCGTCTCCGAAGCAGCGGAGATTTTGTTAGCTACTATGTTGCAGAACTTATATCAATCTCTCTCGCGCTCCTGATTGCGCTGATCGCAAAAATCTTTCCTTCCTCATAAAATATCATTCGCCAAGATAGGACAAGTATTTTCTAATTCCAATATCGACGCTCCTTCAAATGCCATCCCAACGGCATCGTATGCCTACTCTACAGACAGTCCGGTTTCTTTTGGCATCTCGGGCCTTTACTTCCCATATGGATGTAAGTCTGCAGCATTACTTTCATGGTACTGCCACTGACTATCTGTTCCAGTAACCCCCGTCCCGGATGTCATTGGCGAGGTCACACCATATCTTGTGCAGCCAGCTCCTGCAAGTCCAACGATAACCTGTGCTCCAATTCACGCATATAACTATCCAGGAGAATCTCTTAGCTGCCCTATTGCTGCAACTTTGATGGATGCGGGTCTATACACATTGAGCTTTTCACAGTATTCCTCTTCGTACACGTACGATTCCGCCTTGAATTCACATATGACAGTCAGAGCTGGCAATACGATCACTTCAGCCATAGGAGAAGTCACGTTCTCGATTATCAGACCACACGGAGCTACGGCCACGGCAACGATCACAGAATCATCAACACAGACAAGTGGTACCTTTGAAGTTCTTCCCACAGAGACGGACATTTTCCCAAGCAGCTACACCACTGTCACCGCGTACTACACCACGATCGTTTCAACGGTTGTATCGAGCCAACTTTCTAGTGCTTTGGTCACCACGACAGTAACAGCCGCATGCCCGTTGAAGTGTTCCCACAACAATTGCTATCGTGGTGTCTTCAGTCGTTCTGCAGAAGCGGCAGCATTCTGCGGCGCGTACACGAATGGAGCTGCTATTGCACCCCTTCCAACATATCTCAGCAAGTGCAACTATCGTCCTGCGAGCATTTCGTCTGCTTGCAGTTGTGCCTTCCCGACAATAACTCCTATGGAGGCAAGAGGAGCCGAACCTATCCCCGTGTATGCAGCTCCGGATTTCACGTACACCAACTTTGATTTTGGGACTACTACGACAACAACCACAATCTCTACAACGATACCTGAAAGCACCAAGTAAGTCAAATTCAGCACCATGCAGCTTGATAAGTAATGGCACTGACCTACGCAGCGTTGATCCTCCTGTTACAATTTTCTCAGGGGTCTCAACTTCCACCATCTACGTCGATTCGACAGTCACGATTACTACCATTATAAGTAACGTCAACACAGTGTCAACTAGTACAGTAACCAAGCCAGCCAAACATTGCAAGTAAATAGGAAGCTGGAGGAAACAAGAAGTCGATTGAGGAGATATCACAGGCTTGTAGAATCCAGGACTTCGTTTTAATTCGTGCGATTCTTCTAAATTGTATATTGTTTGTATCATTAGCTACACAACGCACTTTTTCATAAACACTGCCGTGAATGGCCACATCTTTCCTGTTTTATCCGTCTCCCACCAGAAATCTTTAACCATCTTATACGGTATATACCCCCTTCGCTCATACCAGTCCTGATTTGTGATCTTTGGTGGTTCTCTTCCTAACGCAGCCCACTGTTCTTTTAGATCCTTGCTCTCTCGGACAACAGTGCTTAGAGCCAACACTTTTGCGTTCAAAGGTTCAGCAGTAGCCGTGCTTTCTGCAGCATCCATGGCCGCTCGTCCAAGCCCTGAGCCCTGTAGTGATGCCGAGACATAAAAGCTAGAAATCCAATACAGGCCCTGAGTGCCATCATCATGGCCCGGACTTTCATACGAAGTGTTTAACGAGATGTGTCCAACCGGTAGGAAGTCTTCGTTGGTAGGAGAGCGAGACTTCCGGATTAATGACTTAGCAGTATCTTGAAGACTTAACGTTTCTTCTGGGTGGGCGTTCTTGTGTATCCTGAGCTTTATCGCCCGGTCGAGGTCTGTGTCGGCAAGGATCTGAATAGGAGTTAATAATCACGTGAGCTGTCCTGCATGATCTGTGAGGCTAACTCACAATCCACTGCATGGCAATGACACCATCTCTTTGCAATTCGGCCCACTCTGAGACCATTTCTGCTTTCCAGCCACATGCCATGCGCTGCTTGACCATGCGCTCCCTGTGAGCAGGAGAGTCAGGATCCCATGGAATGAGGCGTACCTCGACGCGTGTCGACTTTGCTTTTTGGCGGGACGGGATTTCTGTGCCTGAAGGCATTGTACGAGATGCCTTTCTCCTCGGACCCAGCTCCGGACCGATCTCTCTAGAAGGATTCGGTTTTGTTATTTTGGCTGCTTGACGATGGGATTTCAATATCTTAGTCCGTGCAGTAATCAAAAAAATGTCAAGTCAAAGGGCGTAAAAGCGGGGCACGATCAAGACTTGGAATTCGTCGCCACTTCGGACAATACTGACTCGGAGACAACAGTGCGAAAGTCAACCGGCAATACCTTCGCAAGATAGCAACAGATCTGAACCCAAAATGGGATTTTCTTCTTCGTCGGCCCTTGGGTCTTTATTGATATATGAAGCACGGGAAATCCCCTGATTAGGCGAGAAGACTCTATACGATGTGGAACATTGTCTCGTCTAGCCGGGCGTCTTTCGGAAATTTAGTGGATCACATATACACCCATAGCCCCTTTAAAATGCCATTCTGAGCTTATGCCTGAATATTTGTAGTTTGAGAATGCTCGCTAGATATGGGAACAATCATATGCAAAATAAACCTCGTCTCCATTCATCTTGGTGTATCAAGGGGCTGTGAAATGTTAGAGACCATACTTGAATGCCGTGTGGGCACGTACTGTCTCATAATCAAGGCAGCACAATGAAATGAAAATATAGCATCGGGGTTGAATTTTGGAGCCAACGTCATCCAAATTTTGAAGACTTGATTTTGAAATTCTTAAAACATACATTCTGCATGACATAGCAGTAAAAATTCCCACAAGCCGCATTGTCGTTCATCGAAATTCGATATTTACCTTCAAGGCTCCAGTTTGGCTTGCCTTGCCGAAAGTATCGTAAGCCTTGAGGATTTCATCAAACTCAAAGTCTATTCTCCACTTAGTCGTCTTTTCATGCTCAAGCAGCTCTGAGCTTACCATGGGTTATCATCTCCTCGGTGTGCAATTTACCAGCCTGGAAGAGCTTCAGCAAAGTCGGGAGAGTGCTTGTATTCACCAGCGCCATAGTTATTTCTAGAGCAATAAGCTTTCAAACCCAATCTTTTAAGTCATCTTGAATACTTACGAATGCCTCTACCCCACAGCCTGTCGATCTTGAAATCCACCTTTTCCCCATGTACGCCAACGTTCGCGATGGCACCTCCCTTGCCAACTAGCTCTTGACATGCCATGAATGTAGCTGGAGCGCCAACAGCTTCAACAACAACATCAAACCCATCAATTTCCCCATGATGTTCTTGAGTGGCTGCCTTGAGATCGCCATTGACTTTATCAGGATTCAATGTGTGAGTTGCACCCATCTTCTTAGCAATCTTGAGACGCCCTTCGTCTTTGTCGATTACAAGGATTGTGCTGGGGCTATAAAGTTGAGATGTAAGCAGCACTGCAAGGCCGACAGGTCCCGCACCAACAATAGCAATCGAGCATCCCGGTTTCACACCACCACGTAAAACGCCTATTGCATATCAAATGAGCAAAATACTGATTTATGGTATGCAGATCTAATTACTTACCAACTTCTAATCCAGTTGGCTATCAATACAATCAGCCATATGATGTTTCTTATACTAGCAAGTGAAACTTACCAAAATATCACTCAACACCAACAAAGATCTTTCATCAACGCCGTCGGGCACAAGATGCAGACTAGCATCCGCGTGAGGAATTCTCACATACTCGGCTTGTGTTCCATCTTCCGTATGGCCCAACCGCCACCCACCAGTTGTATTACAAAGTCCGAACTCGCCCTTCTTACAAAAGCTGCAAGTGGCGCATGACGTAATGCAAGCAATCAAAACATGATCTCCAACTTTGAAATTCTTCACATCTTTTCCAATGCTCTCAACAAACCCGACACCTTCATGCCCAATGACACGTCCTTTCTCAACGGTCGGAACATGTCCGTGAATAATGTGTAGATCGGTGCCACAGATTGTGGTGCGGGAGAGTTTGATTACAGCATCGCTCGGGTCTCGAACCTGGGGCTGAGGTCTTTCTTCGACTACTATCTTGCCGATACCGTTGTACACAAGAGCTTTCATGATGGTTCCGCGGGGCTTCGGAACTCGAATGGAAATTCGGAAAGGGGGTTCGGCAGCGGGAATAATGTGGAGATAGAGCCGAGTGGGGCAGACTAATACAACGCCTACGTGGTTTCGAGATCTTGGAATTTCTCGTATGCGTGGTCAGAACTTCTTGGGAATAATCTAATTGGCTATTTGTTCGATAGAAACCTCAATTAATCGTACGGTGGATAAAGGTAGATGTCGAGGGTCCGCTCCATATTAATACGCAGATCCAACCACCAAGTTATTTTATGCTGAGCATACATCAGAGCCAGCTGCAAACTGAAACCCCGCTTTCCAAGGAAGAATACAAACCATGTTATTGGCTCATGGCCTTCTGATGTTACAAAGAAAAAACAACAAACACGGAATATCAAGTTCACAGCTATGGGGTTACATCCGACGATTTCTCGCTAAATTACCCCGCCTTCTGGAAAAGGGGGGAAGTCTAGCACATACATAGATCAAGCTACTGCAACAGCATGGCTTTTAGTGCCACCACGAATGCGGGGCAAAGAACCATTGATTGCCGACCTTGTTCTTGCCCTTCGCCAATATAGTTCATTCCAACTAGCCAGGTGCTATGTTTCCTTTAGACCGACTCTGGTGCTTTATTGGTCTGGATTTATGGATTGATTAGAAGTTGTGGTATGATTGGTATTGAGATGATGATCTGACTGGCCGAGAACCCCGCGTACATCGTTGATTTGGAAGCGGCCAAGGATATCGAGCTCTCAATGAATGGTGCTGGGGTCTAGATTACACCTAGCCTTGCAGCTCGCTGGAATTCATGGGATAAGGTAGGCTTCCGTTCAACCTAGAGCGATGATATCCGAGGTCCCAATCCATTGTATAACTTCTTCTAATATCCCACTATGCGAGGCAGTTCAATCACAACTCATTCTTACCTACAGACAAGATATCATCAATCTGACAACTATGGGTGACATTAACGAGAAACCAGAGCGTATTCTGAAAACCGAGCTCTCCCAATATGCTCGTCGAAGGAGAGAGGATGGTCCATACGCTGATAATCTCGATCTTGATGTCTTGATTGTTGGTGCTGGCTTCGGCGGTATCTATATGCTCTATGAAATGCGGAAGCAAGGCTATAACACCGTACTGTACGATGCTGGCCTTGGATATGGTGGAACATGGTATCTCTCATCCCTACCAGATTAAGACCGTGAAAGACAAGTTCTAATCCGGAAACAGGAGGTGGAACTGCTATCCAGGAGCCCGTGTTGACAGCGAGGTGCCGATTTATCAGCTTAACATTCCAGAAGTGTACAACACCTGGAACTTCACAACCAATTACCCAGATTGGCGTGAATTACAGGAGTATTTTGACCATGTCGACAAAGTCTGCAATCTCTCAAAGGACACGGCATTCGAAACCGTGGTCAACTCATGTGAGTTTGACGAAGCAACCGCGAAATGGACGGTCAAGACTGCCGACGGCCGAACAGCTAAGACTCGATTCCTTATCATTGCAGCTGGTTTCGCAGCAAAGCGATATATTCCAGCATACCCCAGCATGGACGAGTTCCAAGGAATAATGCACCATTCGTCCTTCTGGCCTCCTGAGGATGTTGAGGTTAAAGGGAAGCGTGTTGCAGTTGTTGGCACTGGCGCATCAGGTGTACAGATTGCTCAGGAGTGGGGACCCAACGTCGAACACCTCACGTTGTTTCAACGTACACCAAATCTAGCATTGCCAATGGGGAAGAAACCTTTGAAGAAAGAGGAACAGGAAGCTCTCAAGAGTACTTATCCTCAGATGTTCGATTTGCGCGAGCGCTGCTTCGCTGGATTTACGTATGACTTTGCCGAGAAGGACACTTGGGATGAGACACCCGAGCAACGGGAAGAGTTCTACGAGAGTTTGTGGAAACGTGGTGGATTTGCTCTCTGGCTCGGGGGATATAAAGACTACCTGTTTGACATGAAAGCCAACCGGGAAGCGTACAACTTCTGGGCAAAGAAACAGAGACAGCGAATCAAGGACCCCAAGAAACGTGACCTACTGTGTCCTTTGGAACCGCCTCACCCATTTGGCGTCAGTAAGTAAAGCAAATTATTACCGCGATGAGGCGAAGATACTGATTAGGATTATACAGAGCGCCCTTGCCTGGAGCAAAACTATTATGAAGTCCTCGACGCAGACAACGCTGAAGTTGTTGACATCTCCGAAAAGGGCGGCAACCCAATTGTTGAGTTCACTGAGACCGGAATTAAGACAGCTGATGGACGGCATCACGAATTCGACGTGATTGCACTCGCAACTGGCTTCGATATCACAACTGGTGGCATGACTAGTATGGGTTTGAAGTCTATCAATGGCACATACTTGAAAGACGAGTGGAAGGCATCTGCCAACACCTATCTTGGAACAACCATCTCTGGATACCCAAACATGTTTGTGTCCTCTTCCAGTAAACTCACACATGAACTCTAATAGCTTTTAGGTTCCACCTGTATGGTCCTCATGGTCCTACCCTTCTTTCAAATGGACCGTCGAGCGTTGAGGTCCAAGGCCGTTGGATTCGAGATGCTATTGGTCTTATTCAGCTTCAAAAGATCAAGTACATCAATGCCACACCCGAGGCAACTAAAGAGTGGAAGAAGAGGATCAATGACCTCTCCAACGCTACCCTGATGCCAACAACAAGGTCCACTTACATGGGTGGCAGTGTCCCAGGCAAGGCATTCGAGCAAGTCAACTATGCGGGTGGAGTTGGACAATACAGAACTGAGATTCGAGGTAAATTGTCCGATTGGACAGGTTTCAAGACTGTGCTCCTTTCTTCTGCTTCTTAGGTAGAATGTTGAATGGCACAACTACTCACGCGAATCTGAACCAGTTCATGCGATGCACCTCAACCCGGGTTGATCTAAAAACGTTAGCCCAATTAATTCAATCAAATGTCCGCTTTATCTGAACAAAGACGTTTTTAAAAAATCTCTCATTTTGTAATGTCCTGAAGCTAGCTTCGAACACCTTAAACTAACTCAGTGTTATACTTGATTGGCTGGATCCTGTGACCACCTGGATCTGGAGCGTCTTCCTCTCCTAGAACTTAATCTACCACAGAGATCTGACTCACCAATGAGCACTGGGTGTCCATTGGCATCATGCGTATGTCGCACATTTTTCAAAAGCTCCCCAAAGTTTCTTTTATGTGTGGACTCGATCTCCCAATCCAAACTTGTGATTGCACTCAATACCATCGAAGCACCATTGAAGGCTATACTGACAATGACGAAAGGACACACAGGGCTTGATTCGGACACGATATTTGTTGTGCTAAGCTTGGGTATTACTGCACAGCTCCCAGTCGAGCCAAAAGCCGAAGAGATAAGAGCCACAATAGAGAACAATACCGACAAGGAAACGGCGATTCGCTTCAGAACAGCGGCTGTTGTGTACCATGGTAACTACGTAAATGGCGAATCAGTTCCGCATCGCTGTGAAGTTATGAGCAGATATATCCTCAATCCGACGATCGGATTTCGCGCAAAAGAGAAATAATGGCCCACATCTCCTCAGGAGGAGCTAAGCATGCATTGGCATACCTGGGGAATCTGCCTTCTGCTGGGCTGTGTTTCGATATCAGCTCTGCGGGTGATAAAGGCGTCTCCATCCTCCGTTCCCGCCATGAAGTGATCCAGCATTTGCCTACCTGCTTCTCGCAGGTTTCGGGGGGGGAAGTCGTTGCTTTCTTGATTTTCAAGGCATTGCTGACCTGGAGTCGACTGCTTCTGCCGTTGTTGATGCAGCACATCAGGTAGGCGTTCGCAGACACACCGTACTTTTGGGGAATCTAAAGAAACAGGTATAGGCTCTCGTCTGGAGCTCTGTTCGCTCGGATCTTGAGACTTTGTATCGTAGGTATGGTGTCTTTCGCCAGAGGAATTATGAGTACCATTTTGCTGTTGATATTGACGACTTCTTGTGATTTCCCTGCGTGGCGCCGCCCTTCCTTTCGCTCCATTGGACTTCCACCTGGGGTACAATTGTGTCTGTCGGACTGAGCTTGCTGTGGGAACTGTCGATTGAGGCGTATCACTGGCCCCTGATGCGGTTGATCGCGTATCGTTCTTTGTGTCGCCAGTGCTGGCCATCGCGCCGTCGTAAGATATTGGATTCAACAGATCGCGCTGGGTGATCGAGAGCGTGGCAAGGAGGGGTGTCGAGACTGTACTTTTGTGTAGAGGAGTTGTGCCGTCGTTGTTTACCGACATGGTTAAGGATGTGTTATTCTTCGTCTCAGGTCTCAGAAGCTGGCAGTAGGAGAATAATAAAAGAATAACGCATCGCAAGTAATAATTCGAACGTGGTAAACGTCGTATAGATTGTTGGCTGTGGCTATACTTGGTCTGACTTTCTAGGTTTTGAACGAAAAGAAAGGTAGAGAGAACCAGATTGAAAACGAGCAAGACCAACCGAAACGTACCTGCAGCAATTGAAATATCACGAATCCGCAGGCGTTATTTATTGATCTGAAGGCGAAGTGGTCTTAGTTGGCACAAATGCGAATTTAACCCGGCGCAAAACTTGCAAACTTCATTCTGTTTTTATACATGGGAAGCTTACCAATTATGCTGACCCTGTTTCAGTGAATCATCTCAGCCCCAAAATATTTTTCTCCACGACTTTGACCCCATCTCTGACCGCAGGACTGAAATGCTTCCTCAAAAGCTCGCCCTCCCAAACCGTCGCTGCGAAAGGGTTGCTGCCTTCTACTTCGCCATTCAAAGCATCAAACATCCCATCGCCTCTTCGCTCCTCTGTATTCCACAGACTCTTTATTTTCGTCTCGTGCGTCTTTGTAACTCTGGCCATAAGCCCCATCACTGCTATTGCACTCTTTTCAGGCAAGTGTAGGGAACTTGACATCAGTTGCTTTGAGAAGGCGGCAATTCGAAGCGGGGGTACAGCACGAGCGGCAAGTGGTGGTGTCAAGACCGACGAGAGAGACCTTAACAGTAGCACTGTCGTAGTTTGTATGTTGATTTTGTTGTTTGTTGTTGACGGGGCCCGCCAAGTTGGGTTGTTGGGGTCAGGGAGATGAAGTGACTTGGCTGATAATTCGATATCGGCGTTCAGAGAAAGTGCATGTAAAGTTCGGTACAAGTGCGTAATGAAGAAGCTTAAATCCAGACTCAGTGTTGCTTGCGCCTTTGCAGCATCCTGGCCTTCAAGTAGAGCAAACGCTGTGATAATGCAAAGAAGAGCCTCTCTTGTAAGGTTCCTCTCAGTCTCTGCATCTTCTTCTGTTTCCCCCAGGTCATCCCCAGTCTCAGCATGCCCGATCAAGTCTTTTAGGGCTTCGAGTAAATCCCCAAAGAAATCCTGATTGATAAGATGCGCATAACGAGCAAGACCTTCTAACACTGCACCCATCAGATGAGCTGATCGCATTTTCAAAATCCGGAAGTACGTAACAAAGACGAGCTTCAGAGTCTCAGCCTGCATCCTATCTCTCTCTTCATGGCTGACAGTGGCATCCGCTTGGACCATCTCCTTCTCGATAATCTTTCGTTCCTTCATCATCTTGCGTTCTTTCTTCGTTCGGAACACGCGCTTTTCTTTCAGCTTTTTGCCCTCAAATCCACCATCTTCTTTGCTAGGTCTGTCGATGTGGTTTGTCGATGCTTTCCAGGAGAATTCAGAGAGAAGTCGGAGATGGAGGAAAGTATTGAGTACACTTTCGTCCACACGGTATCCTCTGGCCTTCATCATCTTGGTCAATATCGAAACTGCATCCAGAGAAGGTGTTCCATCCTCATCGGCTTGAAAGACAGCCTCGATCGTTTCTCTGCACTTGACAAAATCTGTGTCCACTTTCCTATTACTCAATTTGCCCACCAGTATCTTCAAGAGGTCTCCACGAAAGTTGAAATGCGGTACGGCAACCAGGAGCGCGCATGCACAAGATATGGCCACACTACCAAGACTTGGTCCTCCGTCTCGGGATGAACCTGCTTTTCCCGACTGTGCATACTTCCCCAACTCACGGATGTAGCCTTGATAGCCGCCCACCAGTGCCTGTTCGTATGCTCTCAATTTCCGCACCTCCTTCGATACCTTTGTTTCCATGTCCTCTTCCGAGAGGGGTCTTATCCGGTATCCTGGGATCACATCTTTGTAGACGGCGAGTTGTGTCATGAGCGCCAGCTTCTTGATGGTGGTGTTCTGTGACTGACCGAATTGCGCCAGTGCTTTGAAGGCACCTACATGCTCTTCGGGGTCTTCTTGGGTGACCATCAAAGCTATACGCGCCATCTCCTCCTTGGCCTCCAGTATCTGCTGTCGCACGGGAATGGTCGGCTTTTCAACGACTTCCTCTACCGCATCATCTGCGGATTCTTCTGCGCCGAGCCATTCCAGATCACTTTCGACATCTGCGGCCTCTTCGGGAGCAACTACTTGTTGGATAATTCCTTCAGCAGTTTTGATTGGCAGTCTTGTGATCTCCTTCTCCTTCTTTCTGCCTTTGCGGGGTCTGTTCTCGTAGTCTTGCTCTAAATTCCAGCTGGAAGCTTGCTTGAAAAACGCATTTGGTTCGGGGCCATTGTCGAGAGTTGAGGGAGACGAGTCCTCGCCTTCTATCCCCGGAGGAGTCAGTCTTCGTCTCTTGACAGCAGGTAATCTTGCCATATTGCTGTAGTCACCGTTGTGGTTGAATTGAGATTTTGTGGAATTTTCTGGACGAGGCTGATTGCCGATAGGAAATTCTGAAGAAGCGGCCGCAAAAAAAAAGTTCGGGACTTCCCCCTCCAAAATATTTCTTGACTATCAACACGAACCATCGCACAATCAGGGAAAGCAACAACATCACCCAACCAGTACCTCAAAATCCAACAGAGTAAATCAGTCGTCTACAGCAGCGGCAAAATCTGATCAAAATAATCAATTCACCAGCACCATGCGAGCCCTCACAGAAGAAGAGACGCAGACGCTGTTTGCAAAGCTCGCTAACTATACTGGAACCTCGCTCAAGAACCTCATTGCTCCTCTGGAGAGTGGTCCCAACGCAGATCGTTTTGTATTCCGGCTTCACCAGAGTAGATGCTACTATGTGCGCCTCTCTCTTGCCAATCTCGCAACCTCAATATCTAGAGACAAGCTCTTGTCACTTGGAACATGCCTAGGTCAGTTCTTTTTGCCAGCGCCCTTTTGCAGACCATCCACAATTGACACCCCTCAGGGAAGTTCACAAAAACCGGAAAGTTTAGACTCCATATTACTTCGCTCCCGATTTTGGCAGAACATGCACGCTACAAGGTCTGGGTCAAGGCGAATGGTGAGATGCCATTTTTGTACGGAGGCCATATTGTAAAGGCGCATGTGGGAAGATGGTCAGAGGACTGCCCAGAGCATCAAGGAGTCGTAGTGTACAGTATGAATGATACGCCACTGGGCTTTGGCGTGACAGCAAGAAGCACCCAGGAAGCCAGGAGATTAGATCCCACTGGTATCACTTGCTTCAGACAAGCGGACTGTGGGGAGTATCTGCGGGACGAGGATACTTTGTTTGCTACAAGCTAGAAGACTGGGAAATGCGCGAAGCTGACCGAGGAATGTGAAGATACCAGCATGTATGGCGTTGGGCGGTCTGGCGTTTGGAATTGTTTCGAGCAAATATGCTTGATTTGTAGGCATTAACGCTCTCTGATGGGTCGCAAGTGGCCGGAGTTTTGCTGCCGTGACTCATCACAAGAACAAGCTCTCGACGAGTCCTAGAAATTTTATTGATGAGCCTGCAATGTATATCTCACGTCAGTCAGCTTTCCAATTGAATCTCAAAGTTATACTATGTATTCCGTCTTGATAACTTTCCCACCACGTGACGATCCTGATCCGGGGAAACATCGGCGGAAAGGCTGAAATATTTTGGAAGTCGCATACTTCAAGGATTCTCAGGAGTTGCTCTGGAACGAATCTGCCACAAGTTTTGTACAAACTCCACCAAAAATGCGATAGTACACCTCCGAAACTCTACATCCGAAATGCTTCGGCCTAGAACTTCAACATGCCTGCTCTGTTCATTCAGAGCGGCGCGTGGAACAACGAGCTCCATCTTCCTCTGGCCGACACAGCAGACAGCTTCCTTGACCATCACGCGAGGAAAGGGTAAAGGCGATGGCAGACCATCACGAATGGGACTTGCGGAACCGCGAAATGTCGGCGAGTCAACGAGGACCAATAAACCAAATAGGCGGGCGCAGGATGGTCCATTTGGCGGCATGAATCTGAAGGTGGCTGGAATTCGCGGAATTCCCGAACGTGGAAGACCAGAACGAGACAGTAACGGTGGGTGGAAAAAGCGAGATAGTGTGGACAAGAAGGGTGGAAAGGAGGGCCGTGGATTCAAAGCTTTAAAGATGCAAAGATCATTAGCTGCTGTCTCGTATGACCAGCGTGGGAGGATAAAGGAGCGCATCTCAGAGGTGGATAGTTTCAACCAATTCCAGCTTCTCGAATCTGTGCGATCTTCGATTTATACACAGGGCCTGGACGGTATGGCAGATGTTACGCCCACGCCAGTACAAAAGATAGCCATTCCGGCCTTGCTGGGGGAGAAAGGTGCTACTAAAGGCAAGAATGTGGGCGACAGAGAATCATTCTTGATCGCGGCCGAGACGGGATCTGGGAAGACACTATCATATCTCATTCCCACTATCAATGCCATCAAACTTGCCGAAGCTGCAGATGCAGACATCGAGGCACACGAGAAAGCCCTCCAAGAGGAGAAATTACGCCAGAATAACTTGACACTGGTATCGCCACCACTCTCAAATATGCCACATCCAACTACAGGACGTCCACGCGCCATTATCCTCGTTCCCACGTCAGAACTTGTCACCCAGGTCGGAAACCTAGTGAAGTCCTTTTCACACACTGTGAAATTCCGATCGGCTATGATCTCTTCGTCCTTTTCTGGCACCGTTGTTCGAAACCGGCTCTTTTCGTCCAAGGGAATAGACATTTTGGTGTCAACCCCACATCTCCTCTCCTCCATCGCTGATTCGGATCCGAACATTCTCTCTCGTGTTAGCCATCTTATCATCGACGAGGCAGATTCTCTCATGGACCGAGGCTTTGCACCTCTGACCTCTGCTATCATTGACCGCGCTAGCCCATCACTTAAGCAATTGATCCTTTGCTCTGCAACTATCCCACGATCTCTGGATTCGTACCTACACAAGCGTTTCCCGGATATCAGGCGTCTGGTAACGCCAAATCTGCATGCGATTCCACGACGTGTCCAGCTTGGTGTGATCGATGTAGAGAAGCCTCCCTACCAAGGGAACAAGAATCTTGCATGTGCTGACACGATTTGGAGTATTGGAAAAGCAGCGGCTGAGCATGATGGTCCAGTGAAGGATGTCACTGATGTCAAGCGTATTCTTGTCTTCGTCAATGAGCGAGAAAAGACCGAAGAAGTCACCCAATACCTTACTTCCAAAGGCATTGACGCCATCGCTCTCTCACGAGATACTCCCGACGTGCGTGAAGGGGAAATGCTCGCCTCTTTCACGTCATCCAAGCCATTGGAGATTCCTAAAGGAGAGCATCCAGGTTCATTATCAGACAATGTACCTAATTACGTGCCGATTGGAACAGAGTATAAGGGGGTGAAGCGAAATTTACCCAATGTCAAGGTCGTAGTGACGACTGACTTGGGATCGAGGGGTATTGACACGTTGGCTGTACGACATGTGATTCTGTATGATGTACCACACTCGACGATTGATTTCATTCATAGACTTGGACGGACAGGGCGAATGGGTAGAAGAGGGCGTGGTATTGTACTCGTGGGGAAGCATGACAGAAGGGATGTTGTGGCAGAAGTTAAGGAAGGCATGTTTATGGGCAAGGCGCTCATCTAGACACAATATATTAGCCTGATGTTCGGATTTGGGTGTACAAAATAGGCAGGCAGGGAATGAATTTGTATGTATAATACCTGTAGAAGTAACAATTATACCCATCTCGATACTCGGTCTTCTGCTTTTCTGTTGCATGTATGATTTTACTTGTCGTGGGAAGTAGCTGGGCGGTCCAGCTTTAGTATCATATTTCTTGATTAGAACTCTGTTAAACTGGTTGATTCGACGCGCTCCAACAACACATGAATATTCCACTATTTATTCTCGAATCAGCGATGCACTCCCTTCCTGTTCCTAACTAATAGGATTAAAGTTGATGTCAAGACAGGTTGTCAGCCTCCTTCTAACACTAGAGCATACAGATTGTATCAAGTCAACTTTACACAGTTAATAATACTCGAGATTGGCCAACAATATTCCCCTATATTGATAGTAACTTAAAAAGATGAATGCCGCAATTTGTCTTGTCATTCTAAGAAAATATAGAATAAGTGAGGTGTCTAATCTTTGACCAACTCAAGATTGCTTCGCAAGCTGTTTATACATCAAATCATACAGAGCTAGTTCTCTCGAAGCATCCTCGGCCGTTGTCTTGATTGTCTTCCCTGAAAGAAAGCAATTGTAGACCTCCTTCAACTCCACAGTATACGCATCCTCGTAGCTTGACAAAATTTCCCGCGAACTTGTTTCCCCAAAGTCGTTCAGTTCATCCACTCTCACTATGATTGGTAGACCTTTGACATATGGTGTGTCATATCTGATGCTGACTGTCTTCTTTTCCCCAAATACTGCAAAATTAGCATCGAACCTAGGGACACTGTCAATCCCACTTTCGTAAGTGACAGCGTATGGTTCTCCAGTTTTGTTCCGATAGTTGAAAATAGCAGTGTAGAAGGGCTCATTAGCAGACACGCCTGCAACGGAGTCGGGGAATCCCAGTGCTTCGCGCATTAACGACAAGTCATGGGATCCAAGACTTCCGAGGAACCGGCAGTAATCCATGTCTCGTCTGGTGATATCTCGATCTGGGAAAGCCTCGCCAAAAAGCTTATCCAAGTTGGTCTTGCGTTCTGCAGCAGCATTCGGGGGAAGTCTGTAAATTTCACAGGACTCGTTCCACTCTGGCTCACAAAATGTGCATTCGGCCCAACAATGTCTCGAACTCTTGCATACATTATCCTGGATATGCTCCTTACTTCCCGCAAGAAGGCATTGGTGAATGAGGGGGCATAGCGCCGCATGTAGCCAACGAAGATCTTGTTGCCTCCGGCTATTTTCTCAGCATCAAGTATTCGTTGTATAGAGGGTATCGAAAGCGTGATAGGTTTCTCGATGAAAACAAACTTTTTAGCCTTGAGCGCAGATATGCAAATTGTTTCGTGAAATTCATCAGCAGTGAGGATCATGACAAGATCGACGTCGGGGTGGAATATAGTTTCAGACGGGTTGATGGTCTTGTGGGCTATGTCAAACTTGGCTGCAACATGATCCACTGTCTGCTGAGAGATGTCGCAGATGGACACCACGGAGTATCTAACTGTGTCAGAGCGCTGTCAAGGCTTATGGGTGGAAGTTGGCCAACATACAGATGGTTTAATAGCGCCAGTGTTGGAAGGTGGATAACCTGGGCTACCTCTCCAGCCCCGACCATGCCAACCCTCAGCTTCTGCTGTACAGCTGCAAGTTCCATGACGCTTGGAATAATAAATTATTTCACGAAACTTCTTGCAGGCTTTGGTAGAAGTAGTCCGATGGTGGATAATTCCGCAGTTCCCCGCGGCTGCTACCCCGCGAACCCCACGCCCTCGTCTCGAGGCCCCATTGCTTGGCTACCTTAAGTGGGTGGGTTGTGCATGACGGGTTCGGATATCCATGTTACCAAATATATAAATGCCGTTAGATATAATCAAACATCGGAAGCACCAATGCAAGGGCTAATGCAGAAAGCACTGCTATTTCTAGATCAGCAATCCCCTACGATATCCACTCAAGAGCTTAGCTACGCGCTGACACAGAAGCCACAAACTTTAGGTACTGTATATAACGGGATGGTGCTTTTAGGGTTCTGCCGAAGGCTGTTGCATCGACTTCCCGCAAAAATCTTCGTCACGAGCAGCACTTCCTTCATTCTATTAGTTGTAGCATACAGTCGCAAAATGACGTCTTATCTCCTTAGTAGACTCGATTCACCAAAAGGCCTTTATAGACCACACGCCTTCCGCAGTATTTAATTTATGAAGGCCGAGCAAAAAATAAGTTCAACTGCCGAGATGAGAAATCTATTTGCCTTGATTTACCGTGCCATATCTCTATGAGTACATTCCAACACACAAAGACTTGGTATTACAGGGCTCTGTTCTACTTTCTGTTTTCTCGTGCTGCACCTGTTGAGCTTTCTCCTCCGCTCCCTAGGTTGTGGTCACAAACATGATATTCCACCGTGATATCCATTCAAGTGCCATTTTCAACTAGAAGCGTACTTCAAGTGAGATTGTGCTATATTCGTATTGGTGGTGTTTCGTACCTCGTGGTGTCTTGAGGCCTGCAGAAGCTGAGGATTAGTTATTGAGAACCGACACGTCGCAGTCATGGTGTTCTGTACTTGTGAAGCAGCCACGAATAAGGTCTAGCCAGTCCTTCTATTATGGTCTAGCAATGTCTTTTGCGAAAATGAAGCCAAAGGAACCACGCTCCTTCTTCTGCAGATTTTCTAGAACCGCCCAGCGCCTAGCTCTTAAAAGTTGGAAAAGGGCTCAGATCGTCAGTCCGGAGCATGATTTTAAATTTACGGTCGTCGGAATGACTCTGCCAGATTTCCGATTTCCGATTTCCCCAGGTTTTATGGCACTTCAATCACCCCTCCCATGTTTAGAGATTATTTTTTTTGTTGAAGCAGTCCTTGTCGAAAACAGAAGTGAATCAACCCCAAGCGACAAAGTCGTGGTTTTTCAATCGAGAAGACATATGTTTGGAGTCGGTAGAGCCGTTTAATTTTCATCAGATGTCAGCCGTTGATCCGCTCGCCTTGACCAAAATTGAAGTCGGCCAATCCGAAGCGATATCCTTGTTGTATTTTTCCTCTGCCTCAATATCTATCGTCGGAAATCGGTAAGTAAATTCCTTTCTTGGCACACCATTTCCGACGAGCAGGTCCGTCCTTGCAGCCGCTCGACTTGGCAAAGACTTGGCATCCCGAGAGCGGATTTCGAATCCAATCATTGATAGATGTGAGACAACGTGATTGAATGTTTGATCCGTTTTCTAAGTGCAATATGTAGAAGCTTCCCGATTATCGTAGCAACTCCGGCGGCACCAATCAGTCGTCCTTGTATGATACGCAGTTCAACTTCGGATGAACATTTCCATGGGACCGATATGATTGTGCGAAGGCGAGTGCAGACACGTGCTCTTTATTTCTAAAGAGTATATGAATAACGCGATTTCTATATTCTCTGGAGTTGGGTGTTCAGCAAATCTCGGAAGCTACCAATACACTGTATTTTCCAGGAATCGCAGTTATGTCGCTCAAGAATGTCTTGTGGAGTTGCTTAGCACTTAGCTGTAAGTTTTTTTTTATGAAACAGTTGGACTTCAAACTAAAATTCCCTAGTTACTTTCCCAGTAGCTCTGGCCAATCCCACAGCTAGAGATGGCGATGATCTCCGATTGAATCAGGTTCAAGTGATTGGAACACACAATAGTTATCACACTGAGACAACACTTGCCGAGCACCCGATTCTTGAGCAATATGTTGGCCTGAACACAGCGCGGAATCTGTACTACTCGCATCCTTCAATTTCCGACCAGCTGACATACCAATCTGTCCGTGGCCTCGAGATTGATCTGTGGGCCGATTCTGCTGGAGGAATGTACGCAAAGCCGCTCGGCCGCAAACTTTCCAACCTTCCGTACCCAGATGAGAAAGTATGGGCACTTCCTGGAACCAAGGTTTTCCACGTTGCCGATTTCGATGTCAACGCCAATTGCCATACGTTGGTGGACTGTCTCACTCAAGTCAAAGCCTGGTCCAAGGCCAACAAAGGCCATACTCTTCTTCCAATAATGATCGAATTCAAAACCACAGACCCCGCTATTGTTGCGATTGGCGGCGCCCCTGGCGAAGCCTGGAATGTCACAAATTTAAATACAGTTGACGCAGAAATCCGATCTGTTTTCAAAGAAAGCGAAATGATCACCCCAGATGACGTGCGCAAGAAGAATCTTACTTTGGAAGAATCTATCCTTCAATACGGATGGCCTACCCATAAGTCAGCAAAGAATAAAGTTATGTTTTTGATGGATAATGATCCACTGACAGGTGGAATCCGCATTCCTTACCGCGCCAATGGCCACGAAAGCCTTCAAAATCGGGTACTTTTCACAAATTCATTCGCAGGTGAACCTGACGCTGCATTCATCAAGATGAATGATCCAACTGGGGCTAATTTGCCGATTATTCAAGATTTGGTGAAGCGTGGCTACTTTGTTAGGACAAGATCGGATACACCAATTCAGACTGTATTGCAGAATAGCTTTGTTATGAAGGACGCTGCTTTTGCGAGCGGAGCGCAATTGATCTCCACAGATTTTCCTAGTGTGGGTATGTCTGCTAGATATAATAGCTCTTTTGTAGCTAGGTTTGATGGGGGAGCTACTGTGAGGTGTAATACGTTGATTGGAGGAAAGCGGTGCAAATCGAAGGATTTAGAGATCCTGAAGGACTAATATATACTGGAAGCGCATCACCTTTATACTAAGGCAAATATAATAATAATTTGACTTGTTACAATTGTCAGACAACCAAGGTCGGGTACAGTAATAAGGGTTCGATGCCACGAGTGAATGCTTGCGCCAAGTTTCTGCAAGTAATCATTCTAACAGTAGAGATACTATCCCTGGACTTAGGGGACGGAAGCAGGAACAAAAGAAGCGCATAGTGGAACTTTACTGAATGTGACAAATATACTAGGATCATCACGCATTGTGCGCCGACACGTCAATTCCCGAAAGAGGTTTTAGTATTATGCAAGACAGGGCGAATCATATAGTTAATCCTCTCGGATTTTTGCTGAAAGCTCTAGTTGTCAACCATCGTTTTTTTTCCGGTGGAATAACCAAAGAACGCCTTCAAACTTCACTCACATCTCGTCACATTAGTACATATATAAAAGGAAATTACTCTGAGTCAAGAAGAAACTCGCCCTACACTACAATGCACTAGTTTCATATGGAGCTACATTTTGCATCACCTGCCTAACGCGATAAATCCTATAGGGTAAGTTTAGAAAACAAAAATTCAAGATCGTCCAAAATGCAGCTTTACTATTGACTGCTAGTCTCAGGTCAGCTTAACCATAGCCTCAAACAGTATGACGCCCTCTGTTGAGTCTCATGATATATTAATACAAGTCAAATACCTGCAGCGAACATGTCCTATCCATTGACTCAATCATCCACTGCATCATCTCTCACACGCCATTAGCCTCACCTTAGAACGGGCAACTAATTTCTAAGAAACCAGCAGTATGAAGATATTCTGGCCAAGCTCTATGCTTGGTCTCCTCTTTACTGGTGTCTCTGCCGAACCGAATATTGGGGCAAGAGCCGATGGATCTCTTGATTCTAATCATAATGTACGTGTTGGTCTTCTTGGGAAGCGAGATTGCCCTCACAACAACTGTGTTCGTGCTATGATTGCACGTCCAGACGTTGCTACAAGCTTCTGTCGTGATTTTACAACGACCAAAAAGCTTTCTGTGGGTAAGTTTACACAATGCAAACGTCCCGCACAGGCCAGCTCAGCTTGTACCTGCTTGATTCCAGTAAGTATTGTCAAATTCCAGCAATATTCTATTTTCGCACATATTAATAAATACGAAAAGCCAGGAACATCGAAACTGCCCACAGCACCAACGTCCGATTCAGTAATCATTTCGCCCACTACCTCAGCATCTCCCTCAAACTCTCCCTCGATTAGCAGTCAGTCTCGACTAGTGTGTTGTTACCAGCGACTACGGTCACTTTTCTATCTTCTCAGTCGACAGTCTCACCTCTTACTACCTTGTCATCTGTATCTACGACTTCTTTGAGCAGTCTTCCCTCCTCCTCAGAACCTCCGGTCACTTTTACAGAAGTCTCTGCGCAAGCTTATGTCAGCCCAACGACTTGCAGCTCCCTCCCGATACCATTAACATCCTTCCATGCAATCCCTCTCAACTCCTCGAATTTGGCGGCGCCATACATTGAATCAGTCTACGTACCAAACGATAGCAGCTCATCCTCGGCTTCTGCCTACATTAGTATGGTTGGATCTGATCGTAAATCTTACCTCATTGACCTGTCGGATCCCGATAAAGTTGGGATAGTTGCGCCAACCGGAGAATCTATATATATCGACAAGGATGGTGTTCACTTCGCAAGTCCGAACTGTACTCTGGTTATCGATGTTCGAATTGGCAACTTCTCGAGCCAACTGTATGCTCAAAATCATCTTGAGCGACGCGACTTTTTATCCAAGCGATTTAAAGAAGTTGGTTTTGCCGTCTCTGTTAAATTAACAAATCAGTGCCAAGAACCAGTCACCGACTTGACTCCGTCCTTGAAACTGGGAGATTCCTCGTGCGGCGCCCCGTCAACATTCGGAAACGGCCAATTCACATGGAGCTGTCTATTTCCTGGTGAGGAAAGTGGAGAGATGAAATGCGAGAACAAAATCAATTTCGTCTTCGACAATATTCTTGGAGGTGTTCCGGGTTCTTCAACGAACTGGGCCACGGTTGGTGGTCTTATCTTTCGCTTTCTTGTCAAAACATATGGCAGAGCACAACTGATAGCATTGGTTCTTGCGGCTGGCATTATCGCTGGTCCAGAAGTTGTTGCGGCCATCATAATATTTGGCGAAATTGCTTCTGCTGGTTTGACTGCACTTGCTGTTCTAGAAACTGCAGTTGCATTCTATAATGCTGCCAGTAAGGATGGTCTCGCACAGGATTTGTGTATTGTAGAGCATGGAGATGAGTTCCCACTTCCACTTACTCTAACAGCAGGACTCACAACGCAAGTCATCACATCACTTTCAATAGCTCCTACAAGTGTGATTCAGTCATCGGTCACAATCAACGATCCAAGCTCTAGATGTTGCTCTAGTGCTGGGAGCTGTAACGCTTATAGCCTCTGCTCAGGGGACAGCTGCTACTGTGGTGCAAGTGGAGAAGGATCAACATTCTGCTTTCAGGATGCCGTCTGTGTTAGCTTAGCTTCGTGTTCAACTGATGAGAGTTGTGGGGCTGGGACGAAATGCTTGGTGGGGAGTTGTTGCGGCACAGGGGTTTGCATTAGTATCTGTGGACCGTCTCCAGCAGATGCAAAGGCGTTACTCGCAAATATCGAAGGAAATATAACGACAGGATTAAGTGCCGCAAGTAATATGATGCAGTAGCGGAGAGGTGGCTAGTTATGATACAATATATCTTGTCGATATAGAAACTAGCCGTAACTATTCGTTGTGTAGGTTTCAGTAAAAGAAACGCGAAACCTTACAGCTTTCCGAAAGTGTTATGGCTCAAATTGAGAGTATGCGCAACTTTTCACCTTCTGCTTGAATTTCTTACAAAGCTCACGGCGGAACATATCTAAAATGTCAAATGGCTATGATCCAGCCACCTACAGCTGTGCAAAGAGTGGACTTTCATGCTGACTTGGACAACCGGAATCAACGTAACAAGTAATTGAGCTACATGATGTACTACTCTGGTTCAAGTTAAGAACAACCTTAACTGGGTGTTGTGGCACTAGCAAGGTTTGGAAGGCTCTAAGAAGCCTTTCACATCTAAAGAGTACTTCTTGTTCTCATCCATTTGCAGCCGACCAGTCACCTGCAGTGTCAGACCATCTGGATGAGAGGCTACTCTCTGGTACAATTTCGTATATGCGCTGGCTTCTTCCTGGGTAAGTGGCTTGGGCACCTTGGCCACGTTATCCCATTCGAGTTTGCTACCTGCCTTGTATTGCTTCAGAACCAGATCAGATCGACTTGATGTACCAGCTAGTATCAGTTGTGCGCCATTCTTGGCAACTACACCAGTGAGTGTCATCTCAATGCCACGAAGCGTGTATGTGCCACTATCGATCTCACGGAGCTCCTCCCGCCATACGTTGATATCAGGCAGAATATCATCATGAAGATAGACGAAGGCAGCTGAGATCGCTTGATTTGGTCTTGGAAGGACAGTTTTGATATCTTTGATGTTGTTCAGTGCTTCATAAGCTCCGCCCCAACAAGGACCGAGCCCGTAGGGACAGGCAGGCGTAAGACCAACAATGACAGGTGGCCCATCCTGTTCTGAGACCACCTTTTGATTGCGCATCTCAAGAGATACGCCAACATTTGCTTTCAAATTTGCCTTTCGTGTCAATGCCGCAGGGGGCTGTTGTGGTAGCAAAGGTATCGTAGAATCCAGCTTGAGCAACATGATAGGCGCTATTGCTGGTACGCCTTCCTTGCTCACAAGAAAAAGCATGTAATGACCTGGTGGAGCCAAATAATGATTATTTGGCGCTTCGATGTTGACCTGGGTCCCATTGGTTGTAAATTTCAAGAATTGGAACGATTGGTTCATGTTGTGTGAATGAGTGACAGATCCAAGTCGCGTCCAGCTCACCTTATCAATCACATCGTTTTGACCAACTGTGACTGTGAATGCCTGACCATAGTTGATGTCGTATGGCGAGTTACTGATAGTTGGTCGTTCGCCTTTGAACAAATAAGGTGGGCTGAATATCTGAGCGGTGATCAGGGTGTACTCAGGTTCATTGGGTATATTCCCGTTGTCCGGAGCGTATTCCCCACTACCAGCCGAAAGAACCCTACCATCGGGCAGTAGTAGTGCGGTGTGATGGTAGCAGCGACCGTCAACCTCTGGGGCCATGGTAGACCATTTTTGAGTGACGGGATCCCACAGTTCAGGCTCCTTCACGGGCGCACCTTCACTCAAGTCATTGAAGCCTATGCCATGGGTGCCTCCAGTCACAAGCACAGTGCCATCAGGCAACGTGGTAGCAAAGGAGTGTCGGCGTCCTTTGCCGATGTCAGTCGTTGATGTCCAGCTTGGTGCTGGGTTGTTCAGATCAATGATCTCTGCAGCGTTGGTGGGAGGAACAGCATCACCGCCTCCACCGCCAACGTAGATGATTTTGCCACTATCATACATAGCAGAAGCGGCATACTCGCGCTGACCAGCCTTGCGAATTGGTGAAGTTTCATCGTCAAGTGACCAGGCACCGTGGCCTTCGTTAGCATTCAGATCTAAAAATCGAGATCTTGCCAATGGGCCAGCCATGAATATTCTTCCGTCCGGAACGTGGTAAAGCCGTGGGTAGAGAGCGAAAATATCTACGAGAGGCGTTTGGATCATGCCCCAGGTGTCTGTAGGCGCGTCCCAAACCTGAGGAACGAGGTTGATCACAGGGTTTTGAACGTCTTGTGAGCTGCCCGAGACAACAAGACCTCTACCATCAGACAAAGTTATAGCAGAGGGATACCAGCGACCTGCAGTCATCATAGGCTTTGCCGTCCACTTATCTTGGAAAGGATCGTAAACACAAGTTTGGTCTTCGCCGAAGCCATCCAGCACATGTCCACCAACAACAAGCAAGGTACCGTCTGGCTGGAACGTGTGCCCAGCACAGAAGAGATTCACGGACAGTTCGTCCTCGTTGATTGGGTCTGTGGCGGTGCGCTTACTCTCCAGTGTGTCGACATCCAAGATATAGACGTGGGTTTTGTGCTCATTGAGGGACACATATTCCATGTTATCCACAGGTTCAGAGCGTCGACCCCAATAAAGTACTTTGCCAGTCGGTAGTAGGTGAAGGTGAATAGCGACATTTTGAAGATTGAATATGTCTGCCCATTGTCCAATGATTGTTTTATCACCCATTTTTGATTCCGGGGTTGGGAGTGACTGGGAAGGCTGTACTGGCGGGAGTCAGGCATTGAGTGTGGCAAGATGACTAAGAATTTGATTTAAAGTGCTCGTAAGGATTTGTGTCATCAAGACGAAGAGGTGGTCTGTGGTATAAATGAAAATTTGTGACAATTCTCACGAATTTTTCGCGTATATCCCGGCTCTACTCTTTCAGCTTCAAAACATGTCGTTCCCTAGCTGTGGAGAACGGCTCGGATCGAGTGCGGAGATCGGGTCGGATCGAGTGCCAAGATTGTGTTTCTTATGCAGGCGATGAGACATTCTGCGTTGGTTGAACATGTGAACGGGGAAGCGTTGTAATAGCGCTGCAGGTCGCAGCCTACTGTATGCACGTCTTTTTTATGAGCAAGCTCTCATAGGCACGATGGTTTATTTGCTGAACGCCACATTGACTAAAGCTAGCTGTAAAGCTGACAACCATTAATTGAGCGGTGTGCTCAAAGTAAGTGGCGTTTATACCAAGCCTGGCATCCTCCATATATCGTACCTCATAGTAGGAAGGAACTGTTCAGAGTTTTAGTCACTACCATTTAGGAAGTGATGCTGCAATGCACTTAGACGGTTTGGATTTTAGGTCATACTTGTAAATATAATATCAAAGCATGTGAAATAGATGTGATATGTGATAAGTACTGAGCGGTGTGCCCAACAGGTGGCACCTGTACTACGCCGGGCATCTTTCATATATTATACGCATAGTACTATGCAAGATTTTAGAATTTCAGTTACTGCAATTGGGGAGGAAGAGCTGTAATACAAATCTGTAATGCAAGTAGTAGTTTTCGATCTTAGGTCATAATTATAAATATGATATATGACAGGAATAAGCCAATTAAATCATTTATGGTTAAAAGAGTTCTGATCTAGTTGTTCAGGTTGTGCCATACGCGGGCCTGTGGTGGAATGTGTATACAACAATAGATTGGAATATAATGTCGGCGTAACTTATTGAAAACTAAGAATCGTGGATAGGAAAGTTGGCGTGCAGTAGGCAAGCCAATCGGGCCTTCACCTTGATGCCCAAAGCCACCCAACCCGCCTTTCGATAGTTTCGTGCAACCAGAGAAAAATCATTCTTATGATAGATGCAGAAAAGATATCAAAAGCTCTGCGATTGGATTATGCACAGCATCGAGGTCGACGCATCTGAATGATTTCCTGGTTTCATGCAGATACACTGATCGGCTCGAAGTTTCAGGTTCGGATAGTTGAATCGGCCCTTAAGCCCGACAAATTAACGTAGTTCCGAGAGCGGAGGAATAGAGTCAGCGTATATAAACTGATGCTAAGCTTAAGTATGTGGGATCACTATGGTTTTTGGTTCCTTCTCGAAACCTCTCACACTACTATTCCCTTCTTCTTTCAATTCCTGGATCAAATCCTATCAGAATAGCAGTCAACATGAACGGGTCTACAAAACCCTCCCACCTAGAAGGCACTGTTGGTGGTTTTACCAATGCTCTCCGTCTCCCAACCTCGTTCAAGATACGCCAAGTTGACGGTCTCACCTCACCAAAACCCAATATTGAAGCAGATGTGAACAAACACTTTGCATACTCAGCAATCGCGACTTCAAGGACTGACCAGGACAATGGTCCAGTCCCTGGAGAGCTTAATATCCTTGAGAAGCTCAAGGGGGAGTTCCACGGTGCTGGGTTGAACATGATCTTTCGCCCGTCTTTCGGAAACAATAGAAGGAATAACGTTCTCGAGTATAACGTGACTGAAGAGACCACGCAGTTCTTGGAGGATATTGGCGATGTGTACAATCGAGGCTTGGGCAAGCAACGAGACGTCATTTTGAAGGCTGTCCCGTATATGCAGACAATCAAGGACATGCTCAATCCCGAAACAGGACACACTGATCGGGAGGATGGTGGAATTCCAATCCACTTTGAGTCAGGCATATTTCTTCGGACCCCACCGACAGACATAAGGCCTGAGGTTCTCTATGGTACTATCTCACGCCTAGCTTCTATACCACACGGAACCGCCATCAACTGCCAAGGCGTCGAACCAGACATGAATGACCCTACGCCTGGTAAACCAGATATCAAGCCAGTCTCGGTTTTACCATTCCCCAAGGGTACTCCGGGCGATTTTGTGACATTCGCTGATTTTTTTCCACAACTAAATTTCAAGAAGAAATACGAACTGCGTATTCCTCAAGAGATTAAACCCGGGGACACACTCAACGCATCTCTCATGCTGGATCCTAATCGGATGCTGATTGAACTCAATGAAAATAGCACGAAAAAAAGAATTATAGAACACTTTTTCTTCTCGGTCCATTCTGACCCAAGTGTTTCTGGGATTCCTGGCGGTGGCACAGCAAATATCGCCTTCCTGGCCGGCTCGGGTATTTTTGATGGTCGCCAAAACCCAGGACCAAATGCTAATGGCGTCCATATCGGATGTGATTATTGGGTCTCAACTGTTGAGTATGATGTTCTACTACCAGAAGGTGACTTCTCTGGGGATAAGAGTCAGGAAATAACTGTGGAGTCGGAAGCACGGAAGGAGGAGAAAGCAGCTGGCAAGATACTTGTCTCTCCTTGTTTTGTTGTCAAGCTGGACCGGAAGATACCCGCAAACACGATTGTGAAGTTTGAGGCTACGCAAATTCAATACTCACAGAACGTCACATTAGACTTTGATCAAATGGGATGGCCACATGTCTCAGTGGCCACATTATCACCAGCAAACCCAGTGCCTATTGCAGCTTCTCAGGTTATTTTCTAAATAGTAAATAATAGAATGAAAACTATATATCCTTTTAAGAGTGTTTAGGTTTAATTTAATTTACTCTAGAGTGATATAAGAAGTAAGTCGAGTTAGCTATAGCTGGCCTATTATAGGACGTACCTTAGAATAATAGGAATATAAGGGAAGCCTATAATATAATAGCCTTAGGGTTAGAGGTATTCTATATAGGAATTAGACGTTCTATTAAGAGACCTCCTTTTCCCTTCCTTTCTCTTTATATTTTTTATATCTTTAGCTTAGGTAGCCTCTTTATTAGAGTTATTTTAGTCTTATTCTTACTCCTATATATATAAAGTACTAGCTCCTAATAGTACTATAGTAGTTCTAAGTAAGATATAATAAGAGTATTAGTTATTGTAACTTAAAGATAAAAGCTTTATTAGAATCGAAAACCCTAATAGCCCGTCTAAGGGTCGGTGGGTGAGGTAGCTTAGCGAGTGAGCCCTAATAAAACGTCGAGTTCCGACTAGCTACTTTCGTAACTACACGCGATCTAGGCTTGAATTAGAGGTAGAATAAGCGCGGAAAGCTATTAAAACTATCCTTAGTATCTCCTAAAGCGTCCTCGAGTCTAGAAAAAATCTAAGTTAGGATATTAGCTAATCTAAAACGTAATAGATAGAAGTTTCTTATCGAAAAGTACCTATTATATTATTCGTCCCTTATCGAAAAGTACCTATTATATAGTAGGTACCTTATATATATAAAGCTTATATATAAGTGCCCTCTTCTCTTCTTACTTACCCCTACTCACTAGTTTAATACTCTTCGCTATTAGAACGTTACCTAAACTTATATCGAATCAAAAGTAAATTAGAAGTAAATTACGTATAAATATACCTCGGCTATAACTCTCTTCTCCCGAGCGATAACGTTATAAAGTAGCCCGGTAAGTATACTAGAACTATATTATCGGGACCTTAAGCTTATTTACTTCGGTCCCGAATAACCCTATAGTCCCTCTCTAAGAGGCTACTTTATAGGAGACAATATAGCTTAAAACCCCCCCTCTAACCTAAGTAGAATTATAGCGAGTTCTATATAGTAAAAGCCGTTTTATTAAGCCTATAGATCGTTAAGAAGAGTAGTCCCTACCGTTAAGTCCTACTATACTAAGGCCTCTAAGCGTCTTATTAAGCCCTAAGAGCGAACCCTCTCTCGGCGGGAACTACCTTATATTTAATACTAGTAACGACCTACCTCTTAATCTAAGTAGTAAGCCGCCCTTATCGGCTTCTTATAATATCGTAGAGATATAGTCGCTAAGATAGATTAAAATCGTAATTCCCTATAGCTAGGAGTTATATAGAACTATCTATAATATAACTCTAACTCTAGATATAGATTCGATTAATATATTATTAGAGAGTAGCTTAACTAATAACGAATTAACTACTAGTTAGGGCCCCGAAAGGGATAAAACGTTCTTAGACCCGACTCTAATTTAACGAAGATTAAGATCTAAATAAGACGCGACTCTTAAGAGTCTCGATAGCGACCTTACCGCGTACCTAGCTATTATTACCCTTAATTTACTAATGTCTTATGAGAACTTTAAGCTAGATATTAATATTATATAAGAGCTTAGCCGCTACTTACTCTCCTTTACTAGCTATAGCGTAGAGGCTTATTAAGGCGTTAGATAAAAGTATATCGATTCTCTAATATTAACTAACCCGTCTCTATATCTTTCTCTTCTCGACTATAAACGGCTATTAAAAGAGAGTTATATCCCTAATATTATTAGCTAGGAGAAGCCTCTTTTATACGCCTAGGTATAGACCTATCTAGCTCTAGATTAGGCGCGAGCTTTTAAGGGAGTTACTATACCTCTACCTCTAACTATAGCTAGAGTAGATATATTAAGAGCCTCTACTAGGTCTAAATTAGAGGAGAACCTAAGCCGGCTAGTCCCTAAACTCTACCTAGACTACTCCTAGAAGGATAATAATTTAGCTATAATTTCTTTTAATATCGATAGCTATTTAGGCTTTATACGTAGCCTAGGGTTTACTTATTATAGGCTTAATCTTAATTTCTTCCCGCGCTTTTATTTAAATATCTAGTTAAGCCTCTATATTTATATTATAGTTAATATTAATTTAGGTAATAGATACCTTAACTCGGGGTTAGAGTTAGGATATAGATATAGTTAGTGCGTCGATTCTACCCGCCCGATTCGCTTACCGCCTAAACCTTAAATTCTACTACTCCCCTCTTACCGCCTAAACTTTTTATTCTACTACTCCTACTTACCGCCCCTAGGAAATAGAGTAAGGGGTCGGAGGGGGAAATCCCCCTCGAGTCTAATATAAATCCACTATTACTTTACGATAGTAAAGTGATAGTAGATACCTTAACTCGGGGTTAGAGTTAGGATATAGATATAGTTAGTGCGTCGATTCTACCCGCCCGATTCGCTCACCGCCTAAACCTTAAATTCTACCACTCCCCTCTCACCGCCTAAACTTTTTATTCTATTACTCCTACTTACCGCCCCTAGGAAATAGAGTAAGGGGGTCGGAGGGGAAATCCCCCTCGAGTCTAATATAAATCCACTATTACTTTACGATAGTAAAGTGATAGTAGATACCTTAACTCGGGTTAGAGTTAGGATATAGATATAGTTAGTGCGTCGATTCTACCCGCCCGATTCGCTCACCGCCTAAACCTTAAATTCTACTACTCCCCTCTCACCGCCTAAACTTTTTATTCTACTACTCCTACTTACCGCCCCTAGGAAATAGAGTAAGGGGTCGGAGGGGGAAATCCCCCTCGAGTCTAATATAAATCCACTATTACTAGATACCTTAACTCGGGGTTAGAGTTAGGATATAGATATAGTTAGTGCGTCGATTCTACCCGCCCGATTCGCTCACCGCCTAAACCTTAAATTCTACTACTCCCCTCTTACCGCCTAAACTTTTTATTCTACTACTCCTACTTACCGCCCCTAGGAAATAGAGTAAGGGGGTCGGAGGGGAAATCCCCCTCGAGTCTAATATAAATCCACTATTACTTTACGATAGTAAAGTAATAGTAGATACCTTAACTCGGGGTTAGAGTTAGGATATAGATATAGTTAGTGCGTCGATTCTACCCGCCCGATTCGCTCACCGCCTAAACCTTAAATTCTACCACTCCCCTCTCACCGCCTAAACTTTTTATTCTACTACTCCTACTTACCGCCCCTAGGAAATAGAGTAAGGGGTCGGATTTTAGGGTTATTTTAGGGTTTAGGGTTAGGGTTAGGGTTAGGGTTAGGGTTAGGGTTAGGGTTAGGGTTAGGGTTAGGGTTAGGGTTAGGGTTAGGGTTAGGGTTAGGGTTAGGGTTAGGGTTA